>OX031006.1:234874756-235495144 GCA_943735925.1 Pollenia amentaria | reverse complement strand
TTTCAGGTTTTATTGTAGCGTACCAAGAAAACCGGATTGTATTCGAACAAATTGTATGTATAGCGAGAGAAATGTTACATATATTTAAATTGTCTATAAAAATTCAGTTATTGTTGCTATGATATCGTGGATTATACGCTTTTTAGGCGATATATATTTATTTTAATTTAATAAGATAAATTACTTGTTTGGCTTTTGAAGTTTCGTCAAAAGTTGTAAGTGTTTCTGAAATATTTCCAATCTTTAAAGGTCTAATGCTATTAAGTATTCTATAACCAGCTGTTAGACAATTTGTAAGAGAAAAATTCTATGGAAAATTTGTAACCAATGGTAACCGATTGCGCTGTTTTCTTGTTTTGGATTGTTTTAAACAATAATAAAATAAAAATAAAAAAAATAAAGAATTAAAAAATTTGGTAAATTTTAACCCTGGCTGTTGCTGTGTTGCTTAACGTGACGTTACAATATGTTACAATGTAACGTTACTTAAATATATATTAACTTAATTATTCAAATTTTTTTTTTAATTTTTATTCGCTTTGATTTAATACATGCAACTTTTCTTAACGTAGATATGCATTAACCGCTTACAGATATAGATTCATGGAGTTTATCGAGAATATCACTTTTTGTTTTATTGTAAGTTTAAATAAATTGGTAACCACTTTTATTTTTAAATGCAAATATGTATAACAACATTTTATGAGAAGAACTATTTTAATCTAAGTAGGTAGAATAGCGGTTAATTTAAATCAAAATTGAAATTATATATAAATGAATTGTTATTTTATTTTAATAAAATTACTTTTCAAGTTATTTACTCGTAATACAAGTTCAATTTTTTTATTTTATTCTCTATTCGTTAAAACTTAACTTTACTGAAAATCATGAATATTTTAGAGGGAGTTTACACGGTGTCTTTTCAGACATGCCCAATAAACACGTTTGTTTTGTTTGTTGGCGATCGGGTTAGAGAATAAAGAGGGGTAATTAAACAGACACAAAACAAGTTTTCATGTTTGTTTTTATGAGTTTTCATGTTTTTTAATTTGTATGTATATCGACATTAGAGAATTAGACATGAAAACAGACATGTTTGGAAGGACATCGTGAAAAGACAATAGGTTTTTGGAAGCATTTTCAAAAGAGCATAAATTAAACAGACATGTCTGAAGAGACACCGTGTAAATGTGCCCTTATACTTAAACACATTTCTGTTATTTAGAAAACAATGAAAACAAAAATTTAATTGATTACTTATTTACAAAAAAAAAAATTAGAATATAAAGTTCGCAATACCTGAAATTTAATGTTTTTCAAATGATATCGAAAATATTAAATAATTTTCCAAATTAAAAAATCAGTAATAAAAGGTGATTTATCGCGACGTTCGATTTTCAATATGATTTTTTACAGATCACCTATGACTTACATATTTGAAGCTGCTTTGTCATTTTTCTTCAGTATCATTTGGCAAGTCATCATGGAAAGACTCACGCCCAAATTGTTCAGCTGTATTAAGAAGATCCGCGTTATATGAGAAATATTTTTCGTGTTTTATCGTGAAATTTTGTTCAGTGATAAAGGCTCTATGAATACGTTAATAAACAAAAATTCCGTATTTAGCTTCCATTCCATTAAAAACAATGGTGTGGTGTGGTTTATGGGCTGGTGGAATCATTGGTCCATATTTCTTCAGAAATGACGTAACCGTTATCGCACCATGTTAACGGACTATGCGCTTCCTGAAATTCAAGCGCATGGTCTTGGTGAGCCCTAGTTTTAATAAGACGGGGATACGAGTCATACCGCGCGTTAAACAACGACCTTGTGGAGAAACCATTTTGGTGAGCACCTAATTTTACGTTTTGCAACGGAAAATTGGCCACCTAGATCGTGCGATATGATACCTTTGGACTATTTTCTCTGGGGATATGTAGAGTTTGAGGTATTTAGGAATAGGCCATTCATGCTTTGGAAGCCAACACATTAGTCGTGTTATTCGCGAGAAACCAGTCGAGTCAGTTGGACCGACGAAGTTGGACCTTCAGAATGGAGCACCTCAGGCGTAGTCATGGTCAACATCTACATGATATCATTTTAAAACAGTAAATGCCATAAATTGTTCTTTTAAGATATAATAAAAAGGTTCACTTTCAAATTTATGTGTTTTATTTTACATTATAATTCAAATCCCACAATGAATCACCTGAAGAATAAAAAGTTAATGCGAATTTGTTAATATAGCAGGAACAATTTATACAACCGAAGTTCCCAATAGCGAAACTCTATGGTATTTCTTTCAAAAATATGAGCTAAATTTGTTTAACTATTTTTCGCATTCAGCAGCCTCAAGACCATATGGACTGATCATAAAAAATTTTTTTTCCAGCTAGATTCGGGATTCGTGCCACTGTGCAACATTTAGAATTGTTTTGTAGATAGAATAGAAGTTATTTGTGAAAGATCCTCATTTTATCATTGAATTTCAGTAATTTTAAATCCAAAGGCTGATAAATTTTCACGTAGTCATACAATAAGACCTGTAAGAAAACATACTCGGCCAAGCCCGACCACACAACCCACATCACAGCATTTACAGAAAAATTGTTAAGAGTGAGGAACAAAAGGCACTCATGGACCCACAAAAACCAAATTATGTTATGTGTTAAAAACGGATTTAAGAAGCAGACAAGAGCTTACGTCATCTTCTTCTGTGACTTGCGTTTATAACGTACCTGATTCCCAATGTTGACAGTAAATCGAACAGTCTATCATGTCCTGCAAACATTGGCTTTTTCGTAATTAACATAAGCTTGTAGAAATTTTTTTTTTATTTACCGATTCGATATGGGAATTTTAAAAATGTAAGTTTCGCATAAACTCTCAGTATTGATTTACCTTATTTATATTTATTTCCTTAAAATCCTATTAAATAAAAATAAATAAATTCATTTTTTTAAAAAACCATAAAACTACAGTTTTCACCAATTAAAATAATTTTTTTTTTATTTTGGTTGGTTTTTAAATGGAATATGTGAAAAAATTTCCTTGCGAAAACTTAACATTTGAATGATCATCCTTGTTTATTTGTTTGTCCAAGTACTTAAAACAACATCATCCAAATAATCATCTTCGGTTGACTGACAGCCAACATGTTTGTTTTTGGACTCTTGAACGCTCATAAAACCACAACAGCCGACCGGAAGTAAAATAATAACTATTTTGTTTTCCCCCCCAAAACAATCTGCGATGGTCTTCTTCATTTTCCTAAAGCTGTTTCTCACATTAACACATGATTAAATAAACATTTTATTTTGTTAACTAAACCCAAAAAAAAGGCAAAAACGTTCCTACTAAATGAAATGCAACCCATTGACAAAAGCCAAAACTAACCAGCAAAACAATTGTTGTACTTGGCAATGCCAACAACAAATGCATTAACTGTGAGGGGGAAAAATTCGAAAATAAAAACTCTCATAACAAAATGTAAACAACAACTAAATAAATATTATTTATAAGAAATCGCTACACAGCAACACACAATCAACATCTATAAAACTTATGGCAACAGCGCTAAAATATAAATTAAGTTTCCAACTTTAAAAGTAAATATTCACACAAATGGAAAATATTTACAATAAACGATGCGACGGATGGTGAATATTCGAACGAGTCTTGAAAAGAAATGCTCTAAAAGTGGTTGAAGAGAAATGATTTAAAGCGTAACTGCACGCGTAAACAAAAGTTTTATGTAAACACAAATAATCGTAAAAGGATTTAAAACAGGGTGGCAGGGAAGATGTAATACAGAATTAAGAAACGTATTTCAAATTTTAATAGTTGTAGTACTTCTTTTATATGCAATTGTAAGATGCAGTTTTGTATCAGTTAGAAAACAATATATATATATATATATATCCTTTTCTCAGGGGGACAAGAGAATTTGATGTGAATACAAATGTTGTGACCATGTGGCCTCAAAGCCTATCCCTTCCTAATGACAACCTAACCCACTAACAATCTTGGACTTGGTGTCTGCTGTTCATAAGCTAACAATGGGGCCAAAATTACCTACATCTGAATTACCAATCATGCCATCCATGTTGTTGCCAAAAACTGCTCCCTAATTTTTGCCACCGTAATTACCAACGTTGTAGAAATTATTGAAACCCCCATTGCCACCGCTGTTGTTGCCCATGGCATTTTTACCACGATCATTGCCAAAGTTACCAAAGTCACCAAAATCAATGCCGAAATTACCACTGTTGCTACTAAAACGCTATAACCATTGTTGCCACCTACTTAATTGTTTCCAAAATAGCCGCCTCCGTTGCTACTACTGCCAAAGCTACAGAAATTTCCACTATTGTTGCAATTGTGGCCAAAGTTTGCAAAATTACCCATACCACTGCCACCGCCACTTTTGTTACCAAAATTTTCGAAATTACTACCATCGTTGTTACCGAAATTACCATTGCTACCAAAGGTTTGTAAATTATTAAAACCAACTCCAAAACCACCACCGATACTGCCCCAAAAATTGTTGCGACTATTGCCGCCATAATCTTTACCACTACCGCCACAATTGCTATCGCGATCCTTTAAGTCATAAGGAGCCATACGGCCATTGCCGCTGGTGGGATATTTTCATGCCGCCAAATAGCTGCGAAATATTTCAATATACCTGTGCCCAATTTTTTGCGGATTACGTCCCAAGGCTTCTTCAGTGTCTTCTTGGCTTTCAAACTGAACAAATGCTTCCCCAGTGGCACGACCTCTTTTGTCCAAAACGAAAATTATTCCCTACCGTTCCTGGTTGGCCCGTTGAAAAATTTCTCAACTTGTGGTTAAGTCACTGAGTAAGGAAGACCACGTAATTTTACAATATATGAAGTACCAACACTACTAGTTATACGCATGGCTACTTTAGCTTCGCGAGAGGAGGCGTTAAATACCTCTATATAACGATGGTCCATCGTAGCATTATCCAATTTCTTTGCAGCAACTGCATCTTGTTGACTTTTAACTTCAACATAAGCTAAACCGGTATTTTTACCATCCCAACGGCGAGTTATAATGTGTATACCTTCCTTATATACATACTTAATGAAAACAAAGATTTGGAACTAGGAACATAAGAAGGCTACTGGAAGAGTCGAGATTTTCACAATTATGTGAAGAATTTAAAAGATACAGCCAATTATTCCTCGAACTTTGTAAGACCAGGTGGCCTGAGACTTCTCCATAATTTACTTTGGTAAGCCCAATAATTTGACATATTGAAGTGGCGCGTAGTGCCCTCATTGTCCGAAAACCCTTTTCAGATAAAGTTATATCTATCAGAATTCGCAATCGAGCTTGTAACTTTACGTGCATTCAATGTTATGCCCCCACCGAAGCAGCCGATCCTGGGATTAAAGATGAATTCTATAAAATTCTTAATAACATCAACTAACCGTGGTACCATATTGGTAGTAATGGGAAAGTTCAATGCTCGAATTGGTTCGCAAATCTTGAGAGTATACTGGGAACAAATGCACTGGGCCGAAATACGAAATTTGCTCCCTTCTTTCAGGTAGGCTAAAGTACGAGCCTTCATGGCTTAAACTGCGGTTGTGTTGCAATAATTATTTTAATTTGTTAGAGCTTTATGGGCATAACATTAAATTACGATGTGCGGCTTTATATCGTCACCTAAAATGCAAAAGGGCGTAACAACACTTTTTAATTTTTTTACAGGAAAACCAAAAACTTTACAAAATCAATAACAACAAGGTGTACTTGGCATTTGAATTTCTTTAATAAAGTCTCCATTTTTGGTCGCAGGAATCTATAATTTTTTCTGAACATGCTATTTAATAAAACGAATAATGCCCGTAATTTCTACTATCAGATATCTGGTCGTGTTCGTACCTAACAGTTATCTTTACTTATCCAGTAACACTTTTTTGTCAATTTCAACGTTAAATTGGCCCACGTAAATTAACTATCGAAAATCGATGGTTTAAAATACACTACACTTTACCCCGTAGGTAAGATCAGAATTGTGACATCAATGTTATTACAAATGGCATCAATTAGGCAAAAAGCGGCATCAATCCAAGGACGAACGTCATCATAAAATTTTGTCATATTTTATGCGTTATAAATGCTATGACTACAGTGACATCAATTCGATACCACATTTTATGTATAATTAACATTATTTTCATGTTAAAAAAGTAAGATAAGAAGCAAAAATTCCCATTATCTTTATTTTTTATTATTTAGTTTAATACAATGAAATTTCAAAGAAGAATGATTACGAAACCCATATCGGGCATGCTGCTGGTGTCTTATAATTGAAAGTACCTCTGTAAGAAAAGGGAGGAATACAATAAAAGTGAAACAAACATATGTTACGGGTAAGTAAATGATTATATTCTCTCAACTTGTCTTAAGGCAATTCCAATGACTTAATTTAATGACAGTTTGTCATCAAATTGAGCCTTCCTCCGATGTTATGAGTCATCACACTATTAAACCGACTACGGTTTATCATTTCTGTGATATTGCCATCCCATTGCGGACATAATTTTATTTTTTGACCCTAATGACAATTTGGGCAAGTGATGTAAAGGCTGACATCACAGTGATGTAAAGTGTCATGGGGTCAAAAACGAAGACACTTGTCATAGTAGCGATGTCAAAATACATCAGCGTTATGACGCCTCTTCTATCAGTGTAGTAAATACTGTGTAAGCCGAATATAAATAATTTTTTTTTAGGAAGATTGATCCACACACGAACTGCTCAAGAGAACCAAAAAACTATTTGACGCAGAAATTGTGCTTTTGTGTTTAGTCGTTTGGAAGTGGGCGTTAAAACACGGGCCTGGCTGGGACCCCTTGTATTTTGTATGGATTTTTTTGTGGCTGTTGAAAAACCTAACACTAACAAACCCTTTGGGGCTGGCTGGGTCTACTTTTATGTATGGAGTTTTATTGTTGTAGCAAGAACATTTTTTAAGATTGTTCTTCGAAATTAAAGTAAAGAAAAAATTTTGATGTTTTTTATTAGGCAAATTGTCACGCCCACTGTATTTATATTTACACTTTTTTCTCGTTTTTTTATAAAAAACACTCTGATAGAGGAATACATAAAGTTTCGTTCTAATATATTTAATAATTATATGAAAAAAACTGGAAAAAGTCAAAAAATAAATGGCCGGGCCCAGGTATACACTTAAGGGATAGACATATTAAAGGGTCGTAACCAATATCAACGTGGTCTTCTCGGTTATTATGATTTTTTTACAAGCATACAAATTATTAAAAAACATATTTAATGTTTTACTACGTAAAACGCTTATTTACGCATATTGTCAGCAGAAAGTATTTAGTCCTCTAAGCCGGGAGCTCGCCATAAACAAATCGTGCGTGCAGAGTTAATCGTAGCCCTTTGTGTGTTTCATTATTTCCATAATCTTCCCTCTCTTTCCTAAAATAGTTATTTTTCAACAACAGATTTGTAACCAATATCTTAATTTAATTCTCTTAATTCATTTAACAAAACTAATAATTTTAATTTTAATATTTGCACTTAAAACTCTAACGAAGAACAACATTTGATGTACGAGTTTTATGTGGATGTCAGCAGAAAATCAATTATAAATAATCATCAGGGTAAACAGTCAGTGGAGCTCAAAAGAAATTGTGAGAAATGGAAGCCGCAGATACACAAAATGACAAAAATGTTTTTGTTTCAAGCCATGAAAAAAGCAAAAACTATAAAATTAAAGCAGCATGATAATAATGATCATTTATTATAATGAGAGGTACTAGTTTCTATCATTTGACTGGTGGTAAAGAAAATGCATTGAGCAAAAAAAAAAAAAAAATGTGTTATAAAAATTCAGATTTCTATCAATTACAATAATACTTGAAAGAAATTAGGAGGTAAAAAAAAAATTTTTTCTTGTGGAGTGAAATAGTCCTTATATTAAGCTGTGGTCCAGACATAAAATTCGAGACAATAATCAGGAACACAAGAACATAAGTAAATCCCCGGTTTGCTGTATTGAACTAGCAGTTTTCTCTAACTTTGTGAGAGGGTAATGCTTAGCGATGCATACAAGGTAATGCTATGTGTTGTCCAAGTTGGTGACATTCAACGCGGCTATGTAGACTTTGAGATCAATAGTGCTGACCTGTAGTTTATTTTGTTTCTTAAAAGAGTAATGACTAAAAGCTTTTTACACTAAACCAAAAAGTGTTCATAATTTTAACGAACAACGTTTATTAAATAATTATCGTTGGCTCAATGAGTTATTATAATGAAAAATAAAATTATTCAGATATTTCAATTTACGTACGATTCGTTGACTCAATGAACATGCATTTATTAATTACTTCGTAACCTCTTTTTCTTATATTAGCGAACAGTTTTTTAAATAATTAATATCAAATCTTTTTATGAACGGTTATTCATTGTCTCAACGAACAAATTTATTGGACGAGAATTAATAAATTTTTGTTGCAAAATACATAGAAAAAAATGTTGTCCAATTAAAAATGATCAATAATTTAATCAAGTGAATTAAACGTTTAATCAACTGAATTAAACGTTTAATCGATTGAATTAAATGTTTGATTGATAATTTTAACAATGCTCCTGTCAACATGCATCTGTCTACAGGCATCAGTTGACTATTGACAAATTAAAAGAAGCTGTGCCATTTAGTTTGTGTTTGATAGCCTTTTATGGTAGATTACCATGTGATTTGAGGAGATAATAGAAAAAATGTAAAAAAAAACATGAATTATATGGGGTACACACTATCGAACTTGTGTGAAAGTCAAAAATTTCGGCAGTCAACTGCTAGCCACACAGTTTTAGACAGAGCTCTAAAAACTGACGTGTGAAAAGCCCTAAACCAGTTGCGAAGGCAGCTTTCGAAGAAACAGACAGAAAGCGTTGTTTGGTAGTGAAGTGGCAATGATTAAAACCAGGCCGCTACAATCAACACAAATGGCATGATCAAAACACAAACCACGTCAACCAAAAGCATTAGTATTTACTCGCGTTGTCGTAAACTTAAAAGTTAATTTTTACAACAGTTTTGCAAATAATTCTCAACTAAATAAATTTGTTATTATTGAGGTTTTATGTTTTCCTCAGAGGCTAATAATGATCAATAGTTTTTTTTACCATATGTAAATAAAAAACATTTTTTTTATTGGTTTTTCCCAACGTTTCGTTCGCTTTTTTCGAACTTCATCAGGGGTTATTTTTATTCCATAATTATCTAGCGACAAATAGATAATAATTATAATCAATTTTAGAACTTTTGTTATATCACAACTTAACTTACGAATTAGGGTTTACATTTGTATTGCACTTTTCAACTATTTAATATTAAAAACTGGAATACACGAAACAGAAATAAATAAATAAATAATAAATAAAAAATACAACACAAAACACCGTTTTTGTGTTCAATGCATAAAAGATGGAGCAACGAGAAAAGCAAAAAGGGTAGCTTTCGATGAAATAGATATAAAAAGACGTGACAGCTCTGTATAGTACTCCGTGCTGTCAGCCACGAAAAAAAAGCGGCCACGCTATCAAACAAGCGAGAATTTTAATAAAACTATCATTCATCTTCAAAAGTTCGTACCACACTTTAGGCTACAAATGGCTCCCTCAGCAGCCCTATTCTCCGAATTAAGCCCCTAATAAATATTTCTTGTTTTCAAACCTCAAGAACTTACTCGGTGCACAGAGATTTGACTCCAACGATAAAATCCACGCACAAAACTTTTTTAATAACCTGACAAATCTTATTTTTGGGAAGGGATAAACAAACTGGAGAGCCGTTAGAGTTATACTAAGTGTATAGGGCTCAAAGAAGACTTCGTTGAAGAAAATAAAAAACGATTTTTTATTAAAAAAAACCTGTGTTTTAATTCAAAAGTCACGGAATTATTGACCGCCTTCGTATTAAGCCTGATTTCCTATTTGGAATGCATAATAAATATAAGTACAAGATTTGTATATTTATTTACTGTAACTCTCATTTATAAAAGAACTGATATAAAAATGATAAACATTTAAGAATTTGTATTGCCAGTAAAACCATTCCTTGTGTAGCGTGCAACAAATCATAAAATAACGTCCCCATTAACAAACATTCGAACCAAAACATGATATTTCCATTTTCATTGCAGACAATCACTAAATGTTTGCAAACATAAAATTAGATCATAAATTGCAATCGCAATCACAGACGACAATGTTAACATTTCTAATGCTTTTGAAATCAAACATTGAAAAACTTTTTATGGCCATAAGAAAAATATTGCAGCAGCGCCAACGAAAAAACGTTACCAACATATTTATTGTTTTTGGCAATGAAAATGTGTAACAAAGTTTAACGCGTTAAAAAGAAACTGGAGGAAAATGTAAAGAGAAGTGGAAAAAACTAGACTACAACTTGCGTTTTCAAATATACGTTGCACATACGATAAACGACAGTATTTATGTTGCATATAAAAAATAAATAAGCAACATTTTTGGTTTCGTAAAAAAAAAAAAAACAAAAAAAAAAACAGACAATTATTTTCAACTTTTCGAAATGGACTGCTTTATTTACTCAATTGTGGCCACCACAATAGCAGCAACATCTTTTTATTTAATGCCAGCAAAAAGTCAAGTCATGTTGCAATGACATTAATCCACTTACAAGAAAAAAAAAGACACACAGGCACACACACATAATCGAATTAAATGTCAGACTTTTAGCAGTCATTCAGACATCCTTCAGCTTTAAAATATTCGCAGCTTTTCAAAATTTTGTTGTAAGTTGGAGTCGACTATGACAACTTCAAGTGCAAAACTGTGTACGAAATCGATGGGGAAACTTTTTATGTTAATATTTCTTACAGTTGGGATGGATTTTTCTTAAAATTTAAGCCATAAATTTTGTTAAAAATTAGTTTTAACAATTTTTTACGATTTTGATTACTTTTTTCTTTTTTAGATGCTTTTTCTAAAAAAAATTTCGGCCTTTTTGGATAACAAATCGCAGTCATCTTTTGTTTATAAAACGATTTTTTCGCTGGTTTTTAAAACCTCTAAATTTCCCCTACTGCAGTTTTTCAGTTTTGCAATTTCTTTTTAAATTTATTAATTTTGTTGATATAATTATACATTTTTGTAACAGTTTACAGATTTTTTCGCAGTTTGGTAGGTTAGGTTAAGAAGGGTTAAGTGCTCAATGGTACACCTCCACTCAGATACCAATGCGGTCCATTGTGAATACCTTCAATATAGAGGAAGAAGAAAGAGAAAAGAACACAATTGACAGATAGATTTAAGATAATTAGTGGACAATAGATGGAATAAAACCAGCCCTACAGTCGCCTCATCGGAAATAGCCGTCCTATTTCCCTGACGATCCGCAGTAGATCGACTGCATTACATCCAGCGATGTACCCCAGTTTGTAGGGAAATCTATCCCCTAGCCATTTCTGCATGAGACCCTGTATCCAAGGACAATGGCACAGTACATGCTCAGTCGTCTCTAGCTCCTCAGCATTCTTGCAAAATCTGCAGAAGTCCGGTTTGGTATTGTCCCATTAACTCGTAAAAGCATTAACGAACAAAGACCCGCTAAAAACCCTAGTAGGGCCCTGAAACTACTGCTATCCCAGCCTAATAGAGCCATAGTTGCCCCTGCGTCCAATCCGGGTCAGAAGGCCCTTGACACCCTGCAACCCATTATATCCCTTCAGGACCGGTTAACGGTTTCGCGAAATCTTTTCACCTCGTAGTAGTGACATATGGAGGATATTACTATCTTAGTCCAGATTAAAACCCTCTTTCATGAGTTCGTCTGCCACCTTATTACTTGCAGTGTCCGGGTACCCAACACAGCCTTACTGTGAATACCTCCATTAGCGCCCTCAGAGCATTCCTACACCTTGCGACTCGGTACGATCGCACCGTCTAATCTGTTAATGCTCTGAGCGCAGCCTGGCTATCGGCGTAAATTGTCACGACAGATTTTTTCGGAAATTCGGGATTTAAATTAAGCGTCTTTTAAAAGTTGTTTCTCAATTATTTGAAGTATTTATTTAATAAAGCGGGTCGGCATCCAAACAAAACAAAAAAAGTTGTGCCAGTTACCCCCTAGAATCAAAGATATGTCAATGAAGTTTCTAAACAAGAAATTCCACGCCCCAAAATACAGCACTTTTTGTTTTTTATAAAGCGTGATCCATTTCGAGGTTCCCTACTTTTTTAAAGAAAAAAACACAGAAAATACAAATTTAATGGGGAATGTTTATTATCATTTGAAAGAACATTCTTTGGCATTTATTTTTTGAAGATTATGTCTATCAAATGTTGGCAGTTGCTACGTCGCAGAGGGTCCATCCGTTGCGTCCAATTTTCGATGATTCGTTCGAGCATTGCGACTGGTAACTGGCGAATGACACGCGTGATGTTTTCCTTCAAGGTCTGAATCGAAGCGGGTTTGTCCGCATAAACTTTTGATGCGATGTGTGGGAAGTGGCGCCGTCTTGCTGAACCCAAATGTCGCCGAGATCACGAGCTTCAATTTCAGGCATCAAATAGTCGGTTATCATGGCACGATAACGGTCCGAGTTGATGCGAACGGCGCCGAATCGACTCTCCACGGTATTCGTGTACACTCTCAGCTACGGCCATTATATTTTCTTCACAGCGTGCTGGACGTGGTCTATTCGGTCGAATATTATCCAATAATGAATGCTGGGTCTCAAAATGGGTGATGGTGTTGCGAATAGTGCGCTCAGTAGGCCGATTATGTTGACCATAAGTTGAACGAAGTGCACGAAATACATTCCTCACAGAACCTGAATTTTCATAATAAAGTTGAACGATTTGTAAACGTCTTTTCATTATGAAATTCCAAACAATACTAAACAAAAATAACATGACAGCATGACACGACTCACATGTGATCTGTCAAAAAAAGGCTATTGAAAAAAGTATCTCTACTTGAATCACCCATTATAAAGCGTCGCCATTTAAATATGACTTTTAATATGACATCAAATTCTGGGCTCCATTTTTAAAAAGTGTTACATAGCAAAAAGATTCTTAATTTGGGTCGCGGCGAGTATATTAATATCTAGTTATACTAAGTCTTAGAAGGCGTTACTTGCTGCGTGCAAAAAATTTAACATTAGGGGAAGACTATGAGATGTCATAAGTGGCGAGCAGAATTTGATTTCGAATTAAAAAGTCAGCAACAGTAAAAATGAAGCCATAGTCAGAAAAGGAACAATAATATGCGATATGATGATATCGCACTTTAAGTGACGGCGTTATATATAAAAAATAAAAAGTGCTGTATTTTGGGGCGTGGCGAAAGATTGATTTTTTAATTATATTCTAGAGCGTGACTGGCGCAAATTACTTTGTTATGTATTGGGATCAGCGTTGCCATATATATTTTTAAAATACTTCTTAATCTGAAAAAAAAACTTTTTTTTTTCAAGAAAAAACTTGTTTTTACAAAAGTGCCAAATTTTAAAAAAAAACCCAAAAATTTAATTGTTTAAAAGTTAAAAATAAAAAAAAAAAAATGTATTTGGAATTCATTTTGTTTAAATATATAGAAAAAAGTAAATAAAAATGATTTTTTCTTTTTAACCAATAACTTTAAAGTCCATTATTACCATCAGATAACTTATATGAATCTTGTGTTAAAAATACTTCAGCCCCTAAAAAATATAGTTGGGATATTTTAGGTAGGAAGGAGTAAACACAAATAAACACTGTTCCCATTATAAAGGTCAGAGAAAATATATAGATCGATGGCTTAATTGCACAAAAAACGCTTAACATTTTCATCCAATATACTGCAAATTTAATATTATGTATTTATAAAAAACTGTCATCAATTTATAAAAAACTTGAAAAAACTTTATATAAATTAAAAACTTTTTTGCATCTCAAAAAACTTGCAAAAAAAGGGAAAACTTGACAAATGGCAACGCTGATTGGCATTGACATTGTTCAATGTAACATGTATGTGCATGTGAAAAAGGGCTACATTTTTAGAGGTGCCATAGAAGTGAATATAGAAGAAGCAAGACATACTAATATTAAAATGGACTTTCTTGGCATAAAATTAAAGGGGAAGGCTCCGAGATGATATAAATGGCACCAAGAATTTGAAGTTGGATAAGAATGTTCTCAGGCGTAAAAATTAAGCCACAGGCAAAAGCGATGAACAACGATATGCGATATGATCAGGGCTGTGGAGTCGGAGTTGAAGAGTCGGAGTTGAGGTTTTTGTACCGGAGTCGGAGTCGCAGTACCCAAAAAAACGTGCGACTCCGACTCCAAAATTTTTCGGCATAAAAAATTTAAAAAAATTTCTAATATTTTTCAATATAAAAATTCTTCGAAATTGGCGATGCAATATTTTGCAGGTCAATATGAATAAGTAGATTTTAATTTATTTTATGAGAAATAGTTGATTCAAGTACTTTACTATTTAAGTATATTTAGGTATATTTTTTATACGTGCGGGAAAAAGTCTAAATTACATTAGCAAAACTTATACTCTAGTTGAAAAAGATGTGTTATTTTTTAAATAATTTAATCATGCTGAAAAATGTTAATGACAGGAGTAATTTTAATATCAGAATTTTTTAACCATCAACGCTGAAATATTTTCAACATTGTACAGAATAAGTGTTGCTATAGCGCATAAATACTAGTATGTATTAGAAAAATTGTGACGTAAAATTATTTCTCTTTTGTGTAGAAACATCTTTATCGGCCTGCCTTTAATTCCTACCATAACACTCATGTTTTTCTTATGCACATTACGCGGGGATTCCCATAATTCGTTTAATAAAGATGTTTCTACACAAAAGAGAAATAATTTTACGTCTCATTCATTTCGAATCACGGTTAGAGTAGGAGTCGGAGTCGCACTTACAAAATTTCAGCGTTTGGAGTCGGAGTCGGAGTTAGTACTTTTTTCGGACGACTCCACAGCCCTGGATATGATTAAATCGAACTTTAAATATCTTTTGTTTTTTGTTTCTCAAGAAACTTAATAGACAAAGCTTTAACTATAGGGGCTGATTGGCATATATAAATATTTTTAATAACAGTAAAAGAAACATAATAAAACAAATTTGAATTACGAAAAACTCAAATTATCGTTAAAAAAGTCTTTTATTGCAAAAATAACGTTACAACGCAAGTGATGCTGCATTTATATTATTTTTTGCATTCAAAATTTTAAGAATTAAAAGAAAATTTGGCTTAATAAAAATGGCTTATGGTAAAGTTGATTTTTTTTATGACTAAACGAGATAACAAATGTCTAATATGATAATTAATCCACTAAGTAACTAAATTGGCAGCATTGGAATGTGCTTAAATTCGATATAAAGAATTTAAGCACTTTAAAGTATTTCGTCACTTTTTTTTTGTAATTTGCTAAAAAAAAAAATTTTTACATTGACGATTTTTTCTTCTGTTTTGTAATTTTGATGATTTTTTTTTTATTATTTTTGTTATTTATGCAATATTTTTTAGTTTTTCGATCATTTGTTTGATTTTATGATATCTGAAAGTGATTTATCTGTTCCCTGCGGGAAATTTGTGTCAACTGGTCTTAAAGCACTTATCCCGTAACCAGTGAACAAAATTTTATAATTAAAAGCAACGAATTGGGATAGGTGAAAACAAGACTTAACTGGTGATAATGTGTTCAGAGTGTAGTTGGTCCAGAGAAAAGGTAATTGGCAGAAAACTATTCATGTTACTGGATTTTATGCGGGTATAGGCTGATTCTCTCTAGTTCTATTTCTTTATAGAAGGGGATCTTTCATATTGACTTGGTTCATTTGTGACAATATCTGCGACAGGCATTATTTTAACCGAAATTGGAAGGTTATTTCAGTAACCTGTTACAAAGAGTCAAAAAGATGCCGTAGGACATCGCCATGTTAAAGTGACTTGTCACGTGACAAGTTTAGTGTTACTTCCTTTTCCCCTAGGGTTTATTACGATTTTTTTTTTTAATTTTACCTTTTACGAATTTCAACTTTTCGTAAATTTTTAAAAAATTAAATTTTCAGTACACACAGAAAAAAAATATCAATGTTAAATTAACATGGCGCAAGCTGAATTGAAAATCATAGCAAATTTCTGCAAAGGCATGTTCTTTATTTAAAATTATCATTGTTTTATAATAATTTTAAATGAAAGATGTTAGAATAACATTGTTCAATATTAAATCCATAAAAGCCGGTTTTACTTGTTTTGTATAGAAACAACAGCCACACTTCAAGAAGAAAAACAGAAATTTTTATTTTTGTGTTTAAAATAATTTATAAAAAGGAGAAAAATTCCCGTATTCTTTTTGTTAGAATTATTTCGTTAAAAGCATAAAATGTTCAATGTAGAATGACGGCGAAAGCCATATTGAGTCATTCTGTTGCTGTCTTTTAATTGTGAGTGCTTCTCTTAACAAAGGGGAATAGAAAAAAATTAAACATATGTAAAAGAGGCCTGCCATATTTGCCAATTTATCGGCATTTTGCCGATTTTAGGCCTGAAAATTAGCAAAGTGCCAATTTGCCGATTTTTGCTCCAAAAATGCCGATTTATTGATAAACAATTAAATCACGGTAACTTTGCGTGTAAACGTGTAATTTATTAATTTTGTGCAACTTTGGAGCACTAGTCATAACCTGTACAATAAAATGGAAAGTGTTTTTAAAACTGTAGTAACTAATTTTACAAAAATTTAATTTACTAAACGGAACTTATGAACACAAAGGAATTTTCGAACTTTAATGATTAGTATTTGGGCTTATTGGCTAATGAGTTGCTAACAAAATCAAAACTCAACAAAAGCGATATTAACAAAATTGTTAAGAACTGTATTAATTTTTATACAAATCAAATATTAAAATGTTTTAATCTTATAAATCTTTAAATATGAAGACCCTAACAAAATTATGAAAAAGAAAAATATTTCTTTTATCGAAATTCTGAAAGGGGTCCCCAGCTTTATTTCTGAAAAAGAAAAACTAATTTTAAACTGAATGTAGAGTGTCAAAATTTTTAAATTTTTAGGAAGATTTATAAGTAATTGAAGTAAATTTGCAAGCTCTTTAGCAAAAAATTTCAGAATTAAGACGTGGTGATTCTAATGATGTATTTCCAGTGCTGCCAAAGCTTGTACAACAAATTATGGTCCTTATATATTCTTCCGTAAATGTGGAAAGAATTTGTAGCTAAGTAAATCTTAATAAAAAAAAATTTCGATGTTCCCTGGAAAAAAAATCATTTCAAGGAATTCTTTTTTCTAAAGATTACATAAAATTTAATAATGCAAACTGTTTTGATTTTGGTATTAAAATGGATTTATTTAAACTATTAAACTCAAATATGTATCTATAATATATTAGTTAAAATAAAAAATGTTCTACCAATAAAAACAATATTAACCTAATGTACAAAATTGTTTTAAATTAACTACAATTCATTTATAAATAGTAATATTTGAATATTCTTTTTCATTAATTTTTATGTTTTTATATGGTTTACATATAAGTTTGCTATTTTTTGTATTAATTAAAATATGTTTTTTTATTCTTAAAATGGATATTATTAAGTTGCCGATTTTTTTAATTGAAGTGCCGATAATTCCTATTTTTTCAAAAAAATGCCGATTTTTTATCAAAATTATCTGGCACCCCTGATGTAAAAGGAAAATAAATAATAATATTCTCTCTCTCTCTCTCTTTCGTTCCGCGGGTAAGGGTTTAGAGTTATTCTTAAATAAATACATCATATGCTGTCTCTGTATTTCACACTCAAACCAATTTGATTTCATATTGAATCAAATTCAAGTTCATGTCGTTTCTTCTTGAAATAACTTTCATTCAACTCAAATCTTAGTGTTATCTCAATATCGATGAATTTTTAGCTCTAACTTTACTAAAGTGTTAAATTAATATGAATTTTAGTTATTTTAAAGGAACAAATTTTGTTCGCAAGTTATTGTTAAATAATGTTTAATTAACATGATGTAACTATGAAGCAAACTCACTAGCGAAAAATGTAAAATCAACCTTGCTTTTGACGATTTTATATAGAATTTTTTCTGTGTTCATTTTAAGGCTTTTTGTAAACTTGTTATGCCATTTTGATTTACACGTTATTTTCGGTAGATCAACTTTTACTATAACTTTAATTTTTTTTGAATGAAAGACAATTTTTTTTTGCGATTTTTTTAATTTTTGTCGGTTTTTCTAGAATTTAACAATATTCATTCAAATTATGATGGGATGCAGTTTTTTCTAAATGTCTTTTTTTAGTTTAGTGATTATTGTGTGTGTTTTTTTATTAAATATTTTAATTAAATGTAGTTTTTTAGTTTTAAGAGATGTTTTCGTAATATTGGCCTTGTTAGATTTTAGGATTTTATTTTACCGATTTTGGCCTGTTAATAGTTTAATTTAATTTTCTCTTAAATTTTGGTTATTATTTATATGATTGATATTGGTTTGCATTATTTTAGAGTTTTTAGACTTTTAGCATGTTTTTTATATTTTTTGAATTTATGAAATTTTTTATAAGAGTACCAAGTGTTTTTTTTTTTTTTTTTTTTTTTTTTTGGAATAACATTTTTTTATGACGATTTTTTAGCTCAACAATTTCTTCAGCTGTTCACTCTAATTTGCTGATTTTTCTTACTTACTCCAAAATTGTTCACCAATTAAAGCATTAATCAAAAATAAAATCAGTTTTAATTAAAAATTAAATCAAGTGAATTAAAAGCTTAATTAAGTGCATTAAACGTTTAACTGATACTATTAATTTGTTTACTGGAGCAAATTTAATTAATTTTTTAATAAGTATCACAAATTTTTTTAATTGAAATCAATTTTTATTTTTTCTGTTTATAGAATATTTTACAGATCGAGTCATATATGATTATACATATCGCTCTATTACTGTAATAGTGTTATAATCAAAAATCTCAATTTTTTTAATAAAGCCGTATTAAGTTTTGATTAAAAATAAAAAAATATCGTTCATACACAAAATATATCGCTTATTCTGAAAAACAGAAATTTATCATTGTTATACAAAAAAAAAAAAAAAAAAAACGCGTTATAACAAGTAGAATAACTGCTAATTTTTATCACAAGGGGTAAATTTTCAATAATTAAAAAAAAATTTTTAAACAATATTAGCATTAAATTGCGCACATTTCTGCATATTTAACTGCTTTTCATAACTCAACACTTTTGTCGTAAATGAAAGTATCTAAAGGCCTTTGTAAATTCTTTAAAAGATAAATACAAATACTAATACCCTTATGCAAAAAAAGTTAAAGTTCACATTAGTTAACCAACACAATAAGCCCAGCAAAAGTGAATGGGATTAATGTGTTAGTTTACTAATGTGAACTTTAACCTTTTTTTGAATAAGGCGGTAAAAATTACATTTTTGAAGAGATAAAGTACCTGATTTTGTATTTTGAAGGCGAAAAGTGTAGACAGGTTTATCTGCCGCACTCACTAATTGAAGATCAAGCTGCTTCTCGTAAACAAAAAAGTTTAAGAGAAACCAAACCCTCTTTTCAGATATCGCTGAATTAATTTGGGTTGTAGCTACATTTAAAAAAGGTCTATGACTTGGACATCTTTCCGACATACACCCAAATATTTTTTCAACCTCTAAAAATAAAATCGACTTAAAATAGAATAGCAATAATGTTCCCAAACATTTTTATCCGACACTGTATTTTCATCAAAAACATGTTCCCAATTACTTTAGAGAAATAATCCTCAAAGCAGTGCCGTCTAAACGAGACTTTGATTAAACACTCATAAACGAGAGCTGACTCATTTAATGCGAATACAAATCCCATTAAAATTCCCAATGACAAAGTGTTACACTGACATTACACGACACGATACGGATATATAATTTATGAGAGTCGTCATGTAGGCTGATTAAAGGAAACTCTAGCCAAAAGGAATTTTACTGCAAACATTTCAACTAGGAATACGAATTTCCTTTACGTTGTTGTTAGCAGATTACACTATGCAACAAGAAAAATTAAAACGATTAAAATTAGATTTTTTTGATGTGTTAAAATTCTATAGATAAATTTTTTGTTAAAATTTGTTTTGCTAAAATTTAGTGTTTTTGAAGGGTCGGGTCGGGTCGAAAGATTCTATCAAAACTTAGAAAAGGGGTTATCAAATTTTCTTACAAAAATGATAAATAGCTTGAAATAAAATTGTCTTTAAGTCGTGCAAATAATATTTTTTATGTACTCAACGGCTTCGGAATAATTTAGACCACCGCAATGATGAAATTTTTGTTTTTTTTTTTGGCAAAATTGAAAATTTTTTTTTTAAACATACAAATTAAGAATGGAAAACTTACTGTTTTCTTAAAGTAATAAATAAGGTTATATTTTTATTCGACCTTTAAAATTCAATATTAAATGAAAATACTTAAGCTCGAGGGCTGTTGTATGTAAAATTTTCTTTATTAATTTCCAATATTTCCATATTCTTTGAATATTATCATCAGGGAATGTTTAATTAAAATTTACATTAACCACAATAAAGGAGTAATAGCTTTTGATAGGGAAGGGCAATAAATATCGATATATAAAAATATCGATATTTAAAAAAAATTTAATCGATATATATCGCCGCTATTAAAAATACCCATATATCGATACATCGATATTTATCTACGACTATAGAATTCGATATTTGTAAGATCTCTTTAAAATAAAATTCAACATTCTAACCGTTGCTCAACTGCTTACAATACTGTTGTTTTTTAAGAATTGAATCATATGTTTTTTAACTAATATTAAGAAAATAACGGTGCTTTTCCATTGTACATTTTCATAGATTACATTGTTCAGTTTTGTCTCGGTATTTTAAGAGATGGCAACAAAAAAATAAGCGCGGAAAAAATATTCTGGAAAGGGTTCCTAGAATTATGCAAAGAATCGCCTTAATTATGGAGTATTAGCAGCAATAGACCCATGAAAGTTGGAATGTTAATAATAAAAAAAAAATATTTTTTTTTATTTGAGCATGTCCTATATTAAAAATAAAATATTGCACAGCTTTCTTGTATAGTATGTGTCACAAGTTTCGTTTACCGGCAGTATATAATCCGGCATTATATAATTCCAATTAGTTTTTTGTTTTTAGATTTCATATGGCGAATAAATAAAAATTTTTTGTATTCCTTACTTTTTTTTTGAATTTGTAGAATTAACTGCCGGTCCCTCGATTTTAAACGAAAACTTTGTTCGCATAGATTTTTCAAATTTGGTAATAATTTCAGCTTAATACGTTTGATATATCGATATTTTAAATTAATAAATATCGATACGATATATATCGATATATTTTTTCTATTTGCCCATCCCTAGCTCTTCAGGTTTCAGCATAAAAAACTTCACTTTTTTGATACTGAAACGTGAAGAGCTATTACTCCTTTATTGTGGTTTTTGTAAATTTTAATTAAACATTCCCACCCTGATGGTGATATTCGAAGAATATCGAAATATTGGAAACAAATTAAGAAAATTTTACAAACAACAGACCTCGAGCTTGAGTATTTTCATTTAATATGTAATAAATAAATGTTTATTTTATTCATAATAAAGTGAAATATCCTGATTTTAGCAAATATTGAGTTTTTTAAAGAGTGCTCCACACATTTTTTTTATAACTTGAGACAGATTCGTCCAAATTTGTTACAATTTAATTTAATTGATGAGCATGTCAGAAGTCCTTAAGCTTCTAATACCTGATGGTTTATAGATTTCCATGACAAAAGCTTGTTTTTATTTGGAATGTACGTAGTTTTAAGAAAAGCTTATAAAAATGTTAAGTTTTTACCATATTAAATTAAAAAAAAAAATTTAAATTTTGCCAAAAAAAAAAATAAAAAATTTCCTCATTTCGGTCGGAATTATTCCGAAGCCGTTGAATATAGAGCAATTCCATATGAAAGCGATCACCTTTTGGACGACCCCTCTCCGATTTTAAAATAAATAGTCTCAATCGATTGCCCAGCAAAAAATAATGTACCTACATATTTTTTTTTTTTTTATAGTGACTGGTTTAGTGGTGGTGTACACCACTGTCATGTGAAAAATTGAAGAATTCTTCATAAGGGACCTCATTGAAATTTGTTTTTAAAAAAAACTACTAAAGCGATCGCAACGAGTGATAGCTCGTTGGAAAGGTATTGAATCAGGCTTTAATAAAAATAAAATTTTCCTAATTTTTCTTAGAAATTTACCTTTAAATTTTCCCAAGAAAATTTAATTTTCCGATTTTCCACAGAAGCTCTTAAATTTTCCGGCTAATTTTTTTTTTTTTGGATTCCTCATAATTTTTGCTTTAAGAATCAGCAATAAAAAAATGGGCCCCGACTCCTTGTTTGGACAGGAGAAGAGCATTTAAGAGACCACCATGTTAAAAATACATTTTAAAAATTACACTGTGCACGAAATTGACACTTTTTTTTCGTGACAAGCTGGGCACCTGGCGTTTTAACATAATTCGGGTACACTGAATCCAGTGGTGCCCTCGGTTTTTTAAGATTGGCTCTGGTTTTCGAGATATACCGTTATTTCTAAAATGGAGGAGGTTGCACAACATATGTTCGCGTAACTCAAAAACGCTTTAGCTTATTGAAAAAACTTAAAAAACCGAAATTAATAATTAAATTAATATTTAAGATTCTTAAATTAATCAAAATTTGTCGACTTTTGTGAATAAAATCAAAAGTTGCTAACAGATTTTAATCGCTTATGGCTTGTTTTGTTTGCAGCTTCGTTTTTTATATGCCTGCAAAAAATTAGAAGCCTCGCTGCATTTTTCAATTTTTTATGAATTTTTAAAAAACAAAAATTTCAAAATTTTGAAAAAAAAAATTATTTTTTTTTTCAAAAAAAAAATTATGTTTCTAAAACAAATGCGGATATTAGAACGAAGTTTTACTTTTCTCAAAGAAAATTTTATTGCGGAATTTCGGTTTTTTAAGTTTTTTCAATAAGCTAAAGCGTTTTTGAGTTACGCGAACATATGTTGTGCAACCTCCTCCATTTTAGAAATAACGGTATATCTCGAAAACCAGAGCCAATCTTAAAAAACCGAGGGCACCACTGGATTCAGTGTACCCGAATTATGTTAAAACGCCAGGTGTCCAGCTTGTCACGAAAAAAAAGTGTCAATTTCGTGCACAGTGTAATTTTTAAAATGTATTTTTAACAAGGTGGTCTCTTAAATGCTCTTCTCCTGTCCAAACAAGGAGTCGGGGCCCATTTTTTTATTGCTGATTCTTAAAGCAAAAATTATGAGGAATCCAAAAAAAAAAAAATTAGCCGGAAAATTTAAGAGCTTCTGTGGAAAATCGGAAAATTAAATTTTCTTGGGAAAATTTAAAGGTAAATTTCTAAGAAAAATTAGGAAAATTTTATTTTTATTAAAGCCTGATTCAATACCTTTCCAACGAGCTATCACTCGTTGCGATCGCTTTAGTAGTTTTTTTTTAAAACAAATTTCAATGAGGTCCCTTATGAAGAATTCTTCAATTTTTCACATGACAGTGGTGTACACCACCACTAAACCAGTCACTATAAAAAAAAAAAAAAATATGTAGGTACATTATTTTTTGCTGGGCAATCGATTGAGACTATTTATTTAAAAATCGGAGAGGGGTCGTCCAAAAATTTGCCAATTTTGATCGTTTTCATATGGAATTGCTCTATATATAAAAAAAAATATCACAACGACTTAAATATTTACTTTTAATTTAAAATTTTTTTAAGTTATATAACGTTTCTTGTAAGAAAATTGGATAACCCCTTCCTAAGTTATAATATAATCGGCCGAACAGCATCTACGAAAGCCCTAAATTTTAGAAAAAATGTATCCATAGAATTTAAAATTTCGACTGCTTTCGTAGCTAGGGGACTATAACACCTCCAAAAATATAGTGGTCATCAAAGGTCGCGACAAAAATTTAAATTTCTTGCACAGTGCTATTTGCTGTCATTATTTTCCAGCTGCTTGTCTTTATTTACCAAAGTAAATATCTCTCAATTTTCTGGTCTGCTGTCTAAGTAGAGTATGAGCTGCTGTAATTTAATCCGATTTCATGAATCTGAGTGATCTCATCGTTTAATTTGTTAAGCATTAGTTGAGGTTGTGGTTGTTGTTGGTTTGTTTTGCTATTAAATACTTGCTATTTTAAAGTGTTTACAGCTATTGACTATGACATTTTTATAGATTTTCAAATAAATCTTCAATTTTGTCACGCTACGTATCATTGCGTCTATTTCCCACCGCAAATTTGTGTGGTTTTTGTACATTTTGCTTCAATTAGCAGTGTCTCTTCTCTTTAAGGTGGGAACGTGTAGATACGACAAGTGTTTAAAACTGAAAATCACACACTTTATTGACACACTTAGATTGTAATTTAATGAACGATTTGAATGGATTTGTAATAAATAACAAAAGCAATTGAGATACGAATTTTAGTGTGTAAGTCGAGCGTTTAAATTGTGTAATTTTGAAAAAGATTTATATACGAAATTTAATGAATTAAAGTTTATGAGCTGTTAAAGATTCTGATTATCATAATAAATTTGTTAACAAATTTTCGTATCAATGAATAAAACGTTGTAACTTTCTAACAAAAATATTGTATCTGGATGCCAAACTAATTTTTATTTTACTTAAACTATTTAAAAATACTTTAAAAAGAACTTTATTAATTATGCTTTAACCCAAGTATCTTGAAAAGTATCAAAAATTTTTATTAAAAATAATCGCTGTAAAATATAGTTTTTACGTCAAGTCTTAAACAGTCCTTGAACGGGAGCACTTTAAATTTCTTAGATAAACAAGTATGTTTTGTTGTTGTTGCATTATAAAATACATTTAAGTTTTTTTGTTTTGCAGAATATGCACTAAAAGTATTGCGCGAAAGTAACCCAACAAAATATTTCGAAAATCTGATGAAAAATAATTTCTAGAAATGTTGTTAGAAATGAGAATTATCGTGGGTTAATTCGTAAAAGTAATCTATAGATCTCAAACTACGATATAACATAATATTGTGGCCGTAGATCCCTAATTACCAATAGGTCCCGAATAAGGACCAATCACTTTAGTAGGGTATTATACGCTTGGGCTTGCCCGACTAAACTTTCTTGCCTCTAATTAATAGGTCGTTCACGGATGACAACTGAACTGATGTTGGCTTGCCAGCAGGGAAATCAGTCAACGCCGCTCATAATAAAATATACAACAATTTTTTTTTTATTTTATATTTAAACATGAGTGGCGTTGCCTGATTTAGCTGCTGGCAACTTAACTTCAGTTCAGTTCTCATCCATAATAATATTTCTATATTGTTTCCATATTATAAAATAAAAAATTTCAACATTACTAGAATTTCGTTAAAGTTTCTTAAGCGCCTGTCAAAAATTAACAAACCGCCTCTCAAATACATTAAAAACAACAAAAACCAAGTCAAAAAACATTTGATTCCGTACGGAAAGAGCGATCAGTTTTATACTTTCCTTAAGCAAAGTGACAAATTCATAAAACTTAACAAAAAGTTTCTTTGAGACTATATGGATTGACACGTATGATTTACATGTATTCGCACTGTGCTTAAGCCAACTTAAGCATATTAAAGTTGGGCCTTTATTCATTTAACATGGTTTTTCTTGATTTTGTGTTGTCTTTCATCTGGGTGCACACGTTCTTTCAAATGAAATTTTTTTTCGGCGACAAATATTTTTTTTCAACATAAAAAAATTTTATAACTACACCTTCAAAAAAAAAAAAAAAAAAAATAACCAGTTGTTTACTTGACACCACCTTCTATTAAATTTGCGTTGAATGAGATGATTTCCAACTGCAGACAAGCAAATATCTATTTTTTCAATTATATTTTGTAACTATAAGGAAATGATTTGTTTGTTCGATAAGAAATCATTAATTAACAAAGAGATTCCATTCAGAATATATCAAATACTTTATGGTTGCCAATTCCTTCAACTAACTACCTGGCGTACGCAGACGATATTTGTTTACTCTCACACAATATTATTGATCTTAGACAAACAGACATAAAGCTTCAGGAAAAGCTACAATACACAGGGCTAAAAATAAATGCAGCCAAAACAAAAACGCTAAGTATCGGGGCAACAACAGTTCCCATGACCATCAACAACCAGACATTTGAGACAAGTGACCAATTCTGCTATCTAGGATGCGAGATTACTGCAAATGGAGGAACCGAACTCGATGTAGTCGCTAGAATAAACAAGGCTAGGTCATCTTTTGGCTTACTAGCCCCAATCTGCAAAGTAATAAAATCAGCCAAACCACAAAGCTGAGAATTTTCGAGTCGAATGTTAAATCGGTTCTCCTATATGGGTGTACAAACTGGAAGGTCACAAGTGACATTACCAGACGACTTCAAACGTTTATTAGCCGCTGCCTAAGAAGAATACTACGCATCTTTTGGCCTAGGACAATATCAAATGCCGAGTTGCTATCAAGGACGAACCAAATACAAGTAGCAACCGAGATACGTAAACGAAAGTGGCAGTGGATAGGATACACCCTCCGTCGAAATGACACTAATGTAACTAAACAAGCTCTTAGATGGAACCCATTTCAACAAGATGGCAGAGAAAGCGGCAGGCCACACACAACATGGAGGCGTTCAACGGAATCCGAAATGAACCAACTGGGTATATCTTGGAATGAACTTAGGTATATCTCTCAAAACCGGGTCAGATGGAGAACAGCTGTTATTGGCGCCCTATGCTCCAGTGGGAGTTAGAGGAACATATATATATATATATAATTCCTTAAATATTCTGATGGCTTTTGAATGAACTTGCTGGGTTTTCTTTGGCATTTACATGTGAGTTAAAGTAAAGAAAAAAATAAGAAAATAAGAGGAAATAAGGTAAGTATCTTGTTTTTGTTAGTTTTAGTTTTTAAGAGAACTTTTTTTTTTGTTGCTATTTTTGCAATATGAAAGATTTATTTCTTTTCATTTACATAGGAAGCGAAATAGTTACCAGAAACAAGCCAACAACAGCGACAAACTTCATAAATCTATTTTGTTTATATTGTTGTTAATAACTTTAAGTATCTTTAAATTTAACACTGCAGATTTAAATTATAGGTACAGGAAAATGAAATAGCAGCACTAGTGAAAACAAATTCATGCTCTTGTTATAATAAAATTTTACCAATCATTAGGCCTGCAGGAATCGAACTTTCAAATATCAGGCTAGGAAATTATAACAGCCCCGATATTTTAAGACCTTAAAAGGTTTTTCATTTTATCTTGAGTGAAACTTTTAGCAAAGATTTAAGTTCTGCGAAACAGTCTACTAAGATAAAAAAAGCCTTTTTTTTTTGTAATAAAATCTTTAAGAAACCCTTCTTTTCCAAGCTGTTATTTTAATTTTTGGCAATTGAAAAAAAATTTAGCACTGTTGAAAAAGTTAATTTGCATTAAAAAATTCGAAATTTCTTTCAACGACAGTAAATCGAACCTTCAACCTTCAAACTGTAATACTAAAAACCTGTAAAGCAGTCTATAAAGGCCTTTAAGGCTTTTTCTATTATATCTGTTTCGAAATTTCTAGTAAAAATATTCTCTTTAAAGTTTTCTATGCCTAAAATGTACAGAAATTAAGCCTTCAAACTTTAAAACGGAGAGCTTTAATACTGCAAAATATACTGTTGAAAGCCAAAAAGCTTCTTTATTTAATCGGCAGTAAAACTTTTAGCAAAAATATGTCTTTCTTATGTTTTTTCTAACTTTAAATTGCAGACATTTAAGCTTAAAACTTCAGGCTATAAAGTTTTAACACAAATAAAGCTTTTTCTATTTTATCTGTAGAGTGAAACTTTTAACAAAAATATTCTCTTTGAAGTTTTCTATGCCTTAAAAGAACAGAAATTGAAACTTCAGAATGGAAAGCTTTAACACAGTCTATTGAGTCCTAAGAAGATTTTTAATTATAACTGTAGTAAAACTTTTAGCACAAATATGTCTCCCTATGTCTTCTCTACTTTAAGATTACAGAAATTGAAGCTTCAAACATCAGGCTAGAAAACTTTAACACCGAAAGGCTTTTCTATTTCGGCTGTATTTAAACTTTTAGCAAAAATATTGTCTTTAAAATATTTTATACCTTGAAAGTACAGAAGCCGAACCTTCAAACTGTAGATTGGAAGACTTCAACTTCGCAAAACAGCCTTTTCAGACCTAAAAAGCTTTTTTTTAATTATCTGTAGGGTTTTTAGCAAAAATATCCTCTCTTAAGTTTTCTATACCTTCAAAGTTCAGAAATGTAACCTTCAAACTGTAGAATGGAAAGCTTTAACACTTCAGAATAGCCTATTGAGACCTAAGAAGCTTTTTTATTTTATTTGTACTAAAAGTTTTAGCAAAAAAATGCACTTTAAAATATTTTATACCTTAAAAGTACAGAAACTGAACCTTCAAACTGTAGATTGGAAAACTTCAACTTCGCAAAACAGTCCATTGAGCCCTAAAAAGCTTCTTAAAATTATCTCTAGTATTTTTAGAAAAAATATTCTTTTGGAAGATGCACACAATTAACGAAAATGATTTGGCAACACTCGATATTTTTGAAGATACTTTATTCCAATATTTAAAAAATAGCAAATTTCTACTAACTCTATTTTGATTGTACACACGTAACAATCTTTTTAAACTCTTTATAAGTTTTTAAAATACTTTATTAAATGAAAATATTCAAGAAACTTTAAAAAAACAAAATATTTTTGGGGGAATTTCAGTAAAATGTTAAACATTTTGCGATTTTTGCTTTATTTAGGCATTGATATTAGTACGTTACTTAAAACTGAGTCAAGTAAAATTAATTGAAATGAAGTTATTGGTGGCTATTCTTGAAAACCCGTCGAAAGAGTGAAAATTTACATGAAAACAAAAACAAATTTACAAAAAATTTACCAAAATTGTTTTTGTTTATCATACAAAATTTACAGTTTTTAAAAGAGACAGAAACGCGTTAAATCTCTCACGTTAATTTAAATTTAGAAGTGTCTAGGTAACAAAAACAATTTTCGTAAATTTTGTTTTTGTTTGCATGTAAATGTTCACTTCTTCGACGCGTTTTCAAGAATAGCCACCATTATCTAAACTTTTACATTTGGGGGAATTTTTTGCAAAATACTTTAAATTTGGGAGGTTTTTAAATTTTTTTTTTTTGGGAAGAAAAAAATTACCTTGTAACACTGCTCCTTAGAGTTTTCTATGCCTTAAAAGAACCGAAATTGAATCTTCAAACTTTAGAACGGAAAGCTTTAACACTGCAAAATACTCTATTGAGACCCAAAAAGCTTTTTAATTTTTTCTGTAGTAAAACTTTTACTTATGTCTTCTCTAACATAAAATTGCCGAAATTTAAGCTTCAAACTTCAGGCTAGAAAGCCTTAACACCGAAAAGCTTTTCTACTTCAGCTGTAATAAACCTTTTAGCAAAAATGTTGTCTTTAAACTTAAAAGTTAAAACTTAATTTTTTTTTTTTTTGCAAAAGCAAAATTTGCTCTATAGAAGTTTTCTTGCATTCCCATGTATTTTCCCTTTCGTGTACTTGTTATTACACCCAAGTGTATACTTGAGTCCATGACACATCCCAACACATTTCCACAAGTATTTATGTACTACAGTTTGAGGTTTTCAGGCAAATATTTACACGAGTACATGTTAAAAAAAAAAAAAAAAAAAAAAATAGAAATAAAAGTGTGTTGTTTCTTTTATACCATGGACATGTACTCCACGTACTTGTACTCGGATTTACGTGTAGGAACAATCATAAAAGAAACAAATGTTTATATTTCTACGTGTTTTTCTCTGGTACAATTTGAAAGTGGGTATTCGCATACGACTGGTAGTGGATATAAATGTGCCACAAATTGTTATAGTTCAGTTTTCTTGCTGTTTAAATCACTTGTACCGCGACTTTGTTTTGCGTTTTTATTTATTGCAATAAAATGTCTTAAGTAAAGCCAATTTTAAATAATGACTTCATGACTCTATAACTCATTATAAAAATTAACATTTGTTTATGACTGTTTTTAGTTTGTTTTTTTTCGTCTTTTTATTTTGCAGTTATTTTATTATTAGTTTGAATATTTAAGGTTTTTTTTTTATTGCAAACTTTGTTTTAATTTGTTTTTTGAGTCATCCATCCATCCACATGCAACGGAACAAACAAAATTATTTTCATTTGCTAATTTTTAAGTATTGGGTTTGTAATTATATTCAAGAAAATTAGTTTAATTTACATTTTATGAATATGTATTGTAAATTTTAAAAATTGGGTATACTAAATTAGAAAAAAAAAATAGCAATATGAATTTTTTTATGACTTTTTTACTGAAAGGAATAGAACGGACTATGACTCTTTGCGCGTCTTGATAGACATGATAAACAAAAGAGATATCGATATTATAAAGAACCCAATATTAACGAAATTTTACAAACATTATGATTTACTTATGGTACAAAATCTACTAACTTTTCTAAGTAGTTTTTTTTTTATTTCGTTAATCAAAAGCGTAATTGCTAATGATTTGGATTTTGTCAAAAGTTGACCACACTGGTATAATTACTATTCATCAATTTTTCTCCAAATAACAACGAGACATTTTTTGCAAAATATTTTACTTTAATTATATTTATACCCACATTTTACACGTCCAACCTTTTTGTTGACATTTTCCTAGCAAATATTTTTTTTAAATTATTTTATTTCCACATTTTTTGTCACTCCACACAGGCGGGTCATATATTTGTAACAAAATTATTTGCAATATTTTATGCGTTTTTTTTTAGCATTTAAAAATATTTGTAGGTTGTATTGAAAGGTTTTAAACGAAAAGAAAAAAAAGTAAGCGACCATAACTCAAATTCTACAGCGATACCTTTAAATGTAGTCACATGTATTTCGCCTTTTTTTGGGGTAGTAAAAAAACGCATAAAAAATATTTAAAAAATGTAGAGATTGAAAAAATGTACGTTAATGTTGGCGTAAATCATTTTGTGATTTTTTTTCCTGTATATGGAGGGAGTGAAAAATAAGTGAACAAAAAATAAGATTAATGTTTTCGACAATTTAAAAGCTTTTACAGTTATATTGAATATTAAACATTTTAGGCAAATTGTGAAACACAAGAAAAGTTTTAAAATGTTTGAGAAAAAAAAAGAGTACAAATTTTAACAAATTTTTAGATTGATTGAAACCTAAAATATACAAACAATTTTACTGTTTTTTTTAACATACATCAATATAAACGGTTATAGGGTGGCCAGATTTTCATTTTTTTTTTTTATTATAAATTTTCATATTAATTCGAATGTGAATTCTAAGTCAAATAACAATTTATAAAGAAATATACAAACAAAAATTCTGATGGTGCATAGAAAATATTCCTGGAAAATATTAAAGGAATAATACTATTAAAGCATGAAAGACTTATAAATTGTAATTTGACTTAGAATTGGGGAGATCGAACGGTTATTATTCGACCGGTTTTAACCGGTTATTTTAGATTTGTCCAAGTCGGCTATTTTAAAATGCCCATTTTTCGAATATCGAATAAACCGGTTATTTTGGTAATGTGTAATTTATATACATTTTCCTTACTCTTGTTGTAGATGTACCCGTAATTATAGTATTTTCTAATTGATTATTGGCCAAACTTAAACTTTTTATGTAGAATGTCAAAACAAAATGTAATAAAGGTCAAAAAACATTATTAAGACTGTAAATAAAAATCACTTATAAAAGCGTGTGTACTTGTAGAAAAAAAACCAAAAACTATTCAAAATACTACAAAAACATGTGCAGTTAAAAAGTAAATAGTAATTTGTGCAAGAGTATTCTAAATATTAAATATTTTTTTATATAAAGGTTATCTCTAGATATTTTTCGAATGCGATTAAAAAGACAAAGATAGTTGCCTGAAGTGCCCTCAAATGATAAGTTGCAAAGGTTTTTCCATGTCACGACTTATTAATCACCTTTAATTAGTATTCATGCTTGACATTAGTGTGATCCAAATGAAACTTAACTCCGTTCGAAGTAGTTTTAAGGAGACGACAAATAATACTTTACTAAAATACGCTGCAAAAAATGAATCATTTGGTGAAATATGAGCCCGTTGTGTATATGGCACAAATTTCCACCAGTTTTATTTATTAAAATATCAAGAACTAAAAAAAAAATTGAAGAAATCAAACAATGTCACGGAATGTTTTAAATTGTAGTCGACGAAAAAATTTTACACAAAAAGAATGTACAGTTCACTATTCGTTTCTTTAATGCTGAAACAAAATAATTTAAAATAGATAATCCTGGCAAAGAGGTTTTGTTTGCAACTTTTGAAAAATATGGTTGATTTATATGGACATGCTTAACCACCAACAAAGTAAAACTCATTCAAAATAAATTGGAGAGAATATTTCAAATAATAACTTTATAAAATTCCTATAATTTATGTGCTTTTGCAAAACGTAGATCAAATATCATTCAACCGTTTCTAAATTACATTACACAAATATCTTCTTACAAATAAATTTAAGTAAATCAATAAAAAATTGTTGAAAATTTAGCTAAACTTTGATCAATTTACTGGTCCCACTTTTCTTGGATTTCATCGTAAAATATTTGCTAGGTCTGATCTAAGTCATATCTATGTATTTTGTTGGCTCCTTAACTTTGCAATTTGTTTTGTTTTTTTCAAATTAAGGTTTTATTTTAAAAACTTATTTGATTTTTGTGTCTTTAAGTATTCGAATTAAAACCGGTTAACCGGTTATTTAAAAATTGCTTAACCGAAGACCGGGTTTTTTAAGATAGCAACTATTCGTAATATTCGAAAACCGGTTATTGAAAAAAGTCGAATAATCGATCTCCCTACTTAGAATACACATTCGAATTAATATTGAAAATTTATAATAAAAGTGATAGTCAACATGAGAACTAAAATTCCCAGATTCTATTTTTTTTATAATTTTTTTCCAAATTTTATTTAAAAAATTTTTCTTTTTAATTCATGAAAATATAAAATGTCTCAACACTCAATTAAACTTTTCTGTTTAAAAAGAATTAGAAGTTAAACTGTAGAAATGCAGATTCAAAACTTAACAATGTATTAATCTGTCAAAATATGTTGTGATTTCTATTGGATTATATTTGAAAATGTTTTTAAACGATCACGGGTCAAGCTATGAAACAGTTTATCTTTAACGGAAATAGTCCTAAAATTATCCGAACTAACAAAGAAAGCTACACTAATTTGGAAACAATTATATTTATTTCTCAACATAATCTTTATTTAGCTTAATACAATTTTCCTATGGGTATTTAATAAATTCCATACTTATTTTGTTTAAAATTAGTATGTCTAGCTTCTTAAAAAAGGCATTAAACTGAAGACAGCACATCTACACAGAAAAAATTATTAAATTTCTCCTATCACTAAATTTGTTCTAAATTCATAATATCAAGCAAACAAGTTGTTGATTTTGCACCTATTACCAAAATGATTATATTGATTACTAAAAATTTTAAAATTTTGAAAAAATATTTTCAATAAATGATATTTTTAATTTTAATTAAAAAAGTGATCAAAAAACTTTGAAATTTTAAACAATGTGTTAATTTATTTAAATAAATATTGACAATTCCCAACAACAATTCTACATGTTTAAATTATTTTATTTTAAACAAAAAAAGTCAATTAATTGTTATTTAATTAAAATTTTAATTGAAAATTTATTTCAAAACAACTAAAATGTTAATTAAATCAAAATTAAATTTTTAATTTTTTTCAGCTAAAAAAATTATTGATTCAATTATCACATTTATTAAATTAAAATACTTTTTAAACCATTTTTTTAATTCATAAAACATTTTTTTCTGTGTAGATTGTAGGGAAACCTTTTACCGAGCCATTTGTTCAAGTTTGGAAATAGAAAATAATCCAAGGGAGCTAAATCTAGCGAATTGATTTTGGACATCGCAATAGTGGATGTGTAAACTGATGAATTGTCTTGATAAATGAGCAAATGTGTCACCTCTCATATAATGAATGTCGTTCAAGGCTACGACCTGCATCAAATGGATCCAGCACATACCTTTGTATGTTCTCCCCGCTTATACGTACCCTCAGTCTGACATGGCTCGGGGCAGCCTCCAACTGTGTGCTGCCGAAGCTTGTATGACTTTTCCGATGACATCCCAGATGGAACTGTTTTGTCAGCAAAACGTTATGTTCCTTGGCCGGTAGAACCTTTGTCTGTTCATGGAGATGCTGTTCAGTTGTAATTTGAAGGCAGCCTATGACGGTCTTTATGGCTACGTTTTGACATCTTTGAAGATTTGTACTGGTTATCACTCAAAGAAGGTGACCACACTGGAGCAGCATAGTTACCCACTGACCGACCAATCGTTTTAGAAGTATTAGTCAATATCCCAAGTGCTGCTGACTAGCGCCTTGATAACCTTGTTCCTATTTCGCAATTTGTGCGTGATTGGAGTAGCGTGTGCTAAGGAGGTAAAGAGGCTATTAAAAGTGGCGCCCCAAATTTTTGAGTTGTTCACTGTCGGAATTTCTTCGCCCTCGACCATGATTCCTAAGTTCAGTTTAATCTCTTCGTCCACGTGGTGAAAAGTGTTGCCAATAACTTCGTTGGACGTACAGTACGAAATTGCGTATTTCGTCGAGATAACAGTTTACCATACCTCAATTTGTTGACCACTCCGGTGTACGTCTTGGTAGCTTTTTTATAGTCATCAGGAAAACGCCGACTCCCTCCGAGTATAATTTATATGTGTTTACACTAAAATCTTTCAAATAAGATTGTAAGCGGAGTTCAGTAATAATTTCATTAAATATAACGGATTTAACAAAAGAGCTACGATATTTTGCATTTGCTCTTCGCATTTGCGCCAAACCCTTAACTTTTCAAACATTTACACTATAGAATATTTATCTAAATACAAAATGAAATTTCCTTGTACTTTATATCGTTACAACAGAGGAAAAATAATATTTACAATCAACATGATGAGGATATTTCTAATACAAAGTTCCATTCTTAACATCAGAATTATCCATTTTCAGACGAAATTCCATTTTGCATACAACTATTTTTTGTCAAAATTTATTATAATTTATAAAAAAAATTCAAGTAAAATCAATAAAACAACTCGTCAAAATTTTTAAAATAAATAATGCTTAAAAAGCTTTAAACATTTTATAAAAATGCTAAATAAAATGCCAAGTGCTAAATGAAAATTTTGCAGCTAAAAATAAATTTTTAATGCTAAATTTAGCTGCAAAAATGCCAAAATGGCCACACTGCTCACTACTGTCATCTATACGACTACGTCAGGTAGGCTAATGGTGGGACTGCCCTCTTATTATACAATTTTAAAGACCAATTGAATTTAAGGACCACTTAAAATAAACTAAGATTTTGATCCCATATTTTTGTTTTGGCAGCCCTTTTGCATGCAAATATTTCTTCAGCTTATCGACATACAATTTTTCAAATAGTGATAGACGTCAGTAGGTCATTTTTCATTTCTTATTTATTTTCGTTAACATGACTGCATAATAATTGCATGTTATGTAAAAGCTTAAAAAAATGTCGTTTATGTTACAAAAAAAAAAAAACATTAAGAAAAACAAATAAAAAATAGATTCGTTAAACTGCTCTTGGCGGAAAAGCATCAAGCGCGTCATTGTCATTTTTCTCTTGTGAGCAATTGGGCCGTACCCGTTTGTCTTCCTTTGGGCGTTTTACGTTTCGTCAGCATTGATTAATGTTCTTGCGTCGCATAACTGTGTCGCATTTCAGTTATGCGACAGCAGCTTATATTTTTCCTATTTTGCAGTATAGAAAATGGCCCCAAATTGTATCCCGGAAAATGTCCTCCCACACACACACAAACGAGATAATCTATAACAGTATAATATGTTCCAAATACTTCATCTAATTTTATCATTTCATTTATAAAATTAAATACATTTCACATTTTCTTGACACGAAGTGAACGGCAGCAAAAGTTTACAGTTTTGTTCGGAGAGCTTAGAGAGGAAATGTTCTTGATTCATCGTAGAATTTTAGGCATTCGTAGATTTTCAAGACAACCAAAGGCTTCACATTAAAGTTCAACTTTGCTGCCATGTCTGGTAATTAGCACCACAATCACGTTTTTCACGTAAAAACCAAGTAAGACCCTCTATTCAGCTATGCCGAATCTTATATACCCTTCACCATGCCGCGATAATAACAAAAACTTATATAAATACTGTTCTTTAGTTATAAGCAGGGCTGTGAAGTCAGAGTTGAAGGGTCGGAATTGAGGTTTTTGTAGCGGATCTAGATTAGGAGTTGAACTACCCACAAAAACTCGCGACTCCGACATCAAAATTTTTCCACTGTACATATGTAAATAATTATATTAAAGCTGAATGCGGGAGGTGTTAGAATTCAAATATCGATCCGAAATTTTTATAGAATAATTTTCTTGCTATATTTTACTATTTAAAAGGTACTGCATTAAAGCCAAATAAGGACCAGTCTCATATACATTTCGCATCAATGTAAGAGTAGGAGTCGGGCTTGGAGTCGGAGTTGGAGTCAGACTTAAAAAAATTCAGCGGTTGGAGTCGCAGTCGTGGTTAGAACTATTTTTTTGTTACTCTAATGCCCTGGTTATGTAAATCTATTTTGTGAAACGCCAACTTTTCCAACTCCGGCAAAATTTTGTCGGATGACCAAGATGCTTGTACGAAACTTTGGCTCATGGACTTTTGGCTCTTGTTCTCCAAATATACAGAAATCTATAAAGTCTATGTACGGGAAGTGCATTGCCCACTTCTCTTATCCCGCCCATTTTTTAGTTGTTGTGTATTGATATCCCAGCTATGTGTACCGAATTTTTCTCTTAATGATCTTTAGATGTAAACAAATCTGTTTTGTGGCACGCCCATTTTTCATTACCACACACTTTTTGTCGGATGTTGTCTAATGATAACCAAAATCTTTGTACGTAATTTGGAAACGTTGGCTCTTGCCGTTCTGCAAATATACAGAAATCTATAATGTCTATGTACGGGAAGTGCCATGCCCACTTCTCCACTCCCGCTTACTTTTTGTCGGATGTTGTCCAATGTTAAGCAAGATCCTTGTACCTAATTTGGAAACTTTGGCGCCGTTCTCCAGATATGGATAAATCTAAAATGTCCTTGTATTGTAAGTGCCACGTCCACTTTACTAATCCGCCCGCATTTTGACGGATGTTGTATATGGATAACCAACTTTAAACTATTCAGTTCTTTTCATTCTCCAGATATGTAGAAGAAAAAAATTATAACAAGGGATTTATGGGAAAAATTAGAGTCTATCGTGGTTTTTTGCTCTTATATTAGTCAATTTTGGACCGACCAGACTCAATTTCAATAGCAAAATTGAACAGAGCATATGTGACACAAATATATACCACCTAAACTCCCATCATTTCTAGGCTCCTCGGAAAACCCATTTCAACAGACCGACGAACATTGTTCAATCAACTTCGCTACTCATAAGGACCCAGAATGTATATTCTTTATAGGGTCTTATATCAATATTGTAAAAATTACAAACGGAATGTTAAACTTAAATATACTTTTTCCACCGGTGGTGAAGGGTATTCAAAAAATATGTATGTTTAAGCCAATGTATAAAACGATTATGATCGACTAGTTTGCGAAGCTTCACAGTAATGATAGTTTTTAGTTTTAAAAATAAAACCTTGTTTGAACTGCTTTAAAAGTCATGTCAAATCAATTTTATTTTAACATCGAAGAGATTTTAGTGAACCAAACAAATCGAAGCAATAAATGGACTGTAAGCAGCTGCTAACTAATGATTATTGTAAAGTTTTGTACGGAAAACAATATTAATTTATTTGAAAAAAATAAGGCTTACAAAGTGATTAAAATGGTAGTTAAACAAAAATAATATCATAAAGAAAACTAACTCGTAGTTAAAACAAACTTTATTGACACTTTGCATCAATTGCATCAATTAATATGTTAACGCAATCAGGATTTGTAAGATCAAAAGTTTATTTAAAAATATATTTACTTCATTGTTATGTAGCTTTTATAATAAACCAACTTTACTTGTAATGCAAGTTTAAGGCATGCATTTTGTACACCAACATTTAAGCTTTTGATTTACTCTGAATTAGGGAGATCAATACTTATATGACTACAGTGGAATATAAAACTTTTTGATAATACTGCCATACATTGCATTCATAACAAATCCCCCATTTAGGGTACAAGACAGTGGTGTAAGATATCATATGTTTGGGCTTGCCAGACTTGTTTTTTTAAAAGATGTCAACTCAAACAAAAAGTAAATGATGAAACAGTACTGGGGCTGAACGATGTTTTCCATTCAGTTTGACATAACATTTTTGGCCATGAAATGATATCAATTTTATTTTGAGAACGTTTTTTCTAAAGCTCTCACATATAGACGCTTATTCTCTTAACAATGCTACAATACTTTCATTCAATTTCATACATTTTGTAAGCAAAGAAAAATAAAAATAAAAGAAAAAGAAAGAAATGACAGAGAGTTTGAAGGTACTGCGACGTTTTAATTATGCGCTTCAGGATTTTTGCCTGAAGTTGAAGACTCAATTCTGTTTCAACTTTTATTTTGAGAACGTTTTTTCTTATGCATTCACATATAGACACTTATTCTCTTAACAATGCTACCATACTTTCATTCTATTTCATACATTTTGTAAACAATGAAAAACAAGAATAAAAGAAAAAGAAAGAAATGACAGAGAATTTGAAGGTACTGCCGACGTTTTGATTATGACCTTTTTGCCAGAATTTCAAGAATCAATTCTGTTTCATGATTTAGTCTTAGCAAATAAATTTTCTGATTGGAATTTATTTTAATTATGATAACAATAATAATAACACTGTGCTTGTTGAAAAAACAGACAAGCCGTGTACCTGGCGTTTTAAACTAATTCGGGTACGCTGATCCATTTGTTTTTAGGTTAGCTCTGGTTTTCGACATATACCGTTATTTTGAAAATGGAGGAGGTTGCACAACATATATTCGCGTAACTCGTAACACCAAAACTCCGCAATAAAAGTTGCTTTAAGCAAGGTTAACCTTTTTCTAATATGCGTAGTCGTTTAAGAGACATAATTTTTTTTTTTTTTTTATTTAGCAAATTTTCGACAGTTTTGTTTTTAAAAAATCATAACAAATTGAACAATGCAAATATTCTTCTATAAAAAGGAAGTTGTAAACAAAACCAGCCATAAACGATAAAAATCTGTTTACAACTTTTGATTTTATTCTCAAACGACGAATAATTTTAATTAAAAACTCAATAATTGTATAGGAGACCCCCTAAGAAGTGGTGCTAAAGGACAAGTATGTTTGGAGAAAATGTTAAAAACAAAAAACTATTGGGTACATTTTATCCCCCTGGCGGCGACTCCTAGGCAGTTATGGGACTCTTTCTTCAATATATTTCTAGCCTTTATTGAAAATTGTGTATGGGAGCCCCCTTAAGGAATATATATAGCGGGTGGGTATGTAAGAAATAAATGATGAAGATAAAAAATAAAGTGCGGTTGGACTTAGATTTGACCCATCTAGGGGCATCCTAAGCGCTGTAGGGGCCAAATTTAAGAATAACAAATAAGATGAATATCTGCATTTTCCAGTTATTTATGATTTTTTAAAAACAAAAATTTTGAAATTTGACAAAAAAAATTAAATATAATCTTTCTAAAACGACTGCGCATATAAAAAACAGGTTTAACCTGACTTAAAGGAAATTTTATTGCGGAATTTCGGTTAATTAGGTTAAAGCGCATATTGTCTAAAAAAAATGGCAAATTCCAGCACAGTGTAATTAGAAATGTGTTTATTTTATTAAACGATTTATGATTTGTAATCCAAATTTTTTTATTTTTTAATCAGGCTAAAGTTCAATCAATGAAATTTTCATTAAATGATTTTTATGAAGAAAGGAAATTTACAACATGAAATGAATTAAAATTTCTTGACAATTTTTCATTCTTGACTGACCCCAAATTTACGGACATGACGATTTGACATGTTTCGATAGTAACCACCATTCACTCAAGAATGAAAAATTATCAACAAATTTGAATTCATTTCATGTTATAAAATTTCTTTCTTCATAAAAATAACTTAATGAAAATTTAATTTAATGAACTTTGTTGTCTTAAATAACTCAGTTTGGTGATTTTTCTTGAACAATCTTCCACGTGCTAACTTGGTTTTGTTGTGTATTTGATTTTCAATAACATTGATTCAGTTTAAATATTTCCTGTAGATTAACCTGATAAATAATTAATTATTTCTCAAGTTTACTCAAGTTCTTAGTGTTTGCAATTTTTTTTTTAATTTTCAATTCCCGGTATTTCTGGCAAAACTGAAAAAAAAAACAGCAGACTCCCCGCAAACTCCTCTCTACTCATCATGCCATCAAGTGTGAGTTTTCTATTTTTCCACCAAATAAAGTAAGTGAAAAAATATTGTAATAAAATTAAAAATCTAAAAAAAATATATATGTGTATCAAACATGTAAGCAATTTACTAACAATGAAAGAAAGAAAAAAGAAAAATAAATAATAAAACCACAAAAAAAACAAATACAGTTCATGGGAAACTTTTGGGTTTAAAACAATATTCAGTTGGTAGTTTAAAGTGAAACACTTTCTCCCGCATAAAAAAAATACAATTGTTGCGATAACAGCAGCAGTGACAGCAGCACTAACAACAACAGCAACAGATTCACCCTTCAAAAGGAGAAACAGCAACAAAAATGAAATGAAATCAGCATTAACAAAAACTTAATCAAATTAAACAAAAGTTGTGCTACAAACAGAAAATGTGTTAAAAATACTTTGTTTTTTTTTACATTTTATACGTCATGTATTTAAAAGATTTATTTTTTACCCACATTGCATTTTAAAGACAAAATGCAGAGAAAATAAATAAAAAAAAATTAAACAAAAAATGAATCACAAATCGTATTACGCTTGCTTTTGTAAAAATTCAATTAACGTTTTTTTTTCTGAATATTAAATATTTTACATTGCAAATACTTATGGCGAAGCGTATGCACAGGTTGGTAGCACAGCATTGTAAAGCAATTTAGCACATTAATCGATTTGTATGTTAGTTGTGTAATGCAGAATGGTGATTGGCATTTATCTATATTATCTGTCAAAATTTAATTAGAGTTTGGTATTTTTTCTTCTTAAATACGATTTGTAGTAAACAAACGATTTTTGACACTTTCGTTTAAATCTATTAGCAGTGTTGGCTAACAATTTAGCACTTCGAAGAGGAATATTTTGGGTTAGTATTACTAATGAGTACTTCGCACTATCACACAAGTCTTACGTAGTTTGAAGAAAATGCATCTCTAATCTAATTACTGTTTGTAAATTTCCAAAAAAGCGAACAATTACAACTTATCATGAATGAATGGGTTGAATTTTCCTCAAAATATGTAAGACTTGTGTGATAGTGTAAAGTACCCTTAAACACTTTGGAAAGGAAATATTTTAGGTTAGTAATTGAAATGCAATCAATTATTAGAATATATATTTCTGTAGGGTTTCTTATGACACTACTGCATTGATTGGTTGTTTCTTTACATGTAGCCGACTTAATCCACTACACAGAAAGAAAAACACTCGGGATAAATTAAGCTTTTTATACCTACTTTGAGTACGAGTCGTACTCAAAAATTCAAGTACGAATAACACTGAAACGTACTCACAACAATCCTAAATGGGATAACTTTCGAAAATCAATCCCGGAATTTCTTAAATTAAGTATAAAATTCTTAAGCCAAGTACTCTGAGAGTAAAATTACAAAATGAACGTTTTAATCTCATATAACTTATCCAAATTTATTGTAGCCACTACACAACACCAGGCTGTCAGATGTGGCGATTTCTCGCCTAACGTGGCGATTTTCAAACTTTTTTGGCGACATAGCGATTTATAAAATAGTTGGCGATTTTGTTGGCTTTTTTTGATGAGCCATGAAATTTGACATTTGTTAAATTCATTACGAAGAAATATTTTTTTATTCTAGTATTTCAATGTATGAAATTTGAAGCTTTCATATGTATGACCAGTATTTAAAACTAAATTATGTTGAAATGGCTGATGAAGATAATAAAAATCTTCTAGAGAATTGTTTTTCATATTTAAATGTGCTCTTGAAAGAAGTTATAAGTAGAATTCTTTAAAAAATGAATATATTTAAAGTTAATGAACATTTTTGCATTATAAAATGTGACAAATTATCACAGACTTTGATGAATCTTAACGTACATTTGGATGTTAATGAAACACAATGGAAAAAATACAGTTTGTTAAAAAAGAATTTTAATGACGATATTCAATCTAATTTTAATCAGCTTAGGTCAACAATTTATAGCTACAAGGATACGGCAGGTACGTACCATTTTAAGGAACTTGCATTGGCTGTTCTTTATATGCTGGTTATTACAACAAGTAATGCCTGTGTTGAAATAATGAACTCCACTAAAATTCACAACAGGAGAAGAGTGCGATATGCAGTTTTCGACACTTTTTTAAGAGTTAAAAGTTATATGAATGTAAATAGTACATGTTGCATTTCTTTTGTACCTTCACAATGTATTCCAAGCAAGAAAATAAAAAGCTAGTCTTCTCGGTGAAGTATATAGCGTTTTAGGTATATAATAGAACTGCAACTACATACAAATGTATTGTATATCTAATATTTATTTAATACTTACCGCAAAAAAAAATATATTTTTTGCTTTAAGTAGACTTCTATTAAATATTTTAAACATTTCACCTTTTCTGAGTTCACTAATCATTTTTACTTTGTTCTAAATAAAAATGAAACAAAATATATCATGGCGACTTTTTTTTAATTTTAAGCGGATTTTATCGGTACGGAACAAAATTTTTTTGGGATTTATAAAAAAAATATTTTTAATTATTCTAAAAATACATATGTATGTTATTGTCAAAAACTAAAAAATAAATGCTCTGGCGATTTTGGCGATTTTTGACATTGAATTTAACGAAAAAGTTCAAAATCAATCTTACAACCCTGCACAACACCCCACAAGTAGCTAAAAAACGATTTGCGAGTTGTGTGTAGAAACAACAAAAACAACAGAACAAGAAGAAAACACGTTATTTTCATGTTTAAATCTTAATCAATTTCACTTTTTATTAAACTTTAAAAAGTTAAATTTTCTTGCTTTCAATTTCTCACTTCTCATTTAGTTAAATATCTAAATTAAGTTTTTAAAGCAAAATCATATGGGGCATGATGGTGGTGTTTTATAATTGGGACTTTGTAAGGTGTGAAAAAGGTAAGTAAATTAATTATAATAATATTCTTCTTCTAATTTCAGTTTTGGTTTATTTCAAGTACGAATTCGGGATTAAATCAACTTTATAACACTTTACTTAAGTACATTTTAAGATTGATTAAATCTCAGTTTTACTTGAATCATTCTCATTTTCGGATTATTTTAAGTTCGAATTCGGGATTAAATCAATCTTATAATTCTTGAATCAAGCGCATTTTGAGATTGATTCAATTTCAGTTTTACTTAACCAAACTCATTTTCGGATTATTTTAAGTACGAATCCGGGATTGAATATGGATAACTTGAGTATTTCGCGATTGAATAATCCGTATATGAATCAATCTTTCAATTCAAGAAAATCCGTATTCACCGTACTATTGATACCGCTTCGGATTGATTTGAGTACGGATGGATGGATTTTGAGTGTATGGGTAGTAATTATTTTGAAAGATAACGGTGGTATTTAGTAGTGAGATATATTTGCATCTGTGCAGTGCAATAACTGGTCTTGTTTTTCAATAACGTACGGACATTTACATTATATCGAGCGTATTCGTATTTATGTTGCATTTTCTGAAAATTCCATTTTCAAAACTTTTTTTAACTGTATCTGCACTGGAAAAAAATCCATGCCTCCAAGCAGAAGACAACACAGTAAAAACTGGGACAGATTTTCACTACGAAAATACAAAATAAGTGCTTACAAAACTGCGATGGGATGCATGATTTTCGAATAGGGAGTACCCGGTGTGGAGAATTACTTTCTGCGGACAATAACCGTATTTTTTTAACCTAACGGCTTGTTCACATTTGTTCCTTATAGGATGAAAGGAACCTTCACACCAAATTTCATTCAAATCGAAAGGGGTAGGGTCCCACCCCTTGCAATAGTATGAGTGACATTGTCTTATAAGTTGTCTTTTATCAAACTTTATGTGGGACAGTAGAAGTCACATTGTCTTGTAAATTGTCTTGTATAAAAAGCTATTGACGACAAAGTTTGCTTCTACCGTAGTTAAATGCTTTTTAATAACTTTGCTTGGTTTGCGTGAACATACTCTCACTCTTTTATTTTTAATTATTGATTTAAATACCTGCATATATTTTACGAAATAGCCAAACAAGTAAAACCGAAAACATGCTGAATACGGTAGTAGCTGGATGCAAAATGGATTACATGCCGCTTATACTTCACTTTCCATTTAAGAATTGCTTATAAAATGCGAAAATAACAGCTTAGAAAAAAAAAATGGTAACGATACCTAAAAAGTACATGGAAAAATTGTCTGAAATAAGTAACACATAATAATTTTGTGGTGGACGATTAAATAGATGACATTGTCTTGCAAGGAGTAGTTGGCGCCCAAGTAGGATATATTTAAAGGATGATATAACTAAAGACATTGTTGCTCATCTCATCTAGTGTGACCTCGCCGCAATTTGTATAAAAATTTCTTCGACGATTTGTATTGAGCTGTTATCAGTATGTCTTCTACGAATTTCTGTTGTATTGTACCCGTCGTTAAAAATGTCTTAAGGCCGAACTCAACTGGTTTGTTGTTAGCATTAAAAAAAGCAGTTTTTTTTTTTTTTGTAGAATTTTCACAATAAGCATTCACTGTACCACAACAGATCTTTTATTGGAGTGCAATATAATGCGCTTTTTCGCATAAGAGCTTCAAAAAAAAAAAAAAAAAAAAAAAACACGATCTTTGTACTGGGCATAGAATAAAATTAAGGAAGATGAGAAACGAATTAAATGACGTTTTAATACAAATACTTTTAAAAAAAGTACCGGCTTCGCGAACTAAAGCTTTTCTGCGTAGCCGGCCATCGGTCAGGGATAAGACCAATTTTATGAGCTTCAATTAGCGACGCTTTGTACGATATACCATAGAGGAGAAAGTCGTTGCGCCCGGCCGAAAGCCGGTTAAGCAGAGAAGCTTTAGTTAGCGAAGCCGGTATTTGCTATACCATAGAGGAGAAAAGCCTTGCGCCCGCACGAAGCCCTGCTATCCAGAGAAGCTTTAGGTAGCGAAGCCAGAGGATAAAAACCTTGCTTCCAAAAACGTTTGCTTTATAAATTGAAAAATGAAATAGTCAGCCAAAAAATATTTTGGGGCTTTATTTCATAATGATTTTTGGGGGTTATTTCATATGAAATAATCCCCCAACTCGTTGTACAAAGTTTTGGGAGGTTATTTAATTTTTTTTTTTTTTTGGGGTTAATTCTTGGGGGGTTATTTCATGCCGCCGAAAATTATATTTGATGAACATAAGCCTAATTTAAAAAAAACAACAAAGTTATTTAAGTATATAAACTTTTCGTACTCTATAACGCGGATACGTACCGCCTGATACTTTGAATAATCTTTTTTTTCTTGTGGCAATGTTATTTTAAGGTTATGCCTTTCTGCCACTGATTGCACCGTTGGGGAAAAAATCTTTTGGCAATTCAATAAAAATTTATTTTCGATACTATTGGTAGTTTTGAGGCTCTTAATACAGCTATTGTTAAGATTTTTAAATATTTCATCAAAATTAGATAGGAAGAAGGTTCATATTTATTAAATTTTTTTTAACATTCCCCGGTGTGCAGCATAAGTTTACTTAAAATTTAAAAACTTAATACCTCTGCTATGAAAATGTTAAATTAAAAGAAAATCGTTAAACTTTTTTTGAAGCTGCATATTAATTTTTCCTTTTGTTTCACTGAAATTCCCCATTGTGCAATATAAATTAACTTAAAAAAACAGAATTCCTAAACTAACTAACATCTTTAAGAGATTAAAGCGAAAAATTTCTTTTAGATCCACCAACAAAAGCCTAATTAAAATTAATTTCGTGCAACTTGCAATAGAGAAAAATTACAAATTTAGCACAAAAACTAAAACACACACAAAATATTTCGACGACTACTGCTGTTACATAAACTGAAAAGATTTTATAACATCTAAGTAAAGTGAAGGTAATAATTCAAGGAACTACTTCGAAATATATTTCTTCTACCATCTCTCTTACGTTTAGCAACTGCAACTGCAACTAAATGTAAAATCGAAAATATAAAAAAAAAAATTCATTCGCAAGGTTTGGTTTAAATTTTAAAATAAAACAAGACGAAGATCGTAATAGCAGTGACTGGGAGCTACAAAAAATAAACCGAAAGATATTCGAAAAAAAAAAATATAATACCAAAGTTCAAATGATATTTAATAGTTTTATTGGCAGATTTTATGTTCATTTTTAGTAGTTTTTTTTTTCTTGTTCATACATTTTCAATTGATGATTTAGGAAAAAAACTTTCTGGCGTTGATTTATTGTATCTTTGAGGTTAAAAGGATAAAACTACATACGGATAATGTTAAGTTGACATCACTTGAATTTTCACATATATACATGCATGTTTTTTAGCTGCTGATTTTGCAAATGTTTGCATAATTCTTTTATACAAATTCGCATTATTTCATATTTATAGGAAAATGCATTTACATAATTTCTTTGGAAAATCAAATTTCTTTCAACAAATCTGAATGCAATAAATAATTTTTCATTTTGTATAACAGGTATTCACTTGTTTGCAAAAGAAAACTATGTGTATTTTGGAAATGAAAAATAAGGGGAATTTGGCAATTACTTTTTAAACGGTCTTTCAGACTCTGGCAGATTTACTTTTGGTTATAACCAGGGAAACCGTAAATATGCAATTGCATGTTTTTCCTTGTGCGACCAATGAAGGTACCAACAATATATTTAGAGCTGAACTTTGTCATCGATTTGTTAGTGCATATTTTTGCATATTTTAAACTTAACAATATGGTTTTTTGAGCATTTTTTAGTTAACAGAGCATTTTTGCAGCAAATTTCTCAGTTTATACACCCAGTGAAAAAACCTTTTCCCTTATGATCACCTCCAACAAAACTATTTTTAAAGTACATTTTTAAGCATGTTATTGTTAATATAACCATATTATTGTCACCGGCAACCATCTTATTTTTACCCTCCATCAAGAAGCCAGAACCATATTATGGTTGCCTCCAATATAATATTGAATGTGGAGATAGTCCTACGCCTCTTACAAATATATTTGTACCTCATTCCTTGATAATGATATCCGATTGATATCGCGATGTTGGAGAAAATTAATAAATAAATATATATATTTTTACAAGTAATTGGCCTCGAGCTCGAAAAAACCTTTTTATTTTTAATTTAATGAACTTTAGCCTGAATAAAATATCAAAAATTTGGATTAAAAACCATAAACAGTTCAATAAAATAACCACAATACTAATTTATTTTGTATTCTTTAATGCTTCGAAACAGTGTTCGAAAATAAACATTATAAACTGTTCTTTAGTGTTCGACTCGGTGGAAAGATGGAACACATAAACGCTTATAGTGTTTGTGTAGTAAATACTATAAAAAAACGTTTCTCTGTTTGTGATCTTCGTACACAATGCAAATACTGTACTCAGCGCTGCCAGAAGTAAGATTTTACCTTATTTTTTTAAGATTTTTTAACCGAAAAAAGATTTTAAGATTTTCTCCCCAAAAACAAGATTTTTTGTTTTGTCTAGACGAAGGTTAGGTTCAATTAAAAAAACCTACTTTGCTCCCATTTGAAAATTTTTAAACTAAATAATGCAACCTTGCGGTTTACTGGACAAAAGAACAAGTTAGAGTGCTATATTTGGCTGTGCCGAATCTTTGATAAATACATATGATTCTATGTGGCTCTATATGATAAATACATATGTATTAACTAAGCTTCTCAAAAACGGACGTCAGCATTAAAATTGGTGACGATTTAGACCTATATTAAATTATTGACCAACAATTAGAAACTTTTATGCGTTTCTTGTTAGAACTTTTAACTGTCTTGAGTAAAATATCAAGATTCGTAAAATTTTAAGCCGAACTAAAATGATTTTTAGGAGGGTAATTTGTATTGGGCTTGTGGTAAATTATGGACCAATCATCCCAAAATTCTAAAGACCGATTTCTGGTATAACAAAAAATAAATTAGAATAAATTTCAATACAGCAGTGTAATTAGTTTTAGCGTTAACAGCAAATTTCACAAATCTGCATGATATTTTTTCTGGCCATATGAATTTAAGTAAGAAATTTTACCGCAATATCTATATCTGTAATGGCTTAAGGAAAATTTAATTATTTTGTTTTCCAAGAGTAGGGTTTATATGGGACCTAGGGTAAATTATGGACCAATCTTCAAAAAATTTTACAGTGTGATATCTGGTCCTATAAAACTGTGATGTACCGAATTTCATTATGATAGCATTATTTATTACGGTTTTAGGCGTACTAAACTGTTTTCCGGGAGTAGGGTTTATATGGGGCCTATGGTCAATTATGGACCGATCTTCACGAAATTTAACAGTATGATTTGCAGTCGTATAAAGCGAATTCGTGCAAAATGTTATATCATTTCGTGCATTATTCCACCATTTATGTTAGATTTTGTATCAAAATTATTAATTTTTTCAGGGTGGTGGTTCCACATTTTGATTAATAGTTCTGATTCTACTGAACGATGTTGCTGGATTTCAATCCCAAACTGCTTAGGATAACTTCAAGCAATTTGAGACCAAGTGTGTTCTTTTCTTTTGCGTTTTTTGAAAGTGAGCGTGTTTTCAACAGACGTACAGACGGACATGTTTAAATCGACTTAGAATTACTCAAGGAGCCAGAATATATATACATTATGGGGTCTTAGATGTATTATAAGAAACTTTCCCACGGAATGACAAACTTAGTATACCCTTATTCACCACAGTGGTGGTGGAGGGTATAAAATTTTTTTTTTATAAAAACAAAATACATATCCAACAAAAAAACAAAACATGTAGGTATACAACACACAAACAGGCTATTCGTGCTGTGGTCGTGCAAATTGCCAATCAACAACAGAAATACTAGTAAGAAACTTTGCTTTGTTTGCTCATTACTTCATCAATTAAAAAAAAAACCTTCAAAGAACATCAAAATATAATGTATGTCTACAGAATAACTACAATTGTTCTGCATTTGAATGAAAAACAGAACACTACATAATGTTTGTTACTTTCGTGAAAATAGTTATGAATGTTAAAGGGGTCTGTACACGGTCAAAATGCTTGCCATGCAGGCGAATTCACAAGTGTACGTGTGTTGGGCGCTATATTCGCCTTCATATCTAAATTTTTTGATTTTCATTCCAGCATCGTCGGTGTCATCCATACAAACACATTTTCACTAATATTTACTACCATAGCGCTTGATGAGAAATGCTTGACCACTTCAGGGCTGTTTACTAATACACAAACGTTAAAAAAATAGATATCGTTTCTAGGTGTGTACGTTAATTATGTTCGGCTTATTTTCGATTATTATATTTAATATTCGAAACGAATATTTGTCGCCATAAATAGAACACATTGGTTGGTGTATATGAAAACAGATTCATTGCGTAGACCAAAATTCGTCGTGTGTGACGAACTTTGTGACTGGATTATTTTTCTTTCTTACGCAGACGAAAAAATTGGGACAGAGCAACCGTTTATTATTCGAATTTCTGAAGTGCCTTGGTATACAACGTTAATTTTTCTTTAAAAATTGTTTTAATTCTAGATCTATGTAATTATACCATATAAATGTAATTACCACTTTTTTAATTAAATATGTGTATAATATTATTGTAAACTACTTTGTGTTTATATTTCTTTTATTTTTAGTAATTTTCTTATGTAACGGGTGGTTAAATCGGGTTCCTTAGCGACGTCAGCCACACAAATAAATTGGTTAAAATATAAAAAATATCTTAGTGCCCATTGCACAGAAAATATTTCGCTTAGTACACGGAAGAACGTGGATCTCGCTATTATTAATTTTGACAGTTATCTCAAACTAGCTGTTCAACATTCCAGCATAACCCTCAAAAAACCAAAAATAATAACATATATTCTACAGATGTCGAGCGTCTCTTGACTGAAAACAGGAGAGTTCGAAGAGACTGGCAATTGCACAGATCCCCCCAACTTAAGACTTTATTAAAAGAGTGCACAAAAAGGCTAAGAAAGTTACTGCAGTCTCATAAAACGGCTTCCCTGGAAAAATATCTTAAGGAACTTGATGCAGCTCCACAATCAGACTACTCATTATGGCGTGCAGCTAGAAATCTCAACAGACCAGTTATATCTAAGCCACCATTAAGAAACTTGAATGGATGTTGGGCAAGAGATGACATTGAAAAAGGAAATCTGTTTGTTCAACATCTGAAAAACGTATTTACCCTTAATACATCTCACGATATAGCACTCGAGTTACCGCCTGTAAATGTTAGAGCAGCTATTCCCCTAAGATTCGAGTTAAGAGAAATCGGAAAGGTTATTTGTGATTTAAACACCAAGAAGGCTCCCGGTATTGATAAGAACAGTAATAAAATGCTTTTGGAGCTGCCAAGTATAGCAAAAAAAATTATTCTTATTATTTTCAATGCTATTTTACGCCTTCAATACTACCCTCGAGAATGGAAGGCCTCCTTAATAACCATGATACCAAAGCCAGGAAAGGATCACACATAAGTTGAGTCATACAGACCTATTAGCTTATTAACTAATATTTCAAAGCTATTTGAGAAACTCATAGTGTTAAAATTAACGCCGATTTTAAATGAAAATAGATGTATTCCTAATCATCAATTCGGGTTTAGAAGAAAGCACAGCACAATTGAACAAACTCATCGAATAGTAAATGTAATAAGAAAAGCTTTTGAAAAAAAAAATATTGCTGAGCACTCTTCATCGATGTGTCTCAAGCTTTTGATAAAGTCTGGCATGAAGGTTTACTACTGCAATTGCAGCAAAACTTACCAGCAAACATACACAAGCTGTTAGAAAGCTTCTTAGTCGGTCGTCAATTTATTATCAAAGAAGGCGATTTTTTAAGTTCTCCACAGCCAATTAACGCTGGAGTCCCACAAGGCAGCATCCTGGCCCTCTATTATACTTAATTTATACTTCGGATTTGCCAACAAACAGCTACACCCATACCTCAACATTTGCGGACGACACAGCTTTTCTAAGCGTACACGCAAACTGTCAAGAAGCATCTCGTTACTTACAGGCTCATATATTTAAACTAGAAAGATGGTTAAAAAATGGAGGATAAAGATCAATGAGCAAAAATGCGCACATATAACATTCACATTGCGTCGGGAAACATGCCCCCCTATTAAAATAAATAATCAAATAATACCCCAACACTCGCATGTTAAATACCTCGGTATACATCTAGATCGGCGTCTAACGTGGAAATGGCATATAGAAGCTAAATTAACTCAAATGAAACTAAAAGCAATTCAAATTAATTGGCTTATTGGAAGAAATTCTGTTCTCTGCCTCGATTGCAAACTTCTACTCTACAACTCTATCTTAAAGCCAATTTGGTGCTACGGTATTCAGTTATGGGGCACTGCCTCGGCTTCTAACAACGAAAAAATTCAAAGGCGCCAAAATAAACTTCTTCGAATAATCACAGCCGCCCCCTGGTACGTCAAAAACTCAAATATCCACAAGGATCTCAATGTGCCATTAGTAAAAACTATTATAACGAAATATGCAGTAAAATATTTAAAAAGGCTGGAACTGCACCCAAATCCATTAGCTCGAAATATTGTAAATTATGGCGGCCACACTCGCTTAAGAAGAAGAGACACTGCAGCACTCACCCAATCAGATGAGCGATAAACACCTACACATGTGAACAGAAACCGTAATGACTAAATCTTTTTTTTCTGTCACTGGCAGGACATAAAGTAAATATTAGGATAAGATTTGATTAATTATTGTAAGTTCATATTTAATATATGAAGATTCAATAAATAAATACTGAAAAAAAAGTTTTTATATAAACATCAAGTTTTTTTCTGTATTTCATTTAACATTTCTCAATTTCAGAATTACTCTGACCCATGGAAAGATACACAATCGTGCAAGGCGTTACAGTTATTCAGGCTTATTATGAAAATGGGCGTTCAAATCAAAATGCATATCGAGAAAATCATCTTCAGTGATGAGGCACATTTTCACCTCAGAATTGTCGCATTTGGGCGATTGATAATCCGGCGGCATCATCGGGCCGTATTTTTTTTCCAAAATGAGGCCGGTCAGGCAGTTACTGTGAATGGTGTTCGCTATCGTGAGATGATAACGAACTTTTTATGGCCCGAATTAAAAAATATGGATGTGGACGATATGTGGTTACAACAGGACGGTGCCACTTGCCACACAGCAAATGAAACAGTGGCTCTTTTGCGCGACAAATTCAGTGGCCGTGTTATCTTACGTGGTGGCGATGTCAATTGGCCGCCAGATCATGTGATTTGATACCGTTGGACTTCTTTCTTTGGGGTTATTTGAAAGAAAAGATGTACGTCGATAAGCCAGTAACAATTCAAGAGCTAAAAGATGAGATAATTCGGCACATTAACGGCATAGAACCTCAATTATGCCTCAGCATCGACGAAAATTTGGATCATCGGATGGAGGTGTGCCATTTGGCCGATATTTGGTTCCATACATAAATGAACCATAACAATATTATCATAATAAAAAGAAATGACTATAATTTCCTAAATAATTCGTGTTTTATTCAAAACCAACATCGGCCCTTAAAATTTAGCCAGCCTTTATATGGTCACACTGTGATTTAATAAATGTATGCAAACAAATAATAAAAATTAATTTACAAAAAAATTTTAATAAGAATTGTTGCTATTTAAAAAAAAGAGAAAATAGATAGCAATGAGGTAATTATAGAAGATGTTAAGAAAAACGAATGCTTAAATAATTTGGTGTCCAAGGACTACCAAATTATAAAAGAATTATATGACATTAGCACCTGTTCTTTACGCACTTGTTGTTTTTTTTTTTTTGTGTTTTTACCCTTCGAAAATATTTGTTTTCCTTTTAAAAATATACTGTGTTAAATATTCTTCTCCTTAAAAGTGAAAGAAATGAAAATGAATTTATCAGTTAAGTCACTTCATTTAAATTATACCGATATAATTTTTGTTAAACTATTTATGGAAACCTATTACTTTGGCCGTTATTATTTTATGGTAGGTGCAAAAATCAGTTTATAAATTCTCAATTCTCTTAGAAAAAGTAGCATATTCAAATTTTAAATATATGTGGGAGGGCATTCAATAGCAGTTCTAGTGGTGATAGTGTATTTTTCTTAAACAGCCTTTCTAGGAAAAAAGCGTCGCTAAAATTTGGCTGACGGTTATGAACCCCGCGGGAGTATGTAGGGAGACATCATAAGGATATTTCATCTTTTGGTATTAAATCCTCAAGGGAAATTAGGGGCAGTCAATACTTGGCCGCGGATGATCGTATTTGGTAGCACAGGAGTCAATAGCCCCTGGGACCTCAGACCTAAAGTCTGATTATGGGTTTAGTCACATCCGGGACTCTCATGGTGGTTGTTGTTTAATCCGTAACTCTTGGGAAGAGAGTTTTTAAAAAATGCAGCTTTAAATGCTGATTTCCACCTTGAGGGAAAGGGAAGCTGCTGGTGAATCTGCTTTGGTGTAGTTACTATTCAACAGATGCTGCTTGCGGAGGATAGATAACTCCCGCTCATAAACAAGAGATGAATGTTTAATTCTGTCGAATTGTACATTTAAGTTGCTACCTGTGAGTGTTAGTTGCCCACATTGGTAAAAGCTTTTTTCACCCGGTGCTTAAACCACTGTTAGGCCAACCGAAAGGTACTCACTTTAATCTTTCGCATTACTGTACGGTTATCAATCTAATAATTTTTAGATGAAAATTTGGAAAATATTTGCAAAGCCCATGCATTAAGTACTTTGACGAGTTAAAGATGTTTTTTAAGTAAATTTTGAGTTTGATTGGAATGTTTTCTATGTATATGTAATTTCAAATGGTCTTAAGCGACTTATTGAGAGCCTTAAAGGTTATAAATTTTCGCAGAAATTATGGATTCGTATCTGATAACATAAAAAATTTTCATTGTAACTTATCTTTTATAAAATATCTGGCTTATATAATTTTAATTAAATTTTCTTTCCATGAACCCCCCTATTACTTTTAACATCAAATGCAATTTGAATACTTATATGGTGTATAAACGAGCATTAATGTTTGTTTGACGTTATTTGTTAAATACTGCAAACTAATGTTATGCCCCAAAGATTGTTGCAAATAGACATTTTCCCATTAAACAAATACAATTTCACAGTATCGCATTAAAAGCAATGCACACATACAATTTGCATATAATAAACATTTATATGCATGTATGCATATATGTAATGCATACATAATATAAATATGCATATTTGCTCATATGGAGGCATTCTGTTATGCTGGTAGTTTTATTGTTTATTGATTTTTAACCCTGGTCTGAACAGATCTTATTTCCAAAGATAATTTACAATAATTATGGTAGATGTTAAAAGTGGATGGGAAAAAATTTTATTATCTGCTGTAATAATTTGTAACTGTTACGATGGTTTAGCTGCATTTTAGTCGTTTGCTAAATCTTAAAATTAATTTGTTTTCTGTAAATTGTTGCTATGCAAACTTGTTTCAAAATACCTTCTAAAACTACTGCAGGGTATCAAATTATCAACCTTGACCGTATTTCAGTTAATCTGCTTTCATTTTTAATTTTGGCTTGAACACCATTTTTACAATAACTAATTTTTTACCTGCATTTACTCACAACCCAGCAAAAAGTTTACTTACATTTCAACAACAACTTCATAAACGCATTATCCATCGTGGCAGTATAATAAATCGCTTATAGAGCCTCATTTCTTAAATGGAGTGAGAAAGAAACCCACTCAAGTAAAGTAGTGCCATAATTGTTTAGCAACCAATGTGGAAATAACGCCATAAAACTGCAATTGTTCTAGTTATGTATTGCCAAATGAATGTGTTATAATTGTCAAGTGTTGAACAAAATATGGTACGGGAGGTGTAAATGGAGAGCCTCGAAGTCTGTCTTTGCATAGAAGCTTCAGTACGCGAAGGAGAAAATCGTTGCGCCCGGTGAGGGCCGGCTATGCAGAGCAGGGCCCTATTCCACAAAACAACTTATCAACTTTTCACTTTGCACTTATCAAATTTTTCGTCAATTTGCAAAACTTTATGTTCCACAGAACTATTAAATTTGATAAGTGACAAGTTGAAATTGATAAGAGTAATTTGCAAACTCTTTGCAATTTTTATACTCTCTTTGCAATTTCTGTTCCACGTACGTTCTCTTATACAAAGTGCAAAGTTAATATTGAAAAGTGTAATTTGCAAAGACTTTGCAAATAATTATGCTGTTTCGTTCCACAAAAACCGTAAATTCTATTTTTGCGAAGGAAATTTTGATAAGTTTGTCAAAAATTTGCAAGGTAAACGATCGCTTTGCAAATTCATATTCTTATATCTTTTGAAGCTTTCAAAATGTTAAGACGTGAGTTTATTTTTGTCTGACGATATTGAAGAAGTGGTGATAACAAGATATTATAGAGACCGAATAAATTTTTCGGGACTACAAAACTTTAATTTTAAAAAGTGCTTTCGTTTAAATCAAATCCAAGTTGATTTCATTTTTTTAAATAAAATTGGAGAAAAGTTAGAACACAATACACAGCGCAGTAATGCTCTGTCGGCTGAAAATCAATTGCTACTGTGCTTGCGAAAATGGTTGCCAGTACCATGGAGTTGCAGCTATGCATGGTGTTGCAAAATCAACAGTTTGCAGAACCATCCAAAGAGTTGTCGACGTTTAAATAGACGTTTTATTTTAAAACATGATGGCGTTTCAAACTTCCTCCCAGGCAGCCTGTTTAGTTTATTTATTTACCTTCAAAATGATATATAAACTTAAGCATGTTCTAAATATAACACATACGTATGTATTTATTTGACCCTTATTCTTTAGATTGTATAATAAAATTTTCGTCCATGAGGACATATTTAGAACATATGTATAATAAAAATTTTGAGCTTGAGGTCTTATTTTTTATATAAAAATTTTTATTTTATCCAATATTTCGGCACTGCTTTGTGTTCCTTCTTCAGGGTTTAATTCTTTCTTTACTATTTTTAATTGCATACAAAAATGTTTTTCAATTCCATCTTGATCAAATTTTTATTGCTAAATTTTGTTAAATAATAAAGAAAGAAAAAAACATTGAAGCAGAAACACAAAGCAGTGCCGAAATATTGGATAAAATAAAAATTTTTATATAAAAAATAAGACCTCAAGCTCAAAATTTTTATTATACATATGTTCTAAATAATAATTAGTATTGTGGTTATTTTATTGAACTGTTAATGGTTTTTAATCCAAATTTTAGATATTTTAATTAGGCTTAAGTTCATTGAATTTAATTTGCATTAAATTATTTTTATGAAGAAAGGAATTTTTACAACATGGAAGATTAATTAAAATTGTTATTGATAATTTTCATTCTTGACTGACCTGGGATTCGAAGCCAGGCTGTCTGGCGTGTGATTCGAACCCAGGCGGCTGGTTACCCTGACATGTTTCGACCTCAACCACTAGGTCTTTTCAAAGGGATTTGCCGTCTTACACTCGCAGCCATCGATGACTGCTGACGTCAGTAGTCAAACATCAATCCTTAAACCAAATTGTATTTTAACCTTTGGTAGATCCTTTCTTCATAAAAATAATTTAATGCAAATTAAATTCAATGAACTTAAGCCTAATTAAAATATCTAAAATATGTTCTAAATATTTACAATAATTATCAAAGTTGTTTGTGGGAATACTATTATTTATTAAAAGATTTTGTTTGTTGTGCTTAATTAAAATTAAAAAAGATAAAAACTCAACACTGATTTATTGTTTGGTATTTTGTTTAAGCTTTGATATCGTTGCAAACAAGACTTTTTGAGTGTTTGTAGGTAATTCTCATTCCCTCTGTAGTTTTGTTTGCTGATAGCTTTGGCTTTTCTAAAATTATTTAGGAGAACGTTTCCTGATGATCTGGCCTAAGCAACCAGTGAAATGCGCATAGGAACAGCTTATCCTCCAACAATAAATTTCAGTACTTTTTATCAATTATTTAAAAAGGGAATTAAGCACAACAAACAAAATCTTTTAATATTTACAATAATTTTATAAAAAAATACTTAGGTTATTGTTTTGAATACTAGCGAATAAAATATATTTGTTTTCTTTAATAATATTTAAAACTGAAAGTTTTTTCTCCATTTTTATTTTGCGGCTCATTTTTATAACTTTTATTTAGCAACGCAAAGTGAAAAGTGATAATAAGACAGAAATGCAAAGATGATTAAATGCTTTGTAGAACACTTTGCACACTCACTTTGCATGAAAGCGCAAAGACTTTGCAAAGAGAACAAGGTTTTTGCAAAGAAGGCAGTCTTTTCAAAGAGAGCAAAATCATTGCAAAACTTTGCTAACTGCAAAGTGAGATTTGCAAAGAATATTGTGGAACAGAAACACTTATCACTTTGCCAAAAAATTAAATTTGATAAGTGCAAAGTGAAAAGTTGATAAGTTGTTTCGTGGAATAGGGCCCAGCTTTATCTAGCGAAGCCGGTGTTTGTTTTTGTTTCATGGAAAAAATTGCTCCAGCGGTGAGCCACATTTCTTTATAAATTGGCGTACCCATTTATTCAGAATGTATCGACTTTAGAACGAAACCAATCCACAGGAGATCCAAGAGCGTCAAGTTCATCCTAAAACTATTTGGTGTGGACTTTGTGCTGGCGAAGCTATCGGCCAATATTTCTTTAAGAACGACGTTGGCCAGGCTACAATCGTCAAAGGCGAACGCTATAGGTCGTTTATTACCAACTTCTTTTGGCCTGAATTATATGATATGAACACCGATGATATGCTGTTTCAACAGAAAAGCGCTACCTGTCACACAGCCAACGCCACATTCTGGACGAGCGATTTGATGGCATGTACATCGCACTGGTCGCCGAGATTATCGACTTTTGGATTTGTGAGCCAACATAACCCATGCCATCAGATATATTTACTTTGCTTTCCCACGAAGGTTTAGGGCCGATATTAAGGGCATTTCACCTGTTGGTATTATATCCTCCAGGGCATAGCTAGGTGCAGCCAGGGCCTGGGATTCGGTCAAAATTCAAAATTGACAGGCCTCTAAAGAACGCGGCTGACCAAAGATTCTTTCTGACGGCACCTATCTGACTATTGGTTGAGGCAGGAGATTGTCCTTGCGGAAGTTTCGCCTGTACGCTGGCAGCATATTTTCGGAGCTCACGTATTGGTTGTGGCTAAAACCCGAAGTCGCGGGAATTGATAGCGCTAAAAATCTTTGTTTTATTAAAATTTAAGACCCTATAATTATGTTAATGCGCGTATGTAAAAGGCAATGGTTAACAGCCAATTGGGTTAGATTTAGTACAGACGTTCTTTGTACACAGAAAAAATTAAAAATTGTTTCTTATCACCAAATTCATAGAATCAAGCAAACAATTTGTTACCAAAATGATTATAATGATTACTAAAAATTTTAAAAATTTAAAATTGTGAATTTTATTTTTCAAAAAATGATATTTTTTGCTGGGAAGTCTGGACGTAAAAAAGGTTTGTTTTAAAAATCCATGCACAATATTTTTTTACTTTTTAATTCCTTTGGATGTTTGTTATGATCTTTCGTGGTCATATGTCATTCCGCTTTAGTTCCCTCTGAATACCTTTCACAAGTATTAAACTACAGGTACGTTTCTTGTAATTTTTGCCGTTTGCTTTTTTTTCTTTTAAATTTTTGGCCAAAGTCCGGAGTGTACTCCTATAAAATATACTTATTTATTATGTAATAATGACTTCTTTTATCTCTTTTGTTCGATTTTCGTTTCTTTTTCAGTTGAATGGCTTGTGCATTGGAGGATTTACTTCTACTTCTTTTTGGTTTTTTTTTTTACTGTCAGTATTATATTTTAATGATTTTCTGCAGAATCTTAAAAGAACTAATTGAAGACAAAAAAAAAATGTTTTAAAACAAACAACGAGTGCAACTCCTTCAAGAGAGAAATAATTTAAAAAAAATTTAACAGATACAAATTATAAAACCCCCAGCCCCAGAAAATCTTTAAATTGTACAACTTGATCACGGTATTTAAAAATCTTTGTTTGATTAAAATGTACATGCAAGTGCATATTTATTTCCAACCATAGATCAATTTTGTTATAGCCTTCAACGAAGGTAAAAGGGTATATATACCCTGCCGGAAATTTGTGTCAATTGTTCTTAAAGCACTTATTCCGTGACCAGAGAATACACAATTTTAATAAAAAGGAACGAATTGTGATAGGTGAAATAAGACATATTTCTTAAGTGGTGGTAAAGTGCAGTTACTCCAGAGTAAATATTTAAATATTTAATGCTAATAGTACCACCTGTATTAAAATTCTCCTAATCGGAGAACCTGTTTTTGTTTCTTTCGTAGTTTATTGTGCATCTTTTAAGGTCATAATCCCGAAAAAACATTTTCATCGTAAAGACAAATGACAATTAACTTAATAGAAACATCTCACTGATCCATTGGTCCCATTTAAGGTCCTCGAAAAACATTTATGGCCATTTTCTCATTGTATTGACAAGCTGTCTGCTACTTAATTTCGACATATATTTATGAGACCGATAAACTGATCTTTAACTATTTTGGTTTTCTCAATATACCGACAAAAAACATTGTTTTCAGTTGGCAACACCTCTCAAAATACATGTAAAAAGTTGGGAGCAGCTGATTGAATTTATCTGTACGACAAATAAACGGCAAATAAATAATTGGCAGATGAATGACGGTTAGCTTTGCAACAGAATAGAAGAACATGAGACATTGAAAAAATCCAACGTCTTTAATGTGCAGTTTTTCGTTAGGAAGAAAGATAATCGGGTAATGAGAAAACGGCCATTAAAGTGCTGATTAATAATCCTTGTTTTTGTGTATCAATATTTCAGCGTTTTTACTTGTTGGTAAAATGTCCATATTTAAATACTCGTAGCTTAGAATTACCAAAAACAAATTACTCTTTTAAATCCCTGTTTTAAAGCTTTCATCTGGATATGCAGTCGTTCTTGAAATGTCTCTACTCTTACACTGTGTTTTATAGATTGAATGATTCACCTGTCTTACAAAGGGACAGATGTTTCCTTTTTATTTCGTTTAATGCACTGCTTTTCTTCCTCATCTCCTTTTAATGAAGAAGTAATAACCCCTGGTGTTAAATTAATATGCATGTTAAATAAAATCTTATTTATTTTATGGAATTTATATTTAAAGTCACTTTAAAGCGGTTTTCTGTTTCTTCTCTACCATTTTGGCGTGTAGCTGGCAACAAGAGGATAATAAATCATCAAAATATTTTACGTTGTGTCTTTTGGCCGCTTATTCGTGCATTATATTGGGGAGTCGCTGTTGTCAAAAGGTGAGATATTAATGTTTTGTATTACCAAAAGAAAAAGGCTCTGTTTTGGCGTTGAACACAGGAAATTTATGTTTTATTTTATTGCTTTTCAATTAATGAACTTTATTTGGTTTTGACTGTATTTAATGGCATCACGACCGAAAAAAAGTCTCGTTTCATAACATGATAGCGAAAATTATATGAATTCACGCTACGGAATGGTTAACAACAAATCTCAAAAGATGTATCAGGCGGAAAGTATTTGTCGTGGATTGGCGGCAATAATTGAATGCTGGTGAAGAGGAAGATAATATTGAAGACTGAAAGAAAGTGTCTACAAAACTTAATTTCAATAGAGTTGTAAGTATTGTCCTTAACCTTGAACCGAAAATGGATAATAAATGTTTAAGATTTATTTTTTATTTTATCAAAAAACCACTTTCAAAAATTTTGCAAAGTATGACAAAGATACAAATTTCTTATTCAATTTTTATAATATTGATTATTTTAAGAAGTTCAAGTATTTTGAGTTTTTAAAGAAATAATTAACAAAATATAAAACTTATTTAATCTTTAAAACTAAATCACTGAACATTGACTTGTTGGCCTTCAAGGTCCTTTTAGATATATTTAATTAAACACCCCTGACTTGACGGCTATCAGCAGAACTTGTTCTATAAATCATTTAGCCAACTAAACTGGCCTCTGCAATTACACTGGCTGGATTATTAAGCCTTAAAAAGCAAAATTATATAGTTGTACAAATAAACAAGAATACAAACTGCAATAGAAAGACAAATAAATTACAACAGCCAATTGAAAATTAACAAATAGACACAAAACAACAAAAAAAAAACTGTTATCCAAAAGTGACCAACAAGCCATAAAAAATGAAATAGAAAAAGAATTAAACTCAAGACAAATTGCCGAATACAAATATGAATACAAGACGGATGGACGGATGGGTAAATGGATGCATTTGTTAATAACATTTGAAATATTAAGTAATTTTGTTTAATGACCCAGGTTTCTCGTGCTATTTGCGTAATATGCAAAATAACAACAACATAAAAAATAATGTTTAATTTTGCCAATAATCGCTATATGTATAAAACTAACATTTTTTAAATTACAGTTTTAAAAATCTACACAGAAAAAATTAAAAATTGTCTCGAATCACCAAATTCATACCATTTTTATAGAATCGAGCAATAAAATTTGTTGATTTTGCACCTGTTAACAAAATGATTATATAGATTTTTAATGATTGTAAAAATTGAAAAATTGTCAATATTTTTTTTAACAAATGATATTTTAAATTTTAATTAAAAAAATTATAAAAAAACTTTGCCGTTTCAAAGAATATGTTAATTGAATTCATTAAATATAGCTTAGGTTCTAACAATTCCCAACAACAATTCTACAAATTTAATTTATTTTTTTTTTAAACGAAAAAATCAATTAAGATTTTTTGTTATTTAATTGTTATTCTTATTTGAAATTTATTTAAAAACATCTGAAATGTTAATTAAATCAAAATTATATTTTTAATTTTCTTTCAACAAAAAAAAAAAAAAAAATAAAAATACGAGGGCGGATCAATAATTCCGTGACTTTTCGAACCTCCCTCGTAGTTATATGCAACACTGCTCCCATCAAGTACCACCTGTTATTAGACTACTGTCAAGTTTTGACCAAGTTCCGGCATTTACTTTGCGTTTAACAGCTGTTCAAAACATACAACCTCGTGGATTTTTTTAAAAATGGAAAAAAAACCGTCAATCAAACCAAGGAAAAGCTTAATAATACTTAATAATACTATGTAATAATAATACTTAATAATACTATGGCCACTCTGCACCATCGATTTCAATGGCAAAAAAGTGGTTTACTGACTTTTGTTGTGGTCGCTCAACGTTCTGGACGGCCAATTGAACTCACTACACCCGAAAATATCGAAAAAATTCACGATATGGTGTTGGCCGATCGAAGAGTAACAGTGCGTGAGATTGTTGATGCCATAGGCATTTCATATTTCAGTGTGGTTTCGATTTTAAATGACCAGCTGGGTTTAAGAAAGCTGTCTGCAAGATGGGTGCCGCGATTGCTCTCAATTGACCATAAACGTAATCGTGTGACAACTTCAAAGGATTGTTTGGAGTTGTTTAGCCGCAATTCGAATGAGTTTTTGCGGCGTTTTGTAACTGTGGATGAAATATGGATCCATTACAACACTCCGGAGACCAAGCAGCAGTCTTAACAATGGGTTTCTCCGGGTGAACCGGCTCCGAAGAAGGCCAAGGTAAGTTTGTCGTCCAATAAGGTGATGGCAACATTTTTTTGGGATGCACGCGAGATAGTCCACATCGATTGCATTCAAAAGGGAAAAATAATAAACGGCGAATATTATGCCAACTTATTGGACCAATTTAACGAGGATTTTTTAAAAAAAGACCCCATATGGCCAAGAAAAAAGTTATTTTTCATCAAGATAATGCACGGGTGCACACGTGTGCAGTCTCAATGGCAAAATTACATGAATTGGGCTACGAATTGGTACCTCATCCGCCATATTCTCCGTATTTAGCCAGTCACTATTTCCTATTTCTAAACCTAAAGAACGATGAAACAAACAAATGCCTATTTTAAAGACCTCGAAAAATCCTCTTTTTCTGAAGGTATACACAAATTGGAGAAACGTTGGACTAAGGAGCTTATGTTGAGAAAAAAATTTTTTTTTCATATAACTACGAGGGAAGTTCGAAAAGTCACGGACTTATTGATACGCCCTCGTAATTGATTTAATGTTCACATTAATTAAATTGAAATATTTTTTTTAATTGATAAAAAGCTACTGATAATTTTTTCTGTGTATGCAAATTGAAAATATTAAATAATTTTATGGAAATTAAATATAAATTTCTGTTTAAAAAAAAAACAACAACATGTTTTGAACTGGTTTCAATAGCACTTAAAATTTTTTTTAAGGTTCTTATTTAGAATGCTTTTATGTCTAATATTAATATTTCGTAAAAATTCATGTCGATTAAGCAAATCGCCCATAAAATAAACCAAGAAAACAAAAAAAAAAAAAAAAAACAACAATTTTTTAATTTAACAAATTTTAACATAATTTATGTGAAATAATAAACAGCTTTTGTGATTTATTTGAAGAAGCAGCAAAACAGATTTTTAATTAGATCGATTTTGATTAAAACGAATAGCAAATTTGAAATCTAATCAACCTTAAAAAAATCAGGAAACCCTCATAAATCAAACGCTTGTCATATATTTTTTCTTCATAATAAAATTCTTTAGTGACATAAAAAAAGAGATAAAAAACGTTTAAAGAGATAACAAAAACATTTAAAAAGTGAAAAAGTATAGTCGGTCAAGCCCGACCATATGATACCATATACCACAGGGTGTACGCACAAATTATTGATAGCAGAGTTGTAAATGAATCATTATTTTTTGATTTCAATTCATTACGAATTAGATAAATTTTGAATTAATTCTTTTCACCAAAAAAAAAAAAATTTGCCAAAATGAATTGCAATTCATTTGAATTGATTTTGAATTAATGGAAATGAGTTAGAAAAAAGAATTGCAATTCATTTCCAATTCATTTGAATTAATTCAAATGAACTCGAAAAATGAATTTGTTATTCATTTCCAATTTGTTTGAATTGAATTGATTTTGAAAAAAAAATACTGTAAGTAAATGTAACTGAGGGTGTGACTTGCTGCGATTTCAAACACATGGTTTTGATTAATCTTTATTGTATTTGATTGAAAGTCAATAGTGTTTTGTTTAAAGTTTCTTGAGTCTGATCAAAAATTAAATTTTGTTTTGTTTAACGTTTATTGTGTGTAAAAATGTCTTCAGTAAGTGATTTTTCAAATGATGATGATTCAAGGGATCCTACATATTTGGTTCCACAAATAAAGCGAAAACGATTGTTTACCTATGATGATACAAATGAAGACGGACCGTCTTGTTCCAATATCTCCCGTGGTGCTCTGGCAGATCTGACAGATAGCAGCACATTATTGGAATCAATATCGTTATTTACTTACAGTAGTCTTTTTTCAAATTCATTTCAATTCAAATAATTTGGAAATGAATTGCAATTAATTTTACCAATTCATTTGAATTAAAAATGAGTTGCGGTTCATTTTGCCCAATTCATTTGAATTGCAAATAAATTGCAATTCATGTTTGCTAAATTCAAATAAATTGATTCAAATTTCATTCAATTCGTTTTTTAGCGGAAAGAATTAATTCAAAATTTTACCAATTCAGTGCATGAATGATTCGCGAATTAATTCAAAAATAAATGATTCGTTTACAACTCTGCCTAATAGGGACCCATGGACAAAAACAAAAAACATGTTAAGGTTTTAAAAACAGTGTTCGAAAATAAACACTAAATATCGTTCTTTAGTGTTCGGTTCGGTAGATTTGTGGAAAACACAAACGCTAATTAGTGTTTGTGTAGAAAATAATTAAAAAAAAATAACGTTTCCCTGTTTGTCATCTTTCGAACACAAAAATAATACTGTTTTCATTTAACTCAACAAAAGATGAGAACATTTAATTCCGTTCGGTTTTTTTTTTTAACACAAACTTCATTGTGTTCGGTTCGGTTTATTAATGTTCGTTCGTTTCGGATGTGCCTAACGTTGCCAGATGAACAAACAGATAAATCTTGTTTATTGCTGTTTTTTGAGATTTTAAACAAAATACATTATGTGATGGAAAATTAAAAAAAAGAAGAAAATATTAAATGGAAGAAGTCTCGAAAACGTATAGTTTCCAAGATATGGACCTCTTTATTTATTTATAATTTATATTACACTTTAGAGGTCCATAACTTTAAAATATGCGTTTCCGAGAATTTTTTGATATTTGTACTTTCTTCTTATTTTTAAATTATCAGTTTTAATGTTAAAGCGTTTGCAATTTTTTAATTATACTAAACATGTAAATAGTAAACATCAACAAGATCAATGTCTACAGCGTTAAAAACTTCATTAAACAGGAGAACAAAGAAATTATTTGACATCGAATTATTTAACGCATTAAATAACCCACGCATTAAAGTTTTTATGAACGCTAAACAAAAAGACAAGGCAAATAAAATTTATTACTACACTATATAAACGGATGGACGGACACCTTAAAAGGTATTTGAGTTAATTTCAGTCAATTTGTTTTCATCTCCAATTATTTATACATATCTTCAAAAAATTCGTTTTTAATAGATTCCGAACCTCTGAAAAAATTAACTTAGGATGAGAGTTTGCAAAGCCCATCAGCTAAACATAACTCAGGAACATAATATAATGACTTTTTAGAAAATTTGGATCCATTTGAAACATAATCTATTCCATCATCGCTTCTACACATAGAAACTGAATTCATGATGTATGACCGGCAACCGAGATTGCCGCTGCGATCCAACGTTATACAATTTTGGTTATCACAAAATAATACATTATCTCGTGTAGCTAACATAATTTTGGCGATCCCATGTACACAAGTAAGCGTCGAAAGGCTTTTTTTAGCTTTAAAATATATATTATCTGATCAGCGCAAAAGATTAACAGCCTTTAACGTAGAACATATCCTGTTGGTTAAAGTTAATGGTGTTTTTGATTACGACAATTAATATACATATTAATGTTTGTATATATTTATGTAAATTTTCGTATAAAATACATAAATTGCTTTTAAATCCTTTTTTACTTTTTGTTAAACTTCTCTATTTTTTAATAAACGAATAAATGAATTTAATATTTAAAAAAATAATTTTGTTTCACTTTCACTTTAAAGTTTAAACTGCTTTATATGTTTGTATGTATAAACATTTTTATTTGCTTTTTTTAACATAACTAATTATTTTTATTTTAAAAATAATTTAAAGTAGAGTTATGTACATATTTTATTTTATCTTTTTGTCCCGCGAGACATTCAAATATCTTGTTTTTTTAATGCTTTTTAAAATAAATAAATCTGGCAACTCAAACTTGTATGTATATATTTTATATTTAAGCCTTTATTCATAATAAATATTAATCACTACAAACAAAAAAAAAAAAAAAAAAAATAGTAATGATAAATAATTATACGAAAGTTCATTTTGTTGAACATAGGGCGTCAACGAATTCTTTCCATCTATTGCGATTTTCAGCAAGTGCTTTGGCTTGGTTCCATGTTATGTTCACTATTTCACATTCACGTTGAGTAGTTCGTTGCCAGGTGTTACGAGGTCGACCGACTCGGCGTTGACCTTGGGGATTCCAGTCTAAGGCAGATCTAGCAATATCATCTCTTTGTCTCCGAAGTATATGGCCTATCCAGGACCATTTACGTTTGCAAATTTCTACTGCTACTGGTTGACAATTGGAAAGCGTGAGTAGTTGTTCGTTTGTTACCCAGTTGGGCCAAAATATTCCAAGAATTTGCTTTAGACAACGATTAACAAATGTTTGAAGTTTTCTTATTTGTTGTTGTGAAGTGCCCCAAGTAGTACAGCCATACAATAATATTGACATAACACTGCATTGAAATATACGGAGCTTAGTTTTTTTAGAAATATTTTTTGATCTCCATACTTTAAATAGACTATGAAATGCAACTCTAGCTTTATTGATTCTATTATTTATATCTTTTTCTGAGCCACCGTCGCTTGTAAGAATGCTTCCGAGGTAGCAGAAGGACTCAACATCTTCGATATTCTCACCATTCAATGTTAAGGATGTATTTAAAGTGTTACCGATCCTTAGCAGTTTTGTCTTTTTGACATTGATTATTAAACCAACCGCATTTGCATTTTGTGTGAGAACTTTGAGTTTGTCTTCTATATCAGAAAAACGGTGTGCCATTAAACACAAATCATCGGCATAGTCAATATCATTAAGGAATTCGTTTAAGTTCCAACGGATCCCACGCGGTGAATCTAAATTGGTCTTTTGCATGACACAATCCAGGAGAATTAGAAATAGAGTTGGCGATAAGACACATCCTTGCTTAACACCACGGTTTGTTTGGAAAGGTTGGCTATCCTGACCGTTAAAACGCACAACGCAAGTTGAGTCATTGTAGAGTTCCTTAATAAGATTGATTATCTTTTCAGGGATACCCTTAAGAGCCAGTGCATTCCAAAGAGCGTTCCTAGACAGTGTATCGAATGCACGCTCGAAGTCCACAAAAAGAAGATATAATTGTGAATTATGTTCAACAGATTGCTCAATGATGATACGTAGTGTGTTAATATGATCCGCACAAGAGCGGTTTGGTCTAAATCCAGCTTGTTCTTTGCGGAGAAGAGGTTCCACCACCGGCGTTATTCTTCCCAAAATTAAAAGCGACATTACTTTACATATTGCGTTCTGTAGAGTAATACCTCTCCAGTTTTTGCATGACGTTAAGTCACCCTTTTTGGGGACAGTTATTACTACACCTTCCTTCCAAGAACGAGGTATACAATTTGTATCCCATGCTTCGCTTATAATTGGGGTTAAGGATTTAAGGATTTGGCAAGTGTTGTTGCACCATATTTTAAGAGTTCACCTGGGATGTCGTCGCTGCCGGAAGCTTTTTGGTTCTTCAGATTCTCCAGGGTTTTTTGTACTTCATGTAAGGTTGGTGATGACGTTGATATTAGCCGGTTTGGATTGCGGCGTGCTTCTAACAAAGGGAAGGAAGTATCTACATCATTTGCGAGTTCTGTTGAGAAATAATCCCGCCATCTTTCGAGCTGTTGGTCAATGGTACTTAGATCGTTACCGTTTTGATCCTTTATTGATGACGTTGTATTTAATTTTTTACCGCTGAGCTGTTTTATGCCAGAATATACATCCCGCAGATTGCCAGTATTTGCAGCTTTTTCCATATCTGAAGCAATATTATTATAGTAAGCTTTACAGTCTGCTCTTACCATTGATTTTACACTACGTGCAGCCTGTGCATAGTCCTGTCTGTATCTTTGTTTCTCCTCTGCTGCTTTTGCACGGTCAACTTTTTGTTTTAGCTGTTTTCTGAATTTGATCTGTTGCCATGTTTGTTCACTCAGCCAAGGTTTGTGGTCACGTTTACGTATACCAAGGACGGATTCTGCGCTATCCTTACAAATTTGTGCAATTTCTTGCCAAGGGTGATGTACATTTGGTTGAAGTTTGTTCTTCAATAAATCCTCGTATGCCGACTGTGTTTGAGGATTTAGGAGACGAGGTAGGTTGTACCTTTTGCGCTTTGTATAGCGCTTATGAGCTGCTGGGCGTAGTTTAAAGGTCCCAACTAAAAGTTGATGATCACTGTAAATATCTGCGCCACGACGGGTCTTAACATCCAGTAGGCATCCTAAGAACAATTTATTGATCAGAATGTGATCTATTTGGTTACGATATTGGCCGTTTGGCGATTCCCACGTGTACTTGTGGATATCCTTGTGAGGGAATTTAGTACCACCTATAAATAAACTGTGTCGTGCACAAAAATCAACCAAAAGCTCCCCATTGTTATTTCTCGAAGATCCTAAGCCATGGGATCCCATGATCCTTTGAAGGTTGTAGTTATCACTTCCAACTTTAGCATTAAAATCGCCCAGAACTATTTTAATATCACCCGATGGAATGGTGTTAACAGCTGCTTCAAGTTGGGAGTAAAACTCTTCTTTTGTTTTGTCATCATCTGGTTCGGTAGGAGCATAGCACTGAAGTACAGATATCTTCCTGTATTTAGAATTAAAACGAGCCTTTATTAGGCGGTCTGAAATGGGAACGTATTCAATGAGCGCCTGTTTTGCCATAGGTGACAAAAGCAAGCCAACACCGTTCATACGGTATCTATCGTTGCCAGAAAAAAGAAATAAATGGCCGGATTCAAGCTGTTCAGAGCCCTTATTCAACCATTTAATTTCACTCATACCGAGAATGTCCAGTTTATAAGAGACAAATTCGTTACACACTTGCTCAAGTCTCGATGGAGAAGAGAGGGTTCTAACATTCCATGTTCCAATCATTATCCTTTGTTTAAAGCGGTAGGTCGTCATCGGTGAGGGAGAGTTATTATTTTCATTTGTTGACGTTTCTGTAATCGGTTTGTTTAAGACGATTGACTGATTGGGCCAAAGCGTCCGATCCTAGCGTTGGGGCTGCCAACAACCTCTAGGCAGGTGCGCCGTCTAAACGGCATATAAACAGTTGAGCTTCAGTGACTAATTGGTATACTGTTTGCCACCTAATTACCTGAGACGCATTGGTGTTACCATGCCGGTCAGGCTACTCAAACTGTCGCCTTCTCACGTTAGCTATCGACAGACGGACTTGTATGTACTTGTAATAAAAAAAAAAAAAAAACACTAAAGAACATTAAGATATAATGTATGTCTACTAGGGTATTCATTCGGTTAACCGTTAATCGGTTAACCGATTAAGTACTACCCGATTAACTGACCGGTTAATTTAAAATTGGCTATTTTCGATTAACGATTAAACCGGTTAATTTCAGTCGATTAACCGATTAACCGAAGTAACAAAATTTTTAATATATTGTAGTATTATAAAATATTTTTGTGTATTTTTAATTATTTGTTTCGTCTCATATACAAAAGGTATGTGTTTAGAAAATATTTTTTCATACAAACAAAGAAGGTGTTCAGTGATCTTCATTTAAAATAAGTGTTTGCTGTCAACAGCGTTTTGTTTTCTTCTAAGAATTAACAGAATTAACCGAAACAATTAGAAGATTTATAATGGCAAAATGGAAGATTTTATACATTTATGGCGATTTCTTTTCTGAGAAATATGTTGCATAAATGGTACATGCTCTATCTCTTTTGTGTAGAGAATGTACCATTTATGCAACATTTTTTTCAGAAAAGAAATCGCCATTAGAGAAATCCAGAAAAATTTCTGAGAAATTAGATATTCTGTATTATGGGTTGCTTTCGTTAAAAGAATTTTTATCAAATCTAAAGAAAATAATCGCTTAAACTCTAAACATTTAAACCAAATAATTTTTTTACAAAATTATTTTGAAATAACTAATAAAATTATCACACAGCTTTTTTTTTAATTAATACATAATATTTATGTATTAATTAAAAAATATGTATTACATATTTATGAATTCTGTTTTTTGTTTGTTCGTGTTAGTTCAAGTACTGTTATGTTTGTTATGTTATTGCTTTTTTTAAACAATAAACTCCAAATAATAAATAATTTATGCATTTTTATGTATTGAAAGTACTTAATTAATAAAAAAATCTTATTAATCGGTTAACCGATCAATAACAAAATTAACCGATTATTAACCGATTAAACCAAAACCTCGGTTAATTAATCGAGCGATTAACCGATTAAAGCAAAAGCCCGATTAAATGAATACCCTAATGTCTACAGAACCACTACAATTGTTCTGTTTTTTAACGATGAACAGAACATTATATAATGTTCGGTTCTTTCTTGAAAATAGTTACGAACAGTATTAAGGGTTGTGTATGTCTACACAAACACTAAAAAATAGATATCGTTCTTGGTTGCGTGAGCCGAACGCTTAATAATGTACTGTTTATTTTCGAACACTGGTTAAAAATTTTATAATAAATTTAAGGGTGGGGTATGGGGCTTAGCTTTAGCCTATGGTCAATTCTGGACTTACCAGCACAACATTCTGATGATTCGATCGGTATACTAAAATTTTGGTCTAGAACAGAGATCGACAAAACCAAGAATGATTAAATAACGGGTGGTTAAATTTTAAGGGCCGATGTTGAACGTGAACCACTCCTAAACGTCTAGTTTTTTTCCGCATTTCATTTGACATTTCTCAATTTCAGACTAACTCAATATGAACCATGGAAAAATACACAATCGACCAACCTCAGTGGATTCGTCAATAAGCAGAATTTCCGCATTTGGGCGAATGATAATCCAAGAGTGATTGTCGAATAACCAATGCATCCACAAACAGTAACTGTTTGGTGCGGTTTAAGGGCTGGCGGCATCATCGGGCCGTATTTTTTTCCAAAATGAGGCCGGTCAGGCAGTTACTGTAAATGGTGTTCGCTATCGTGTGATGATAACGAACTTTTTATGGCCCGATTTAAAAAATATGGATGTGGACGATATGTGGTTACAACAGGACGGTGCCACTTGCCACATAGTTCATAAAACAGTGGCTCTTTTGCGCGACAAATTCAGTGGCCGTGTTATCTTACGTGGTGGCGATGTCAATTCGTGGCCAAGATCATGTGATTAGACACCGTTGGAGCCAGTAACAATTCAAGAGCTAAAGGATGAGATAATTCGGCACATTAACGGCATAGAACCTCGATTATGCCTCAGCATCGTCGAAAATTTGGATCATCGGATGGAGGTGTGCCATTTGGCCGATATTTTGTTCCATACATAAATTAACCATAACAATATCATCATAATAAAAAGAAATGACAATAATTTTCTTAATAATTTGTGTTTTATTTAAAATCAACATCGGCCCTTAAAATCTAATCACCCGTTACAAAATTACGCCATGCGTATGATTTTCCGTTAGATCACGTAGTTTGTCCGTACCTGGGGTTGCCAAGTCTTAAAATTCCTAAGATGCGCCAATTTTTTATAAGAAATGTTTGCAATTATTTTAAGTTTGACAGCTTAAAATAATTAGACAATAACAATGCAGTTCGGGTGACGTCATTTCATGAATTTTTCCCTTCGAGAGAAATAAAAATTTCATGTCAACAAAAATTCCACTTATTATTCACGATAGAGGTGAATTTGTTTCGGGTTTAAAGAGTTTTTCGAACGCCTACATTTTGCAACTTATTTTATGCAGCAGTTTAGTATTTCGTCAAGTAACTACATGCAATCACGTTTTTTTATGTTGTGCTCACCGAGTGTTGTTAGAAAAAGAGAATAATTTCTACTTGTAGGTTTCTCCAAAACAGTTGAGTAAAAAAAATCGGGCAGAGTTTTTTCAATTATTTATTACACACGCAGAAAAAAAATATGTTTAAAAATGGTCACCTCCAACAAAACTATTTTTAAAGAAAATTTTTAAGCATATTATGTTTAATTTAACCATATTATTGTCACTGACAACCATATTTTTGTTAAATTGGTCCTCCATCAAGAAGCCACAACCATATTATGGTTATTTTGGTTAAATATGACAATAATTTGTTTTTAAATTAACAATAGTATTTTCCTCTTTTCCAATAGCAACATGCTATGGTTGAAAACCAACAATGCTATTATAAGTGTTAAACATGTTTTAGTTATTATTAACCAAAACTTGTTTGGAGGCAACCATAATATGGTTGCGCCTTCTTGATGGGGGACCCATTTAACCATAATATTGTTGTCGGTGACAATAATATGGTTAAATTAAACATAATATGTTTACAATTTCTCTTTTAAAATAGTTTTGTTGGAGGTGACCATTTTTAAACATATTTTTTCTTTGGGTGTAGGTAGACACTTTGTAATTTGACATCAAAATCCAAATTTTCTATTGCGTTATGTGAAAGTGAGTAGGTTTTTTTTTAACAGACAGACATGTCTAAGGCAACTTAGAATTACTTCAGTGCATAGAGTTAATAACGCCTTAGACTAATATTTCTTGGTGTTACACATGGAATGACACGCTTAGTATTACCCTTAATTTCCACTCGTTCTGGGTAGGGGTATTAAAATGAAAAAGTGAAAAGGTTAAAAAAAGGATATGTTTCTTTAAAAAAAAATTATTTTTAAGCCTAAAACGGATACAAAATAATGAAGGCGAAAAAGCAAGAACTAAGCAAAATATTTTTTGTTAATTTATGACACAAATAAAATTAAATTCAACTCGTGACCATAAAATTTTCATATCGATACGAGTATTACAGTTTATTAAACCAAAGAAACGATATTCATAAATATTTTATCATTTTTCGTGCTTCTTTTTACCCATTTCTGTTTTTCCATCGGCTTGAAAGTTTGAAATTTAAAATGAAAACAAAAAAAAAAAAAAACAAACGTTTGTTTTGCGGTTTCTATTGGGGTTTAAGCAAAAATTTTAAACAACTTTTTTATTAGAATACCCGCAAAAATTTGTAAACAGAAATTCTTATAGAAAAGGAAACTTTAAGACTGATACTAGATCCTTGTAATTACTTTTAAAATAGTTTATAGGTTTTATTTATTTTTAGAATTTAGAGACTTAAAGTAAAGGATGGAGAAGGAAAATTAACAACGAATATAAGCTAATACTTAATGGCATTCCACACAAGTCGTACTTATTTTGAAGAAAATGCAACACTGTCATGATAAGTTGTTATGATTTTTTTTTCAAATTTACAAACAACAACTAAATCAGAAAGGCATTTTCGTCAAAATACGTATGACTTGTGTAATAGTGTATCGTGGCCTTTAAAAGGTATTGTCACACTTAACAAATATTTGATGCCCTACACGTAACCACCAGTTTTGTTAAAGATTTGTTTGATTTTTAATGACGTTTGCTGGAACAAACAACGTTTAACAATTGACTTATTACATTCCACGACGACTGTTTCAGATATAAAGAATAGTAAATTTTTAAAAATTCTTAAAAAGAAAGTTAAAGGCTGGATTTTTTATCAAAAGCTTATTAAGTGTGAACATACCTTTAGTTTAAGGATTATTTTTGTAGGAATGTAGTTAATATTCATAGCGCTTTGGCACGTTTTAGGGTTGATTCCTTTTTAGAAGGAAATTATCTTTAAAAATGCGTCTTAATAAATGTATTTTTTTTTGTACAATAACGTTTTTAAAAACTTATTAAAAAATGTGTGGAGTATTATTTACGATTTAAAATATTTAGGGAGGACTTTTTATTAAAAGTAATTCTTAGTTAATTTAAGGTACTTTGTTTAAAGGTACTTTTTTAGGTACTTGATAATATGTACTTTTTTAAGATTCTTTTTAAAAAGTAGTTTTTAAAAATTATGGTTTTACTTTTTTAAGGATTAAACAAGAAAAAGTCCTTTTTAAGAGGCAAAACTACTTTATTAAAAAGTTTTTTTTTGGGAAGTAAATATTTAAAAAAAGTACTTTTGTAGGTAATTTCTTAAAAACTTACTTTCTTAAGGTACTTTGGACAAAACGTTCTATTTAAAAACCTTACTTAGTAGAACTTATCTAAACAGAAAAAACTTTTCTTATGAGATTTTAGCTTTATGTTTATGGCCCCTACCATCACGACTGTTAAGATGTATCGTTCTGTTTGGGTGGTTAAATTTTAAGGGCCGATTTTAATTTGGAATAAAACACAAATTTTTTAGGAAATTATTGTCATTTCTTTTTATTATGATTATATTGGTATGATTCAATTATGTATGAAACAAAATAACGGCCAAATGGCCGCCTATTTCTAAAGTGCGAAAGAATTCTTTCTTTCGAACAACGACATTGAAAACAAAAACCAATTCTTAAAACTTCGTTTTTGTTTTAAATATATTTGTACGAAAGAAAGAATTCTTTCGCACATCGGAAATAGGCAGTAAGTCCCTCTATTCTAGTTCTGTGTATTTTGCCATATCCGTTTTAAGAAAACATAATTACTTTTAAAAAATTATAGGAAAAAGTAAAAAGATTGATGTCGAATTGTTTATAGTTTATCCAAGATCAAAAACGGTTTAGTAAAAAAGAATTTATCTACCAAAATAGACCAATCCCCATTTTTTCGTAGTAAAAATTAAGATACTGAAGAACAATAATCGGACAAACTCCGCCATACTTTCTTAAATTTTTCATTTTTTTTTTAAATTTTTTTTTTAATTTCAATTGGTTTCTTAAAATTTTTTTAATATAGTTCTTTAGATTCGCAAATCTATTTATAACGTAGTACAATTTGTCTTACTGAGTGGACGGCAGGGAGCCGTTCCATAGAGATTTTGAAACAATCACACTGTTAAATTTGTGAATAGCCACTAAATATTTAATGGCTTTGAGCTGTAGCAATGTATTCATGCTCTAATCATATAATACACAGCACACAGAATTTCATTAAAATATATTAATTTGGTAATTGACTTGGCTTGAATGGTTATTAGAAAGGGTGTTTTTAGCAGACCGGTTTGGTTTTCTTCAATATGTTATCCCAATAATGCTTCAAAGATGATTAAATTGACTTCAATTAAAAAAAATGTAATTCATGAGAAAACAATACCCCTATTATATTAAAGATTAATTATTTTATTGCATTTCAAACTCGCTAAGCAAACATCACATCAGGCAGAAAATATTGCATAATTTTTCAATTTTTAATTTTTTTTTTCGATTGCCCACAAACGATTTGAGAATGTTGCCATAAAAAGTCATTAACAATTATGATTGTATGTCGGCGTTTTAATTCTAAAGATGCGTATGAAAACAAATTTACTGCAAATTTAATGTTGCACCACGCAAGACATTCTCTCACAAACATGTGTTTCACGTTTGCCACTTAATTTCAAATGGCGCGACAAACAATATCGTAAACCTTTCAGACAAAAAATACACAAGACATCATCACAAAGTGGTCAAACTGCATAATAAATACAATATGTACGAGCACAATCTGAGATTTAAAATTGTGCAGTGTGCAACAAAAGTGAAAGGCAAACAAAAAAATTAATGTTTAGACGGACAGACAGACAGCCATACACTTTGATGTAACTTTAGCATCATCATCAATACAAAATATTGATTAAAACTGATGTCATTGAATTTGTATAAGTTTTAATTATTTTCAATAAATAATTGTTTTATTTTTGCGTGAGTGTGCGAAATGTGTTGAAAAGTAATTAAATTTGAGAATAATGCCTTAATTAAATTCATGTATACCATTTTAACTCCAATTAATAATTTGAATAAAGAGAATCTAATTTTTTTATATCAGAAGTCTATAAGTATAGAAAAATTACCTGTTCTATCAGTAAGAGAACTGTGGGTTCGATTCTCGACAGAGAATTATATCATTCAAAGTTGGCACCGAGCATTCTATTGACTAAGTTAAGAAAAAAATGTAATTTTATCAAACTCGGCCACGTCCACCGACCACCTCACATACATTTTAAATTTCCAATTCAAGCAAAAGTCTTCAAATTAAGTACATACACTTTATGAAATAAACTAAATATGCGTGCCAAGTTTCTTCAACATCAACCACGCCAACCGCCCACCTCTCATAAGCTCCAAATTAATTTTGTGGAATTAAACTTTTCCTATTCAATCAAAAGTTTTTAAATTTACATACACTTTCCAGAATAAACAAAATATGCTTGCAAAGTGCCGTACACAAAAGCCACGCGCATCGGCCATATACAAGTAAAAACTAAATTAGTCCAAATCGAGCATCACGATAGCACTTGAAATTGTAGAAAATAGTGAAAGATCAATACATGGCATTAATATTTGAAAATGATTTCAGGCATAAAGGCACCGCAGCACTCTGAACGTCCAATTTTGCTTTAGTTTTCAAGAAATAATGTCTGACGGTGCCACTAGCGTGTAGGCCAAACCAAACGGTGCATTCTTTCATGATTTAATGAAGTCTGCTGTGGATTGGTCTCACTCCACATGTAAAAATTTTGTTCATTAACAACCCGCTTTAGATGAATGTTACATGCGGCACGAATTCGTCTGTAAGTTGTGTGTAGCTTTTTTTACAATTTGGTATAATTTGCCGATGTATACTGTTTAATTCTGTCAAACAGTTGGTAGGTATCGTTCTATCGGGCTAAAAAAACACCCTCTAGTAGTTACATATACCCAAATAAATAGAAGAAACCACAATGAGGCTTATGTCGAATATATGAATGGCACTTCCTAAAATATTGATATGTTGGTTGGTTGCTTAACGCGGTAGCACACGCAAAACTAGGCGTGCTGCAAGTAGAGTCGACAGTGACTCTCTTTTGACACCACTCAACTTATCAAGAAGAGGAATCCCGGATCAAGCGTGACCCAGGACAATAATGAGTTGGCTAAAGCCAGCCCGTTGCGTTGCGATATTTCACCAAATTGCCGAGTAAATTTCAACCCAACAAAACCCTTCTTTAAAAAGTCGTAGAACTGTGCTGAATGTGACGTTTATTTCGAACATTATTAATGGTGATATCTGCGCGAGATTTTTATTTAATGAGATTTCATTTAATATAAATCTTCGTTCATCTCGATATTACATACCGTTATCTGTCGAATTTTTTAGAGCGAATTAAGGCGATGCTGACCATCTTAGCAGAATGTGTAACACCTTCAATCAATTATAAAGATTTATTGATTTTTCATTGGAACCAAAGTCAATAAGTAGATTAATAATTGCTTTTCTTAATTGATATGCAGTAAAATTAAGGTAATCTAATCAAATGTTAGTTTATAGTCTATTTCATTAAACAACAATTAATAAATAAATAAATAAATAAACGGTTTCAAAATTTGGTGCAAACTTCATGGTTATCAATACACAATATCTGTCAAAAAGTAGACTTAACTGGAATAGATGGCATGGCACCTCCCTGTATTTTTGGAGAACAGTAACAGTACTCGTATTTCCCTTTTTTAATTCCAAACAAATTATTTGGTAATCAATACATAACGTCTGTCAAAAAGCGAGCTGAACTGAAAAAGAGAGCGTGAAAACTCCCATTCACAGACAATCACCCCTATCGTGAAAAACAAGTGGAATTTTTATTCCCATGAAATTTGTATTCCCCTCGAAGGGAAAAATGCTATCGTGAAACTCCCGTGAACAATTTTTCGCGCTATCAGTTCTCAGTGAATGTAAAAAAGAAGAAATATTAAAAAACTTTAAAAAAAAATATTTTTGTTCAAAAATATACACGTATATTTTAAAGAAAAGTTAAAAAAAAAACAAAATAAAATATATTGTATTAGAGTGATAGTTTGATTGCAACATTAGCTTATTGCGCTTTTATGTAGTTAAAAAATTTCTGAAATTCTGCCACCACGTCTTTGAAAAGCTTGATAAATCCTCAGGCAATCGACCTGTTTTTTGCATTTTATTTAACAATATAACGTTTCGTGTTTTGTTTCACTGTCAAACATCTTCAGTTTGGTCTATAATTTAACCATGAATCGTCTAACAAACGAACAACGCTTGCAAATTATTGAATTTTATTATCAAAATGAGTGCTCTGTTAAGAAAGTTTATCGCGCGCTTCTTCCACTTTTTTATCGAAAAATCGTTAATAAGCAGAATTGTCGATTTTGGGGTGAAGATCAGCCAGAAGCATTGCAAGTGCTACCAATGCATCCAGAAAAAGTCACAGTTTGGCATCATTGGACCGTACTTCTTCAAAGATGATGCGAATCGTAACGTAACTGTGAATGGTGAGCGCTACCGTGAGATGATATCCAACTTTTTTTGACCAAAATGCAAGAGCTTGACTTGCATGACATGTGGTTTCAACAAGACGGTGCCACATGCCACACAGCACGCTTAACAATGGACTTATTGAGAGGCGAGTTCGGTGAACATTTTATTTCACGTTCGGGACCGGTTAATTGGCCGCCTAGATCGTGCGATTTAACGCCTTTAGACAATTTTTTGTGGGGCTATGTTAAAGCTAATGTCTAGACACACATGCCCGATTCAATTGACGCATTGGAAGACAACATTAAAGCATTTATTCATGAGATACCGGCCGAAATGTTGGAAAGAGTATGCCAAAATTGGACTAAGCGGATGGACCATTTGAGGCGCAGTCACGGTCAACATTTGCATGAAATAATCTTCCAACATTAAATTATATGGATTCAAATAAAGATTTCATGCATTTTTCTGAATTTTATGTGTTTTTTTTAAACTTTATTATAGCTCTTAAAAAATCACCCATTACAAATATAAGTTTGTGCCTCTTTTAACGGAAATTGACCTTAAAATTAATTTTGTAAACTTCAATATTCGAATTATGAGAAGAATTACTTACATAAATGTTTTGTTCCCCAGCAAAAGTAAAGTGAGAAATTCAAAGGGAAAAGTGAACAAATAACGAGGGAAAAAATTGTTCACGATAAGGGGAATTTTTTCCCGCGAACATTTTTTTCGCGTTATTATTCTCCTATGAATTAATTTTTTTCATGGGAGTTTTTCATGATCGCAAATACGTTAAAATGGAAAAAATTACGAGGGAAAAATTATTCACGATAGGGGTGCATATAAATGTGTAAATATCTAGAGAAGAATAATAGCCGAAGTATAAAAATTTGGTCCAAATATCTCGGTACCGCCTGGCTATTGATTTGGATATAGAGATACGATTCTTTGCGGAATGAAAACGTTCAGTCTATAAAAAGAAATAGGTGGGATAATTTTGTGCTTTTGGAGTACAGAAACGCTTTTCAGTAACATTGGGATTCTTTTATATTTAAAAAGAACAAAAAAATAAAAATATATTCCAAAACTATTTTTTTATTTGTATTCTCCGCCGTTTAATTTGAACTGATAGTATTAGGTGTCCTATGTTAAGTCCGGCCGAATAAAATCGTCTCACTTGTTTTTCAGCATATTCATAAATTCAATATTTGTTAATTAAATCTAAATAGTTTCTTAATTTAATTACAAAAAGAACATTGGCAATAAAAACTTGCTGAAAATTAATTATCAACTTTGATATCATCATATCAACAAGCAACATTCCATCAGTCAGTCAGGTTTGCAACAATTTAAGATGAATTGTTTAAGTTTATTCGTATATTTAAAGTGTTGCTTTGACTTTAAAATTACACATAAATAAATTTATGAGTTTTGCTGGATAAAAATGTCTATTAAAATGAAAATATTTTTAATTTTAGTAATACAACTTTAAATTTATGTATCGTACATTTATTTACTTGTTAAAAAAAAGAAAAAAATTCATTCATATTATTTTCAGTATTTTTTGCAAGTATTACAGATATTTATTTTATAATTAAAAATTATAAAGTCAATTTATGTTTGGCTTAGTTTTAGTTGCAGACATTCTAATAATATTGGACTTGAAAAGGAGACATCTGTTCGTTTGTTGGTTCGTTGCGTTTTGTTTGCTCTTTATTTTAATGTCAAGTGTATGATGATCTTTTTTATATTTAAGCGTTTTGGCAATTATTTTTTTGTTTTACGTTTTGTTTAAATTTATTTTTTATTTTTGGTTACTTTAATTTTTCGTTGTTTTTTTTTTTGTTTTTTTGTTTTGTTTTGTAAACGTAACACAGCAACCTTTTGACATTTGGATCGAAAAGCAAATGTGAAATCTAGATTTGAACTAAGAACGTAAGGTTATTAAAACTAGAGCTGTGTGCGTGAGTGCTTTTTGACTCACGGTCACGGAATGCACACTCACGCATGAGGAAATTTTGCACTCGGATTTGTTAAAATGTATGCGAATATTAAAAGCTAATATCTGTCAACTTATTTAAAAAAAAAAGAATAGTAACAAACGTCATAAAAACATACATTTTAAAAAAGCATCAAAAAGCTAATTAAGGCTAATTAATTTACTATTCTAAACGCACTACTCTTAAGGCCCGTTTTTACAACTTACCGATAACTAAAGGCAAGAGTTTAAATTCTTACGATCACAGCAGGCACGCTCAATACAACAATTTTTATTATTACTCGCGCTCACCTATGAATTATTATCAAAGTCCTGGAATCACGCACACTCATGAAATATTTTATTAACCCTCTGCGACTGACGTGGTTGTCTAACAGACACCAATGAAAGAAAAAGGAGATTTTCTCCGTTCTTTTTTAAACCTCGGCTCTCACGCACTAAGTATCTTCTTTCTACATTTTGATGTGTACGTTGCCGTGACGAAGGTGATCAAATAGAGCGTACGCGTCGAGCTGAGCAGAAAAGTGTCTTCAAGACACCTACTTCAATATTAAGGTAAATATCTGAGAAGCAACCACATCAATATTTTTGTGATATTTTTGTAGTGTATCCTTAACAACACGTCAGTAAAATTGTTTCAATATTTTATATCTCTTATTATTTTGATTGGTCGCTCTAATACAAAACAAATTCTTCATTGTTCTAAGAGAACATCATCTGGAACTTCCAAAAGCCGTGAGGAGGAGATTCTAAGCTTTGGATAAAACAATTTGACATATCCATGTTAAAATGTCTGATTTAATGCACCAGATAAAATCAGTTGAATCGTTTTTTTTAACCATTACAATTTTCTCATTTTTTCTATACTGGTTGTCTCAGATGTGAACTCAATCTCGTGTTAACTCGTAAAAAACAAATAGGAAATTTTTAATTTTTTTTTTCTTTAGGGCTATTTTGTGCCATGCCATTAAATATGGTTTACAATTAATTGTAATTTTCTTCTCAAAAAAAATTTACAGCAAATAGCAAGCAATAAAATTAATCTAAAATAAAAAAAAGACGTAAGCCGATTGGCCAAATAGCTGCAGTTAATACAAGTTGACAGTATTCATATTAAATATTATATAAACATATCTTTATAATGCTATGAAAAATTCTATTGGGGTATTCACAAGGTGTGCTATCATGGTTTATTGTCATAATGTTCTAACATTTTACAATGGTTTAAAAATATTGTTGGTTTGTAAACAAAAAGTGTCTTAAATAAATAGAACGTTGCTTGCTATGTTTATTGTGCTGTCGTAATTAATAGCACATTAAATTATGAGGGGTTGCTCACCACAGTCGTATTTTTTCATGTTATTATTTTAAGACATTTGACTTTATGACACCTTGTGAATCCCCCATATATCTATTAATTCCGGAATCTATAAATACTCGTTGTTCTGTTTATAAACCTTTTAAATATAAAATTCTAAGAATTTAGACAATTGAAGCAAAGCCACGAATAACTGTAGGTGACAAAATAAAAATTTTTCAGGAGATCAAAAAAAAAAAATTAAAGGCATTATTCAGGTATGTGATGGAGACAGATTGTGAAACCGAAACGATTTAAAACCGATAATAACGCTTTCAGTATCTTTAAAAATGATTTTCTAGTACATTTTCCTCTTATTTTTTGCAGATATTCTTTTAAATTTTATTTAATATTTGTTAGTTAAACCGTTTTTAGGCAAACAATTAAGACTTTATTTCAGAAATTGATTTTAAAATCACTTGAAATTCATCAAACCTTTTAAGAACAATCGTTTTTAAGTCGCCCGATTTTCTTCACATACCAGATACATATTTTTTTTTTTTTTTTTTTTTTTTTGAGATTATCACAATAAAAACTTTTGTGCATAAAAGAAATAAATTTAAATTCTTAATAACATGTAAATTTACCGTTTAGAATTTTTTTAGTGGTCAGTTTAAACATTTTTCCATTACGCAAACCATAATGACTACACTCATAGAAAAATGAATCTTCAGCTTGATGATGCCCTAACATCAGAACTGTGAGATCAATGTTATTACAAATGGCATCGATAAGGGAGTAAGGGACATCAATACAACGACGAACGTCATCATTGTTGCCATCAATTCGATGGCATATTTTGTGTTTTATTAACATTATTTTCATGTTTAAAAAATAAAATAAGTAGCAAAAATTCCCATATTCTATTTTTTTTTTTAATTTAGTTAAATACATAACATTTATAATGATTCCGGAAACCATATCGGGCATGCTGCTGGTGTCTAATAATTGAGAATTCTTCTGTAAACAAGGGGCGGATAACAACAAAATTGAAACAAACATGTGTAACGGGTAAGTAAATAATAATATTCTTTCACTTCGACTAAAGTCAATTGCAATGACTGAATTTAATGACAGTTTGCCGATTAAGTCCCTTTTACGATGTCACTGAGCCATCGCGCTGATGACATGTTATATTAAACTGACTCCAATTCGTCATTTCTGTGATGTGTCTTCCTATTGACGGCATAATTAAAATTTTTGGCCTTGATGACAATTTGGTCAAGTGATGTTAAGGCTGAGATCACAATGATGTAAAGTGTCATGGGCTCAAAAACGAAGATATTTGTTATTGTACTGATGTCAAAATACATCAGCGTTATGATGGTTTTTCTATCAGTGTAGTTGCTTTTAGAACGTATTTCCACGTTCCACAACAGAAAGTGAATACTTGTAACGATTTTCGAAATTACAACATACCTGTGCTCTGGAGCGATATTTGGTGGTATTCTCTTATTTTAGATGCATTTTTCCAATTTTCAAAATTTTTTTTCATTGTCTATACGATTTTCACACATTAACTTTTATTTTTGTACCTGTTACTTATGTATATCCGTTACTCCAAAAAATTTCGTTTGTATAATTTTGTAAGTAACCTTCAACGTTCTTTCACTGCCTGACTCTTCGTTATTGAATTTTGGCGGCGACAAGGTTCAAAATTCTCGGTTATTTGATATTAAAGCCATGTAAGAGAGTCATGTTAACGGTAATTTGCAGAATTTGTCTTTTACAAATGCTATTCGCGGCTTTGCTTTAATTATAAAAAAAAAGTTTTTTAATTTTTATTAATTCAAAAGTTTCTTAGGAAAGTCTTTGTGAGTGTGTAATTTATAAATATTATTCGCCCCAACAAATTTCATATTGCAATCACGCACACTCTCATACGTAATAAATATTTAAAGCAATCACAATTACGACTGCATTATCGTATATATCATGCGTAACACGAAAGATTCTCGTCACGTGCACAGGTCTAATTAATACAATAATTATTTAAAGTATAAATAAAATAACAAATAAATTAGCAGCTGCTTTAATTGAGCAATAGTGAAACATTGTAAGAGTTTATTTTGAAAACTGATTGATGTTTTATTTTAAAGCACAAGAAAATATTATAAATTACAATTTTAGATTAAATAATTTATTTTTATAACCTTTACCATTACGAATGATTCAAAAGTTAACGAAAAAAATTTTTTCTATGCCATTTAAAACAGTTTACATTTTTAGATTCAGATCGTATAAGGAGCCAACCATTGGGCAGCTTATTGGCTTCTAGTTCAGTGTGACGAAATCTAAAAAAAATTAACAGCTAAATCTGGCACTAGACAGGCCAAAAAATGCTAAAAATTATTTTAAAAAATGATAATAAAAATAATACTAAAACTTTTTAAGATTTTTGTTTTAAATTTATTACCGGTACGAAATTTTTATTCAAAACTAAATATATTTTAGTGACTTATTTTTTTTTAAAGAAATTGAAATAAATGGTTATATTTAAACATTGGTAAAACATAAAAATGTGTAGCACAGGTAGTTTAATTGAGGGAGCCCGCATAGCCGTGATACATGCAAAATGTTCACAGAAAAAATTAATAAATTTCTCCAATCACCAAATTTATTCCAAATTCATAATATCAAGCAAACACGTTGTTGATTTTGCACTTATTACCAAAATGATTATATTGATTACTAAAAATTTTAAAATTTTGAAAAAATATTTTCAATAAATGATATTTTTAATTTTAGTTCAAAAAGTGATCAAATAACTTTGCCATTTCGAACAATTAGTCAATTCACAAGGTATCCTAACATGTCATATTGTCAAAATGTCCTAATATTTCACAATGGTTTAAAAATATTGTTGTTGGTTTGTTAACAAAAAGTGTCTTAAATAAATAGAACGTTGCTTGCTGTGTTTATTGTGCTGTCGTAATTAATCAGAAAAGTAAAGCGCTGAGCGGCTGAGCCGTACAACAATATTTTTAAACCATTGTGAAATATTAGGACATTTTGACAATATGACATGTTAGGATACCTTGTGAATTGACTAAATGTGTTTATTTATTTAAGTAAATATTTATAATTCCCAACAACAATTCTACATGTTTAAATTATTTTATTTTAAGCGAAAAAAGTCAATGAAGATTTTTTGTTATTTAAATAAAATTTTAATTGAAAATTTATTTCAAAACAACTAAAATGTAATTAAATCAATATTAAATTTTTAATTTTCTTTCAACTAAAAATTTATTTAATTAAATTTAAATACTTTTTAAAACAGTTATTTAATTGATAAAACACTTTTTCCTGTGTTAACAATTTTATTTTTATGCTATATAAAATTTTTAAGTCTTTTTATTTCTTATAGTTGAAAGTTATAGAAAAGTTAAAGTTTTAAAATTAATATTTTTCAGCAGTTTAGAACAAACAAATTTTGCAAACACTTACACTATAAAATTTTTACTAAATACCAAGTGAAATGTCCTTATAGTTTTATATCGTAATATGAAAGGGAAAAAAATATTTAAGATTAGAGATGTAACGATACGCTTTTTTGCCGATACGATACCGACATTCAAGAAGAAATATCGCCTTTATCGATACAGATACCGATATGAATATAAAATATAAATTTAAGGTAAAATTAACAAAACTCAAGTAGAGTAATTTCTTATTATACACAATTACGGTGTAAGAGATTATTCAAATTTAATGCTGGGATCACACGATTGCCGCAATGCACCAATTTTCATACTTTTTAATACCCCAATCGTGCGACTGCACAATCAAATGGCTCATGTACCAATCAAGGACAATATTGTGCTTATTTGTACCAATAAAATGCAACCCTGGTGCGGCAATCGTGTGTCTACTTGATATGCAGCCGCGCGTCAATAATTGGCAATTAAACAACACAATACGCGCTAATAATGTCCTTTTTTAATAAAATTACTTTTGTGTGTTTCTTTTAGTAGGAATAAATATGTACATATTTATTTATTTTTCATTATAATTATATATTTTTTTTTTTTAAATTAGTGCAATAACTGTTCAGGATGAATATTTTTATTCAAGATATTTAATAAAATTAAAATAAAAAGGAGTATTTTTTCTTTTTAAGGAATATTTAGGTATGTGATGAAAATCGCTCGATTTCAAAACGATAAAAATGTATCACTTTCGAGCGATTTAAAAAACTATGTCTGAATTATATTATAAAGTCTTAATTTTTTGTTCAAAACATAGTTTTAATAATTAATATTATAATAAACTAGCTTAACCCGGTGCGCTTTGCTATGCCCATCGAAATAAAATTGGTAAGATTTTTTTAAAAAGTAAAGCATCTTGGACTAAATTTGAATGATTTTACAGTAACCGTTCAACAGATGATATACAGAAATTTCAAGTGTCTTCGTATGTAAGGTGCCATGCCTACTTTTCCCATTAAAACTACCTTTTGAAATATGTTGTGGATTATTATCTATTTGTACAAAATTGGAATACTTTCACTATTACAGTACTTCAAATACGTAGAAATCTTTATTGCAACGCCCGCTTGTCTAATTCAGCCGACTTTTTGGCAGATGTCGTGTATTGATAACGAAGTTATTTGTTTCATATTGGAAAACTCTTATTGTAACCGTCCTCCAGATATAAGGTTATTCATATTTTGATTGTATGGTTTTTGCCACGCCTACTTAATTAAAATATATTAATAGCCTATGTTAAGCGCCGAGTAATCAGGAAATTGCTGTGAAACTTTCAGGAAAATCGGCTCAGTAGCTTAGGAGTCTGTAGAGAATAAACAAACGTACGCTTTTTCATTTATATATTATATTTTTATTTTTAAAGGTATAGTTTACCATAAGAGTGGGTCCTAAAAAGCTTGAAGACTTTTGTCTTCAGATATGAAGTATTTAATATTTTCGCCCTATGGATGGTATTGCTCCTCGTTTGTCTACCCCACCCATTTTTATTTTGGAATTGATTGCTTACCATAATAGTGGATTTAACCACATTTAATAATAGTTTTTCAGTTACGCGATATTAAATATATGCTTCCTATGGGGAGTATTACTCGCCCTGCGCCTACCCCTTTTATTTATATTTTTAAAGGTGTAGCTTTCCATTAAAGTGAATAATACCAAGTTTGAACATTGTCACTATAACAGTTCTTACGATATGCTATATTAAACATTGGCGACCTATGGGGGTAGCACTTCCCCTGCAGCTATCTTACTTCTCCCAACACCTACATACGTGAAACAGTATCAAAGATAAGAGGATTATAAATTTTGAGTTGATTAGGCGTGCCACCGTCCCTTTGTCCAACCACAACTTTACATAGCCTAGGGCTCATTAATTCATAACAACAGCCTACTGTAAGAATTTGATGACAATCGGTTCAGTAGTTAATTAGATATAATCGACATAAAAGGCAGTGGCCCCTCCCACTTTTTTCATGCAACTTATTTCTATTCATAACAATACCATATATACCAAATATCATTATCCTACGCCAAATAGTGGCTAAGATATAAGAATTTTATGTTTTGGGTTGTATGGGCGTGGTACCGCCCCTTTTTCCAACCACATCTTTATATAGCTTAAAGTTCAGTAACTCAAGGCAGTCGCCTACTGTGGAAATTTGATGACGATCGGTTCAGTAGTTTATTATATGTATATGGTGGTTTTTACTTTTTCTATAAAGGGGCGTGGCTCCGCCCTCTTTTTCAATGGAGCTTATTTCTATTCATACTAACACCATATGTACTAAATATCATCATCCTATGCCATAAAATGCCTAAGATATAACGATTTTAAATTTTGGTTTGTATGGGCGTGGCATCGCCCCTTTGTCCAATCTCAACTTTATATAGCCTAATGTCTCTTCCATTTCAAGATGATGGGTCAAGTGGTTTGGCCTCCTATAAGGCACAAATATATATACAAACATACATTCACTTTTATATATAGAGATAAATAAAAGAACTTATTTTGAGCTCGAGGTCTTTTTAATTATTTTTATAAAGGTCGAATAAAATACAATATAAAATTTATAATAAAAAATTTTAAAGGAAAACGGAGCAAAATGTATTGAAACTAGTTAGAGCGAATCTTTTTAATATTTTTTAACAAATATAATGTGATAATTATTTCTTTTTAAATTTTTGTTATATTAACCATTTTTAAAAAAATTAAAATTTTGTCGTTTTTACATTTATTCGTTAATATTTCTTAAAGAAAATATTTGTTTACTTAAAAACGAGAATAACAAATTCGCTAAAGTAACCCAGATTTCTCGCTACTTAACGATATCGGTAAGAAAATTCAAAAAGTTACGGATTTGAGGTACCGAAACTTCAATCAACTTAAGCGATACAAATATTTTTAATTTGCATTCTTAAAATTTGAATAGAAATATTCTCTATATATATATATATTTTACTTAAAAAATTTCAAATAAAACTATTCAACAAAAATTTGTTGGAATATATGAAACAATTTTCTTTTTTTTTTTAATGAACAAGCCAACTAGAACTTCCAAACAAATAAAAAAAGTGAAGAAGAAAGTAAGAACAATCGTGTGTCTGTGCTGCAGCAGTTTTTGTACCCATTTCGCTTTATACCAACCAAGGCGAATTCACTAGAAGGTGGGGTCAAGTCAACATACGGTTATTTTTTTCGGTGGTCGATTTGTCAAAGTTTGTATACAAACTAGTTTTTTATGTAAACAAACGTTTTTTTTTTTCTAGCAATAATTTTGACAATCGGACCACAGAAGCAGTTTTGTTGTAGAGTTGACCTCACCTTCTAGTGAATTCGCCTTGATACCAACAAGCGGCAATTAAATGTGTATAAAACAGGGCAACATGTGAGTGATATCAGAGTATTTTATTGGGGCAATGTCATTATTGTGCGTCAATAAAGAACAATCAAAATTGTGTCATATTGGTGCATTTGCGGCAATCGTGTGATCCCAGCTTAAGAGTTTAAACAGCGAATTTAAATTTTAATTTTAAACAAAAAAAAAAAAAAAAAAGACTGAAAGATTATAAGTATTCAAAATTAATATTAATAAGATTTTTGTTTAAAAAACAAAGTATTCTCAACTTTTGCGGAGATAATTTCGCAACTCCTTTTGCAGCAGAGCTGCAGTAAAAAATCGTCTCTCAGATGTGACTGAACTCATTTGACAACTTAAGTATTTCTGCTCCATGGTCTTAAGTTTTGAGTATAGTTTTTAATTGCGCCAGTAAACAAGCGGATCTGCGTATCTAGAAATATAAGAAAATCTAAGGTATATCTAGATTTCTTCTTGAGCTGAGCCGCAGCGTAGGATCGGCAGAGGATCACTCTTTAAATATTATTTTAAGAATTTGCCAAACGCTTCAAAGTTCAGTTTTTTTAGACTTATCAGAACTTTAACTAGGTATAGGGGTGACCGTATCATCAACACCTTCGAAGTTTAGAGTCATGTTGAGTTGGTCACTAAGACGTTTTTCGATTAACTGTCTTTGAAATTATCAAGCTCTGTATCGAAGATAGAGAATTGAAAATAAACAATAGATTTCATTATTCTCTAAGCACTGAAATCTTTTATTGGCGATTTACGTAGCATTAGTAAATTTTTTGGACTCTAAATTATTCTGCATCTCAGTTTATTCATTTATCGTATTTTCTAATAATTTTCGAAGAATGTTAACTACCGAAATATCGTCAGCAAATGTAGCAGTGACTTTGCTTATGGATAGCGAAGTGATTTTTATTTTTACAAGAATTATTAAAAGTTGAGCAGATAATTCTGCTGCAGGTCAGAACCACGCGTTCAATGTGTTTATGCATCAGTCCAAAAAGTCTTAGTGTAAAATTGTATTAACAAGTTCCACTGCAAACGCGTAAAATTTATATACGTATCAAAAGCATGAAGTATGAATACTTTCTACTCTAGAATGCGTTACAAAAAAAGGTCAAAAAAGAAACATACGCATAAAACGCGTGTTGATGACGGACCTCCAGCTTAAGGATTACAAGAAACAATTTGTTATTCTGTTTGATTTTTTATTCTTAGTTGTTACGCAATAAATAAGCATTAAAAAATTAAATTCTTTGTTCAAAAAAACTATAAAAAAAAGTATCGGCGTATCGACAGCAAAATATCGCCTATACCGATATAGCGGCAAAACGTGAAGTATCACCGATATATCGGTATCGGTATTCGTTACATCCCTATTTACTATAAACATAATGAGGGAATTTCTATTATTCCCTGAATATTCTATTTCTTTTAACAAGACATGTAAGATGTTTCTTAACATAAGAATTATCCATTTTCAAACGAAATTTTATTTTGACTACAACCATTTTTAGTTAAAATTTATGATAATTTATAAAAATTAAATTCAATATTTTTTATTTTTCGAATTTATTCTATGAGCTAAATTTCAGTTATGTATTTTATAAAGCTTTTTTGTAATAGTTCCATTTGTTCATATATATACATACATATGTATGTAGTATGTATGTAAGAAGTCGGGCCTCAGCCACTTTAAACGTAAAATAAACTTTATCAATTAAATAAACACAACGTAAATAATTGTCGAACAAAATAACGAAAAATAAGCTGCTTAAAGTAACAGCTGACTTTAATCGACAGAAAATATCGTTAAAAATGTTACTGAGTAGCAAATTCGACAAAATTTTGTTATATTTATTTTAACGATACGATTATCGTAAAAAAAGTTAGCGAATTGCACTATTGATGTCTGCCCAAGCCAGTTACCATGTCCGTCGAAAGGCGGTGTCTGCATAAGGAGATACTACTGTACACAGCCAATTTTTTTTTTTTTTTTATTTAACCCTACGATTCATAACCGGGTACCCGTGTACCTTTTTTGACTTTAAAGTGCTGCTGTGCCTATAATTTTTGAGATATGGACATAAAACTCCGAATCATGAGAGATTTTGGCTAAACTAAGATTTAAATACGAAAAAATTCAAAATATTTTCAATATTTTCTTTAAAAAATGATTTTAAATGTTTTACCCCCATAAACACACAACCGGGTCCCCGGGTACCCTAATGCAATTCCTATGTAAATGCCTGACATGTAAATGAAAAAACGTTTTTTTTTGTTGTTTTTATTGGAAATAAATGTCTTTTTTATTTATTTTATCATATTTTATATATATTATATTATAATTCATCCGAATCACTATCGTTGTTATTGTGGCAATTGTAGCATTTAGTAATTGTTATGGCGTGGTCATCGCATATCGGCGTGCTACATATGCTGCAATTTTTTGTAGTTTTTCTTCTGCGCTTATTTGGAATTAAGTCTATTCACCACAATACTAGTCGCATTTTTAATCGCCCATTACATTAACGATTTTTTGTACAACATAAATGGAATGAAAATAACTCAATAATTTGTTTGCTATACTAAAAATTCAAAAAGGAGGAACTATGACAAATTTTTAAATTGTACCAAATGAGTCACGGTAGTACCACGGTTCTTTAGAAGGTCAAAATGTACCAAAAAAGTACAATTGTACCAACTTTTACATCCCTGTCCTACGATATATAATCGTATTAATACAGTGATGCGCAAAACTAAATTCTCTCACCAAAACACTGACAAAACCACAGGTGCACTGGGAGAAAAGTTGTGAAATTTAAAAGAACTGTTGTTATTTTTTTATGGTGTGAAAAATTTTGTAATTTTTTTTTGTTTTGAAAATAAATTAAATATAAAAGAAAAAGTAAACTTTTAAATAAATTATTTTTGATAAATACCTTATAAAAATGAAAAAGATTTTTTTTTCACTAAACTTTTCATAGAAGTGCTATAAAAGATATAAAAATGCCTTTTAAAAATGAGTTTTGTTCATTGTTTTAAATGTTTAATAACAAAAGAGGCATTACATGTTACCAAAAGCATTTTTAATCATAAAATAGGATATAAGAAACAAAGACAGATGGTATCTAGTCCTTAAAATTTAGCTATTATTAAGCAAGGTAGACCTTTTTCTGACGAAATATTTATTAAGAATATATTCCTCCAAATAAAACAAAATCTTAATTGTAGTTTTAATTTTATAGAATCCTCTGTCCCGTGATACTTTTGCTCGCCGTACTAATTAGTTAGGAGTATACGCAGAGTTTGCCATTAAAGAAAATATAAAAAATTTTGATTTCTTTTCTTTTGCTTTTGATGAAAGCACTGACTTGCTAGCTTGTTACGCAGATAAAGAGTATTAAATCTTTGAAACAATGATTTCTCTCAAAACTGTTTACACAAAAGTAACAGCCAAGGTTTTTGTTCAATGTTATTAATGAAAAATTTTTATCAATTGCGGACTGCAGAAAATTTATTGACCTCTGTGTAGATGACGGAAATATCGTGTGAAAAAATATGGAAGTTAAATGTGTCAACTAAAACGACATGAGTATATATTCATAATTTTAATCGCATTGTGCACCTGGTAGTGCTGGCATCAAAAGTTTTAACATCTCACCCTACCGTGAAAACTGACGTTTGCGCCTTCAGTACAAACGCCAGCTAATTTTTTGGAGTCTTCTGTAGAAAAAAGTTTTTCATTAATAACATCGAACAATAATTTGCCTGTTACGTTTGAGCAAAAGGTTTCTAGTGAAAACATAGTTTCAAAGATATTATATTCCATATCTACACATCGAATACAAATAACGAGCTGGCAGAGATCGTTGATGTCAGTGCTCTCATCTAATGAAAAAGAAAAAAATTCGCAATTTTTTAAATTTTCTTTAATTTTAGATTCTACGTATGCTCCCAAATGAAGACTACGACGTGCAACAGTATCACGGGACAACAGAAGATTTTCTATAATGTCAACATTATAATTTAATTTTTGCGTAACGTGGAGTAATATGTTTTTAATAAATACCCCATCAGTGAACGGTCTACCTTGTCTAATAACATCTAAACTTATAACGCCCGTAATTTCTACTAACAGATATCTGGTCGGGTTCGTACCTAACATTTATCTTAACTTATCCCGTAACACTATTTTGTCAATTTCAACGTTAAATTGGCCCACGTGAATTAACTACCGAAAATTGATGGTGTAAAATACACTACACTTTAACCCGTAGGTAAGAAAGTGGTTTTAAAATTCTTTACACCATAGATATCTATACACAGCTAGATATCTATTTGGAGAAATTACGGGCATAAGACTAGATATCTCCTGCTTAAGTTTTTTATTTGACGACTGATTTAATTCTTTTTCTTTCAACCATTCTTTAATCATCTTTAAACAATTTTGTTTTTTTTTTTCTTGAAAAAGATTTTCTTTTCCTTCTTCATTTAACTTTTTCATAGTAATGCTATGAAAGCTATCAAAATGTCTTTTTAAAACACTTTCTTTCATTGTTTTAAATGACTTATGACAAAACAGGCATTGCATTTTACCAAAAGTATTTTTAATCATAAGATATTTTTTACATGCCATAATAAAACAATTTATTTTGTTCAGTGCATCTACAAAAAATACGTAAATAAAATCTGAAAAAATAAAGAAGCAGTCATACACCCATGCTCATGTACATACGACGTTGTCTCGTTGAGTCGACAATCGCTACTAGCCACAAGAGCATAAGAATGTGTGTGATTTGATTTTGAACAATTGTTCTATGGTTTGCGCACCATTGCTTTAGGTACTTATATACGAACAGAAACCAGTTTTTTTTCCAAATATCAAATTTGTACAGTTGAGAACGCAAATTATAATCAACAACAAAAATATTTACAGGAAAATATTATTTTATTTCAATAAACGCAAAACAACCTACTTCGGGTACCCGGGTACCTGGTTATGAAATTAAAGGAGTTTTGCTGGTTATGAATCGTACGGTTAAGCTACATTTTTTGGAAATGGCAAAATCGCGGGTCTCAGGACTTATTTGAAATTCCAGATTTCTGAGATTTTTGAGCCCCTTTTCCAGTTGGCCTTTTGCGATCCGGAAATTGAGATTTTGATCCAAGTAATCTTTACTTTTTATTGTTTTATAAATCCATGACTTTAACATTTGACATTTTGCAATAATCCTATTTTAATTTAATTGTTAGATATTGTGCAAAAATATTTTTTTTCTTTTAGGTGACTTGTGTTAAGTATCAAAAAGTCACAGTAATCTTCTAATCCCTTAACAATGTTTCAAAACCAAACTTTTAAACATTTACTTAACTTAATATTAGTTTTAGCATCCAACTATATACATACAGTCAATTTCTGCCTACACAACTTTGTTTGAACAAAAAGTTTAGACATCATTTATTTTATGGGTGACAAGTGGAATACAAAATTCAGAAAATGAATTTTCATTTTTGTTTATCCAGAAGATTTTCATAGTCATCGTTGCAAAATGAATAAGGACTTCTATAACGAAACCATTTTTGGCATAAATTAATATGTGTAACAACATATTTATTTATTACATACACAACGTCATATCATTCCAAAAATGCCCCAAGTTACAAAAAATTCCAAATCGACTTTTTGATAGTTTATGATTTAACGTTTCAAAATAAATGTTTCTTGAAAACATTACACTTCTTCACTAAGAAATAAAGTCTTATCAACAAAATTCTAAAAGGCCTTAGTGAAAACGCCTTTCGATAAATAAAAAGAGATATTTTGTATTTTTATTTTTGTTTATCAACAGCTTTCATTTGTTGTGCTTTAATAACAGATTATATGTTTTTTTTTTTTTTTTTTTTCTATAAAAAAACTTTGAAAAATTTAGGCTATTTTTCAATGTAGAGAGTATTTTGCTTTTTCTGTAAGATTTGTTTAATGTAACTTAGGGCTTTTTTGAAATCATATGACGATGTGTACATAATACGATTTTATAAAGAATAAATATTCTCTATTTAATCATAAGTGATGTAGGGTGTTTCACTAGCTTTCAATGAATTTTGACTAATAGCTTAAAATTGCTTATTTAATTGGTAAGGAAAGTTTAATTTCTAACTGAACCATTCCTATTCCTTTTTTTTGGTATTGAATTTAATAATTTATTTCCAAAAGGGCTCAGGTAAAAATTTTTGGAAATTGAGTTTTTTGTTGTTTTTGGAGGTACACATATAGAACGATATACTGTGAGAATGAAAGGTTATAAGTCCCTTCCATAGCGGCAAGCAGCCGGTGACTATTTGAATAGAATTTCGAAAAGGGCTCATCTCCATATTTAATAAGAATATTTATTTATGTGTATTTTAGCTAACAATGGAAAATCACTTTTCATTCAACATTTTTGCAGTGAGAGGTACATACGTTTTGAATATGTGATCAATTTGTTATGAAAAATTATTTTTAATTTTACCATTAATAAACAAATCTGATTAGGAGAAAAATATAAATGAATACAAATTTTTTAACTTCATTTTGATAATGAGTAAATCCAGCTACTAGGAAGATGATCATATCCAGATTGCGGATTTCTAAAATTCTTATGAAGACATTCTGCAATGGCCAACTGACATGTTTTCACAGGCAGATTTCGAAGATTTCTAATTCATAGAATTCACTTGTGAAATATTTTCATTTTTGATATTTTATGAATGTATTGGGGGATTGACAAGGTAGTCATAAAGTTGTAAAGTCATATGTCTTAAAATAATTACAAGAAATATATATGACATCTGTCCGCAACCGCTCATAATATAGATTTCTACTGTATAGTTATTACGAATCAATGAGCACAGCATTACAATTTTTATTTTGTTTCAAACACAATTTTAAAATATTATTTAGGACATTATGACGATATGACTTGATAGCTCACCTTGTGAATCCCCCATATGTGTTTTCTAATTTGTAATCTTAATACACAAATAAAAATGTACCGTAGTGTTCTTATTGTTCTTTTATATTAAAAAGCTTTATTTAAAAATATTGTTTACGTTTGTTAAAATTTTCGAGTTCATAAATGAATCTCCAATTGGTTAGTCTTATCTTAAAATGCAAAATATATTTTTAAACGTTCTAGATTATCTGAATACTCGTGTCTTTCAAAAAGTTGCATACACAAAATATCTCATTTGCTACTAAAACCACGAAAATTCCAAAATTATTTTCGAAATGGGCTCATCTCTAGAAACTTTAATGACAATTTTTTCCTTCAACTAATTTTTGGATTTTACTATTAAATCATAAACAGAGTCTTACAATTTTGGGAAAAAAGTCTGCTTAAAAAAGTCAAATCGTTTAAGAGATATTCAGTGTTATTTGTCTCCTTAACACTTTGTATTTTTGTACCTAAAACCTTTGTTTTATAAAAATTTGGTATATATTTTATAACAAAAGTTCCAAACATTTTAGTATGTATGTAAAATTTAGTTCAATAAGAAAAAAAAAAACAAAAGAACTTAAAATGCTTCATTTGATTATGGAACTCCTCAAATAAATTTATTATTGTTTGACAACAATGCCCTCAGCATTCATACATACATGTACAGTTATACATTTTATATTATGGACGTAAAGTTTTTTCAACACTAAGAACTTTCTTGACAAGGTAAGAAATGACATGGACAGTGATGCCAATTACTGCTACATTTAGGCGTAATTGGCAAAAAAATTTAATTTATCCATTAACCATCCCAAAAAAATGCAGCTTCAAACGAATCAGGTTTATAAGGGAGAAACGTAAAAGTTTCGCTTACCATATCGCTTACGGAAGACATGAATTCTATATAGCGAGTTCCCACTTTGAAGCAATACATTTTTGACACAGAAAACGCTTTATTCAGCGCATATAAAAATTAGTGAACGTAACGATCAGCTTTGCACACTGAATTGTTTGTTACCGTTATTCCTTAATATGCTCCCTTACAAACCTGCTTCATGGTAAGGGAATGCCGTGGCTCTTCAAATTGTATAAATATTTTTTGCAAATTATTAAGCATTCATTCTTTTACCATATTGCATCCCCGTATGTCTTATTGCGTAGCGCATAAATGTGTGCTTACTTTTAAAAATGTACCATTAGTGCTTCGCAAAATAAAAAAAATTTTTATTGGGTAGGTATTGGAAACAAATTTCAATAAAAGCTTTGATATAGTATGTTTTATTAATATTAGGTGGTTTAAGCTATTCTATAAAGAAAAAAACTTAAAGCGTCATGTAGAAGAAAAATATAGAGCTGATACTGTGGGAGGGCCTTTTTTATGCCTGCACGCAGAGAAAAAATTTGGTTGTGATAAACATTTTCTAAGAGCAACATATTATGATAAGATTTATGATTGTTGTCAAAACATATTATGCTTATTATTAGAATCATAAAATATCATATTATGACCAAATATATTCGTAATATTACATCATAATATTTTCCCTTAATCATAATTTGTTTTTATTACATCATATTATAATTATTATTATTATAATATACTCTTATCATATTAATCACAATAGGTTTAGAAGCTATCATATTATGATACAAAGTGATTATGTTATGGTTAAAAGTAATTAGATCATCTGGAAATCTTTTTCCAAAGAATTTTAAAAAACTAAAAATATTATGCAAATAAAAATGTAAAGCGAATGAGAATTACAACCACTCCAGTCTTACTTGCAATGAATGTGAAAAAATCATAGTATGATTCAAAATATGATTACAGTAATCATAATATAATCGTATGTTATCATAATATGGTGTAATGTTTATTAAATATCATTAAATGATTGGTACTAATATAATACATTTTCAAAGTTACCAATGTTTAGTTGTTAGAAAAATAATTTTTTTTCAGTAAACCATACTCAAATTTATAATTGTGATAATCTTTGAAATGTTTACAGTAACTAAAATATTGGTGATATTCAATACAAATAACAATTTTTTGTTTACGACAACAATATATTGTTCCAATAACCATAGTGTAGTTGCTGTAACCATGACAAACCATATTTTTTCTCTGTGTGTGCTAGAAATTTTTGAGATGATAGCCAAGAACCTTTTTTTCAGCCCCCTAATGTAAATACATACAGGGTGTCCTAAAATTATCAAAGAGATTTAAGTCCATTATAACTTTTTGTTTAAGACATAATTATTAAATAATTTTTTTTTTAAAGCAGCATATTAAATTTTAATTTATTTATGAAAAATTTTGTCTCGCAAGTGGTGGACATATTCTGATTCGCACATACGTGTCCTTTTGAAAGAATCGTACACCTAGTTCAAAAGTGACTCAACTCAAAATTGTAATTTTTCGTGTTTATATGTTTAAACAATGCACAATACACTTGTTTTTCTATAAAAAATATCAGTGTAATTTGTTGTTGTTAAATGTTGCCAAAAATAGTTATGTCTTTCTTTATGTCGCAATTCATAAAATTACTTATTTTTAGTTGTGGCAGAAAATATTATGGTAGTATATCCCAACTGCTAAGTGCTACATCTGTGGTTTTCATGGGTAACCGCGTATGTATTAAAATCAATTAGGAGAGTAGAAAAAACATTCTAGATCGAACTATGGGCTACGTATTGATATTTTTTTAATTGGTCATTACATAAAAAATTCGGAATTGGTCGGGCACGTGATAAAAGAAACACCGACAGTCAGGTGGGTAAATATGACCCTAGTTTTTTTGACATTGTAATATTAAATATGCAAAAAAAAAAAAACATATTTAATCTGTTTTAAATTTTTTAATTTAAAAAAAACAATAAACGAACTTAAAAATATAAGGAACTTCAATCAGTCTAATGCCATAAACTTAAAATCTAAAAAAAAACAAAAAATAATTGATAAATTCATCACATGATATATTAAAAAGTGTAATTTTCTTTATCTTTCTGCAAGGAGTTTGAGCATTCGTTGCAATAAGGAGCTATATGTTCAGAGCAGGTTGGGTCATATTTACGTTTTCTAAGTTGACGGTCAACTATCTCTGCTCACGTTCAATCATCAACTGAAACGAAATAATAAACAACATGCAAAAACGATACACTCCAGCTACGGAGAAATTTGGCAACGTCACAAAACGTTGAAAAAAGTTACACAGCAATTTAAGAGCATATGGGTCATAATGACCCAACCTGCATGACGACGGGTTAACCCGGCATCAACATCTCAAAATCGAAAAAATACACATACGCTGATACCCACGAAAACCACAGAAATAGTCTTAATTCGAATTGTGACCCATTTGATAAAATAAATCTTTGTTGGAGTTGGAGTTTATATTAATTATGCCCGTAATTTCTACAAAGATATATCTGGTCGTGTTCGTACCTAACAGTTGTGTTTACCTATCCGGTAAAACAATTTTGGTAATTCCCAGTAAAAAATATGCTCCAAAAGGAGCAGGTTTTATGTATGAATTCATACCTCTAATCGCTTAAAACCTGCTGATGGGATGCCTGATTTTTGTTTGGGGTGTTTGCGGTTTGGAGGACTATTTTCTGCTGACAATAAGCGCTTCTTTTAACATAATAAAACATGCAAATATAGCACTCCTAAAGTGATTTTTTAAGGGCTAACTTTATTAACATATTCATAAATGTTTTGATTTTATTGGTTTATATGCCTTTTGAAGCATTTTCGTAAACCATAATATATTTTTATTTTTTTTTCGCTTTAAAACCTTCTTGGTTGTCTGCACTAAAATAGCAGATTCTTTTGTATGTTTTATTCGTTATCATTTACTGCTGTATAAGAGCTCTCTTATTGAAGCGCTCGACTATGCGCTTTTTCTCTTAAGTGCTTCAAAAAACACAATTTTTTTTTCTGGGTTTCAACGTTAATTTTGCCTAATTTTTTTCCTTTCATTTTTCTTTTAAAATATGGCAACATTTGTATTTTGATAAATTTTTTGAATGAAGTGTCGAAATTGATGATGCAAAATACTCCACAGTCTAACCAGTAGGTAAGACATACGTGTTAAAATTATGAAAAATTCGTTACACCATAGAAATTCTTAGAAATTAGCATTAGACTTGTGTCACTTTAGCTCATTGAGGTTAGTACGATTCGTTTCTATTATTCACCTAGAGTGACATAACTTAAAATAATTCGCTAACTGATGCAAATAAAACATATCAAAAATGACACATCTAAAAATTTTTTTTATCTAGTGTATAAATATTAGAAATAAAAAAAAAAACTTAATAGATCATAATATTTTCCTTTTACTTAATTCCTTTCCTTTTTACTAAATTTCAAGTGGAAATATTTTTTCTCATAAAATGCTGAAAAAAAAATAATAATAATTTAAAAAGTTTTGAGAAATTCAAGCCCCTTAGTAATAATGGGCCACCCTGTATAACGACTGCCCCGGTAGGCTAGGTGATAGTGAGCTACTCTATACGTTTCGATTCCTGCCAAAGAAAAATATCATCCTTTTTAAAAATGTTAATAAAAAAAAATAGTTTTAGTTTTTATAGTTGAAACACTTTTTCTTGCTTAAGCATGTGATGCATTAAGGGAATATGCCTATTACAAAAACAGCCTTCTCTAAGCCCTAGAGGGAAGTAGTCCCATGATAGGTTTTTGGTGGTAGAGACCGGTTCACGTTCTAACACTTTATATGAATGTGACCTATCACTTTTACATGGGGTTGTCATTGGAGGGAGTCAATTGACACCCAACAGCCACCATTTGACAAGTCACATGTCTATTCTCAATGAACGTGTTTAGTTTAAGTTACTAAATTGAAGTATTATTTCAATTCAATGTAGTATTATTTCAATAAAACAAGTCCTAAAACTTAATTTAAGAACCAAATTATAGAAAGTTCCAATAAAAATGCGTCGCACCACCGGTGGATACTGTACTGTAATTTATCACTTTTTCTACCTTTTGGTTCTTCATTCTTTCTTTTTTCACAAATCCTACGACCAGTTCTGTTGGAACAATTGACACAGGGTTATTCTAGGTTTGCAGCTGTTGAAAAATATTTCCTTTAACTCAAAAGCAGATAAAAGTGTAGACGCTTTTCTGATAGTGTCATCAAAAACATCAACAAAAATATTCGACAAAAGTGGCGCCTTCCTGCGGGATATTTGTGTCTATTGGTCCAACATACTGGTCCTGGGAATTGTGAAAATTGAACAAGTCCAAAAAGGCAGAACTCATGACCAATGAAAGAAGAACCAATCATTTAACTGGCAAAGAAGTACAGTGCAGTATTCACCGGTGGTGTGACACATATTTTTTAGGACTTTCTAAAATTTCTAGGACATGTTTAATTGAATTAATACTCCATTCAAGTAACGAACACTAAACACGTTCATTGAGAATAGACATGTGACTTGTCAAATGGTGGCTGTTGGGTATCATTAAAACTTATTTTCGGGAGTAGTATTTGTATGGGAGCTATGGTCATATATGGACCAATGCTAATAATATTTGGTAAGATGGTTTTGATTGCAATAAAATAAGTTTGGACTAAAATGAAGCCAAATACCAATATAATAAGATGGATTCTGGGCACAACAGACCCTATTCCGGAAAGAAGCTTGTATGGGGGATATATGTGAAATTATGGATCGATTCGCCCCGTTTTCAATAGGCTTGGTCTTTGTGCCAATTAATTAAATTATTTCCAAAATTCCGACTTGTGCTTTACGTACAAGGTTTACTTGAATAGCCGCCCGGCCAGCCAGCGGGACGGGCATTGTTAATTCGACTTAGAAAGTGATCGATCGGTATACTTAAAGGTCTAGGTATAAGACCAATATTTTAAGGTATTCCAAACATCAGCCCAAATTCATAATACTCTTTCCACTTTTATGGTGTGAGTAAATTTAATATAGTCATTCTACACAAAACCTGAAAATAAAATTGGGTGACTCACAAGGTAGTCATAAAGTTGTAAATTCATATGTGTTAAAATAATTACAAGAAATATATATGACTGCTGTGGGCAACCGCTTATAATTTAGATTTCTACTGTAAAGTAATGATGAATCACTGAACACGACATTAAAATTTTTATTTTGTATGAAACACAACAAAATTTTTTTTTCAAACAATTGCAAAATATTATTTAGGACATTATGATGATATGATTTGATAGCACAACTTTTAAATCACCCAAATATTTGTTATCTATCTGCAAAATCTGTTACAAGTGTAAAATAAATAAGTTTTTTAATTTACAAAATAGAAGAATGTTTGATTGTATTTATAGTCAAATAGCTGAAGACGAAAAAGAGCACAAGTGAAGTAGCAATTGTAGTAGCTGTTAATGTCATCAACTCTCTAATGGCAACTTAATTAACACCAATTACCTATTGTGGACATAATGAAACACTAAATTGTTGCCTGTCTTAAGCAAATGCATTAAATGAATGTATGTATGCAGGCATCAGAGCAAGAAACGTCCACTACTTCATCATCATCATCTCAATATCTTCATAGTTAAAATGTTAGCTCCATTCATGTGTTTAAGTGGACGACAGAGCAGCAGGCAAATGTTTTAATAACCGTTGTGAGTGAAGTGTCAGCAATTGGAGTAGTATGAGCACTTACTATTCAACTGATGGTCGGTCACTCATGTATGTATGTGTTTATTGCTTGGTGTGTGAACCATTAACCTGAATTTTCAGCAATTACTTAAAATGTCCATTCATAGTGATTGCAAAGGATTATATTTCAAGTAATAATCTTAATTAAATTGAATATTAAAGATTAGATTAGGACAGACAGGGAATTTACCGGCAGGCATTTTGTAAATTTACTTTAAGGTGATGTCTTCTCAAGACTCAAGTGATAAATATTTAACAGTTTAATGTTTTGTTTTAAGGATATTAGAAGGTTAAAAGAATGCAAACTTAATTAAATATTTCATAAGGAGTAAAGTTGCTATTGTGGCAAAGGGTGGCAAATTCATTAATAAATATCAATAAAACTACAACAAATTTCTAAATATGAAAAGTAAATGAGTATTGAAATCTTAAAGTCAACAGATTAAAAATGGAAATCTAAATATTTAAGACTGATAAGCGACACAAGAGGGAATTTAAGAACTGAATGTCTTGCACGTGGAATAGTATGTACATTAGGGGGGGGGGGGGTTAGCAATCGATATTGTGCCATCGATAGATTTTGGCATGAGGAAAAAAAGTTCCACTACGTCATATGGAAAAAATCATTTTCGAGGCGCCCATATTTACATTTTTTGACTTCTTCTCAACTTTAATTTTAAAGGTAATAAAAATAAATCGGCTGATATATTTTTTTTAAATACTAACTTTCTAAGGAGAAATTATACGGCGATTGCAGTTTTTCCAAAAAAAGTTCTTTTTTAGGTTTTGGACGAGTTTTTGTAAAAAAAAATTTTAAGGTTTTTTTTTTGTAGGTATGTTAAAAAAAATCGCCGATTTAAATTTTTTTTAATATATCCTGTTTAAGGTAAAATTTTACTATTAAAACGATGGCGATATAATTTTATTTTTTTTATTGAAAGAAGTAAATTTTTCAAAAAAATTTTTAATTTTTTTTTTTTTTTTTTTCGAAAAACTGATAGCACCATCGACGAGCGAATTTATTTAGAAATGAGCTATTTGATTCGGGAAAAAAACATAAAAATTGGTTTGAAGCTTTAAAAATAAAAAAAAAGAGTAAAAAATCGAAAAATAAATTTTTCGACACAAACTCGTCCAAAACCTCAAGAAATTTTTTTTTTTTTGGAAAAACTGCTATCACCATCGCCGATTTTTTTATTACCTACCAAAAAAAAACCTTGAAAATAAACCATCCAATTCATAAAAAATATTTTTGATTAATAAAAGGTTTATAAAACAAATTTTCATAGAAAGTTCGTTTCATCAATTTGCCATAAACCTAAAATATTTTTTATGAATATGGGGGAAAGTATTTTATGGCGATTTCTTTTCTGAGAAATATGTTGCATAAATGTTACATGTTCGACATTTTCGTCTTCGTTTGTACAAGAAATCCAACTGTGGGAAAAATTTTCTTTTGTGAATATATTGATGAAAAACATGCAAAACATGTTGCCTATCTACCCTCACTTTAAGTTTTGGTGTTCATACTACCCTTTTTTATAACTTTGCTACTAACTACTTTGTTTGTACAACCAAGACTTTATTTTATTTGTCATAACTCATACCAATTATAATTTTGTGAAGATTGTTTCAAAATAAAATATAAAAATGTTTACATATTAAAAATGATAAAATTCTACACAATTTTTCTAAGCCATTAGTGATGTCAATATTTGTTCCCAAGCCGTAATAGTGTGTAAAAACCGCTTAAATAGCTTTTAAAATCGCTTATGAAGTATATTGACGATAAAAGTGTAATAGTTGTAAATAAAAGAAATTTATTTTGTTCTATTGAAGTTGCACAACATGTTACACTTCGAGTGATTATAGGTAACATTAGAAAGTGTTACATGCATATTTTTCTCAGAAAAGAAATCGCCATTTATCTCACACAGAAAAGTTTGTATTTTTCTTTCTTTATTAAGTCCTTATTCTCGCGATGCAAATCTTATTGAAAAACTTATCTCATTTGAACTATCTTCGGCATTCACATATTGCGAGTCTAATTGTTAAAATATAATTTTACCCACAACACAATAGTGCAGAGGATATTATTCATTTGTACCGATGTGTGTAACACCTTAAAATATTGGTCGTTGACCCACCTGAAAGTATACCGAAAGTGATTCTGAGTCGATCTAACGATGTCCATCCGGCTGGCCCGTTGGCTGGCTTTCCATGTAACCTTGTGCGCAAAGTACACGTCGCAATTTTGAAGATATTTTGATGAAAATTGGAACAAAGGTTTAAATTGGCCTATTGCAAATAGGGCGAATCCGTCCATAATTTAATATAGCCCCCATACAAGCTGATTTCCGGAATAAGGTCTTTGTACCCACTATTAAACCAATTTTAATGAAATGTAAAACATTGATATTTCCATATTTATATGGACACATTAGCTATGCCTTTTTCAAAACTAGGTCCCAAATAGGTACAAAAATTTGTTCTTGTATACTGTGGTGTAGGGTATCATATGGCCGGGCTTGACCGCCTATACTTTCTTTCTTGTTTTGTATGTATAAAGTACACGCACATGTGTACGTTTTTCCATTACGAATGAAAATTAAACTTACTCGTTTCTTTTTCACTCCCGCCAATAAAGTAGCAAGCCGATCAGTAGGTCTCGCATCGTGGGAATTGGGACTAAGAGTAAACAAATACAATTACAAAGTATATTAATTAACCGAGAATTTGTAACTCGGACCATCAGCACTTTGTAGGGGAACAGACCAGAGCGTGTGGTGAGAATCGAGCAAATAACCCTCGCACTGATAGACTAACTGGCTAACAATAAAAAGTTTAATTGGGACCATTCGCAAGCACTGCATCTTAGTCCGCAACAACTAGACTGTTATGTTCGCTGAATGACACGGTGTGCCGTCCTGTTGGAAGCCCTATGCCCTCCGGGTGTTTGTTGGGATCGTCTTGGGGATATTTCACCATCTGGTGTTACATCCTTTATATCAGGGAATCTGTAAAAATCCAACATTGACAGATTCCATAAATCTGTACCGTCTCTTGAGATCGCGGCTGACCAGTCATCCTATCTGGTATCACGGCAGCGGACTGACAATTGGCTGAGGCCTCCGAAACTATATTTATTGCGGAAAATGCTTTCCGTCTTTCTGGAAGATTGTCTTTACGGGGAGTTTTACTTTTTCGCTGAAAATAAACTTTCGGGCATTTCGTGGTGGTTGCGATTTACTACCGGAAGTCGCGGTAAGAGAGATCCCAAAATCTTAAGGGCTCATATTTCAACAATTGTGGTAGAGTTTTACCTGAAGAAAGACACATCACAAGGTGCTGTTGTTAATCAACAGACTCTGCTTGAATATTTTTTAAAGCGGCGGGCCTTGCACTCATATTGCTACCTGTGTGTGCTGGTTGCTCTCAAACTCAGGGGAGGTTGTTAAACACATTGTTTGCCACCTAGTGATTAAAATCAACCATGAGATAAGGCCATATGTCAGGTGCTCATGGATGAAAAAAATTGCCGTTGACGCTTGTTGGCCTGCTGTTTTTAGCGTAAAAAGCCGCGTGCTTCAAAACCGCACCAAACAGTTCATTTGTTTTAGAAATTGTTGTGCTTACTGCATTACCTTAGACTGCCCACGAGTCCGAATGCGACATTTTTGCATGTTAATAAAAACCATGGAGTCATAATTGAACTTCGTTCAGCAAGATGATTTTTTGTGTGTGCGCACGCAAACTAGTCGCTATAGATCGTGTGATTAGACTGAATAATTTTGCAAATGTTAATAAATCTTTTCATGATAAAATTACTTGGGGCCATTATCAACAATTCTATTTAAATATCAATTCATTAGGGAGAGTTGTCATTATTTACCGATGTTATGTCAAACTAATTTGTTTGATTTTTGGCGCATGCTTTAATTTTTTCCGGTTACTTTTGTTTGACGTTATATGGGTTTTAAAATTGAGCACAAAATTTTAATGACTATATCTGGTACTTATTCTACCATGTTTATGTTTAAATTCGTTTTTCATGTCAAATAAAACAAAATTATATGAAAATCGGCAAGGCGAATTCATTACAGGTGATCCTAAAAGCCCTGCTGATAACTTTTTTAATTGCTTTAAAATTGCTGGATGTCAAAATTTTGTTTATTATCTTTGTTTCTGTTTTGATTTGTTTCGGTTTTTGACATTGTACAATGATTTTACAAAACCAAATTGCTTGTGGCTTTTGTACGAGTTGTACTACCTCGAAAAACTACTTTGAACTACTACCAACTACGATACCAACTTTATTGCTATTCGATAAAGGTCAAAAACAAATTTCGCCTTAACTTTAACAAAAAAACCGATTGTACCTTCAGGGTTACTCATGCGGGTACCAAACAAAAAGAGTTTATCTTCTTGTCTGGGTAATTAATAGTTTTTGCTTTACCGAATGTTCTTTTTTATTTAAATTAGGATGAAAGGACAAGAATTTGGATGGTACAAAGTGAAAATGAAGCAAATGCGTACATTTTGTTGTTGTGTTGTATAAGTGTGTGTGTGTTTATTTGGCACACATTTGCATCGTTTGCACACTTTGCACTACCCATCGTGAAAACCCTTATTGATTAACACTTTTACGAAACAATTGGTCGCAAATTATTTATAAGATAAGAACTTAGATTAGGGTTCATATTTGAGAATTTTCTAGAAAATTATTTGTCAAATTTTCCGGAATTTATGAACAGAAACTTTTAAAATCTAATTCTTCATTTATTTCTTGGTCACGTTTTTCAATTAATCTTAAAATAATTTCTCTCTTTTTTTTTGTGAATTGCTTGAAAAGCTTTTACACTAATTACACTTCTACGAGTTCTAGAACATGCGCTTCTTGTTATAAGCAAATGTTGGTATTTAATAGTATTTATTTTTCTGTGAGCAAGTACTTAATGAACGTAATAGTTTGTAAGGATACATGAACTTTAGATACATGTGGTAAAAGTCCTTATAATGCTCTACTTCACAAGTGGTTTAAAATGTTTTACATCTTTTTTAATCTCATGTGGAAATTAAGAAAATATAAAGTGCAATATGTAAATTAAAATTATGTGGAGGACAGAGAAAACACTTTGGCAAGCACAAAATTATATTCGTTTAAACTTTTAAGAAAATCAATAATTCTTTCAAACTTTATTAGACTTATTTATGAATTCTAAACTGTAGCCTAAATAACTCAGTTTATTATAACAAAGTTTATAAATGTTCTTAAATCTTTTAAAATCTTCTAACATTAGCACTGGCATAATTGTCTCTATACAAATTATTCAATGAACTATTTATTCAGCATTTACTGAATTAATTGTTGTTATTCTGCTTCGTTTAGTGAACATCCGCTTAAAAGTTTTTTGTTATTTTTCTCCCACTCTTCAGAATTATTGTGAAGTCATAGGAAAGTGCGGTTTTCATTTAGTATTCTTTAACTAAATTTGAAAAAAAGCATATTTTATTTTTATTGTTGTTGAGGCATTTATTTCAAAGAGCTCTTTATTTCCTTTGTAAGGTTAAACAGCTACTGCTGGCAATTAATTTAACGTATATGGACGACAAAGTTTTGACAAAATGTACGAAAAAAAACAGAAGTAAGGAAGACAAATGTAAATAAATAGGAAATAGATAATTAATTACAGCATATTTCGATCCACCAATACCTTTGGTTCAAAGATCAATGTTTGACTATAGACTGGCAGCCGCCGCAGTGCCGCAAGCGGTAGAACGCCAAATAATTCTGATGATGGGAATGGGGTGATTCTGGAAACATATAAATTCGATCTAAGTTCGAGCCGGTGCACTCAAGGAAATTTTTCCATGTGTTTGGCCAAAACTAATTTTTAGCCAAACGACTGGCCCAAAATAAATGATTTTTTTGATTCGATCTTTGGAACTCTCCCTCCCTCTTAAGGCCCAAACATTTTCTTGTCACGGGCAAAAAGTGGGTCACGCGTGCTCGCGGAAAAATTTTTTTATATTATCACCAGAAAAGACAAATTTGCTTTTTTTTTGCTGTTTTGCATCTTTTTTGCTATTTTTACCCATTTTTGCCATTTTGCTGTTTTTGTTATTATGGTGCTTATTTTGCTTTTTTCCTAATTTTTTGCTGTAAAATAGCTTTTTTGACACAATTTTTACATAAAAAATATTTTTTTGAGAAAACATGAGAAAAAAAATTAATTGACAGATTTTTTCTGTGTTAAAACAAAAATATGTTAGTTGTGGACTCAACGTTTTTGGGCCAAATTCAATACGCTTTATTACAACTAAAATTAAATAAACTTACCATCCCAAAAAAAAAAACTAATTGGAGTTTAAAGCAAAATAAGTAAACCGACCGTTGTGAACGAAAAAATAATAAACAAAATGCCGAAAGAAAAGTCAAATATGTTATTTTTGCTAAAAAATGGTAAAATTGTATCCTGAAGTATTAAAAGTTGAAAGAGATTGGCTTTTTAGTAATGTGTGTTAAAGTAAAATTAATAGCGTAAAGAAGTGTAATGTAGAGCAACATTTTAGTACAGAAAAACACAAATTAGCTGCTTGCCAAGAAAATCGTCCACAAAAACTTAATAACGGAATTTCCTGTTACTATTACTGCCAATACATTTCACGAAGATATATGTAAATTTTTGTTGGAGACCAATATACGAGTAAAAAAAGTAAGCCATCCCAGTTTCAAAAACATCTTTCAAAAGCACGCCAACTTGTCAGTTCCAAGCGAAAGTTCTATTCGAGGTAAATACATACCTCAAATGTATACGGAAGCTTTGGGAGAAATGCGTGAAAAGGCTAAAGATAAATATATATGGATTTATGTTGATGAAACAACAGACAGCGAACAAAGATATGTTGGCATTTTAAATGATGATGTTGGAAATAAACCTTTTTTATTGAACATAAGTGTTCTCGAAAATGCAAATGGGGCTTCTATTGCAACTTTCTGCAACGATTCATTACAAATGTAATGGCAAGTGGTAAGTGAATATTTGATTCATAATTTTTTTTTTTTATATTTTTATGTTTTTTTATTATCAAAGTTGTTTGTGGGAATACTATTATTTATTAAAAGATTTTGTTTGTTGTGCTTAATTCCCTTTTTAAATAATTGATAAAAAATACTGAAATTTATTGTTGGAGGATAAGCTGTTCCTATGCGCATTTCACTGGTTGCTTAGGCCAGATCATTAGGAAACGTTCTCCTAAATAATTTAAGAAAAGCCAAAGCTATCAGCAAACAAAACTACAGAGGGAATGAGAATTACCTACAAACACTCAAAAAGTCTTGTTTGCAACGATATCAAAGCTTAAACAAAATACCAAACAATAAATCAGTGATGAGTTTTATCTTTTCTTACATTTTTAAATTTAATCTAATAGCCAATTTACACTACAACGAAATCTAGTACTTTCGAGATTTCGAGCCAAATCTAGTTGTTTTTGTCTAGATTTCCCGTACAAAACAAAATCTACTCCGTGACTAGATTTTAACGAAATCTAGTAGTACGTAGTGATGCAACTATGTTTTTCCACAAGAAAAAAATGACATTTTAACAAAAAACAAAACAAAAACAATAATAGCTGCTTCAAGGCGAATTCATTACCAGGTGGCGTTGAAAGCACAGCTGTGCTACTTTTTTTTCTTACATAGAGAGAGAAATGTCAAAAGTTGCTTGTGTTTTTGACATATCGATCAACGAAAGCAACAAAAAAATACATTGTTGTGTTTTTGGTGTTGTTACTTGTTGTAGTATCGACACCACCGTATACATGAATTCGCCTTGAGCTGCTTGTTAAAATTGTTAAAAAATTTCGTAAAATAGTAAAAAAAATGCAAATGACAAATAATATTGATAAAACAATTGAAAATGATTATAAAGAAAATATAATGCAAATTTTTAAATGCCTATTTCTTTATATGTAAGTATGTGTAGCACAAAAAAATTTCAGTCGGCGGTTTTTGTTGTGAAAACCAAATCTCGCTAATGTCAAACAAGTATAAAGTAAACGATCTAGATTTGGAGGAAGATTTCAAATAAAATCTTCTAGATTTCAATGTAATGTAAATGCCCTATAAGCATTTAATACGACAAAGTATTCCCAATGGTAACTGATGCAGCGGCATACATGTTAAGTGGAATTTTGTCCCTTAGGATAATGTATCCTAAAATGATACATTTGACATGTTTTGCTCATGGACTTCATCGCGTTGCTGACTTCATACGCTTACAGTTTCATCATGTAAATAAATTAATATCTTGTACCAAATCCGTTTTTGTAAAGGTAATTTTCAATAACTCGTATTTACAGAAATACAAACTAAAATTTTAATTTCCATATGCTCCTCGTAGAAAGCCGTTATTTTTACAAATTAATCCCAATTTGGCTCTTCCACCGTTCCTACTTGGTACTTGGATAGAAGCCACAATGCATTATGCAGAATACCTTGATAAAGTAACTTTTCTTAACTGAAAAGTGAAGACTCAGATTCGATCGCGCACGCCAAGGAAATTTATAACTTGCCCGGATTAAGTTCCCAACTTGCGTTTATCAAAAACCATTTTTCAATTATTGTGTCTTCTATAAAAAAAAGCTACAAACAGTTGGGTAAGCTGTTCACGAAAATATAAATATTGTGTCAAATGTACGAGAAGCACTTGAGAATCTACATGACAAAAATTATATCAAAAAATTTAATGCAGTATTTCAAAGAAATCCGGGGTTCAAACAAAGTTTACAAATAATCAACACTCTTCAAACTGGTGCTTAACCTGATGACGAAATGGTAGAAAGCCTCTCATCAAATGAAATTTTTAAATACAAATTTGCTCCAACAACATCCGTTGACGTGGAAAGAAGTTTTTCCTTATACAATTCACTTTTAACAAAAAGACGAAGAAAAATGACATTTACAAATATAAAAGCCCACATGATTGTTTATTGTAACTGTTTTCACGAGTCTGAAGAAATAGAATAACTGTAATTTTTATATATAAATGTATATATTAAAAAAATAAAAATGCTTTTTTTTTTGCTGCTTTTTTTTCATAATTTTTGTGATTTTTTTTTAATATTTTTTTGCTGTAAACACTTTTTTTTTTTTGCTTTTTTTATCTTATCTGATTATCACACACGCTCACGCGCGAAAATTTGAAGACACTTCTATTAAAACCATTACTTTTTTTTGTTCCTACATAAAATAAACGTTTGTTTTAAACAAAGTCTAGTTGCAAAATTTGGTTTCCTTGTTCTTAATTATTAATTAAATTAAAAATCAACATAAATTAAAACAAACATGATTCTCCATTTCTTCATCTTCTCTCTTAGAATATTGTTCCGTCTTCCTGTTGGCAGTTTTCGACGCCTCTTACGTGGAAGAAGAAATTTCATAACTATCAATTGCAATTATTTTTCTTAAGTGCCAAGTGAAATTCCAATTCATAGTTCTATTTATTAATTTTCAATCCACTTTAATTCTGCCGATAAAATCGTACTAATATAAGAATTCCCTAACATTTCAATACATATAAAAAAATACCCAATTTCGACATTAGTTTTCATTTTTATTTTCCTGTAACCATAAGTTATTTGTATCAAACATTTTATTTAAAAATCACTTTTATTTTACTGCACTCATTCATTGATTTTAACCAGGGACGTAACAATTATAAGATAAACGATAAAAAAATCAGATTTAACAATTATTACTTATACATTTACGTAATGGTTATAATCAACCATTAACAAGTAATATATTTTATTTTGGTTATTTTAACCAATTGAAATGAGAAATATATTTATTTGGTTATAAATAATCGTTATATAAACTAAAAAATTTTTTGGTCGAAAATAACCATTATTTCAACCAAAAAAAAAAAAATTTGGGTTGAAAATAACCATTATAAAAAAAAAATTTTTTTTTTGGTTACTACTTGAAAAAATCGACATTTTCTGTGCCTTACGACTGAAGAAATTACACTGTGCAAGATCGAAACTCAGTAATCACACTAAAATAAACATGACTCAGGAAAAAGTCAGTCCACATGTAACCAAGATATCGGTCCAAAGCCTATATTTTTAACACATATATCTAAAAACCTAGATCCGGAGTATGCCCTAAGGTCCTGAAACATGATTTAACGAACTCTTTCGTCGTTAAAAATTTACATATGTTAATGAATTTTTTTTAAATTATGTTCCTATACATATGTATGTATGTATCTGTTGCCAGGCTTTCAATATCAGTATTTTAAACCCAACATACACATAAGTGTGTTATATTTAAATGTAGGAAGCCTTAAGTAGAATCACACTTAAAGAATTCAACTCGATCCCAAAGAAGTTGGTCTCATTTATAAACATTTTTGTTTAATTTAACAAACATTAGGAATCTTAAAGAATTCTCTAAAAGGTTACATCTAAGGTCAATAAGGACCAGTTTCAGTGCTGAGACTTCACTTGCTGGAGCTGCATGAACAATATCCACCAGCTGTTTTAAAAATGGAAACGTATATTTTTTTCTTTCCCAGTATTCTAAAAGTTTGGCATCTATATCTACTCTTCCTTCCCGGTAAGTGTCAATTTCTCCGAAAGTGTTTAAAAGCACTTTTGACACTGCGCTTGGAGTTGCATCATCATTGGAGTTTCATTTTTGGAATTTTTTCATACATGATAACTAAAAAAATCAATTTTTTTCAATAATGGTTATTTTTAACCAAAAATTTTTTTTGGTTGATATAATGGTTATTTATAACCAAAATTTTTATTTTCTCAATAAATTAGTTACGGTAACCAATATAATATAAAAGTCACGATAATGGTTAAAAATTCACAAATTCAGATAAAGGGCATTTTTGCCTAACCTTTTTGCCCTGAAATAAAAACATAACAGTTATTTTCGGTCCCTGATTTTAACTCGATAACAAATCACATTTGTTTGTATCTATAACGGTAAAGGGCACAATAAACCACACAAATTGCTTGGAAAACATGCACTTTGTTTTTGCTTCTGATTGGCAATAAACAACACAATCTTCTTTCGTAAAAACTTATTTTTCATTTTGGTTTTGTTTTCAATGTATGCATACGATGACTGTGTTGCGGCAATTTTTCTCGCTATTTGTTTATAAAGCCTGGTACTCTGTGCAACATTTGACGTGAAATGCTGTCAAAACTCATATGAAAAAAACTTTTGCGGAATTTCTATGAAATAATATTGATAGAGTTGTACTCTGTTTAATTTGTGAAAAAGTGGCGAAATGTTTCTGGCAACATTTTTTTACAACTGCGAAATAAAATAAGCTGCACTTATTTCACGTGGAATTTTAAGCAAATGAAAAAAAAGTTTAAACTCAATATTAAAATGAGAACTGAAAAACATAAATAACACAACCGGTAACAGTCTTTCATCCATATTTACTTTGATTTTTATTTAAAAAATATTTTTTAGTAATATACATGTGGGTTTTGTTTAAATATGAAAAACAATGTCGCATACTTTGAAAGATTGAAAACGTCAAATTGTGCAAACTCTCGAGATAGGTAACATTGATACATGTCAAATTTTTCGCATGAAATAATAGATGTTGCTAGACAATTTTCACAAATTGGAACAGAGTACTAAACTTAACGGAGAAGAAATGTAAAAGAAAGAAAAACAAGTTAGAGTGCAATATTCGGCTGTGCCGAATCTTTGATACCCTCCACCGACAGGAGTGGGCTCTATATGATAAATACATACATATATATTATTAACTAAGCTTCACAAAAACGAACGTCAGCATTAAATTAGTTGCGGTCTAGACCTGAATTAAATTGTTGACCGACAATAAGAAAATCATCACAAAATTCTGAAGACTTATTTCTGGTATTACAAAAAATAAATTAGAATAAATTTCAATACGGCAGAGTAATTAGTTTTAGCGTTAACAGTAAATTTCACAAATTTGCATGATATTTTTCTGGCCATATGAATTAAGGTAAGAAATTTTACCGCAATAAATATATCTGTAATGGTTGTAGGCGAATGTAATTATTTTCCTAAAGTGGGCTTTATTTGGTTTTAGGCGTAATAAACGGTTTTCCGAGAGTAGGATTTATATGGGGCCTATGGTCAATTATGGACCGATCTTTACGAAATTTAACAGTATGATTTGCAGTCATATAAAGCAAATTCGTGTCATTCCGTGCATTATTCCACCATTTATGTTAGTTTTTGAATCAAAATTATCAATTTTTTTTAGGGTGGTGGGTTCACATATTGAGTAATAGTTCTGATCCTACTGAACCGATGTTGCTGGATTTCAAGCCCAAACTGCTTAGGATAACTACAAGCAATTTGAGACCAAGTTTGTTCTTTTCTTTTGCGTTTTCGAAAGTGAACGTGTTTTCAACAGACGGACATGGCTAAATCGACTTAGAATTACTCAAGGAGCCAGAATGTATATAATTTATTGGGTCTTAGATGTATTATAAAAAAGTTTCACATGGAATGACAAACTTAGTATACCCTCATTCACCACAGTGGTGGTGGAGGGTATAATTGCTCGGAGGAAAGAGTGTCTAAGCAAGGAGCTGTTTGAGGAAACAATGCTGCTAAAAACAATTTGAATTAACGTAGAAGAATTTCTTCTTCTACGTCTTTACTCTGCAAAGTTTTCGCTGAAATGATTACTCTTAGCAGTAGACACACCAAAAAGTTTGACAAATATGCAACATGTCTGCCAAATATTAAAAATTTTTAATATTTCTACAAACATTGCTTCAAATGTTTGTCCAAACAGCAAACAGCCCAATTAACAACACAAAATATTTGTACAAACGTAAAATTTTGACATGTTTGCCAAGCTATTTGTGTGGTTTATTATGCCCTTAAATCCACATTGTAGGAAAAATACACACATATGCTTATTTTGGTGTGTTTTAAGTATACAAAATTCAAAAAATATCAAAATTAAAAAAAAAAATTTCACTTTTGGCCAAAAAAAAGGCAAAATTTCCCTACAGTGCCGGTGTTCCGACAAGAATAAAAATTATCAAAAAAATTGTTTGTAAAAAATATTTATTATTTATTCACTTATCTTCTCCAATATTTCGAGCTCGAAAAAACTTTTTATTTTTGAATAAAAAAAAGGTCGAAGGAATAATATTTAATTTATTATCAAAAAAAATTTAAATAATTCCATGTTGTAAAATTCCTTCCTCAAGAATAAAAATTATCAAAAAAATTTAAATAAGTTCATGTTGTAAAATTTCTTCCTCTATAAAAATAATTTAATGAAAATAAAATTTGATAAACTTAAGGCCCAACTAAAATATGCATGAGATTGCTTAACCAACAGTTAAAAATTATAAAAAACCTAAATGCATTTTAAAAAACAAAATCAAAAAACATTTGATTCCGTATGGAGTGTGCGATCAGTTTCGCACTTTGCTTAAGCAAATGACAGTTCCAAAAATTAAAAAAAAAAGTTTTCTTAAGTTCAATATGGTTTGACACACACGATTAACATGTATTTCGCAGAACTGTGTTCTCGGTCGCCTTCACAAGTGCCTAAGTTGAAACACTACGGTGTGCTATAGCTTTGCGCTGATTTGTGTAACGCATAGAAGTTTTGGTTCTTAAGCCGCCTTTTTGTTTACCGAACGATGTCCCTCCGTCCGGCTAGCTGACTGGTTGACTAACCCTGTGTGAAAAGTACAAGACTCCATTTTGAAGAAAAATTGGTGCATACGATTTATTGTCATGAATACCAAATCTACAAGCCACTCTTTTATCTAAATATTCTGTTCAGTGATGCGACTTGCTTCCATTTTCCTTATGTGTAAGTAATTTAAAAAGGTAGCAAAAACAAATTTCCTTTTAACCGACTTTTTTTTTTGTTTTTTCCTATTTGTTTCTTCAGAGTTCGGCGGGAGCCAATTGCCACACAAAAGAAAACTTTATCATAGAGTTTATTTTTTATTTTTTTGTATATTTTGGCACAAGGACATTTTTGTAGGGATTTCCGTAAAAATGTTTTGAAGTTAAAATGCTAAATATTTTCATTTTAGTACAGTAAAAGTTCGGAATTCTGGTTCATTAGTTGTCTAATGTCCAATTTTCGGAATAGTATTTTAGTCTACATTTGGTTAATTTCCATATAAACTTAAATCGTATTTTAATACAGATTGATTTTTTGTGTTTTATTTGAAAAGTCTTATTAAATTAAGATAAAGTATGGTAGCACTACTAAATGTAAAAAATATCGTAAAAAATGCATTTATTGGCAAGGTGGTCGTAGAAAACAACTGACTGTTAATGCTTTGCCTGTTTATTTTGTATTGTTGTGATAGTGAGACCACCTTGTCAAGTTATTGCAATGGAAACAAAATTTAATTTAAATGTAACACATCGGTGAATTAAGTTTCATTTAATTGGTTAGTAAAGAAGAGAATTTAAACAAAAATGTGTTTTAATATCAATCCTGAAAGTTGGAAATAACTGATAACAAAGAAAGTAAGAAATTTATAAGCTCCGTAATTTTCAGAATTTTATTCTTATGATTGAAATTTTTAAAAAATTGTTTTCAAATATTTTTATTTAAAAGAATTTAAGACTCATTTTTATACTCACACCAAAATAGTGGAGAGGGTAGAATGTATGAATTTCTGCTGTACATAAAATAATGGTTGTATACCCAATTTCGAATATACCGATCAGAATCACTTCCTGAGTCGATATAACGGTGTCCGTCCGTCCGGATGGCAGGGTAGCTGGCTGGTTGTGTGTCCATTTAACCTTGTGCGCCAAGTACAATTTTGAAGGTAATCTTATGAAATTTGACAGGTACGCTGCAATTATGGTAAGAATGAAGCCCATTGATAATGGTGAGAAGTGGTCCATAACTTCATAGGGCGTCCCATATAAAATCATTTGCCTTATAAATGTTGGTATTGATATAAAATTTGGCAACGATAACTTTTGTAAGCGCTTAAAATTTACCATAGGTACCATATAAACCCCCCTCCAAAATGCTTTAAGACGAACTAATCTCATATATGTGCTGATGTTCAAATAATTTTCGACACAAAGAACTCTTATACGATTCTTAACCTCATAACATAACTTTTCTTTCCCAGGTAAATTATTGCAAATGGTTCTCAGACGGGGTACAATCTCGCAAATGTGTCTTTGTATACTGTGTTGAAAGGTCTCAAATGGTCGGGATTGATAGACTTTACATTCTTAGTGGTTTTTATGACTGTATAATAGAATTAAGATATTAAGATCGTATGTTCTTAGATAGAATTCAGTAAATCTTAAGTTGGCAAAGAATATATTTATTATATATACACAAGTTTTACATATGCCTTCGAAACAAGTTTGAAACAAAAGTCGAAATTAGCCTTAAAAATTAAATATGCAGTTACTTAATCTATGTGGCAAGCATACTATATTTCTGAAAGCAGTTGTTTCGGCTGTTTTCGGCCTGCAATGTTGGTAACAAAATCTTTATGGAAGAAGAAAATAAAGAACTGAAACATGTCTCAATATAGATCTTTAACAAATTGAAAAAATGCTGTGCAAACTCGTTGGGAACAATATAACCAGGCAGTAATGCCAACTCTTCACTACTATGTATGGCTAAACAGGATTTTATACAAAAAACTCCTCAATTTAAAAAACTTAGAAAATATATTTACTACTCTGAAATTGCACATAACACTTTATTTTGAACGTATTAATACATTTTAAATAATAATAACCTAAAAATAAGGAAAATCTTTGAGTATCGAAAAAGCTTAGAAAATGTAACATTAAAACGCAATCTGTGCAGAATTTATAAAATTGTTTGTCCAAAAATTTTAAAAGCTTAAAGAAAATTTGGCTAAATAAAAATGGCTAATGGCTAAATTTATATTTATGGCTAAACGGGATAAAAAATGGCCAGTGAAATTTCGAGAAAGATACATTATAGTTTCCGAAAAGATACATATTTTCCTAAAAAGATACATTTTGAAAAAAATGTATATTTTAACATTTATTAACATAACAAAAATAAAACAAATTCTTTTTTTGGAAAAATTAATATACGAGTTAAGGCGTTGTTTATACTAAGGCGATTATATCAAAATGTTCATAAAATTGTTTCTTTTAAAATTTCAACTAAACGCACATATACAAGAATTAGCCGACGACGGGTTAGGTTAGGTTAGGTTCCATTGGCAGCCGTGATCAAGCACAGCTCACGTGGGTCCATTACTTAGTTCCCGTTGTGTTACCATATCACGCCGTCTCCCATGGGTCCTATGAAATCTGGCTGCTAGTATTCCCATGCAGCCAACCGGTCGATTCAATAAAGGAGTGGATTCTGTTTACATCAACATCAGAGAGACAAGTTTTGTCCCCAAGGGTTCTTCGACCAAACATTTTGAGTCTTAAGTCTCCGAAAACCCGGCCAGTTACAGAGAAGATGTTCCGTTGACTCTTCCTCCTCCTCATCACCACAACTTCTGCACAAGTCGTTATAAGGGAGCCCCAGCCTCTGGGCGTGCCTCCCAATTGGCCAGTGGCCAGTTATAACCGCAGTTAGGTTTCTTAGATGATGCCTGGACAGCTGTAATGCCCGCCGTGTCTTTTTTCATCTATGATGGGCCAGATTTTCCTGGTTTCCCCACAGTTGGTTTCATCGTGCCACCTCTGACTGGCGATAAGATGAAACTTGTGCGCTATAAGTTGCTTACACCTTGGGAGTGAAGCACCTACATATGTGGAACCGTTTCTATTCAAGGTGGTACCTGCATGCGCCAACGAATCCGCCATGCAGTTCCCATGTATGTCCCCGTGTCCGGGGACCCAATTAAGGGTGACCAGTGAATGTCTCGCTATTTCCTCCAGAGACATCCGGCATTCTCGGACAATTCTCGATGTGATGAACACATTCTCCAGGGATCTTATGGCCGCCTTGCTATCGGTAATAATGTGAATATCCCTTCCAGATATTTCACCGTACCGGATGTAGCCGACGACGGGAGAACTTAGAAAACCTAACAACAAAATATATTATTTTGTATTTAGTTGTCGCTGTTTTTTTAAGTATTCATAGCGAAATGATTACTTTAGAAACTTTGTCAGAGACGGAAAGTTTAATATTTTATTTCTGTACATTTTGCGTACAGATTCAAAAGATACGAAAAATGTCAGGATTATACATGATACATGAAGCATCAAAAGATACGAAAAATTTATATTTCGTATCCTAATGGCATCACTGTATGTACATATAAAAAGGCAGCTGTTTAAATATAAAAACAGAAAAAAATTTACATACATGAAAGAAAATATTTTTCTTGATAACAGAAAAATGGTTCATTCTAGTGAATATGAAAACTTCAGTGATTCTGAAAAATGTGAAAACTTAAATAAAACAGTTATATGAAGAAATTTTCTTTTTATAAGAACTAAAAGGGTGGATTATCTTCTTCTTCTTCTGTATAAAATGCAAAGGGCACTGGTAAAAACTTGACATTTTCAAATATGTTTGGTGCCATTTTTGTTATTCAGTATGGCAATTCTGCGAGGTTTAAGCTTTTTTTCAGATTAATATTTTCAGATTAATTAATTATAGTTTACTGCGAAGATTATACTCGATGTTAAAAACCACTCAAATGGCTAAATTGGCAACTTAACTTAAAATGGATGGATGGACTATCTTTTATAAATGACTTGTGTCTTTGATAATTTATACGACTTTTTAAAAGGAAGTCAATACCAGAGAAAAATTAGCTCCAAAAGAAGCATGTTTTTGGTATGAGAATGCAAACTGCTTACAAACCTGCTGGTGGGATGCACGATTTTTCTTATGTCAAGTTCCCGGTTTAGAGTACTACCACAGAGTACACAAAGAGGTGATACAAGACGAAAGATATTGTGTTATTTCTATATCTTTCTTTGAAAGCTGCCCTTTTTGCATTTCTCTTTGCACCGCCTTTAATGCCGCAATACAATGAACACAAATTTTTAAATTGAGAGTTATTTCAAAACTGCTGTAAAAATAAACTTTTAAGTTTAACACTACACAGGTAAATAATATTTAAGCAAGTAAAAAGCATTACGAAATAAAAAAGTATTATTAAATAAATTTTTTTTTCACAAAACAAAACGTTTGCTGAACTTGTCCTTTTGTTTAAAATGGTTTGTGTTTTGTTATTATTGTTTTGATTTCGAAATTTGTGTTGATTCTAGCGGCCTGTTTTCACACGTAACCACTTCCCTTCCAAAAAGCTTTTCTATCTCTTTCTTCGAAAGCTGCTTTCGCAACTGATTTGTGACTTTTGCACACGTCAATTGTTTCACCTTTGGTTGTTCTGGGGTACGACTTTCTGCTGACTATGACCCAATTAGTAGGTCTGCTCGAAACGCCTGATTTTTTGAAGAGTTCTGTTGTTATCGTGCAATTGTTTTTGACATCTTGGTTATTTTTTATACAAACAAATGCTTTGGGTTCTGACATCTTTAACATAATTTACACAAACAAAATGCGTGTTGTTTTTTCTATGGTTGCATTATTGTAGTTTTGTGCAGACCTACTTATTGGGCCATGCTGCTGACATTAAGTGATTTTTTAACCTAATGAAACATGTCATTTGCTTTTATTGCCTTGTTAGAGAATTTGTGCGCTTACGGAAAATAAAACATAATTATCAAGAAGGGCTCGTTGATATTGAATTTTTGAATTGTTTGTATGTGTAAGGAATTTATGTAAATTTTTTTTTGATTAAAAACAATTTTTTTATAATCACTAAGAAAACCAAATTTTTGTGTAGTTTTGTTCCATTACGACAACCCTATGACAACGCTATGACACTTTTAAAAGTGTCATAATGTCCGTGACCCTTGTGAACCTTTTGTCCACTTTTTAAAAAACAAAAAGATTTAACGATATATTTTTTAATACTTTTCTTTTTTGATTTTAAAATTGGATCAAATTTTTAATGCTTGAATGGCATCAGTAATACATTCCTCGGTTCCAGAAGACATATAACGCATTTTGGGACATCTGCAGTCTGTTGCTTTCTTAACCATCCTCTGTCTACTTATGTAAATGTCATACCGAATTCAGAAGCTTTAGTTAGCGAAGTTTGTGTCTTTTATACCACAGAGTGGAAAATTCTTGCATCCGGCCGCAGCCCGGCTATGCAGAAAAGCTAAAATTAGCGAAGTGGCTTTCTCCTCTATGGTATAACAAACCCCGGCTTCTTTAACTAAAGCTTCTGAATTCGGGAGTTTTAAATTTACGATTTCAAAATTCAGGATTATAAAGTTCGGAATTTCGAGATTCAGAATTCTGAAATTCGAGATTAAAGAAATTCGGGATTATAATGCAATCCCAAATTATTAATTTGTTATTTTGTTAAATATTTCGTTGCAGAGCTTGACAATAACGGAACCAACAACTAATTGATTATAACACACCAAACACTGTCATAATGTCCATGCAATATATGACACTCAATTCATGGCCATTATGACACTTTTTGATGTGTCATAACGTCCATGGAGGTTATGACATTGGCCATTATGACATGCTACACTAAATCAACGCCAAAGCCGAATACCCATTATGCGAAGTTAACACTTTGATTTTGATGGAATCTGCGACCAGACATACATCTTAGTAATAAAACGTTTAAAAAATAACAATTACTTGCCACTAAATCAGCCCTAGTTATTGATAAACCCCGTTAAAATTACCTGACCAAATCTAAGAAATATTCTCGAAAACCCTACACCCGCATAAATACTATTTTATAGGTCCTTGCATATTATCGTTGCGCAACGCTGCCCCAATAAAAAAATAAATAAATATTAGATTTTTGTTTGTATCTGCCGCAATATTTTTGGGTTATATTCCATTTGTTTTGTTTGTTTTGATGTTGTTTTTTCTTCAACTGTAGGCAACAAAACAAAAAAAAACTTTCTCATTGGGAACCCAATTTAACAAGTATTTATTTTCCCGCTACAATTTTTACACTTGAGGTGGTAATTGGGTACAATACAACAATTCATCTTAATTTTCTTTCGCTGCTTTTTCTTACGGTTTAGTTTTCAAATTGTGTTAAAATAAAATTTATATTTATTTATTTTTATGTGCCCACTCAAAAAAAAAAAAAAAACAAAAAAAAAAAAAAACAAATAAAGAATAAAACAAAACACTTTGCTTAAGCGGTTTAACATCTTAAAGGTAGAAAATATGATAAGCCCCTTTTTGAAGTTGAGGTAGTGGAAATAAATATTTTTATTAAATTTTTATAGTTTAATAAAAATTCCAAACAATTAAATTTTACGTTTCACAGGAAAATGAGAAATATAAGTAAAAATTTATTTTAAATTTTTATTGAAGAGTTGTTAAAAAGAAAACAAAAATAAAACAGAATTATTTTTACATTTTCTAGGAATCACAACAGCAAAATGATTTTTTTCGTCGATAAGACGATTATAAAAAATATGTAAGAGTGCTATGTTCGGCTATGACGAATCTCATAAACCCTTCACCGTAGTGCGATAAGAACAGAGAGTTATATAAATATTATTCTAGAGCTATAAATGAATATATTTCGCCCACTTCTCCAATCCGGCCTACATTTTGTTGGGTGTTGTCTATTGATAACCCAAATGCTTTAGCTCTTGCCGTTTTCCAGATATACAAATATCTATATGGTCTTTGTATGATAAGTGCCATGCCCACTTCTCCAACCCCCCCCCCCCATATTTTCAGAGGGGTTGGTTATTATTAACTGTCCAAATTTGGTCCACATTGCTGTGTTGTGCCACGCCCACTCCTCCAATTCTGCCCACATTTGGTGAGATGTTGTGTATTGATAAGCGAGATGTGTGATCCTAATTTGGAAACTCTGGTCTGGCGTCTATATGCCCTTTGTATGAGAAATGCCTCGCCCACTTGTCCAATCCCGCCCATTTTTTTAGAGGGATTGGTTATTATTAACTGACCAAATTGCTTACACATTGCTGTAACCATTCCTCCAATTCTGCCCACATTTGGTGAGATGTTGTGTATTGATAAGCGAGATGTGTGTACCTAATTTGTAAACTCTGACTTTTGGCGTTCTCCAGATAAACAGAAATTTATCATGTCTTTATATGGGAAGTGCCACGCCTACCTCTCCAATTCCGCTCATTTATTCGAGGGATTGCATATTTTTTTTTTGATTTTAATTTGGAAACTTTGGCTCTTGCCAAAGGCAGGCATGGTTTTTTGCTCATATATAAGTCATTTATGGACCGATTTGGCTGAATTTCAATAGCACCCTTAAACGGAATATGTATGACATATATATACATGTAACACCCCATAATCAATGCAAAAGAAAAAAATGCTCCAAAGGGAAAAATATACAAATATATTCACTAAAAACCGATTCCAACAATTCATAAAATGATCAAAAAAGGATAAATATATTCTTTCTGTTTCCATTGGTCGAACAAAAAAAATATGCAATTGCATATTTACGGTTTCCTTGCTTATTAATAAAATTACTTTTAAAGTACTTGTGAACATTTTATTAAAAAGGAGATAAAGAAGAAAATAAAATATTAAGGGATTTAAGTTAAGAACTCATTAAATATACAATATGTATTGTTAATTGCACAGTATATCAAATTTTTTTTTTTTTGGTTTTATATTTTATATTATCCTAACAGACTTATTAATTAAATACAAATAATCTTTATACAAAAGATATACAAAAAATGTGAAACAAAAAATTACAAGAATATGGATTTAAATAGATTAATAAATTAGTCTTTATATCAGTGGAACTAGAAGAATAGAACATTTACAAAACTTGTGAAACTCGTTACACATCCTTCTTAACGGGTCAGCATAATTAGCTCGAAAAAAATGTAACTGATAACGTAACCAAATGACGTGATGCGCGTTGAGAAGCATTACGGCCGATACTCAGATTTTTCCGGCGAAATGTGATTTTTTTACTATTTCATTAAAGACTGTTCTGACATTTAGGCTGTTCCCTCAAAATTTGCGTACAAACATAGTAATGGCGGCACAAATATATTTTCAGATTAACCAAATCAAGTTTAACTGAAATATCAAAACTCCAGCCTAACTATTATATTGTTGATTAAGCATCATACGTCGCCAATAATTATGTTGAAAATAAACGAGATATTTAGCACAGTTCTACGGCTCTTTAAAGTTGCCAGCTTAATGAGGGTTAGTGTAGCAGAATAAGGCGGTAGATTCCATCGGTTAAAGTTAAACCCACGCAGACAAAAAGTCAGAAACTGTTTTTGCACTGATTCAATTTGGTCGGAATATTTTTTATATATTACGGATCCATACTCCATTACAGGTCTTACCAGGGAAATATACAGACTTTTCGTAACATATGGATCCTTGAACTCTTTAGCCCATCGTTTTACAAAACCAGTCATACCTCTGCCTTTATTAGCTGCCATTGTTGAAAGTGCAATGAAATTTAGTTTCGAGTCAAGCAGAATTTCAAGATCTAAGAAATTATCCACCGACTCCAACTGATTACTTTCAAAAAACGTAGAATTCAGGTAATATACTCTTTCTAAGAAAACTCATGTACAGGTATCCCTTGATTTACACGGTACTTCATTTACGAGATTTAGATTTAACACGGATTAATAATAGAAAACTTTTTTTGAGTTGCTCTTTTTTTGAGCTTTAATAAAACTCGCTCAATAAATGATGCGATTCCTTATTTTACGCGAAATGCAGCACTGTGTTTCAAGAATTTTCATTAGCTGTGGCGACCACTACGTTCGGCACATTTAACAATTTTCGTTATATCTTAGGCACTTACAGTCCGATCTTAAAGTATGATATATCAATGTTTTTGTCTCGAAAATACCAATGTTTAGGTTTGTTGAAATGCTTGGACACATGTTGCAAGAGCAATTAAAACCTTTTGTCGCAAATAATGGAAAGTTTTGCCTCACCCACCTTTTTGTGCTTATCTTGTCACTGCAGACTACAACGTGTATCACCCGATGCAGAACGCTCTCACTGAAATACGCTTCACTTCAAACCAAAAGGGCTTAACTCGGTTGTGACCTTAACTCGTTCGATAGCAAGATCTCTTGGCAAAGAATCTATATGTGTCCACAGAGTTGGCACAAGGGTATAGGCAAATAATTATTTTTAAAAGGTGTGGGGGGTTATTTTTTTTTTGTTTTGTTTAAATTTTAATAAGTTTAACAGGCCAGACTAAATCATCTCATGAAGCGTTTTCTATCTGTCAAATGTTCTCAAACTCAAACAAAATAGCGCGTCGTTAACGCTTTGCAATTGGAAAAATAGATAGCGTGATAAGTAGTGCAGTTGGCTGCTGTTATTGTTAAAAAGTTTAAGCAATTTAACTAGTTTTAGGTCAATCTAGCGGTTAACATTTTACTGTTCAAGATACAACGTTGACGCTTTATTTTAAGTATGAAGCTCAGTATTGCCAATCCGTGTGTGTAGCCCAGTGTGTAGTTTTACTTTGTGATCTATTTTTTTTTCTTAAATTTTGAAAGCCAAGTTTTTCTCCCGTACTTTTTGGGTAATGTTCGGTAAAATGAGAAAAAACAACAATTTCTCTCACTAATAGGTAAAAACGTTCAAAAGTACGGGAACAATAAAAACCAAAATTCTAGCCAAAAAAAAAAAAAACGTTACTATGAAAACGTTCAAATAAATACATTAATGACACATTAGCATGTATAAAAGTAAAACTCAAGCATGTACTTGCATTTTTTTAAATTTTCTATTGTTTATTTTACACAGTACAACACATGATTTTTTGAAACAGCGTATTTGTGGACTTGTAATCCAGTTATTGAGCAAAAAAGGTGAAAAATGGGGAAAAAATTGTAAAAAAAAAGATGGGCATTTTTGCGATTTTTAAGGCACTGGATGGACTTTTTTGGGGTAGGTTTGTTCTGCTTTTTTTTCTCCTATTCAATATTTACAACTTTGATTCAGACACAAAAGAGGTATTCCGTACGGTATACTGAGATATAACCGTGTTAAAAAAATAGAAAAAGGGATATAAATCCACCTTGAGCAAAATAAATTCGTATGGCCATTAAATTATTAATGCAGGCAACAAATGATTGAGAAGTTCTTATTTTTGGGACAACTTCCACATGCACTAGTCAGAATTGAGTCCCCAATCAATGAGTTGAAAAATGTTGCACTGTGTTATTAATATTTTTAATTTTAATTCTTTTGGTAATACTTTGTTTTAAGTTTTTTATTGTTTATTTTTTGGCACAGCTGATTGTTTACCAATTTTCCCAATCTGCACAGAGTAAAAGTACGGACTACTTCGTGCAAGAAGAAGTGTTTTTCTCTTCAAGCCTCTCTTACTTTGCCAAACTTTGAGTACGGGAAAAGTTTTCGGTAAGATTGGGAACGCTTAGGTGGGATAACACCTAATGTTTAACATAAACTGTTAAATGTGATAGTCATTTCCTTGACATTTGTTAATTGCGCGAGTTCTTAAAAAATGGGAGTACATGATATAGATTTTAGAATTTAAGAGCTATTAAGGTTTCATTAAAAAATAAATATTTGTGCAATTTATTTTAAGACTATCAAGTGGGCAATACAGGATACCCTCAAGTCAATAAACTTGTTCGGACTAAATAAAACAATTTACAGCGAAATTTAAGAATTTATGTTGCTTAAGCTTGAACATAAACATTTTTGTACTGTTCTTCTGCCTACGTTATTGCTTATGTTCGAGACGTACCGTTGTCCTTCCATTTCTTTCTTACTTCAGGAATCGGTATGCTTTGCTTTTTTTTGTAACCATAACCATTTAATTGCAAACAAGGAATAACAAAAAGGTGATGCAGGACGTATTCATTTTATCAATGCAAATTTTTTCGTTTCGTGTGAGTGTAATTTTGTTTCAAATATGTAATTTGGCATACAGTCATGTGTAATTTCCATATTCTTCCTTGGCAACAATGATGGAGCTAGGCGCAAGAATATGTTAAGCTTGACGCAAAGACTTCGGTTGATCTCTTATTCTCCGTAACAATTTCGTTTAAAACAATTTCGTTTAAAACAATTTCGTTTAATTCCAAGACCTTAAAGCAGGAAGGTTGTGACCTTATTGGGCTACATGTCTTTACATGTATTTCAATAATTAAAATAATAAAATTTTATACCCGACTATTTGAACATTTTCCACTGCGACTTGTTTGTCTTATAGAATTTTTAAGTTTTATTTGACTTTATTCAATTACCAATTTAATTACTGCAAGGAAAGGATAAAATTAACTCAAGAAAAATCTACTTACAAGTCTCTTATAAAACCTCCCAGTTTACCCAAATTTACAGTAATTCCTTTGTAATTAAGGAAGGACTGCAAACTTTTAGTTGGTCTCCTGGGTTAATTTACTGCAATGACTTGCAGTACGAATTTAATTATTTGAAAACAAATGATGCAAAGAATGTTTTGTAATTTTTTGAAATGCCAAAGAGGACTAACAAATCTTTATTAAAAGTCTACAGCAAAAATCATTGCACAATTATTTGCAGGATAATAAAGGAATGACTTGTATTATTCAAAAATAAGAACAACGAAATGCTGATAATATTGTAGTATTTTTCAATATAACTTAATAAAAGAAACATAGAATCTCTCAAGTGAAAATTCCTTCAACATTTATTTCCTTCACATCCCTGCCTTAACAACTAACCACCCACTACAGTCGCTCATATGAAGTCAAGTTTATTTTTATGGTTCAATAGGCTGCCATCATCATCAATATTCCCACTCACATTAAGGCCCTCAAATGCTTGCTGAGATTACGATAAATTCCAACAAATATTTCGTTACACAAAAATTGTCATGAAAACAAAATTTCATTTGAACAAACGAATACATAAAGTCAAGCGGAAGTAGAACAATAATTCGTAAATACGATGGCGGTGGGAGAAATTCTGAGGATAATACTACTATTTTTTTTTTAATGTGTCATCGTCATACAAGTAACACTTGTTAATGTTGGGAGATTGTTGTAGGCCAAATGACTTTAAGACAAGAATCAACGATTCGAATACAGAGGAAATAAGAAAAATACGTGGAAGTTTAATGGTTGTAAAGGAACGGACGTAACAAAGGAAACGTATAAATAAAGTTAATGAAGGACAATAGAAATATATGAAAAAACATCGTCTAACTTAATAAGATATTTTTAAACGCGTGGTCTTATTTTCAAAGTATAAATGCTAAAATTATTTATAATTAATTAAAGGGTTCCTTTAAAGCTGGATAGAACTTGAAATTGTGAAAAAAGGCAAAGAGATTTAATTTTAGTCTAGAAAATGTTATCTCAAAGGTCAATAGCTGACATTCACTTTTGAAAATAATTTCTTGCAAGATGTAGGCTGTTCTTGACAAAGCGCCATTTGGGCCTCCAATTTGGGTCACTTTTTCAAGCTTTGCTAGCCACGAACAACTCTAACAATGTTGGCCTCCAAGGCGTCAATTGTTGTAGGTTTATCAGAATAGAAAATTGACTTGATCCCCTCAGGTAATAATCGAGAGGTATCGAATCCCATGACTTTGGAGGCCATTAATAAATCCATTTCTGGAAAAACACTTATAGCCAAATTTTAATTTTAAGAATACTATGTTTGCGGTACCCGTATGGCACGTAGCGGTAGGCTGGTGAAATCACTTTTTGCCTGGATAAATGTCATCCCAATCTAAAAAAAAAATATGGATTACGGTGCTGAAATGATTGCCTTTGAATAAACTCTGGTTTCATTCATGAGGAAATAAAGTAAAATGATGCCACCATCGTGTAAACCGCATGAAACGGTGCATTTTTTTTATAGATTTTATCAACAAACCCGCTTTTCAACGCTATTCTGTAGCCTTTCAAACAAGATATAAGTAATATTAATTGATCCACCACTTGACTCTGGATGGGCTCAAAGAGAAGTTAACAGTGAAAAACACAAATATACCGTTATCTGATAAACGTGTCGTTATGGGAGAAAACTGACATAAGAAAACTTAAGAATCAGTTGAAATGGTTCAATGTCGACCTGTGTAATCTCAAATGCACATTAGACTTATCCATCGAAAGCAAAACTGAAAAAGAAAATTATGATCCTGAAAACTTGTATATCGACCTTGAAACGTAAAGGATCCAACTCCACATCTTTTAAAATTCAGTTTTTGGTGCAGTTCAATTGAGTTAAACATAAAGTTAAAGGGCTTTATGCGGCTATGCCAAATCTTTGATACCTTCCACCGGCTGTGGGAAAAATCGCCCAAAGAAAAATGGCCCAAAAAAAGAAATGAAAAATCGTCCAAAAAAATTCCATGTAAAATTGGGCCTAAATTCATATGAAAAATGACCTAAAATTTTTGGGCTATTTTTCGTTATTGTTGGGTGATTTTTCGTTTTTTAATGTTGTATGAAAAATGACCCATTTTTTTGATTTTCTCCTGTATGGTATAACAAACACCGGCCTTACTAAAGCTTCTCTGCACAGCGGGCTTTCGGCCGGGCGCAAGGATTTTCTCCTCTATGGTATAACAAATACCGGCTTCGCTAAGTAAAGCTTCTAAAATCTGCCTTGTTTCCAAACGAAAGCCGACTATGCAGAGAAGCTTTAGTTAGCGAAGCCGGTGTTTGTTATACCATAGAGTTGCGCCCGGCCGAAGGCCGGCTGTGCAGAGAAGCTTTAGTTAGCGCAGTGTCCATGGACACTATGACACTTTTTGGAGTGTCATAACGTCCATGGACACTATGACACTGGACGTTATAACATGCCACCGGGAAAAAATTCGTTTTTGCTTTTTGGGTCATTTTTCATTTTTTTTGGGCCCTTTTTCGTTTCTTTTGGGCAAAATTTCATATATAACTTTTTGGGTCATTTTTCATGTTCTGTTGGGCGATTCTTCATTTGGGCGATTTTTCATTTCTTTTTTTGGGCCATTTTTCTTTGGGCGATTTTTCCCACAGCCCCCTCCACCGACAGTAGTGGGCTCTATATGATATCTATATATTATTAATTTATCTTTATAAAAATTAACGTCAGCATTAAAATTGGTTGTGGTTTAGATCTATACATATTAAATTATTGACCGACAATAAAAAGTTTTATGCTTTTCTTTTTAGAAATTTTAACTAGATTGAGTAAAATATTATGAATAGTTTTTGCCGAACTAAAATGCTTTTCAGGAGGGGAATTTGTATTGGACCCATGGTAAATTATGGACCAATTATCCCAAAATTCTGTAGACTAATTTTTGGTATTTAAAAAAAAAAATAAGTTAGAATAAATTTCAAGACAGCGGTGAAATTAGTTTTAGCGTTTACAAACTGTCATCAGTGCAATGACAATTTGTAAATATTCGAAATATTCTCTTTCTGAAAAATATCAAATAATCGATCACCCTATCTTTTGTTTATTATTCGATAAAAAAACTTTGTGTAATTGGAAAAAAAAAACAAATTTTTTATTTATGTATGTGTTTGCATAGGTGTAAGTTGCAAATTTGAACGCTTATAACTCCGAAAATATTGAACAGATTTTAATAAAATATATATTGTGCGCTTCTATTAGTAAAAACCTTTAAAATAGTGTTATAGTCATTGTACAAACAGAGGAGGAAAGTGTTCTTAACTGTTTTGCTTTTTCCGACTGAAATATATGAAGGCAGATCAATAAGTCCGTGACTTTTTGAATGAAACACAGTTTTTTTTATAGAAAAAAAAATTATTTTTCAACATAATATCCTTTTAACACAATACACTTAGTCCAACGTTTCTCCAATTTGTGTATCCCTTCCAAAAAAAAAAGATTTTTAGAGGTCCATAAAATAGGCATTTGTTTGACCAATAATTTCATCGTTGGAGCTAAATCTCTTTCCACCGAGCCATTTCTTTAGGTTCGGAAATAGGAAATAGTCACTGGGGGCTAAGTCCGGAGAATATGGCGTAGACCAATTCATGTAATTTTGCCATTGAGACTGCACACGTGTGCACCCGTGCATTATCTTGATAAAATCCTCGCTTTTTCTTAAATCCTCGCTAAATCGGTCCAATAAGATGGCATAATATTCGCCGTTTATTGTTTTTCCCTTTTGAATACAAACGATGTGGATTATTCTGCGTGCATCCCAAAAAACTGTTGCCATCACCTTATTGGCCGACAAACTTACCTTGGCCTTCTTCGGAGCCGGTTCACCTGAAGAAACCCATTGCTGCTTAGCCTCCGGAGTGTTGTAATTTATCCATGTTTCATCCACAGTTACAAAACGCCGCAAAAACTCATTGGAATTGCGGTTAAACAACTCCAAACAATCCTTTGAAGTTGTCACACGATTACATTTATGGTCAATTGAGAGCAAACGCGGCACCCATCTTGCAGACAGCTTTATTAAACCCAGCTGATCATTTAAAATCGAAACCACACTGCCATATGATAGAAAAGACGTCATAACGCTGATGTATTTTGACATCAGTAATATGACAAGTTTCTTCGTTTTTGACCCCATGACACTTTACATCACTATGATGTCAACCTTAACATAACTTGGCAAAATTGTCATCAGGGTTAAAAATTTAAATTATGTCATCAATGGGATGACACACTGGCATCACAGAAATGTCGAATCGGGATCGGTTTTATAAAGCATGTCATTAGCGCGATGACAAACTGTAATCAAATTTAGTCATCGTGATTGACCTGAAGCCAAATTGAGAGATTATCATTATTTACTTACCCGTTATATATGTTTGTTTCACTTTTGTTGTATCTCGCCCTTTGTTAACAGAATAACTCTCAATTATAAGATACCAGCAGCATGCCCGATATGGTTTTCGTAATAATTTCGACTTCAAAAATTTTATGTATTTTAATAAATAATTTAAAAAATAGAATGTGAGAATTTTTGCTACTGGTTGCCCCGGTAGGCTAGCTGGTAGTGAACTAGTCTATCATTGTGGGTTCGATTCCCGCCAGAGACTCTGGTCTTCTGCATTCAAGCAAAGAGCTTTGCGGGATAAGCATAGGAAGAAAAAAAATGTAAACTCTAGTATAAATAAATAGTTTGAAATTTTCTTTGTTTTTTTAGAACTAATTCCGATTATTTTCAATTTGTTTTTATACATATACACATTCATGCTTATAAATATGTAATTAAGACTTTAATGTGGAATTAATTTCAAAATGCAATCATCGTCATCAGCTTCTGCTTTGTCTTATGCCCAATTTTCAGGATAGTATTTAAATCTATATTATGTTAATTTTCATAAAAACTTAAATCGTATTTAATTACAGATTGATTTTTTGAGTTTTATATGAAAAGTCTTATTTAATTAAGATAAAAGTATGGTAGCACTACTAAATACAAAAAAAATATCATAAAAAAGTGTAGTTATTTACAAGGTGGTCTCAGAAAACAGCTGGTTCTTATTAGTTCGTCTGTTGTTTTTGTATTGTTTTGATATTGAGGCCACCTTGCTAAGTTAATCCAATGGAAACTTAAGTTGAATTTAAATGTACCACATCGGTGACTTAAGTTTCATTTAAGTGTTTAGTGAAGAAGAGAATTTTGTATTTAAAACGATTTTAAACATAAATGTGTTTTAATGTCAATCCTGAAAATTGGCCATTAATTCATTTACTGAACCCAACCTTTTTAAAGTAGTATGACCTATAAAACACACACAATAAAACCACTGTTTATTAACTTGTTTGTTCGGTCATTGTGCGTGCGAAATTACGAAAATTAGAGTTGTATGTACATTTATGTGCTTTTCTTAAACAGTATAATAAACAAAAATTTTTATTATTATTTTTGCTTTAAATTTCTGAGGTACTATTATTAAGTGTTTTTTTTTCATCTAAAAATTTTTTTAAAAGTCAGATATTAATTTCATATTTCGTCACCAACCATCAGACACACACACACAGACACAAACAATCTAACTGAACATTTACTTATTAAATTGTGTACTAAAACCACATTTGCGCCAAATGATAAATAAAACCTAAAAATCATCGTCTCAACGTTAAAAATTCCCCAAAAAATGTTTAACTCATTTATTTAGTAATTAATGAAAAACAATCATAATGAACAGAAGTCTGTTTTGTTGTCTTTCAAACTAAAAACATTTTGTTTAGAGAAGGCGTTAAGGAATTACTTTATATCGGCTCATTATAAGAGTTAACAAATAATTTATGTAAATACTCCTCCCGGTTTTTGTAGATTCTATGCAGGTGGGGCTTCTATTATTTTTTAAATGTGCAAAAAAGGTGCAATAAATTTTGAATACGTGGAAAAATTAACATAAAACTAATTTATGACATTAAATAGAAAAGGGAAAACAAAAAAAGATTAAAAAAATTAGGACAACAAAATATTGTAGAAATATGCCGTCATTGCATATTAAATTTTATTAAGAATATTTAAGCCAGGAGCGCTTTGCTAAACCTATTAAAATAAAATAATTAAAATTTTTTTAAATAGATCTCGCTCCGGGTAATTAGGAAATTACTGTGAAAATTTTAGGAAAATTTTTTGAGTAGTTTCCCCAGCTACCATTTCTTATTATAATCGCTTCCTTTGGGAATCAGCTTTACGAGCAAAATAGTCGCATACGAGCTAATTTTTCTATCATAAATAAAACTCTACACTCATGGAAAAATGCATCTTTATATGGATGATGCCCTAACATCAGAATTATGACATCAATGAATTTTATTACAAATGGCATCAATGAGGCAAAAATTGACATCAACTCAATTAGGAACGTCATCATACAATTTTTTCATATTTTATGCGTCAACAATGCCATCAATTCAATGCCACATTTTGTGTTTTATTAACATTATTTTCATGTGTAAAAAGTAAAATAAGAAGCAAAAATTCCCATATTCTATTTTCTTAAATAATTTAGTCAAATACTTTAAAATTTCAAAGCAGAATGATTACGAAAACCATATCGGGCATGCTGCCTGTGTCTTATAATTGAAAGTTCTTCTGTTAGCAAGGGGCGGAATAAACCAAAAGTGAAACAAACATATGTAACGGGTAATTAACTAATGATATTCTCTCAATTTGACTTAAGTCAATTCCAGTGACTGAATTTAATGACAGTTTGTCATTAAATGAAGCCTAAACAGTCCATTCTCCGATATTACTGAGTCATCGCACGGATGACATCTTTTATTAAACCGACTCCGATTCATTTTTTCTGTGCTCGCAATGTGTCATCTCATTTACGATATAATTTTAATTTTTGACCCTCATGACAATTTGGCCAAGTGATGTTAACGCTGACATCACAATGATGAAAAGTGTCATTGGGTCAAAAACGAAGACACTTGTCATAGTACTGATGTCAAAATGCATCAGCGTTATGAAGCCTTTTCTATCAGTGTAGTGTGAAAAACTGGCACCCCTACGACGAAACACTTTGAAGAACTATTTGTGATACAATATTCGGTTTCCTTGTGAGCAATTTGCTGGTGGTTTTTATTATCATTAGTGAGCATTTTTTTTTGTCTAATTTTTCAAAGGTAAATTGAAAAAGCAACATAACATTTTAGCGAATTGCTGCGATTTTCATAAAATTCGTTTTTAATGAAATGAAATCACACCCATATAAAGTTCACTCTGAGAAAACACGTTAGCACAAACAATGGTGCAAATAATGGTACATATAATGGTAAAAATAATGGTACAAATAATGGTACAAATAATGGTACAAATAATGATACAAAAAATGGTATAAATAAAGGAATAAATGATGGTACAGATAATAGGTTTTTGGCAAAATTGGTCCTAATCAATTATATAAGACTCCCGGAAAAGGGCATCAAAGATTCGGTACAGCCCACCATAGCAATTTTACTTGTTTTTAAAATAATAGTACATCTCTTTGGGTCACCTTTTGTATGCCTAGTAGATATTTTCTTTCCCCATTTTTCTTTCTACATATTTTTAACCTTGAGACATTTTTTTAAATACTTTGATTATGATCTTGTTATTTTAACCCTTGAATTTCCTTTACACTTAAAATTTTCATACATTTTTTATTAAGTGCAACCCCTTTGCCTATTTAAGTTATTAATACGTCACTTTATGATATTTAACTTTAACTAAATGTTTTGTTGTTAAGCAATGCCATTAAAAAATTTTAAGGCCATTAAATAAATAATGACATTTTTTGGCAGTACTTAAAGATATTAAGTGCTTAAGTATGTGACAATAATCGTATCTCAGGTACAAGTATCATAAAAGTTTATTTTATTATTTCGCCGTAACTACCGTAAATGTGTGCTTTAAAGTCGTTACAGAGATTCATTGTGATGATGTTATCGGGTGATTGTTAAAAGCCGTAAAAAAATATGCTTTTAATATTTAATGATAAATCTGTAGCCAGAAATTAACTTTTTTTTTATAGAAAAATGCTCTTTGTCAGTATCAGACTATTCATTTGGGTTGGAAAGTAATTTGAAAGAGAATCAGTTGTCTTATGAAAATATTTGCCCAATTCAAAAGCTCGTAGTATCATCGCATTCGTCTAATTGTACGATATTGTATGCTTGTTGTTGGTTATGCTCATACAAAAGTGTTGCCTCATTATACGATTGATTTTTAATGGTGTTTTATTTTCTACAAAAAAATACCATCTTGGTAAAAGGTGCATGAATAAAATGTCTTGCTAACCCTGTAATAATGCTACTGGTTATTTGAATAATATAGGAGAACTAAATGCAAGTTATTTTATAGAAATACATAACAAATCATGGCAGGTTGTTCGTAAATGGTAGGTTGTTCGTTATATAAAATCTAAGTGGATTCGGTGTTATAAAATTGTTCTCATAAAAAGTCTTCAAATAAAAAAAATCTTTAAAACTTGGTGTCGATAAATCGGCAATCTGGCAACGGTATTTTCTTATTCACATAATTTATGAAAAAAACTAAAGAAAATTTTTGAGAATTTTTAAACATTTTTAAAGGAAAACTTAAATTATGAATATTTCCGTTTCCAGTATATGTGCGGAAATGACAATTAATTAATTATTGGATTCATCCTCGCCATTTGATGAGAATGTAATATTAATTATATTTAAATTTTAACCTAAGCGTCTACTAGTTTTGACAACGTTATTTTAAATCTAATTTTTACTTACATTAAACTGTTTTCGAGCAAACTGGAAATTCGTAATTCACTTCGTTGTTGATACAATGAACAAATTTTAATTTTTTTTTTTAATTTTGAAGAACAAACTTTTTTTCAGTGCATTTCAATTTTTGATAACTTTGGTTTAGTTCTCGGCGAATAATAAAGCATTATTACAGCGTTGGGGAGACATTTGCTACATGCACCTTTTAACAAGGTGGTATTTTTTTGTAGAAAAGAAAACACAATTAGATTTTATTTAGCTGACAACCTAACATTAACAATGTAATGCTTTCTTATGTTTTTCTTTAAAATAATAGAAAAAATAACTGTAAAAACAGGGTACGTTCGTAAATGCATAAAAACTGTGCATCACTGCTGCAGTGATGCACAATTTTGTTGCTGATGCGTGATCACCAGTTGCAGTTGTGATGCTGATGCTTTTTTACTGCACAACAACTGTGACAGTTTCATAACCGACAGTTTCATAAACGAACATAAAATAATATTAAAAATGTTATCAACAATAGTAATGGCAAATTGAATTGAATATATTGAAACAAAATGGGGCAGTTTTCTTATAAATAACAAGAAAAAGCATCGAAAAAGAAAAATAAAACGATTTCTTTTATATAAAAAGTTATTGCATCAGAAAATTAACTGATGCAATAATTGCAAAAATTTGCTGCAGAGCTGCGGCATCACTGCATAAAAAAACTTTTGACCTATGAGAGTGATGCCAAGTTTCTTACAAGTGATGCTTTTATGAACATTCAACTTTGCTGATGCGCAAGTGATGCGCAACAACTGCATTTACGAACGTACCCACATTTTAAAAAACAAACAACAACTTGTATTTTTAAATAAAATGTCCCCTTTTTTTTGTAGAAAAGAAAACTTCATAAGTGTTCTGAAAAATGTTGCATTTACGCCAGGCCTAAAAATTTGGTTTGGTGAATTTGTAAAAAACTTTTTTAGAGTGCGATAACTGCCACCACAAATTTAATTATTCGTAATATAAATCTAGGAATTTTTTCTTTTTCATAAGTAACTTTATTACATCCCAGCAAAAACTTTACTTACCTGGTAAGTTAGAAAGTAATATTGGAGACCTATGAACACTACTGATTTTTCGGCTGAATAACTACTTATTTTTGTGCGAGTTGTGCACAGAATTCAGTAGTTACAATATACTTACTAGAGGTCACAAAATATCTAGTTATTATGTAACCACCAGTAAGTTGAATTGTAAGTACTTACAATATACTTACTAGATAAATATTTAGTATTGAAAACAAGACAACTTATAAGTAGTTATTTAGCTGATTATTAGTAAGCAAATATTCATAACTGAAAATAATAGTAGTAAAAAGTACTTACTGAGGTCATTACTAGCAAGTACTTATTGATGTTTTCAGAATAATGATAATTGCAATGATAACTACTTACCAGGTAACGTATGAAATAACTACGACCTTTTACCAAAATTCAAAAAGTTTTTCCTGGGATTCAACATTTTTTATTTTTCGAATTTATTCTATGAGCTAAATTTCAGTAATGTATTTTATAAAGCTTTTTTGTAACACAGAAAAAAGTGTTTTATCAATTAAAAAAATGGCTTAAAAAGTATTTTAATTTAATTAATGTGATAATTGAAACAATAATTTTTTTAGCTGAAAAAAATTAAAAATTTAATTTTGATTTAATGAACATTTTAGTTGTTTTGAAATAAATTTTCAATTAAAATTTTAATTAAATAACAAAAAAATCTTAATTGACTTTTTTCGTTTAAAATAAAATAATTTAAACATGTAGAATTGTTGTTGGGAATTGTCAATATTTATTTAAATAAATTAACACATTGTTTAAAATTTCAAAGTTTGTTGATCACTTTTTTAATTAAAATTAAAAATATCATTTATTGAAAATATTTTTTCAAAATTTTTAAATTTTCAGTAATCAATATACTCATTTTGGTAATTGGTGCAAAATCAACAAATTGTTTGCTTGATATTATGAATTTAAAACAAATTTGGTGATAGGAGAAATTTAAAATTTTTTTCTGTGAATAGTTCTATTCTTTAAATTTTTAGCTCATAGAATAAATTCGAAATATAAAAAATGTTGATTATACAATTATCTTACAAATAAAGATAAGGAAGTCAATAAACATTGTTAAAAATGAAGCTAAATTTTAAACAAATTTTGATTTCTCTTTTTAGTTATTTTCGTCAAATATTTGTTAGGTCTGAACAAACCTTTAGAATTACTCGTGGACCTAGACCGTATATATTTAAAAAGTTTTATACGGAATGACAAACTTTTTATACCCCTATTTACACCTAATGAAGGAGGGGATAAAAAAGATTTGCTAACTTAAACACAATGATATTTTTTTTTGTCCATTTATGGCTGTTATTGCTGACATTGTTGCAGAATACATCTGTTGCCATTTTTATTTATCAAATAAGGAAGTGTCTTAAAAGAAATCACTGGCAATGATCTAACCTCTGGTGTCTTGGCCCAAAAACTGGCGTTGCTGCTGCAGTCACAACAAAAGTACCAAATAAAATAACAATAATTTCATACAAAAAAGCAGACAAAGTCATATAACAGAAAAACTGAACAGATGCAAAGAGACATGCAGTTTAAAGTGAGCAAATGATACAATATTTAGACAACCCAACCTACTTAAAAATGCACAGCACGGCCGGAGTTTGCAAAAACAAAACCCAGTTTTTTTTAATTTAATTTTAGGTTAGTTGTTAAATCTATTTTTAGTAAATTTTTTTTGTGTTTTTAGCTTTTCATAGCACACTTTCATACAACCAATAATTTATCGTTAAAAAGCCTTTTTTGTGTTTAAGACAGCATTTTCTTTTAACATTAAAAAAAATGGATATAATGGCCATGAGGTTATTGTTCATTTAAGAATCATGTTACAAACAACAAAAGTTTTTAAAAAGTTTGGTTTTTATCTTTCCAGTGGACATCAAGGTTGAAAAACTTATAACTATTAGTTACGTCTCTTATTTGTCTTCGTTTATATTGAGAGGAATTAAAAATAAATTCTAAAGATTAGAAAAAAATGTTTCATTAGATTTAGAGATATTCTACAGATTTGTTAAATTATACATATTTAAAATACGAGGGCTGGGTAAAAAAAAGTTTAGAATTGCAGAAATATGTTTCTGAAATATGTTTCTAAAACCAAGAATTTTACAATTAAAGACCCAATTCATACGATGCAAGTCTTTTTGAGCAGCTTCCCAGTAAAAAAAATCGTGTTTTTTGAAGCACTTAAGGGAAAAAGCCCATAATCGAGCGCTTCAATAAGAGAGCTCTTATACAGCAGTAATAAATGATAACGAATAAAATATATAAAAAGAAGGTCTCTTTACGTAAGTGCTTTAAAAAAGGCATTTAAACCAATAAAAGCAAAACATTAATAAATATGTTAATATAGTTAGCCCTTAAAAAAGCAATTTAGGAGCGCTTTATTTGCATTTTTTATTGGGCTAAAAGAAGCGCTTATTGTCAGCAGAAAATAGTCCTCCAAACCGGGAACACCCCATACAAAAATCAGGCATCCCATCAGCAGGTTTGACGCGATTTAAGGTATGACTTCATACATAAAACCTGCTCCTTTGGAGCACATTTTTTATTGGGTTGCTACTTTATAGGCGAGAGAGACGAGGTAAAAAGAAACGAGTTCTCAACTTGATGTACTCAAGGTTGCCAACTCTGCAGCTCAAAAGAAGGCTAGAATTGAAAACAAAAATAGCAAGAAATGGCTAGATTTTCAAAATTATAAAAAAAAAACTTAATTATTTAACCCATTGATATATGAATGAATATCATTTTGAACAGCAATTTACCTAATAGGGCATTTACATTACATCGAAATCTAGTAGATTTCATTTGAAATCTTCCTCCAAATCTAGTTCGTTTACATTATACTTGTTTGACATTAGCGAGATTTGGTTTTCACAACAAAAACCACCGACTGAAATTTTTTTGTGCAACACATACTTACATATAAAGAAATAGGCATTTAAAAATTTGCATTCCATTTTCTTTATAATCATTTTCATTTATTTTATCAATATTATTTGTCATTTGCATTTTTTTTTTCATTATTTTACAAAATTTTTGAATTTTTTTTAACAATTTTAACAAGCAGCTTTTATTGTTTTTGTTTTATTTTTTGTTAAAAATTCATTTTTTTCTTGTGCAGGGACGTAGTTTTTAGTGCTATATGAGGAAAAACATAGTTGCATCAATAAGTACTACTAGATTTCGAATAGATTTCGTCAAAATCTAGTCACGGAGTAGATTTTGTTTTGTACGGGAAATCTAGCCAAAAACAACTAGATTTGGCTCGAAATCTCGAAAGTACTAGATTTCGTTGTAATGTAAATTGGATATAAGTCGAAAAACCTATTTTAATAAAAGCGTAACAGTGGGAAGTTGCTTTGCATTATCAATAAAATATATATGACGAAATATCGTATCAACGAATAGAATTCAAAGCCATTGCATTTTAAAGATCGCTTTCATTTGGCCAATAATCCCTCTTTGAAGGAACTAAAGCATAATCTATTACAATTAGGATACCCAGAAAAACTTCTATTACCTTCATCGTGTTGATTGCGTCCTCTTGTCTACTATAAACTGCTTTACTGTTACTTTCTTTAAATAGCATTTCTACCAAGTCATCTTCAAAACCTTCTCAAAATGCACGTAGATTGGCAAGTCAGTGCAATCAGAAAAGTCGGACTCAGTGAATATCCGTTGACACCATACATCATCATCTTTTACCCACTGCAAAAATTCAAATTTTAATGTTTTTAATAGCAAAAAAATCAATGTATGCCTTTGATTGTAGTTGCATTAGGCCTAAGGCGGTCAATATTTTAACTATCAGGCGAGTTATTATAACATCCTGCAATGTCTGCTCTAGCCCTTAATTTTCTGTCTTCCTGATTATCATCGACACTCGACGACGGAGGAATTCCAAATTGAAATTTCGCATAGCTGTATAAGTAGTGCTTTCGGCAAGTTTTGCAGGTGCCCAGTCATCTTCATCTCCAGAGTCCTTATCAGATGACAAGGAGTAAGCTCTGAGCGGTTCTATGATAAGTACCGTTTATATTTCAAGGCTGCTTAATCTGTCATTTACGGCAAATGGCATTATTGCATTAAAAATGTATTAAATGTAAATCAATATCAGAGTAAGCACATTCAATATAAAATAAATACCAAAAAATTATCATAAAAAAATATTACAAACCTGAAAATAAAAAATTGCTATGAAGGAAAAAAATTGCTAGATTTTCCGGCTAGATAAAATCTAACCATTTTTTACGGCTGGATGAAAAAAAAAATCGCCAGATCTAGTCGGAAAATGGCTTAATTGGCAATCTTGGATGTACTCTTCATACTTCATTTATAAAAAAGTAAAGGCCATGTCAGATAAAACTTTTGCGTTGCGTTACCGATTCGCTTTGACATCTAAGATAAAATATACATACTTATACGAAACATGTCACATAAAGTACTTTCAAAGCGGAGCGAAGCAAAAAGTTAGCCAACTCTCATCTTTTTGCGCGCTTTGACAATTGGCTAGTATAATTTTCTTCTTTTTACTTTTTTTTGCCAAATTCAATTCCAAAAAACCGTCCAATTAAATTTTTAACTTTAATTTTTGTAACAAATAATTAAATGTACAAATTACCAACCGCTTTTATAAGTAAACAAACAATGCGTGAGTGTTGTCAAAGTTTTCATTGTGGCATACACCTTTTGCTTTGCGTTTTTTTGCCAAAGGTAGAAACGTCACGCAAAGCGACAAAGTTGTATCTGACACGGCCTTAATGTTTCAGCAAAAAGACTCGCGAAGATATTATTAAGATTTGCATCGTATGAATTTTGACTAAGTATCTTAAAGAGAGACAACTTCTCTATTAGAGAAAATATGTATATTTGAGAGTAAATGATGAAACAGAATTGAGTCTTCAACTACAGGCAAAAATTTTTAAGCCCATAATTAAAACGTCGACCGTAACTGCAATTTTCTCTCATTTCTTTCGTTTTATTTTGTTCTTTTTTTTCTTTGTTTACTAAATGTATGAAATTGAACGAAAGTATGGTAGCATTGTTGGGAGAATAATTGTCTCTATGTGAGAGCATGAGAAAAAACGTCTTCAAAATAAAATTGATTTTATTTCTCGACCGCATTCTCTGGCATAATTTTATGTCAAACTGTATGGAAAACAGCGTTCAGCCCCAGTTCTGTTTCATCATTAATGTTCTATAAGAAAACAAATAACTTTTCTATAAAAAAAAGTACGTCTCTTTGAGGTGCCCCGGTGGGCTAGCTGGTAGTGACCTAGTCTATCCGTACCGGGTTTACGGGTTCGATTCCCGCCAGAGACTCTGGTCTCCGGCAGACAAGCGAAAAGGTTCGCGGGATTAGCGTAGGAATAAAAAAATAAAAAGGTTTTTTAGTTTATAAGTCAAGGTTCACATCAAGGCTCATTTAACCAGGTGACCTCGTCGCTCTCTTTATTTGTTGTGTTTACAGAAAACTCCAAATTGTCTAAGCTGTCTCCACATAAAATGAAGAGAATTGAAAGCCCACATGCATACGAGCTAAAAATAACACAACTTTTGACCACTTGGAATGATGAAAGCGAGGCGTATTCTTTTTGATACACATACCATCTGAATGTGCATTGGTTCACGCTATGAATTTACAAAAGAAAAAAAAAATAAAGGCTTTTCTTAAAGAGAATTACAGAAATTTTAAGAAAGACAACTTTCATAATGTGAACCGTGACAAAGTAAAGAACGTATGTCTTTTTGAGATATCTTTTCTATAAGAAAACAATGACACTTGGGGAAACCTTTTCCATAAGAAAAAATGGTTCCTTGAGAGTTTTTCTTTAATGTGTCTCTTTAAGAAAACTTTTCTATTAGAGAACTATGTTTCTTTGAGAAAACTATTCTATAAAATGTAATCAATAGAAATCAAGAATGTAACATATCTTGTATGATATTTGATTTCATAATGCATTATTCTTAACACAGAACATTTCCTAGGACTGTAACAACTTTTTTTAATGTATCGTCCGAAAAAAATAAATTTTTAATATGTATATTCTAGCAAGCAACATAAAAGTAGCAAAACATAACGGATTTTTATTAAGAAAATATAAAAAAGAAAAACACGAATAATAGTCACGAAAAGAAACAATACATTTCTTGTTCTGCAAATGTGGGAATATACGTGGATATCAATACATAATTTTTGTGTCGGATAAAATAACATTCTTGATACCAATGAATTCATTATTATTCTTGTGAAAATAATACATGATTTCTTTTTTAACAAATAGAATCTGGGAATTATTTCTTTTTCATAAGTTTCTTCTAATAGAATAAATTCGAAAAATCAATAATTCGAAAGAATAATAATGCATTCATTGGAATCGAAAAGGTAATATTATTTCATGGAATAATTATACATTGATTACCATGTATATTCCCACATTTGCAGAGAAAGGAATGTATTGTTTCTGTTCGTGACTATTATTCGTGTTTTTTCTTACATATTTTCTTAATAAAAATTAGTTATTTTTGCTGCCTTTTATGTCGCCTACTAATTTTTATTATAAAGGATTCATCATTTAATTCATTCACAGGCTACGTTAAAATAATTTATTGCAATCCTAAAACTAGCTGGGGTATGTCTGTTTGCGAGAACTTTTCTACAAGAAAAGTTAGTCTCTTTAAGAGAATTTTTTTTCGCAAAATGTTTATGTCTCTTTCAAGATTTTCCTATAAGAAAATTATGGCTCTTTAAGAGAACTTTGTTTTAAGAAAAGTATGAACCTATTCGAAACCCTGAGTTGTCTTTAAAATTTTATTTAAAGTTTAAATATTTATTTAAATGTGTGATCATCAGTGGGATTTCTTATGCGCATTAAAATAAATATTTATAGTCAACTAAATAATTATAACACGTACATTTCTTTAAAGAATAACTTTTATATTTGCTCGAAAAGTTAAAAATTAAAAAAAAAATAATTGTTATTTTTGTTCAAATAAATAAACATCAAAAAAAAATAAATGTTATTTTTGTTCAAAAAAATAACTGTTATCATCTGACTTTTATGAAAAAATGAATAACTGTTACGGTCCCTGTTTTTTAAATAAAATAAAGCCCAATAAATATTTTTACGAACTGGTTTCTTATATCATTTAAATTGCGTTTTATATTCGAAATATGTAAATTTTTAAGGGTTGGGGTCATAAGCCCGAAACTTAAATTCCCGAAATCAAAATTCTGAATACCAAAATCCCGAATCGCTAAAGATTTTCTCTGCTATGGTGTAACAACTACCGGCTTCGTTTACTAAAACTTCTATATTTGGGATTTGATATTAGTTTTATTAATGGGGTCTTTGTTAATTTTTGTTTTGGGGGTTGTTTGATATTTTTGGCGATTTGTTTGATTTTCAAATTTGAGATTTAAGTTCATAACCAATCAACTAATTCCCTAATTTTAAGGCCTTAAGGTACGTTCAGACTAATGAAATATTTGACGAAAATATTTGTTCTGATATTTGCTTCAAACTGTATGAAACAAAAAAATATTTTGTTTAATGTTCAAACTAAGCTCAAATATTTGACAATTTTTGTTTGATGAAACAGTTGGCAAACAGTGTTAAATAAAATAAATTAATTCATGTTTGCCATGCGTTCAGACTAAAAAAATATTTGCATCAAATAATTATTTAATGAAAGTGTTCAAAAATAAAAATATATTTCTCAAATAGTAAAAATGAGCGCAAAAGCTAATTTATTTATTTTATTCTGTGGATCAGCATCTCTTATAGTGTTAGAACAGGAGAATGTAAAAGAAAAAAATGGAAGCCACTGGGTAACGGGAACTTGGCTAAAATTTGCAAAAAATTGCAAAGTTGGAAACAAACCCTAAAATTTATTTGAAGTCGCTAAATCGGTTAAAAAACAAAAAAAAATTTTGCAAAAATAGCGAAAATTTGCGAAAAATTTAGATATTTCAAACTAGCCATAAAAGCCCAGAAGATGTTTTTCAACGAAAAACGAAATATCGGCAAAATTTAATAAATAATTATAAAATAAAAATAATTAAAAAAGCCTCGAGCTCAAAACTAGCCATAAAATTTATTAAAGGTGCTTAAAACTATAAGAATTGGCAAAAATTCGATAAAAATTGCTAAATTAGCGGAAATTCGCAAAAATTTGCTAATTATCGGTATGATAGCAAATAATAATTATAATAATTATAGCCTAATAATTATTAAAAATCGTTAAAGCTGTAAAGATTCACAGTGAAAAATCGCTTCTTCGCGAGCATGGCTTAAATTCGCGAAAAATTGCAAACTTAGAAACAAACCCTAAAATTTATTTGAAATCGGTTAAAAAGCAAATTGTCGGAAAATAACAAAAAAAAAATTTTTTTTTCCAAAAATAGGGAAAATTCGCGAAAATTTTTGATATTCAAACAAGCCATCAAATTGATAAAAGTCCCTTAAAAGTTTAAAGAATGGCAAAAATTCGGTAAAAATTGCTAAGTTAGCGGAAATTCCCAAAAATTTGCTGATAGCGGCAAGATGGCAAAGTCTAATAATTATAAAAAATCTTTAAAATTGTAAAGAATGCGAAAACTTACAGGAAAAATTGCTTCTATTCGGAACATGGCTAAAATTATTTGTCGTTGTTTGCTCTTACAATTTTTTTGTAATATCAAATAAATGTTTGCTCAAAAATTACTAAAATATTTGATTTTTTGTGTTCACACTATGTTCACATTCGACAAATATTTGTTTGCCGGCAAATACTTTTATTTGCTCAAAATCAGCTGTTATTTTATTTGATACTCAAAAATATTTTGTGTTCAGACTACGTTAATGAAATATTTGATGTTTGCTTTCAAATATTTCATCAGTCTGAACGTACCTTTAGTTCATTTTTGTTTTAGGGGCTTAGTTTATTTGGGACTTAGTTCGTAATCAATCAATCGGATGTTTATTATGATCCGTGTACGGAAGTCGGAAGCCGGCTTGAGCGAAGTCAATTGAATCTTCAAGAAGATCTTTGATGCGGTTGAGAATAATATTTGTAAAAAAATTCGATATTTTCATAGTCTTTTTTACAGTATATATTAATTGAATCTTCATATATCAAATATGAACTAACAATAATTAATCAAATCTTATTCTAATATTGAATTTTACGTCCTGACAGTGACAGACGAAAAACTGCGTCATCAAACTTTTTGTTTACATATGTAGGTGTTGATCCCTCTTCTGCTTGGATATAGTGGCCCTTCTGCTTAGGCGAGTGTAGCCGCCATAATTTAAAATATTTTGAGCTAATGCATTTGGGTGCAGTTCAAGCCATTTTAAATATTTTACTGCATTTTTCTCACAGTCCTTTAACAAAATTATATCTCTATGAGACAAATCACTTTGAGATTGCGTTCCTTTAGGAGAGCCTATCCCACTTTGGAATACAATTTCTAATTCCGTGTTTTTCATTATCCTTCATCTCACGTTTATTTCATTCCCCCCTTCACCTTACAAAATCTAATACTTTAACTTAAAAATGTGAGAAAAAATTTTAAGTCACATCAGGCAACATTATCACCTTCTAAACATTATTAAAGTAATTTTAGATACAACATATAATTTCCCTTAGGGAAGTGTTGTACTTTAAACAAATAACAAACAAAAACGTGTTCAAAAAATGAATACCCCGCAAAACAATTCAAAACACAACAAAACATTTTCCATTGCAATTTTTTTTATTTAATTTTTTTTTTCAAGTGCCATGAAAGTTGTACTTATTACCCAGTAAAAAGATAAATAAGTAAATAAAAGTGTATAATTAAAGATGTTCGTTCGTTTGTACCTAATTTCAAGCACATGCTGCAACAGTTTTTCTTTTCCAGATCATTACAATACTTTGGAAATGGAAACGACTATAAACGACAGACAATACGGCAGAATACAATGACACCATTTACCTTCATCCACATTTACAAGACTCATTTACAATAAACAGAGTTCATTACATGGACTGGATGAATGATAAGACAACCTTGTATAATCGTGTTGGAAAACTTTTTTAATGTTAGATCTCTTTTTTTCCTACAATATTTCTTTAGAGTTTTTTTTTATTACAATTGTTTTAAAGAGGAAAATACTAAATTATAAGTTATTTTGTTTTTATTGTTTTTAGTAGAAAACATGTAACATTTGTTAATGGGATTTTTGGTGTTTTTGGTGTTTTTGGTTTTGTGTTTAAACTTTTCTACTGGAAAGAAGAAAAAATAAATCTAAAATTGAAAGTGAATCTTTGAAGTTTTTAAAGGCAATTTGAAAATAATTAAATTTAAGGAAATGTTTTTTTCTTTCAAAAGCAGTTTATTATAGAATGTTGTGATAGCGATGGGAGTTCTTAATATGTTCTTAGTATAAATAAATATTTTAGTGGGAGAAGGAGGGAGATGGGAGAGATGTGGAAAAGATTAACATGAGCACCTGCCTTGACGGCCTTAACTCTTGTTGAGTCTTAAGCACTGGGTGACAAGCAATACGTTTACCAATCGCCCCACAATTTGAGTGCATAATCGTTCAAGATTATGCACTCGCCCCGTGTTTAGTAGCTGGAGCAATTTCACCTCCGCGGTTTTTGAAAATTTACCATCAGGTTATGTTGTGTGGCAAGAGCATCTAGAGATGATTCGACCCTCAGGCCGAACTATCCCACAAGTGGTGAAAAATCAGCCCTTGAGTATGAGTTTCATATATTTCCCTTTCCGCGACTTTGGTTGTCAACCACAACCACCACGTGATCCCAAAAGCATTCTTCCTATCAGAGAAGTAAAACTCCCCGCAAATACAGTGTTCCTAAAGGTAAAAAGCATTTCCCGTAAAAAGTACCCTTCGGAGGACTCAACTAATAATCAGTCCAGTGACTGCCTACAGAGGGCAGCTGACTCCCGTGGTACCATATAGAAACTCTGGCCAGCCGCGATCGCAAGTGATTTGTCAATTTTGGATTTTTGTCCAATCCCAGGTTTTCTCTGCACCTCATTACCCGAAGAATGTTACACCAGAATGTGAAATATCTTAAGGATGATCCCCACAAGCCCTCGAGGGGATATGGATGGCACTGGCAGTTCTTAAAGTTTACAGGTCGCCAATATTATTTCCAATTAACATATTAATGCCTGATAAGTTATGATGAGCCATTAAATAAATAAAAAAATAAGCGTTTACGAATAATCGAACAACACGTTTTCCGCTTTCATTAAAAAATAAAGAAAGAAGTTTTCAGTCGTTTTATTATCCTTTACACAGTCAATAGCATTTGAGTTTCGAACAGGATGTCTGAGCATTTTAAATAGCAGCCACAATTTCTTAAACAAACTTAAAAATATAAGACACTCAAGAGGTAGCGTATCCTTCACATATGGTTTGTGTCTTTAATGACTTATATGGCAATTAAGTGTTTAAATATCTGCTATTATTATTTTTGCTTAACCGTTAAACGAAATAGTGTAAACTTTAAGTTTTTTAAGCTTTAAAAATGCCGAATTTTATGCGAAAAACATCAATTGAGTAAAGTGTTGCTTTACTTCATTGATTTGGAGAAAAAGGAGCAGGTAAAGTGAGTTGACTTCAGCTGACCGCTTCAGAAGTATTGATTTTGTCGCAAAGGAGAAGGACTGCCCCAGTGCCACCAAAAAAAAGTTCAAAGATGAGAACTAAGAGGAATTACTCCAATTAAGGCACAATTAAGTGATCTTGCATGTAAAGGAGTTCCACTACAAATCACAAGCCTTATCCCTTATATTATGTTATATGTCGTGTTGTCCACGATAACGCACAGACAACAGCTTTGATGTTGTAGCTGCTGTCCGCGAGGGCTGCGTACTTTCTATATTTCTCTTCAACATCTTTGATTTGGTTTGCAATGCAACTTAACCAATTAGAGCCATCAGCTGATTCCTTTACCAGCAACTAGAGAGTTAAAAGTATGGAAACGATATCTGCCTTCTTTCAAACAGCTATAAAGATACGGCCTCGAAATTAAAATTCCTATGTTTAAAAATAAACATAGGGAGAAGTAAAGTAATGTGTTGTTGCAACAGCATATATACAAGCACTTTCCTTAAAGAGAACAGTGAACTGGAGGAAGTGACATAATTTTGCTACTTAGGTAGCATCCTAACAAACACAGGTGGTTCTTGCAAGGATGTAGCTTACCGAGTCTCTAAAGCCAACCAAACATTCGGTACTGTGCGTTCACTATGGGAAAACTTCCGTATCCAAAAACACATAGATTGGCATTTTTAACTGTTGTGTTAACTCTGTGCTCCTCTATGCATGTGAGACTTTGAATTCAACAGAACACGACGTAAATTCCCTTCAAGTTTTTGTTCATCAATGTCCCAAAATCCTCAAAATTGTCTGCCCTAAAACCGTGCGAAGTACAGAGCTCTGTGAACAAACATCGAGAAATTAAATTAAATAAAGGCAGATAGGACCGAATAGAATCTATTCGTTGTGGCCCTTTGTTTCCATTAGGAACCACAGGACATTTTATTCACCCATGAAGGTTGTTTTCAAACTCAAGAAGGGCTTGGAAAATTAGTAAGACCTCTTAAAGCAGCAATTCTAAACAAGAATGTTGGGTATTCAATTACCGGAAGCAGAGAGATATTGACAGACGACTTGGCATTTCCAAAACGATGTTTAAAGTATTTTTTGCATTGGGTCATTACTGCCGAAGATAAGCGGATCCACTCTGAGAACACAAAGCACAAAAAAACGTATTACAAAATATTTGTGATTTTTTTTTTGCTTTCTATGTAATTATTTGGCGTTGCGTTGCGTTTTACGTGATTAGGGCCTAAGTTTTTTGTAGGAATACATTTATCTGGGAATTAATAATTTTTTAAGCAACGCCTTAAGGTTGTCTGGGGAACGAGAGAAAGAAAAAACGAGCCAAGCCTTAAAAAAAATTATTGTATTCCAAGACATTCTGGAAACCCAAGTTGCGTAATTGCACTTAGATTAGAATTTTAAAGCCAGAAAAAAATTCAAAGTGTGCAACAATTTAACCTAAATGTTTTTTTTTACAAGTTTGCCTTAATGATTTCTTAATTTTTTTAAGAAGTATCTTATAAAAAAAATTTTGATTTTTTTGTATTCTTTAATTCTTGTATTATAAAAAACACAATTAACATATTGGCCCACTGCACGGTGGTCGCTTCCGGCAAAAAAGTTCATAACTTCTTCATTTCTTTAAGTATATAGCTAAAATTTTGTATCCAACTTAAGAATAGGATATTTGACCCCTCACTTAACGTTTGGATATTTTTTTTTTTTTTTTCTCTCAGTATTTATTTATTGAATCTTCATATACTAAATATGAACTAACAATAATTAATCAAATCTTAACCTAATATTTGATTTATGTCCTGCCAGTGCCGGACAAAAAAGATTTCGTCATCACGGTTTCTGTTCACATATGTAGGTGTTTACCGCTCATCTGATTGGGTGAGTGCTGCAGTGTCTCTTCTTCTTAATCGAGTGTGGCCGCCATAATTTAAAATATTTCGTGCTAATGGGTTTGGGTGCAGTTCCAGCCTTTTTAGATATTTTACTGCATATTTCGTTATCATAGTTTTTACTAATGGCACATTGAGATCCTTGTGGATATTTGAGTTTTTGACGTACCAGGGGGCGGCTGTGATTATTCGAAGAAGTTTATTTTGGCGCCTTTGAATTTTTTCGATGTTAGAAGCCGAGGCAGTGCCCCATAACTGAATACCGTAGCACCAAATTGGCTTTAAGATAGAGTTGTAAAGTAGAAGTTTGCAATCAAGGCTGAGAACAGAATTTCTTCCAATAAGCCAATTTATTTGAATTGCTTTTAGTTTCATTTGAGTTAATTTAGCTTCTATATGCCATTTCCACGTTAAACGCCGATCTAGATGTATACCGAGGTATTTTACATGCGAGTGTTGGGGTATTATTTGATTATTGATTTTAATAGGGGGGCATGTTTCCCGACGCAATGTGAATGTTATATGTGCGCATTTTTGCTCATTGATCTTTATCCTCCATTGTTTTAACCACCTTTCCAGTTCAAATATGTGATCCTGTAAGTAACGAGATGCTTCTTGACAGTTTGCGTGTACGCTTAGAAAAGCTGTATCGTCCGCAAATGTTGAGGTATGGGTGTAGCTGTTTGTTGGCAAGTCCGAAGTATAAATTAAGTATAATAGAGGGCCCAGGATGCTGCCTTGTGGGACTCCGGCGTTAATTGGCTGAGGAGAACTTAAAAAATCGCCTTCTTTAATAATAAAATGACGCCCGACTAAGTAGCTTTCTAACAGCTTGTGTATGTTTGCTGGTAAGTTTTGCTGTAACTTCAGTAGTAACCCTTTATGCCAGACTTTATCAAAAGCTTGAGACACATCGATGAAGAGTGCAGAGCAATATTTTTTTTCTTCAAAGGCTTTTCTTATGACATTTACTATTCGATGAGTTTGTTCAATTGTGCTGTGTTTTCTTCTAAAACCGAATTGATGATTGGGAATACATCTGTTTTCATTTAAAATCGGCGTTAATTTTGACACTAGTAGTTTCTCAAATAGCTTTGATATATTAGACAATAGGCTTATAGGTCTATATGACTCAACTTTTGTGGGATCCTTTCCTGGTTTAGGTATCATGGTAACTAAAGATACTTTCCACTCTTGTGGGTAGTATTCAAGGCGTAAAATAGCATTAAAAATTAGTAGAATAATTTTCTTTGCTATGCGGGGTAGCTCCAAAAGCATTTTGTTACTGATGTTATCAAAACCAGGGGCTTTCTTGGGGTTTAAATCATGAATAGCCTTTTCGATTTCTCTTATCTCAAATCTTAGTGGAACATCTGATCTAACAACAACAGGTGGTAACTCGACCGCAGTATCGAAAGATGTATGAGGGGTAAATACGGTATTCAAATGATTAACAAAAATATTTCCTTTTTCTATATCATTTCGTGCCCAACTTCCATTTAAGTTTCTTAATGGCGGTTTAGTGATAACTGGTCTTTTTAGATTTCTAGCTGCACGCCATAATGAGTAGTCAGATTGAGGAGTTGCATCAAGTTCCTTAAGATATTTTTCCAGAGAAGCCGTTTTTTGAGACTGCAGTAAGATTCTTAGCCTTTTTGTACACTCTTTTAGTAAATTTTTAAGTTGAGGGGATCTGTGCAATTGCCACTCCCTTCGAGCTCTCCTTTTTTCAGTCAAGAGACGCTCGACATCTGTAGAATATATTTTACTATTTTTGATGTTTTTGCGGGCTATGCTAGAATGTTGAACAGCTAGTTTGAGATAATTGTCAAAATTTACAATAGAAAGATTCACATTCTCCGGTGTTCTAAGCGGAATATTTTCAGTGCAGTGGGTACTGAGATATTTTTTATATTTTAACCAATTTATTTGTGTTGCTGACGTCACTAAGTATCCACACGGAGATACAATTCTATTAGGGTTTGCTATAGTTAGAAGTGTAGGTGTGTGATCAGAAGATAATTCTAAAGAAGCTTCAACATGAATCGTTTCTGCGGGGATGTTTTTAACCACGCCAAAATCGATGACATCTGGAATTTTTTGCTGATCAGTAGGCCAATAAGTTGGTTGACCACTCGCGACCACATTTAAATCCATTTTAGACATTGTATTGTACAAAACACGACCCTTTGGTGTTATGAGCCGTGACCCCCAGAAGGTATGTTTAGCGTTGTAATCGCCAGCGGCTAGGAAACAGGGTCCTAATGATTTAAAATATTTATAATATTGGCTTTCTGATATTGAAAATCTAGGTGGAGAGTATAATGATGAAAGTACTAAGTTTCGATTTAGCTCTTCAACACAAATGTTCGTTGCTTGCAGATAATCTTCACGATAATCACACATTAAGTAGTGTTTGATTCGGGCTTTTATCAAAATAGCAGAGCCTCCACAAGCTCTATCTCGAGGGTCCTTGGTATCATATAATATATAACCATTAATTTTAAACGTATTTCTTGAGGTCAAATGAGTTTCAGAAACCATCATTACATCAATTTGTTTACTTTTAAGAAAGTATTCTAGTTCATTTTTATGTTGGCGAATGCCGTTTGCGTTCCAAAAACAAATTTTTAAACAATTCATGGCTTGTTTAGTACAGCCTGCAATAACATCGATTGCATTCTTAACATTTCCTGCATCATATTACCCATTGTGTTCGTAAAGTTAGTTACTGTTTGCACTAGTGTTTCCATGGTTTTTTCTAGACGACTTAAATTAGAAACTGGAGTCTCATCATTATTTGGCAAATCACCTTGAATTGGAATATGGTTTGATTTTAGGACGTTTGCGTAGGAAGTTCTGTTATTACTAGGCTGCGGCACTTGAATGTCATTAGTGTTAACTTGATGTGATACCTGCATTTGAGGGGGATTAGGTTTCGGTCCAACCGAGCGCTTGACTATGGAGTATACAGGGCATCCTCTATAGTTGGCAGTGTGATTACCACCACAGTTGCTGCATTTTTTTACATTGGGGTCGTTTTTAGACTTATCGCAGAGAGCTGTACCATGCAACTCTCCACATACAACACAAACAGGGGTTAAATGGCAGTATGCCTTAGTGTGACCAAATTCTTGGCAGTTTAAACATTGCACGGGACCGTTCCTTTTGTGCGGCTCCTCTATCGTTATTTTCCTATACAGGATATATTTCAGACTGTAAATGGGATGCGTTTCATTTTTTTTAAGCTTAACGTCGCCGGGTTCTAACTCCACTCGAAATAGTGGCTGGGGATTTTTTTCTCTATTTTTAATATTTATTACGTTTTTTATTTTGAAGCCCTTCTCTTCTAAAAACGTTTTTATCTCACTTGGGTCTACGCATGAATCAATGCCCTTTATCACTACCTGGAGACCTTTACTGCTCTTCAGTTGGTATGTATAAAAGTTTTTTTTTAGTGCCTCTAATTTCGTAATTACCTTACGAAAGTCATCTTCACGATTAACTTGAATTTTTGTCTCATTTATACTACCCCGCTTAATTGCAACTACATAAAAAGAATTTTCACCTATTACCGAGATCAAATTCTTTATTAGTTCATTTGAGTTTTGCTCTCTAAGATATATCGGCGGTGGCTTAGAAGATTTGATAACGTTTTGTGCTTCCGGAGATTCCTCATCCAGAATTGCAAATCGATTTTGAGAACTTGTTTTATAAGCTGTACCATCTTTTAAGACTTTTGAGACCGAAGCAACTGCTGAAGAGGTTGGGCTGCGACCCCGTTTAAGCACTGTTATGTACCTATCAATACCTACTTGTACTGGAGGCTTTTGACCACTTTTTACTTGTGGAGCTGAGTTTTCCATCATGCCTGATTTGGGGGTAATATTTTCATCACTTATTACAATCGTTTTTGCCGCTGAGGCACCGCTTGCAGGTTTTATATTTTTTATTGTATTAATATCAACCGTATTATTAGACACCGAAGGTGATACTGAGTTTTCTATTATGCCTGATTGGGGGTTAATATTTACATCACTTATTAAAATTGTTTTTGTTGTTGAGGCAACGCTAGCAGGTTTTATATTTGTTATTGTATCAACCGTGTTACCAAATACAGACGGCGAGAGGGATCGCGTGCGAGTAATAGGTTTAGCCGTTAGGTATTTGCTATCATCGATTCTTTTTTTTATTTCTGCATTTGTTTCATTAACACTCACTGTGATATATGCATTTCTACTGTTTGCACTCATAAGAGTTTTTTTTTTTTTACTGTTTACAGTTGTTCTCTTATTATTATGTTGTTATTGTTTATCAACACCGAGAATAAAAAAAATGTGTGTTTATGTATGTATGTACATACATGTATTTTTTTTTTTCTTTTTCTTGTATTTACTTTTTAAATACACAAATCAATAATCACGTTTTAAAAATTAAAAAATAAACCGTATGCCGAGCTTAGAAAACACGTCTATCTTCAACGAGCGCGAGAGACAGAATGAACGTTTGGATATGTGCATAGAGGGGTTGGCCAAGTTAGCATTAAATTCCCAAATGTATTGAACAAAATTAAAAAACTGGTATTGGGGATTTCATGTCATTTGTCAACATTTCTATAGAAAAAAAGTGATTTTATTCCTGGGATTAACATATTGTGGGTATTACAGTATCGAGGGTATGAAATGCTTGTTAGGTATGTTATATACCGTCGGAAAGGTTAATTTTTCTAGTTTCTCAGCATAAGTTTTATTTTAAAGATTTTAGTGAGTGAATATCCAATTTTCTTTCTCCTGGATCCACCGCTACATCACTTTATAAAATAAATATGTGTCTTACATGGCGGCAAATAATATTATAGTTCTATTAACATTATCTTGAATTTTATTTTTGCATGCAATACATAAACAACTTTATAGAAAAAAGTACCAAAAAGATTTATATACATATTCGATTTTCCGTAAAGTAACAAAAAGTACTTGAAAGCTTCTTAAGGAGAGGAAAACACAATTGGAACTTTATTTCTATATTTATTACTTTCGAAGATAAATGGATAACCAAAAAAGTACCAACATTTCATTTTTGCCTTTTTTCGTCCACAAAATGTAATAATTCCAAAAAGCTACCAAACACATGTCAATTTAATTTTTGATTCAATAATAATCAGCTCTGTCACAGAGTACAATTACATTCGGAATGATTCCGTTCGGAACCGAAGAAAACATATTTATTGATCGATAGAAAGTATATTTTGATAGTTATTTGGCCTTTAAGATACAGAAAACTCCCATTCCGTTCATGAAAACAAAAATGGTTTCATTCCGAAGTTTTTTCGTTATTTTCTGAAGCACCAAAACACGGTATGAATTCCGTTTCCGAACGGAATTATACTCTGTGACATGGCTGAATATTCTTTAAATTTTACGTCTGCCTCTGCTAGATGACGAGATATAAGGTCACCGATTTTTCCTGTTTTTACCCATTTCTAACCCCTTGGGAAATGAATTTCCGATAATTCCTACTTATTTTATCGACACATTGGCAGGGGATACAAAATTTGAATCTCTGGCTTAAGTTGTTTGGTCTGGGCGATGATCAGCCAGCCAGTCCCTATAATTTTATATAAATAGACGAAATCACTTAAAATCCTCTGCTTAGTAGGGTGTCACATGGTTGCAGCTGGACTTAAAATCTTTTCTTTTGATACTTAAAAGTAGTAAATATCCCATAGTCCCAACTTTTTTGTTATGGCCTTTTTAAATATGTTTCGTGTAGTTTTTGTTTATTTTTAAAGTTACTCACAATCACTTCACTTATTCAAAAAAAATAACGCGCACAAAATCGCAATTATCACATGGAATGATTAATTACTAACACGGTTTTAAAATAATGTGCTAATTTACAAAGAAAACTTTGAAGAAAAAATCACAGTTAAATTTTATTTCAAAGAACAAAAATTAGCATTAAACCCCCTAAAATAAGAAGAAAAAAAGTATCCACTTTGCCCCAGTAGTAACAGTAACAAAGTTCTCCAAGAGCCAAATTAAGACACAACCCAGTAAAAAATGTGATCCAAAAGGAGCAGGTTGTATGTCTGAATTCATACCTCAAATCGCTTCAAACCTGCTGATGGGATGCCTTGTTTTTGTATGGGGTTTTCCCGGTTTGGAGGACTATTTTCTGCTTATCTTTCTGCGCATCTTTTAACCTAATAAAACATGGAAACAAAGCACTCCTAAAGTGCCTTTTTAAGGGCTAACTATATTAACATATTCATTAATGTTTTGCTTTTACTTGTTTAAATGCCTTTTTTCAATCGTTTTTGTAAACAATATTTGTATTTTTTTTCGCTTTAAAGTCTTCTTTGTTGTCAGCGCTAAAATATCAACTTTTTTGTATATTAAATTCGATATCATTTACTGCTGTCTAAGAGATTTCTAATTGAAGCGCTCGATTACGTGCTTTAAAAAACCCAATTTTTTTTACTGGGAAGTTGTATGTTTTGAAGTGTTAACTATAATCTTATTGATTAATAAATAATAATAATTTTTGGCCGGAATTGCCCAGTGTGCACTGGTAGGCAAACTTACCAACTCATATCTCAGAAAGCAAACGTTCCATTTTCTTGAAATTTACAATAAATATTTTAGTTAGACCAAAAAAATAGTTTGTGCAAAGTTTTAACGAGATCGGTTCACGTATTCGGGCATTGGGCAATAATGGGTTAATAATATTTTCTAAAGGGTATTCAGGAATTTATTCCTTCTTTGAAACCATCATTCTTTCGCATATACTTCTTCATTTAGAATTTTACGCTGTTTAGTTTTATTCTTAGAAATAATATGAAAAATTCATAACAACTTAATTTCATTTTACTAAAGAATTTTGCAAAAACAAAAAAGAAATCATTTACAGTGAAATTTAAATTTTTAAAACATTTACAAGAATTCCACTTAACTGCAATGAAATTATTATACGACTTTTAAATATGACCCATCATTTGACATGTCTGTCATTTCTTTTATTCTAATAATAACCAACCGCATTAAATCAACAATTCATGTCACTTTTGTTTGCACCCCATTTTTTAATGGGCCGCAGCTAAATTTAATCTTCTATAGCGGAATCATCTACTACAAAAATAAAATGGCACGACGTGCGCCTTTAATGCTAAAAAGCTGACACTTTTATGCCACGACGCATATAAAAAATTACGATGATTCTCATGCAAAATAGTGCAAACGGGTACCACTGCTCCGCTACTTATTACGTGCATTTTTATATATTTGAACCAACCAACCAGCCACTGTATTATTTTTAGCCACATTTTTGCTAAACAGTGCAAACATTTTTAGACATTCCGGGCGAGAAATTGTTTTTTTTTTTTTTGTCATTCCTATAAAAATTCATGCACAAGTACAATTAAAGGTTGCGGCGGTGGGCCACAGCAACAGCTCCACACGCTGCTCGTATCATCATCAACATACAAATAAATAAATAAAACAACAGTGACACAGCCATCGCCTTTTTAACACGACTTGAATTGTGTTGCAGCAAGAAAAATTAAAATTAAAAAAGGAAAAAGTGGAAAAAATGTTAATACCATTATGTAATGGTAATGCCGCTAATACCAGGTCCCAAGTATGAACATGTATGCACTCACCACTGATGACTGGCTGGCTTCGTCATTAAAAGTAGCTGGCAGAAGATGGTAATAAATGCAACATGCAATATGAAAAGTGAGAGGATTCCCAACAATATGGTTGTAATTGTTGCGTAGGCTACGTGCCACAAAATACCACCAGGCAGCCAGTCAGCCAGCCAGCCCACTGCGCTAAGTATCACTTCTTAATGCCCAGCATTTAATTTTTTTTTTCTTTTTTTACTTTTCGCATTGTTTTGCATTTTTGTTTTTGCTCCTAATGGAATGTGGTCAGCATAGTTACGTTTGTTTAGTAAACCATTTCCTTTTGAAATAATTTAATAACATTGCAAATTTAACGAAAATTGTGCGTTTCGCTGAAATGTAATTTTTTTCGTTAGGGGGCAAGTGAAGATATTTTTAGTGAAAATAAAAATAATAATAAAAAAAAATAATAAAAATGTTCAGTGAAAATAATATTATTTTTTTTTTATACTGAAAATGAAGATTTGCATTTCTCTTTTGAGAAATATTTGAACAATTTCTACATTTTTGTGTTCGTTTGTACAAAAATTCAAACTGTGGAAAATATGTTCAATTACTTGTTGCCTGAAAAACATGTTGCATATTTTACCCTCACTTATATTTTAAGGTGTTCATATTGTCATTTTTTACAACTCAGGTTACTACTTTGTTTGTACAGCCAAAGTCTTAATTTGCTTGGCATAATACATATTTCCCACTTTTAATTTCGAGAAAAGATTGCCCTTTTTTATTGTTAGGACCAGGACTCAGGGGATGACCCCAACCAACGCATTGCATTGTGTTGGAACTAGGAAAATAGGTTATGAAACGGAGGATAGAGGGAGTAGTGCTTGTGAACATTCTACTTGAACTTATTCATGTTGAAAGTTAGAGGGAAGCCTCCCGCAGGAAGGTTATTCCACATTCGAACAGACCGGCCAAAGAAAAAATTTTCCCTGCAATGCGTTGTACGATGCAAAACTCGTTTTACGAACAAACGTACGAGTTTCGGGACTTAGATTCCTTATTTAATCAGAACACATCCCATTGTAGTAGCAATAAAAAAGGGAAATACAACCCACGACGGTGCTCAAGGAAGTCAACAGAGTTGGATATCCTACTGTCACCAATGAGAGCATTCGCCCTCTCCCGCACGCGGTCGAGAAGCTCCATAATAGACTTTTTAGACAAAAAAAAAATAGACTTTGAATCATGGGCCTAAAATGAGAGTTGTATTCCATTCTCGATCGGATATAGGTAGCTTAAACCGGTAAGGTCAGATGGAGTGTAGTTTCTCTTACACCGTTTTAAAAAACGGAGACATTTGAATGGTTCTTTCGACACCTTGAATAAACATTTTGTCGTTCGGAAATCATATTGTATTTTCATGCTCACAACATCAAGATATAAGGCACAGATGAATTTTGAACAAAATTTTTGATATGAAATGCAAAAATTGCGTTGTCGCATAGTTTTTACTGAAATTCGCAATTTTTTACTTAAAAACTAAAATCTTGACTATAGATTCGTAGTTTTACAAAAAATTTATTATTTCATTTCCCAGCTAAGTCAGGAATGAAAAATTATCAATAAATTTCAATTCATTTTCATGTTGTAAAATTCATTTCTTCATAAAAATAATTTAATGAGAATAAAACTCAATGAACTTTAGCCTGATTAAAATATCGACATTTGGATTAAAACCAATTAACAGTTCAATATTATATGACAATACTAATTACTAATTACACAGTACAACAGCCAATATGGGGGGTGAGAAATTCCAAGTCAGGGTGATGGTACTAGGTCAGTATAGTAAAACCCTCAAAGGGTTTGGCGTTCGTATGTGTCAGTTTCTTTTTATGACATTTTAAATTTTTTCCTTATCTTGAAGTTTTTTCGCTTAGTTGTAACATTTTGGCAAAAACGTAGTTTAACATAACTCGAGACCCACTTGTCCGATTTTGCTAAAACAAACTCAAAAAAATTTAGAATTACAATTTCTTTAATCCGTTAATCCGTAAAAATAAATTTGTGGAGAAAAAAGATATTTTTTTGCCTAAAAATTAAAATTTTTTTTTTTAAAATTCATAAAAAATCCAAAACGGAAAAAAGGATCAAGTGTTATTAATTTCATGTAAAGTCACATAATCTATAAACAAAATGCGACATAGATCATAGAAATCGATTAACGCGTTCTGCTTTTATTTACAATTAAGTGAAGGTATCCCATTTTGACAAGAATATTGATATTTGTTTTTATTCAAAAAATTGTCATTTATCGCCTTTTTCCCCAATAACTCCAGACTTCTGGCCATAAACTACTAAAAAAATTAAGTAAACATTTTTATAATTTTTTATTTTTATTTTATTTATTTATTTTTATTTATTTTAATAAATATTGCCTAGACTTTTTCGATGGTGGTTGTTCGGGACTAGTGGCATCGCATTCATCGCTATCATCAGTTTCTGAACCACACATGATGTCAATGTGTGACTCCACTGTTATCCCTTCTGCATCTCCTGAAAATTCTTTATCATCAAGATCATCCTTGTCTTGCCACACAAGCTTACTCCACCAGCAAATTTCCGCAATTATTGCACTCGGCGACTTTTTGCCTCTATATCTGTAAGTTTTTGCTTTATTAAAATGAGTTTGAAAAAATAAAAAATCAGTATTACCTCATTTCAAATGGCATAGCAACTTGATGATAGCGTTCACCTTGTTCATCAGATTCGGTAGCCAATTGTTTGCTGAAGTAGTCCAGATGATGATGTAAATAATGGATTTTCAAGGACATGTGGACACCAATTTCCGAGAATGCTCTTAACATCCTTGCGACAGAAACATCGTAGTTGTTAGAACGATGCTTTCCCAACAAGCCTTCTATTACTTCTTTCATTGCCTGCCATGCATTCAATTCAGCGTCAATCAAAATATTGTTGAATGCGTCACTTTTAATCAGCTTTCGTATATCTGGACCATTTAGTACGCCTGATTGGAAAAAATTAATTTGTTAAGATGGAAAATCATAGGAAATGAATGTGATATTATAACTTACCTTCTTTAATTTTACTTTCGCTGAGTCTCGGGTAAATTAGTTTCAAACACAAGAAAACTTCATCTCTTTTGGCGACAGTTTTGATAAAATTCTTAACAATTCCAAGTTTAATATGCAGTGGAGGCAGCAATATCTTCTCCTTCGGCACTAGAGGCTCACGAATATTATTGTGTTGAGACATATTGACCACAGCAGTAGCAAAAGCTATTTATATCTGGCTTGCACAGTTCCATATTCTGTTCTCTTTTGTTCACTTTTAAAAAACTGGAGAAAAATCACTTTTACTGTTCGCGTTCGTCGGCACTTGTTGAAAGACAAAAATCACAGAACCAGTGTGAGAAAGAGAAGAAGTATAATAACAATGCATGTTTTATGTGAACATTACAGAACCAGTGTTGCCACATCAATATTTCTCTTTAAGTACAGTAGAAAAATATGAGAGAGTTCGGCTTGTGAGTGTCAATGTTTTCTCCAAATAATGTTGTGCATATCTGGAGCAAATTTTTGAAATTCATACATTTACCTAATTGTGAATAAATGAGAAACGCGTGCATCGATTTTCATGATCTATGCCTTTTTTTGCTCATGAGTTATGTGACTTTACGCGAAAGTAATTAGTTTTGGCACTTTTTCTCCATTTTGGATTTTTTATGAATTTAAAAAAAAAAAAATATTTAAATTTTTAGGCAAAAAATACTTTTTTCCCTTCATACATTCATTTTTAACTTCGAAAGTGTTGCACATATAGGAAAACGGTATAGAAACAGATTAGAGAAATTCTAATTCTTAATTTATATGCTTTCAATTAGGATGTGAAGACCATGATCATGGCTGGGTGGGCAACAGATTGCATTGTTAACAACACCTTTTATACTCAATCTGTCAAGTCTTTTAATAAAAAAAAAAATGTTATTCTTCTGCTTTCCTTTACCTTTTCTAGTTATGCACGCATCTTAAATAAATTTATAGGTAGTTACAGGGTAACGATTTGACATGGCCACTGAACCCTCCCTCCGACGAGCAGGTAAGCCGGTCTACAAGCGTGCCTCGGCCAAATGCAAATCAGAAACGAACATCTGCCCTTACGGTGAAAACTTTAACCTAGGTTATATGCTACAATATAAATTTTTCATCAAAATCGGACAAGTGGGTCTCGAGTTATGTTAAACTACGTTTTTGCCAAAATGTTACAACTAAGCGAAAAAACTTCAAGATAAGGAAAAAATTTAAAATGTCATAAAAAAAACTGACACATACGAACGCCAAACCCTTTGAGGGTTTTACTATACTGACCTAGTACCATCACCCTGACTTGGAATTTCTCACCCCCCAGACAATAATCCCAAAAATAGTGTTATTTTTACAGACATTTTTAATTTTCACTGAAATTTTGTAAGTTTCACTAAAAAAAATTCGTAATTTCAGAAATAAAATTTTCACTAAAAGTTCGTAATTTTCGTTAAAAAATTGTGAATCTTCCAAAATATTTGTAATTTTTACTTAAAGTTTTTAAATTTCACTTAAATCTTATCAACCTAAATAAAAATCTTTAATTTTAACAAAAAACTTAAAATTTTTTTTTTTGTAATTTTGTGATTTTCACTGCAAAACAATAATTTTGACCGTAAATGTAAAATTTTATTGAAATTTATAATTCTTGCTTTAAATTAATAATTTTCGCTAAAAATTTTGATTGCCATTTTTTGGCGTGGACTTGTTTTTTTTATGTAACTAAAATTTTGAAGGATCCCTTTTCAATTGACAACAGCTTTTGTGTATAACTCACAGCCGGAATTTTAGTCCATTTTAATTTGTTGGATTCTTTCAATAGGGGTTTCCTAATTTATTGAAGCTTTCATAAACGTAATTATAACTAATGTCAATATGTGTCTGCCTCTGTTTACATCCACCAATATACCAATCGTCAAGGAAATGGTGTAATTGCATTAGCAGCTATTAACACTAAAAAACTGAAATACAGATGTTTTGGCTTAAAAACAGTTAAATACGTACGAGTATCGTAAATCCATGACAACTAAGAAAAGAACTGAAATTAACAAACAAATAATGACAAGATCTATTGTTTGTAAAATTGTTTGCAAATAATTACATTCAAAATGCGTTTGATATGTTGTTTTTGTTGTTGTTTTTGTGATGGAACAAATATCTCGTTGCAACGTTCATTGAAACGCAACAGTTAATGTGTTAAATTAAAAAGATTTTTATCGTTTAAAAATAATTTGTTGTGTTTTAAGAAGCCCATGAGAAGGTGTTTTATGTTGTTAAAATGTATTGAAAAAAAAAAATTCAATTGTATCGCATGAAAAGAAGATTACAACTTAGCGAGATAACGCACATTTTGCATAAAATAAGCATAACTTTATATATGCGATATCGTCTATAGGGCAATATTCACTGTGAGGAGAACACTTTTACCATTTCTGTAAACAGATTTTTGGAGTTAAGCCGTTTTTGTAAAAACTGAGAAATATGCAAATTGATATTTGAGTGTGGGATTTTATGTGATTTGACTCCCTTTCTGGTGTATCTAAAAGTAGCATAATCAATGCATGACGGCAATTGTTCGTTGATTTCGATTTGTTCGCATAAAATAATATAAAAATATTGTAAGTTATTGCAGTGTCATTACCTGTTTAATGAGCATTATCAAACTTTAATAGTACCCTACAAAATTTAATACTTTTAGCACAATTAGTTCCCGTTGGAATATAAATATATTCCTTCAAGTCTTTATTGAGAACGATTTAAAGTCAATGAATGTTGAACATACCTGCAAATAAAGAAAATAATTATTTGGATTTAATAAAGATTCTTTTAAAATATAAATCTTAAAATGGTTTTATTATATGTATATGTAAGTGTTCTTTACTCCTTAAAATGTCATTTAAAATTTGCTATTATTAGACAAGGCGAATTCGTTAAAGGTAATCTCGGTATTACAACGAGTACAACTCATTCAAAAACCTCGAGAAATTTGTTTTTGTAAAATTATTGTACAAGCCAAAAACAGAAACAAAGATAATAAACAAAATGTTGACCACCAAGATTTTTTAAAATTTTCATACAAAATATTTGTTCTAAGGTCCATTTCGCTTGTAGTCCATTTTTTGCGTTAAAGCCACATTTTCTTTGCATGCGTTTCTAATACTTTATGCAAAAAATTCCCATACAGTTCACTCTGTTTTTTATATATTTTTTTAACAAGCTGGCAAAATGTTTTTATTTACCTTTCTGGCAACTTTTATAAATGTCAAATTTTGGTTACTTCATAAAAGTAGCAAAAATGAACAAACGCGTTATATTGAGTGGTTTTATTGAAGAAAATAATTTTTATATAGTCCAAAATGTGGATCATACTAGGATTCACAAAAGTTGTGCAACTTTTGTAGTGGACTATAAGCGAAAAGTACTGTATTTTGTTTTAATGGTAATTCTCATTTAAAATTGTGATTTTAAGTGAAAAAGTGAGCTAATGAGTAAAAATTGGAGTATTGAGTGAACATTTTGGCTTTCAGTGCATATTTTGACTTGTATAAATATATTGATTTCGCAAATTGCAATCGTAAGAAGTTTAGCGACTTCAATTTGCAAAAATATGCACAAGGGAACTAGAATACCTTTTAAAAAACTATGGCCAAGCAAAACGAACAAGTGTCAGAATTCCATAAAACAAATCTGGCGTTTTGGGATTTCAAATTGTGTAATTGTCAGATCATTGCCGATTGATTGTTAGTGAAAATTGTAATTTTGAGTGAAAATTGTACTTTTTAGTGAAAAATATTGATTTTTAGTGAAAATTTTGTCTTTTAGTAAAAATTATGATTTGTAGTGAAAAAAGTGATTGTTAGTGTATATATTATGATTTTAAGTGAAAACTGTGATTTTAAGTGAAAACTGTGATTTAAAGTGAAAACTGTGATTTTTAGTAAACATTGTGATTGCAATTGGAAATTGTGATTTAAGTGAAAATGGTGAATTTTAGTAAAAATTGTGATTTTCAGTGAAAATTATGATTTTTAGTGAAAATTGTGAATTTCAGTGAATATTTAGATTTTTAGTAAAAATTTTGATTTTCAGTGAAACTCGTGATTTTTAGAGAAAATTGTGATTTTTTAGTGAAATTTGAGATTTTTAGTGAAAATTGTGATTTTTTTTTTGTGAAAATTATGATTTGTAGAGAAAATTGTGTTATATAGTCTAATTTATGTTTTTGTATTGAAAAATTGTGATTTTTAGTAAAAATTGTTATTTTTCGTAAAAATTGTGGTTTTAAGTAAAAATTTTGATTTTTAGTAAAAATTGTGGTTTTAAGTAAAAATTTTGATTGCAAGCGGAAATTGTAATTTTTTAGAAAATTGCGAATTTTAGAGAATATTGTGATTTATAGTAAAAATTGTGATTTTAGTCCAAATTGTGACTGGAAGTAGAAATTGTGATTTTAGTGAAAATTGTAAATTTTTGTGAATATTGTGATTTATGGTAAAAATTGTGAATTAGGTGAAAATTGTTCTTTTTAGTGAAAATTGTGATTTGAAGTGAAAACTGTGATTGTTGTGAATATTGATTTTAGTGAAAATTGTGAGTTGTAGTGAGAATTGTAATTTTTAGTGAAAATTTAAATTTTAAGTGGAAATTTTTAATTATAGTGATTTTCAGTATATATTGTGGTTTTCTGTGAAAATCGTGATTTTCGCTTTTTTCGGCGAAAATTAGGATGAATAAATCTCGTTTTTTCTATCTGAATAAAGAGTTTTAAACAAGAACATTGGGTTTCTTCTCTTCTTTATTGCGTCGAATTGACGAAGCTCATTTACCCTTTATCATAAAATATTTCTATGCGTACTCCAATTACGCTCTTTTTTCAACAACGTTGGCTTATGATGAAAGCTTTAAAAAGTTAATTCATTTGAAAACACAAAACAGCGTTCAAATTCGTAACAAATTAAGAGAGAGAAAAATAGTCCACACTTCCACGGAATAAAGCAATAATGACCATATGGGCACTTCCAGAGAAGTGTCACGTTACGCCACAAAGTAATCTATCTTGTATTTTAGAATCATGTTGTTGAACTTCTCCAAATGGCGCTTTGCACCAAAATTAAATAATATATAAATTATTCTTTGAGAAATAATTTAAATGCCTGGTGGCGTAACGTAAAAAAAGTAGACTTTCATGAGGAAATACCCAGATGTAGGTTTTAATGAATCTTGGTTTTGTTTTATTTGCATCAGGACTGGTTAGAACTTTTGTATTTAAGAAAAAACATCCCTTGCCTGCGACATTTTATTTCCTTGGAGCCGGCACATGTTTATTTAGTAGGAGCCAAAGATATTGGAAACTCTGCACTCTTTTTATAAAGGACTTTTGTATTTCTAAGACAGTCAGTCGCGTTTTCTACTAATAATAATATATTTTGTTTTGTGAATATTAATATTCCTTATCCATATGATTCACTACATGAAGTGAACCTTGAGAACAGATTCTGAAGCCCAGCCTGTCGAACGGTAGAGTACTTTAGTGTTCTTTATTTACCGATCGTTCATTTATATACCCTCTTGGATGTTATTAATTGCCTTGTGGAAAATTCTTTCTGAGAAAATGTTAAGTAATAAAGGAGATAAAATGGAGCCCTGAGCAGTATGATGACAGTACAGGCTTTTGATACTCCGTTTGGTTTTTATCAGATGCTTATTAAAACTATGTACACAAAAAAAAAACTAAAAATTAATATCAATTAAAAAATTTGTGATATTAATTAAAAAAATAATTACATTTGCACAAGTAAACAAATAACTAGTATCAATTAAACGTTTAATTCACTTGATTTAACGCTTAATCTACTTGATTAAACGTTTAATTCACTTAATTAAATTTTTAATTTAAGCTGATTTTATTTTTGATTAATGCTTTAATTGGTGAAAAATCTTGGAGATTTTTTTCTGTGTACATAGCAACTTTCACAGTTGTTTCAATGAATACATTTGGACTCGAAAGTCTTACTAAAAAATCAAAAGTCTGCTACGAAGGTGGTGAATCTGTAAAAGGAAGACTTTCTAAAATTTGTGATTGTGCTGTTAAAAATTTTACGGATAATTTCGAGTCGGCTGGTAGGCTTCGGAATGTGCCAAAACATCCTTACACGATGCAATTGGTGCAGGACTTCACAGTAGACTTGGATTCTTTCAGACGAAGCCAACTTTAGATTTGTCTTGATACGTCATGAAGTATAATTTCCACATTTAGATTTTTAAAAATCACAAGAGCAAATATTGAGAAGTCTTTGGCTTGTTGAAATGATCCCTGTATGTAATTTAGTGGCCAAAGTTGCATTTAGGTCTGTTCTAAAGTTAAGCAGTTGACTGGAATTTGTACACCCAGAGAAAAACTATGTTTAAATATGGTCACCTCCAACAAAACTATTTTTAAAGAAAATTGTGAACATATTATGGTTAATTTTACCATATTATTATCACCGACAACCATATTACGGTTAAATGTGTCCTCCATCAAGAAGGCACAACCATATTACGGTTGCATCCGAACATGTTTTGGTCAATAATAACTAAAATATGTTTAACACTTATAATAGCATGGTTTGTTTTCAACTATAGCATGTTGGACTTGGAGAAGAGGAATATACTATTGATAATTTAAAAACAAATTATTTTCATATTTAACCATAACATGTTTAGAGGCAACTATATGTTTGTGGCTTCTTGATGGAGGACTAATTGAACAATAATATGGTTGTCGTTGACAATTATATGGTTAAATTTTAACATAATATGTTTAAAATTTTGTCTAAAAATAGTTTTGTTTGAGGTGACCATATTTAAACATGTTTTTTCTCTGCGTGTATAAAATAAATTATTATTAATATCTGTCTCTCTCTCTCTCTCTGTTAGAATCAAAAGCTTAATTTCCTATTATTTGAAGTATTTATAAAATCTTTTTTACATACAATTTAAAATTTCCTAATAGCGCCCTTCTAAAATCGACCAGTAACATTACAATTTTGAACAAAATAATTACTCCTAATAAAGACTATTTATTTTGTAATCTAAGCCTTTTTTGCATGGTTAAATTTTAAGTCGATATACCGCAGTTATAATCAAAAACATTGTTACTCTTTTTAATTGGCTGCATTTTAAAATCTCATCAATTTCACACTTTAAAACTCAAAACGAAAAAAAAACATTAAATTAACAAATAAATAAATTCCAACAAAATATTCGTTATTTTAAATTACTTTAGAGATCAGAAAAGAGACATTGTGGTTTAAATTTTTGTGTAGTTTTATGTGTAATTTTATGGTGATTTTTTTACGTACGTGATCTTCTTTTTTTTTTTGGTTTCGCATTCACGTGGAATAAAACAAAAGCTTATTGTACCTGCAATTTGTGTATTTATGTGAAATTTACATTTATTTCTTTCGCATTTTCGCTTTTACATGGGATTTTTGAAATTAACAAATTTATCTGTTAGTTTTGAAAATTTATGCGAATTGTGTCAATCTTTTATGTTGATGAAGTTTGTGATGTTTTATTTTTTTTCCTCTCTTCAGTTTGAATTTATTATCCATCATTGGAATGAATATTTATTTGCAAAATAAATAATTATATTAATATTTAAACACATGAGTATTTTTTTTTTACTACAATATTATTTATCTAGTTTTCTTATTTACCAATGAATGAGTTTCAGATGAATGAGTAAATTGTATGCCAAGTAATTTTTTGCAATTGTCATGACTTTGAGCAATGAATTTGTAGCAAGACAGCCATAGTACATCATAAATTGTAAGCTGACTGGCAGACAGAGAGTCAGCTATGCAGATATGAGAAATACAAGAGCTGTAGATTAATATTTATTTGTAATCATAGTAATTATTTATTTGCTAATTTTATGGTTTATTTTGTGAAAATTTATGTCTGGGCATTTAGATATGAAAATGGATTGATAAGAATTAGAATTACTAAAGTTGCTTAAAATTTTCCAACAATCCGGCATATACTTGAAGCAACCTTAAAGATATTTGCCGTTTGAAAATTTAAATTTAGGAAACGGTCCACAAATTCTTAAAGTTGCATAAATAAAGAATAAAAATAGAATGTAGGAATTATCTCTTTTTCATAAATAAATTTTATTATATTAAGTATTTTGTCGAATGGGCTTCTACAATGATGGAATAGGACAATTGTAAGAAAGCTTTATAAATTTAAATTTCGCTCAGAGGCACATTGAAACAAATGTTGAATATTATGAAAAAAAAAAATTATTTTTTTTTAAAACCTTTTATTACGCACATGAATTTGGTTGTTGCAGTGTTGTCCCTTCTCAGAAAAATATTAAAAATTTCTCGACAAAAAAACAAACACAAAAAAAAAATATTAATACTTTGACTTCCTTAAATCCCATGGAAGTATTCACATTGGGAATAAGAATGGGATTAACAAGTAGAGCTTAACGAGTATAAATATAAACCTGCAGTGGAGTCCATAATGGACATTTGTAAAATTCAAAACCAATCGAAAAAAACTGCTGGTGGGCTACTCTCTATTGCGATGTGAATACAATTTCGAAAAATTGTTTAAAAATTAAGTAATACTGGCAATAAAAATAAAAGGTGGCGCAGATTGACAGCAATGAAATGTCAAAATATGTAAAAAAAATTTATATTCGAAAATTTAAATAAAATAAATAGGGATGATTTACGAAAAAAAAGAGGCGAAAGACAAGTGCGTAAACGCATTAAGGAGTACCAATTACTAGATTTGCTACCATTTTCTTTCGCATGGCAATAGAGAGTAGCCCTCCTGGTTGACTTTAATAGTGAAAGCTCATCCGGCACCTCCCATAGGCGGACGATTAATTTATTCTCTTGGTTTTCTAAGTTCCCTTTGCACACATTAAAACAACCTCCCGTCAGCAATCTATAAAGCACCGACGGATGGAGTACGATACTTATGCTTGTAAAAAAGCTTTTTAAAGGGGGTCGATAATGGACCTATCGGCAGTACTATATAAAAGTTCTTTAAGCCAAATTTGAAATTTTTATAAGATTTTAAAGACAATTATGGGGATTTTTAAAAAACCCGGTTTTCGGTTAAGCATTTTTTAAATAACCGGTTAACCGGCTTTAATTCGAATACATAAAAACACAAAAATCAAATAAGATTTTGTAATACAACGTTAATTTGAATAAAAACAAAACAATTTGCAAAGGTAAGGAACCAACAAAATACATAGATATGACTTAGATCAGACCTAACATATATTGGACGATAACATCCAAGAAAAGTGGGACCAGTAAATTGATCAAACTTTAACTTAAATTTCAACAATTTTTTATTGATTTACTAAACTTTATTTGTAAAAAGATATTTGTTTAATGTAATTTAGAAACTGATGAATGATATTTGATCTAGACAAACGTTTTACAAAAGCAAATAATTTATAGGAATTTAATTAAGTTATTATTTGAAATATTCTCCCAAATTTATTTTGAATGAACATGCTTTTTGTGTGAAGTATGTGTCAATTCATCGACCACAATTTGAAACTATATATGACATTGTTTGATTTCTTCAATTTTGTTTTTTAGTTCTTGGTGTTTTAATAAATAAATCTGATGAATTTTTTTATATCGTTGATTCCGCCGGAATGTTGTAGTTTTCAGCATTAAGTGATGCTAGAACTATTTAAGAGCTTTTAGTGCCTTAAAGTGCATTTCGTCCTCGGCAACACAATATTTCACCAATGATTAATTTTTCGCCGCGTATTTTAGTAAATCATTCTTCTTCGTCTCTTTAGAACTACTTCGAACTGAGTTAAGTTTTATGTGGAGCACATTAATGTCAAGCATGTAGACTAATTAAAGGTGATTAATAAGTCGTGACATGGAAGAACCTTTGTAACTTAGCATTTTAGAGCACTTCAAGCATCTAACTTTGTCTTTTAAATCGCGTTAGAACAATCTCTAGAGATAACCTCTATATAAAAATATATTTAATATTCAGAATACTCTCGGACAAATTCTTACTTTTTAACTGCACACGTTTTTGTAGTATTTTGAATAGTTTTCGATTTTTTTTTTTACAAGAACACACGCTTTTATAAGAGATTTGTATTTACAGTGTTCTTAATGTTTTTTGACCTTTGTTACAATTTGTTTTGACATTCTTCATTAAAAGTTTAATTTTGACTAATATTCAATTAGAAAATACTTAAATTACGGCTACATCTATAACCAGAGTAAGGAAAATGTATATTAATTACACATTATCAAAATAACCGGTTTATTCGATATTTGAAACATGGACATTTTAAAATAACCGACTTGGGCAAAGCAAAAATAACCGGTTAAAACCGGTCGAATAATAACCGTTCGATCTTCCTAGTTCTTAGTTCATAGAATGTTTGGGATTATCTTGGGTGCCCACCGTGTTTGAAAACAGTGGATGGCCAACAAATGTATTGACCACAACAACAGGTGGATATTTAAGTGAATGGATTCGGCAGAAAGCAGTACACCCGCTCCTTGCTTACAAGCTTAAGCTACACACAGAGAAAAAATATAGTTGATCATGGTGACGGCAACTACACTATATTTATTGTAACAATATATTGTTGTCGTACACAAAATATTGTTTTTTTTTTTTAATTTAATATCAACAATAATATAGTACCTGTAAACATGTCAATGTTTATCGCAATTATAAATTTAAGTACGTTTCACTGCAAAATAATCATTTTTATAACAATTCATTAATGATAACTTTGAAAAGATATTGTATTCCTCACAACGATTTAATGATATTTAATAGCCATAATATGACAACTTTCTATACATGTACTCCATAATATGTTTAAGATGCAAACAAAATATATTTACTCTAATAATATTTTGTTATCGCCATTTGTACAATAATTTTGCACCAGTTGTATCGTTTGTTTTACATATGACTATCGAATTATTTGTTATTCAGTGGTTAAACATTTTAAAAAAATACCCATTCGTACATTAAAAAAATCTTAAAGTTTCACAAAATAAAATATCAATGCTAAAAATTTTAATATTATTTCTTTTCATAAGCAACTTTATTATTGTATGTTGAAAAATTAATATTGTTTGAAAATGGTGCAAAAATATTGACCATTGTTTTGTGTTATTTTAGAGAAAAAGAATGAAAATTCTATGAAATAATTTATAAATAATTGCAACCTACAACAAAAATAGGTTAAAAATATTATGTTTAAAGTTGCATTATATTATGATGTGAAATATCTGTTTAAGTTTTACGTTAAGATTGCCAGTAAGTAAATCCGCATAAATATATATTAAAAGGTGCCGTGTTATAAAGCCATAGGCAATAAAGCCATATGACCTTGTTTCTCAATGGAATGAGAAATTAAACCATATGGCTTTTTTGCCAACACCCAAGTGCAATATCACCATAATCGTTTTGTAACCAAAGTGGAAATAACGCCATAACAGTGTAATTGTTATGTCATTGGGTCCATAATTACTAAAGAAGCTAAATACAAAAAAATGATCTGCATACACGCAGAGAAAAACATGTTTCATTATGGTCCCAACCAGCAAAACTATTTTTAAAGAAACTAATTTAACCATAATATGGTTGTCGGTAACAATGATTTGGTTAAATGAAACATAATATGGTAAACAAAATTTTAAAAATGGTTTTGCTGCTTTTTCTCTGGGTGTATATATTAAATATATAACGAAAACACTTTTGGGCGCAAGGATTTTCTACTCTATGGTATAACAAATACCGGCTTCGCTAACTAAAGCTTCTCTGCACAGCCGGCCTTCGGCCGGGCGCAAGGATTTTCTCCTCTATGGTATAACAAACACTGGCTTCGCTAACTAAAGCTTCTCTGCATAGTCGGCTTTCGTTCGGAAACAAGGCAGATTTTAGAAGCTTTACTTAGCGAAGCCGGTGTTTGTTATACCATAGAGGAGAAAATCCTTGCGCACGGCCGAAGGCCGGCTGTGCAGAGAAGCTTTAGTTAGCGAAGCCGGTATTTGTTATACCATAGAGTAGAAAATCCTTGTGCACGGCCGAAGGCCGGCTATGATCCCAAATTTGTTTACATTCTTATATGGACATTATGACACTTTTCAAAGTGTCATAACGTCCGCGGACGCTTCGACATTTCTTTGATGGACGTTATGACACTGGACGTTATGACATGCCACCCTTTTCACAATATCGAATCAAATAAATTAGAATTATAAAAAAAAAAAAAAAATTTAAACGAGCAATAACACCATAATGGCTTTATTTCATTCCTTACATGGAAATAAAGCCATATGGCCTTACTTCTCAATCCGGTTTGAAATAAGGCCATATGGCTTTATTGGCTATGGCTTTATAGCACGGCACCATATTAAAACTATGTATTTTTCGGTTTTGGATTTAATCTCCATATTATGATGAATAACATAATAGTAATATTATTTCTTCTTAACTTATGATGATTAATATGATAATAATATGATATCATTAAATTATAATATGATGTAATAAAAACGAATTAGGATTAAGGGAAAAATATTATGATGTAATATTACGAATATATTTGGTCATATTTAATATGATTCAATAATAATCGTAATATGTTGACTACAATCATGAATCTTTTTATAATATGTTGCTCTTAGAATATGTTTACCACAACCATATTTTTCTTTGTATATACGTTCATGTGATAAAGAATAGCCGCCTTTTTAAGTCGAAAAACACAATATCCGTCTAGACATAGAACAACATTTTACTTTCTCAAATCAAGTGAAAGTCAATTTCCTAGTTCGATAAGTCTGCAAATTATCTCTAATGTAACTATTATTACGATTGTGACAAGCACCGTATTGCCCATAAAATAATGTTCGAAAATGTTCCCATAATCAAGTATCATGTTTAGCAGATGTACGAACAACAGACAACAAATATGTTGTATGACATTTTTGTTTTTTCATTTTAAAACGACAAATTCTCCATTTACCACAGACACCTTGTGGCGACTTTCAATTTGAATTTAATATATCGGGTGATTTTTTTTTGGACTTTAAGTTGGCAGCACTTTGTTCTATTACAGCTGATTGATTTGATAGTTTTCAGTTGTTTTAATGTTTATTTGGTTTGGCAATTCCTCTTTAGGAGATTCAAGCCAGAACAACGTTTGCAAGTTTTTAAGTTTGCATTCACACCTTTTATCTTTTGATGCTCAATTCTTGAGTTTTTAGGTGAGACAAGTAAGAAGAGAGGGGGTTGGTACGGAGAAGCCTGTACTCGGTCCGTATGTTTTGTATTTTCGTTCGTAGGTACATATTGTATATGCACACTAATGGCTGCATGTAAATTTTTTTCTTCCCTTTTTCTCTTTGGTTCGCTTTGAATAAAATTGTTGTTATTTTGCAGTAAAAAAAGTTGAAACCGATTGCTGCGTCTGATTATATTGACATCTTCAAAATGGAATTAAAAAGACGTTGAGCATCAGGAGATGAAACGCGTAAATGCAGACTAAAATTTGTTTTGAAAAGTATGACTATAGATCCACAATTTTAATTGAACATTTCTTTCAGGGATAAACCACAATTTTTGTTAAATGGTTAAATCCTAAACCCATTTTGGTGCGCTTTATACACCGGTGGAATCAATTAACGTTGGTCAGAACGTGAGCTTTATAAAGGCATGCCTACAAATCTTTACGTGCCTCAATTGGCCGTCAGTAATTAGGGCTGATTTCATAAACCCAGTATTGCAAGGCATCACTAAAAACAAATGCGTTGACAAGGCTTCACAAATAAAAACAATGCAAAAACTTCGCAACCAATTTGGAGTAAATCCCATTACTATGCAATAATGAAATCAAGGCCTTGTCTATAGAAAAGTATTGGAGTTTATGAAGCAATTCCTTTTATGAAGTCAGCCCAGAGTTGCACAATTTTGATTTCAACAGAATGCTGCGATATATCACACAACGTGTGATACAAAAAATTTACTTTAAGAAATATTCTTGTGCAAGAATTGAAGCCAGGCGTCTTAAATTTGCATCTTATTTTCAGTGAATGGGCTCTGGCAGAACTCAATGAAAATCCGGTGTTTTTTCGTGAAAGTTTGTTTAGTGATGAAGCATATTTCTGGCACAATGGATACGTTTATACACAAAATTGCCGTATTTGGGCTGATGAGAAACCCGAAGAGTACCAGGAGCTACCATTACATCCATTAAAATCAACGGTAGGGTGTGGTTTATTGGCTGGTGGAATCATTGGTCCATATTTCTTCAAAAATAAAGAAAATCAGAATGATACCGTTAATGGTAACCGCTATTGCACCATGTGGACTATGTGCTTTCTAAAATTCAAAACGAAAAGAAATATTTGGCGAATGAATAGTTTTACGAAATGGTGCTGTTAACTTACAAGATGGTTCATGCCATTATCTCAGAATATGTGAAGTCCCAGCTCTACGCAGATAAGAAATTATCAATAATTAAATATTCAATGCGATATTGCCGAAATGCAGTCTGATTTACTGCAATGAGTGTGTGATGATTAGACCCAAAAGTTACGATATCTAAGCGCTAATCACGGAGGCCACATGACCAAAATCTTCTTGAAACATTAATGCCATAAAATTGTCTAATATAGAAAGTTGCATAAAATTAACAATAAAAACAATTTTCTCTATTCTACTTTAGTTAAAAGTTCTCCGCCTCTAAAGAAAACACCCGATATTTGGTGTCTGAGAGTTAATTTTTTTCTTTTTTTAATGCTTAATTTTAGTCTTTATGATTGTTTTCATAAACTTATTATAATCATTTGAAGATGTAGTCAAGTGTTGTGGCCTACGATCAACTACCACAGCCATTCAGTGTTGTGTCTGCCATTTAGCAGTAACAGGAAATTATAATTTCTTTCTTTAATATTGTCTCTGGTTGACGATGTGGGTTTGTAACTTCTACACCATTTCTGATTTTTGTTTAAAATTTTCATATTTCAGTAATTATTTTTATTCTGCTCTTTTAGGAGGTCAAGTACGTTAGTTTCGAAGTATGTTAGTTTCGAATATATTGTTCTGAAATAAAGCTTTTTTTACAGCGAGAGCGTTCACAGATAAAATTCTCCAAGGTTTTTAACCAATTAAAGTCTTAATCGAAAATAAAATCAGTTTTAATTAAAAATTTAATCAAGTCCATTAAATATTTAATCAAGTTAATTAAACGTTTAATTGGTACTATTAACTTGTTTACTGGTGCAAATTTAAATAATTTTTTGATTAATATCACAAATTTTTTAATTAATAATAAGGCAAAACTTCCCAATTTAAGCCGATATATCAATAAACTTAAAGTAACACTAAACTTTGGTATTGTGATTAGAAATTTTCAAAGTGAAATTAAAAAGTTTGAAATATTCTCTGAAATGAAACATGAAATGGTGTAGTTGTGCAGTATCATGGTATAATAAGTTTATTAGTATAAAAACTTGTGAGATCATAGAAATGAATTTTTAGTTTTAACGTCTTTAATTTTTTTTTTTTTTTTTTTGAGGATAATCAAGAAATCACGTAACTTGAGGTCGAGAGCCTTTACTGAATCAGTATACGTTTGGTGTGATGTTGGGTTTGTTATTCCATGGCAATTCCCGCTTTAAATCAAATCAAAGAAAAATCAAAAGATAATCAACTCAATTATGAATAAAAATTCCCCGGAGTTTTCTCCCATTTTTCCTATGAAAATTCATTTGAAGAAATGGGAAGAGGGAAATAACTCCCGGTGAATGTATATTCATAATTGGGCTGTACTAAAATAGAAAAATTTTAAATCTTACTGTTCTTTGTAGTCGAATAATTCATGTAAAGTATTGAAAACTAATTTCAACGTTACTTGCAATAAACCCCCGGAATTTGAAAACAACTGAATTTCCCAGGAAATCCCGGGATGGGAGTGCCACGAAAAAACCCCTAGTATAATAAGAATCAGGATTTACAAAAATAGGAATGTAAAAAAATTTAAAACATACTGAGAGGGCAGTTTAAATTTATTCAGCACAGAAAAATTTTTTACCAATTAAAGCATTAACCCAAAAAAAAAATTAGTTTTAATTAAAAATTTTATCAAGTTTATTAAAAATCAAGTGAATTAAACATTTAATCAAGTGAATTATTCGTTTAATTGATACTATTGATATGTTTACTGGCTCAAATTTAATTAATTTTTTAATTAATATCACAAATTTTTTAATTAAAATAAATTTTTTTTTTATCTGTGAGGAAATAAAGTTGACATTTTGGATATATGTAATATCGATTTTAGGAAGATGATTACTTAAAAAACAGATCACGCGTGACTCATGTCAAACTGCTTTGTATTTTTTGTTCAGTATCGTTTGGCAAGTCATCATGGTTAGATGTACACCACAACAGCTCCAACTCCAAATTGTGTAGCTATATTACGAAAATCAGAATTCTGTGAGAAATGTTTTTCTTGGGATTCGAGAAACTAACGGTGCGCATAATCGACCAACTGAAAAAACTATTGCCAATACCATTCGCAAATTTAGGTCCCAGTTTACATTAATGGATGATTCTCGACAGGTTAGACCACATCCAGCACTTAGTGCAGAGGTCCTCAGCAGCTTGGCTTGTCGTTTTCGACAACTTGGCGTATTTTACTTAATGATCTCGGACTTAAAGCGTACAAAATTCAACTTCTGCACGAAATCAAGCCAGGTGTCTTAAATTTGCGTCTTATTTTCAGTGAACGGGCTCTGGAAAAACTGAACGAAATGAAAAGCCGGTGTTTTAAAGTAAAATTTTGTGCGGTGATGAAGCACATTTCTGGTTCACTGGATTCGTTTATAAACAAAATTGCCGTATTTGAGCTGATGAACAACCCGGAGAGTACCAAGAGTTGCCATTGCATCCATTAAAACCAACGGTATGGTGTGGTTTATGGGCTAGTGGAATGTTACCGTCAATGGTAACCGTTATTGCACCATGTAAACGGACTATGTCCTCTCTTAAATTCAAGGGTATGGTCTTGGTGAGCTCTGGTTTCATCAAGACATCAAACAATGACCTTGATGAGAAATCATTTTGGTGAGTACTTAACTTCTCTTTTTGCTACGGTAAATTGGCTACCGAGAGCATGCGATATCACACGTTTGGACTATTTTCTCTGGGGATATGTAACGTCTGAGGTCTTCAGGAATAAGCCAGCTACGATTGACGTTTTGGAGGCCAACATAACTTGTGTTATTCGCAAGATACCACTCGCCATGATTAAACGAGTCGCCCAAAATTGGACCTTGCTGACCACCTCAGACGTAGCAATGGCCAACACTTGCATGATATCATTTTCAAGTCACTATGAATAGTTAGGTTGAATGTGATTTTGGTTCATTAGTCCCTTAATGACGCCAATTGATGTCACCACGATCTATTCTCCCTATTTTTTAAGTCCAAGCTACCCATCTCTTGTAAAAACCACAAACTCTTAAAAAGACATAAAACTTTTTTTATAATAAAGAAAAACATTTTAAAAATTCCTGTAACTAGAGTTTAATTTATTGTCAATTGAATTGTAGTTGTTGCCGGTGTAGATGATGTTAGTGGTTGGAGTATGACTTCATGCCATCTGGTCGTCTCTCGCATTCAGGCTAACAAGACTTTAATTTGGTATCATCATTTGGTAGGCGACAAGTCAAATAAACGTTTGTATTTTTTGATCAACTTCACATTTGTATGTACATATCGATAATCATGTAAACGTGCATATGTGTGAACACATTTACATTGTAACAACTTTTGGTTTGGAGAGGTATAAAGTAGTAAGTGTTGCCAAGTAAAAACGAGATTGTTATGTGAGATTGTTCTTCTTCGACTTTATTGGGAAATGGAGTTTAAAAAAGATCTGTGTTAATTGAACAAATCAGTAATAAGTTAAGCAAACCCAAATTGTTACAGTATAAAATTTAGATGACGGTGAAGTTTACATATCGTTACTTTAATTTAAAAACGTCATATCTAACATATAAAAGTTTTTAAGCTTGAAATATATAACATGATAAAAAAGAACATTTTAAAAACTTTTGCATAGTTTTAGGACTTTTTGAAATGTAGGAACTTTCCAAAATTAAAAACATTTTATATGTTAGATCCGCCTTTCTTAATTAAAGTAACGATATTGCGCTGCGTGGTTAAGATTTTCTTGTGCGCGTTTTGTGTTTAAATTGCAGCCATCACATGATGCCACAAAACGCCTTTTTTGGAATCGATCCACCACTTCAAAATCATGGGCACTGCTACTGTTAATAGTAACAGTTTTGACTCTTGTCAGCTGGGATCTTTAAACGATCTGCCCCTGAAAAGATCAAATATTAACTGCACCTATATCCTTGATGGGTTAACGCCAAGTGCAGATGCTTAGCTCTAGAACATCCTCAGGGTAGATAATATAGTTCTTTTGAAGAATGGAGAAGCGATTAACTTTAAGCCTACCTAATTTTATTCCGAGTTAATGTTACTCAAAGCCAATTAAAGTTTTTTTTAAATAGAGTTATTTATATCCATCTTTAAACGGGCCAGTACTCAATTTTGTAATTGGACATGATTTTCGGGAGGGAGTTCTATATGAAACTTAGTTATACAAAATTTTATAAGTAATAATACAATCATTGCAACCTTTTACAAAACAATTTCTTTATTCTTCTTAACTATTAAGACTGAATATTACACGAAGTAATTTTATTTATAGGACATGAAGTTCCAAACTTCTTTAGGCTTAAAAGTTTAAAAAAGTTTAAAATAGCCTTCTATTGGACTAAACATTTCCACACAAGTTTTATTAAACAAAATGCATCCCCGACAGCAAATGTGAAAAATAGGATGTCTCAAAAATACATTATACCACCATATCACAGGGTACAATCCGTTCGGAAACGGAATTTGGTGCTTCAGAAAATTAGGAAAAAACTTTGCGAAATGAAACCATTTTTGTTTTCATGAACGAAATGGGAGTTTCTGCATCTTAAAGACTAAAAAACTATCAAAATATACTTTCTATCAATAAACAAATATGTATGTTTTCTTCGGTCCCGAACGGAATTGTACTCTGTGACATGGCTGATAGTTTTAAAGAAGTATTTTCCAATATAAAAGGTATTTTTAAAGAAGTGACTTCGTTTTAACTTTTAATTTTACTATGTTAAAAAGTTCCTTAGTGCTTAATACTACATTTTAAGCAAAAGTACATTTTAAGCAAAAGTACCCTTTAAGCAAATTACCTTTTAAGCAAAAGTACCTTTTAAGCAGAAGTACCTTTTAAGCAAAAGTACCTTTTAAGCAAAAGTACCTTTAAAATAGAAGTACCTTTTAAGCAAAAGTACCTTTTAAATAGAAGTACTTTTTAAGCAAAAGTACCTTTTAAATAGAAGTACTTCTTAAGCAAAAGTACCTTTAAAGCAAAAGTACCTTTTAAATAGAAGTACTTCTTAAGCAAAAGTACCTTTAAAGCAAAAGTATCTTTTAAGCAAAATTAATTTTAAGAGAAAAGTATCTTTAAAGCAAAACCTTTTTTCAAAAGAGGTATTTTTAAAAAAGAATTAATTTATACAAAAATAAATTTTTAATACATTTTTTAAAACAATGAATACTTTTGCAAGACTTTTTAACACAATGAACCAGGGCTGTGGAGTCGTCAGAAAAAAAACTTACTCTGACACCGACTCCAAACGCTGAAATTATTTGTGCGACTCCGACTCCGACGCCGACTTCAACTCCTACTCTAATCTTGATGCTAAATGTGTATGAGACTGGTCCTTATTTGACTTTGAACTCTTTTTATACCCTCCACCACAGTCGTGAACGAGGGTATACTAAGTTTGTCATTCCATGTGAAACTTTTTTATTATGCACAAAGTATATTTAGTCTGGTTTCTTGAGTAATTCTAGGCCGTTTTAGCCATGTCCGTCTGTCTGTCCGTCTGTTGAAAACACTCACTTTTAAAAAATTCAAACGATAAGAACAATGTTGGTGTCAAATTGCTTCTAGTTATCCTAAGCAGTTTGGGATTGAAATCGAGCAAAATCCGATCAGAAGGATCAGAGTTATGAATCAAAATGTAGAACAACCACCCCAAAAAATTTACAATTTTGTTGCAAAAATAACATAAAAGGTGGCATATTGCACGGCATGATACAAAATTTTGCACAAATTCGTTCTTTATGACTAGAAATTATACTGTACGTCTAAAACCGTAATAAATATTGCTATCATACTAAAATGTGCTACGTCATAGTTTTATAGGACTAGAAATCACATTTTGCAAAAAGTAATGAATGAACAAGTTATACTGGTTTACAAAGTGTTTTTTTTAACTAGAGTTTGCCAAGTGGTCGAAATTCGACCATAATTTTTTATGCAAATATGAAGAAAACATACATATAAGTATACATGAATTTAAATGTTTAGAGAATTCGTTTTTTCGTGGATCGATTTGGCTAGGTACCAACCTCCGAACCAAATGTTCTCTTCTTCTCAGTCCGTGAATGTTTAATTTAGTTTTTTAAGTTGAATTATATGAAAAAAGTCAGAAAGCACCAACTGAAAAAGAAAAAGTACAAAAATTTCGCCTCTTAAATATAGTTTCTCAATCACTCAAGGACTCTGCATTTATGTTTCTATGTTCAGTATTATTAAAAATTCAAAAAGTACCAGTTAAAGAACGAAAAGTACCAAAAAGCTCTTCCTTACAGATTCTTATTCCCTCAGAACAATGCATGCTTAATTTTATGTTTCTAGGTCCAATATTAACTAAAATTCCAGTACCAGTTGAAGAACAAAAAAGTGCCAACATTTTTCATCTTATAGGTTCTCATTCACCCAAGACCTTGCACAAATAATTTTTTATTTCTATGTTCAATATTACAAAAAATTTAAAAATTACCACAAGCAGCACGGAAAAGTAAAAGAAAGTAATTAAATTTCCCGTATTTCCCCTTTCTAAAAATTATTTCGCTCCGTTGAAGTATCAAAAATTTCAGTGTTGTAGTGGGAGACCATAATTTATTGCGTTATATGTCAATATACAGAGAAAAATGTTTTTAAAAAAACGTACCAATGGGTACGATTTTATCCCTTAAAACGTTCGTATTTCGAAAAAGTACCAAATTTATATATGTATTTTTTAGATAAGATACGAATTTGGTATAGCCTATATTCCTATACTTATTGGTTTAAAAGCCAAAAGTTCCAAAATAGAGGTTAAACCAGTTTATTCTCTGAAAGAGAACCAGACACCTGTCCGCTTATTATTTTAATGAACAGCGATAAGTATACATTTTTTTTTGGTTTCTATTAGTTTTGGTGATATGAAGTCACCGAATTTTTACCCTTTTTACACTCTTAGTAAAATATACATTGTGCACTTCAGTAGGTAAATGCCTTTTAAATGGTGAAATTTTTGTTTAAATCGGTTGACAAACAGAGACGGAAAGTGTTCTTTACCGTTTTGCCTTTGCCGATTTATGTAAAGATGTACAAAATGTATTTCATCAAAACAGTACCTTAACAAATAATGTTCATTTTACAATAATATACCTTTATACAACAATAATTAACACCCTCTTCTTAAAGACTCTTTAGTAACAAATTGATTTTTTGAAAATCATGTTTCCAACAAATGTCTGTGACACTTACAACCCATCTAGTGTCTTTGTATGTTTGTGTATATTTATTACATAAAATTTAATTTTGATTTATGTGATTTTTCCTCTTGTAATAAATACATGTACAAAAGTTGTGACATCACAATAGAAAAGATGACCCAGCTGAATGTTTTAGATTAGAAATCTGATACCTGGACATACCTTGAGGTGGCTTAATTTCAAATGCATATTGAAGCCTTCGATTTAATAAGAAATTGACAACATTTCAACTGACAACATTCTCTTTTTAGCAGTGACTTGTCCATTCGATAAATCATCCTTTTTCGGCCAGCTCTTGATGTATGATGGCGCATCAACGTCACACAAAAGAGGAAGAGATGTGACTTAAACAAAGAAATATGGTTGATTGTTTAAGTGTTTTTCTATTTTGTACGATTGTCTGCCCCCAGTTATCAAACAACGAATTCCGCAGTGTAATTTAAAAATGTATCTTGATTAGTTGTTTTAAAACACTCACACACACACACTCGAACTAAACTAATAATTTTGGATTTTTTGCTTTTTCCTTATGATACCAAAAAAAAAAAAACAAATTTGAAAGGAAAAATGTGTTTAGTTTTTTTGCCAGACCACAAAAACAAGCTCATGTTTAGGAGAAAAAAGCCAACATTATTTGCCACTGAGGGAGGAAAAAAACATTACAGATGTATTTGGTCAAAATGGATTTAATCGCAAAAAAAAATGGTTTTGTAAAAACTAGACATCTTCAAATTTTTTTAGTTTTTGTTTGTTCTGTTTTTTGCTCATTTTCGTGATGACAGCTGAACAAATTGCCAAGACGTTGGAAACCGAAAAATCAACTATCGCTGGCTGGTATGGTTAAGCTGATGGTAATCATTAGTTTCATCTTCATAATCATTATAATCTTAATCTACGTTCGGCATTCGTCAACGTCAAAATTATCATGGGAAGTTTATTTTTTTGTCTAAAATGTTGTACTTATTTATTAACTAAAATTATGATTATGTTTAATGTTTTTTTTTTCTTTCTTTTAATAACTAGAATTAAGAACATTAATTGCAAGTTTCTTTTGGATAATTCTAATTTTTCAAGTGAAAAATGTTTTAAATGTAAATAAGATTTATGAAATTTTTTATTTTTTTTTTTTGTATAAAATATGGAATCAAGATTGATAGAATATAAGATTGCGCTAACCCGAATACAAACTTTGAAATCTTCTGCGCATGTCGAACATATGACGTCACACAACCTGCTTTCCTATTGTCTACTAATTTCAAGTTGTCAAACTCAAGAATGATGTTTTATTGTTATATATTTTCTTCGGACTAAAATTGTTGTAACACACTTATGTAACGTTTTTTTTTTATATTTTTAATGCTTAAATATTCTTTTTCATAAAGTGTTAACTAAAATCCGTAATGTAAACACAGTAAATAAAATATATTTTTTAGAAACTTAAAAGTATTTTAAATGGTCCTCTCTTAAAAAATTCATGCTTATTTTATAAGAAAATCGAAAATTGTAGGATCTTTCAGTCATGGCAGCCCTTGCCAAGGACAAACTACGTCATCTTACAATAAATCATGCGCATGGCTTAATCTTTTATTCTACCATTCTTGATATGGAATTATTTAAATCTGTAAAAAAGATTTAGGCCTTAAGCCTCAGTTAACTGAGAGTAACAGTAACGTTGCAAATCAGCTGCTTCATTGTAAATAACTTAGAACGATTATATTTAGTTAGCAGTAAGATGTTACGTCTCAATCTGTAAGAAATAGATTGGTCTTACTTTTTCACGGTATGGTCGCATTACTGTTACTCTCAGCTAACTGAGCCTTTAATTGTGTAAAACGCAACGCAATGCCAAAATTATATTGAAAGCAAAAGCAAAGTCAAAAATATTTCATAATTTTGTTGTTTCTTTCTACACAAGATATTCAGCCAAGGCGAATTCATTACAAGTGATCCTAAAAGCCCTGCTGATAACTTTTTTTCTTTAGCTTTAAAACTGTTGGATGTCAAAATTGTGTTTATTATCTTTGTTTCTATTTTGATTTGTTTCGGTTTTTGACATTGTACAATGATTTTACAAAAACAAATTGCTTGTGGTTTTTGTACGAGTTGTACTTGTTGTACTACCGAGATTACCTGGAATGAATTCGCCTTGTATGCAGCGTTTGAAATTTAAAAATTCATTAGCGGTGTTCAGTGTTTGGTGAAAATGGTCTTTCGAAGGAAAAATGCAAAATTTCGTAGCTGCTTTATGAAATCTAACGGAAACTCTGTGTATTTTGTTGTTGGATTTAACAAAAAAGCCATGATATTTTACATTTGTTCCTTCGCAAGACCATTTGCAATTAACACTGAACGCCGGTAATATGAATTTCTGTGGAAAGGAACAACAAAAATATAAAATATTTTTGACTTTGTTTTAACTTTAAATAAATTCTTGATTTACGCTTAAAAAAGTGTAATTTTAATGTAACCAGAAATTTTTTTAAACATTTCCCTGCACGCAAACAAAAACCACTTTTTTTTGCATAAATCCCTAACAAATTTGTTCAATAAATTTAGTGAGCAAATACCAATATTATCGTTAACTTTTGGCCAACTTTCTGCCGAACTTTCTGGGCTCACATTATAAAAGTTTTCTTTCAGAAAGTCTGAGTTTATTGGTGAGAGGAATAGAATATTATCTTCCCCTTTCTTTCTAAAAGAAAACTTTCATAGTGTGATCCCAGAGTAGACGGTGTTAAAAAAAAATATGGTACTGGATACGAAACATGATAAAACCAGTTACCGATTTTGTCACTTCATGAAAAATATCAACAAATACCTGGGTAAACCCCTTTTCAACATTGCTTAGTGGCCAAATGTGATCTTGATTAATGGGAGCAACTGCCACATGGCATTATCTTACAGTGGATTACAACCACTTCGTGATTTATATATGCCATTAGCAGATTCTAGTGTTTGAGTACAGGATCATTTTTAAGCACATGTTCGAGTGTATAATCTGAAAAAATACACACTCACTCCTTATTTAGGAGCCGCAGCTCTCTATCCTCTACTGCTACAGTTAATTCTAGCAGCTTCTGTTGAAAAGCAAGAGCACCTAAGGATTTCCGCGGGCTGAAGTTTCCCACAAGGGTAAACAATCAGCCTTTCATATGAATAATCCATACCCGCAGTTTTGGGTCACTTCGTGTTCCTTCCTTCCTTCCTTCCAAATAGGACAAGACAATCTTCCGAGGAAGCATTTCTTGGAAAATCATACCTCAACAGATAGTCAGACCGGTGCCAATGGGGGCAACTGACTCTCGAAGCACCAAATAGCAATTAGGTGCTCTGGTCAGCACCTCCGACTCAAGAAATCAGAAAACTTCAAGAGCTCTGTCATTTTGGATTGGTAAGATTTTTTTAAAATGTAAAGCATCTTGGACTTAATTTAAATGATTTTACAGTAACCGTTCAACAGATGATATACAGAAATTTCAAGTGTCTTCACTACTTTTCCCATTAAAACTACCTTTTGAAATATGTTGTGGATTATTATCTAAGATATTTGTACAATATTGGAATACTTTCACTATTACAGTACTTCAAATACGTATAAATCTTTATTGCAATTGTGTGGGAGGTGCCACGCCCGCTCGTCTAATCCAGCCGACTTTTTGGCAGATGTCGTGTATTGATAACGAAGTTATTTGTTTCATATTGGAAAACTCTTATTTTAACCGTCCTCCAGATATAAGGTTATTCATATTTTTATTGTATGGTTGTTGCCACGCCTACTTGATTAAAATATATTAATAGCCTATGTTAAGCGCCGAGTAATCAGGAAATTACTGTGAAACTTTCAGGAAAATCGGCTCAGTAGCATAGGAGTCTGTAGAGAATAAACAAACATACGCTTTTTCATTTGTATATTATATTTTTATTTTTAAAGGTATAGTTAACCATAAGAGTGGGTCCTACAAAGCTTGAAGACTTTTGTCTTCAGATATGAAGTATTTAATATTTTCGTCCTATGGAGGGTATTGCTCCTCCTTCGCATACCCCACCCATTTTTATTTTGGAATTTATAGCTTACCATAATAGTGGATTTAACCACATTTGAAGACTCTCGCTGTAATAGTTTTTCAGTTACGCGATATTAAATATATGCTTCCTATGGGGAGTATTACTCGCCCTGCGCCTACCCCTTTTATTTATATTTTTAAAGGTGTAGCTTTCCATAAAAGTGAATAATACCAAGTTTGAACATTCTCACTATAACAGTTCTTACGATATGCTATATTAAACATTGGCGACCTATGGGGGTAGCACTTCCCCTGCAGCTATCTTACTTCTCCCAACACCTACATACGTGAAACAGTATCAAAGATAAGAGGATTATAAATTTTGAGTTGATTAGGCGTGCCACCGTCCCTTTGTCCAACCACAACTTTACATAGCCTAGGGCTCATTAATTCATAACAACAGCCTACTGTAAGAATTTGATGACGATCGGTTCAGTAGTTAATTAGATATAATCGACATAAAGGGGCGTGTCCCCTCCCACTTTTTTTTGCAACGTATTTCTATTCATAACAATACCATATATACCAAATATCATCATCCTACGCCAAATAGTGGCTAAGATATGAGGATTTTTGTTTTGGGTTGTATGGGCGTGGCACCGCCCCTTTTTCCAACCACTTCTTTATATAGCTTAAAGTTTAGTAACTCAAGGCAGTCGTCTACTGTGGAAATTTGATGACGATCGGTTTAGTAGTTTATTAGATATGGTGGTTTTTACTTTTTCTATCCGCCCTCTCTTTTCATGGAGCTTATTTCTATTCATACTTTCACCATATGTACTAAATATCATCATCCTATGCCAAAAAATGCCTAAGATATAACGATTTTAAATTTTGGTTTGTATGGGCGTGGCATCGCCCCTTTTTCCAATCTCAACTTTATATAGCCTACTGTCTCTTCCTGGGTCACAGTTATATTCTGTGAAAATTTCAAGATGATCGGTCAAGTGGTTTGACCTCCTTAAGGCACAAATATATATACAAACATACATTCACTTTTATATATATAGATTATGTTTCTCAAATTGAGTAAAAATTTAATTTTTTGTACAATTCCTGTTCAAATACAACCGCATGTTAATAAGAAAAAACAACAAAAAAAAAACTGGAAAATATTGAAGGAATAAGACTATTTAAGTATGAAAGCTTTATAAATTGTAATTTGACTTAGAATACATGTTCAAATTAATTTAAAAATTTATAAGAAAAAACTTTATTCCGCAATTTATCAGCTAAATCCTTTTTTTATTCAATTAATATTTAAATTGTCAGTGAGGAGTACAATTCCATAGACAAATAGTTTTAAAATAAAAAATAAATAAATCTCTAATACTTACCAATACTTCCTTAATTTTTAAAATTTTCCTTTAATCTATGAGCTTTGTTTATTCACTTTCACTTGCTGAAAAGGTTGCCGCAAATATTTCTTCAGTTGAAAAAGTTTTAAATGTTAAAAATTTCCAAATTGGTCTGGTATTTTACCCGGCCCCATAACACTTATGAATTAAAAATATAATTTTGATTTAATTAACATTTTAGTTGTTTTGAAATAAATTTTTAATTAAAAAATTAATTAAATAACAAAAAATTTTAACTGATTTTTTAGTTTAAAATAAAAAAATTTTAAGTTGTAGAATTGTTGTTGGGAATTGCCACAACCTGAGCTATATTTAATTAAATTAAATAACACATTGTTTGAGACCGCAAAGTTTTTTGATCATTTTTTTTTTCAATTAAAATTAGAAATATCATGAAAAATTAAAAAATATTAGTAATTAATATAATCATTTTGGTAATGGGTGGTGCAAAATCAAGAAATTCTTTGCTTGATTCTATAAATTTGGTGATTAGAGACAATTTTTAATTTTTTCTGTGTATATATACTAGAGTATCCAATTATTTGACTTTTGGTTTTGTTCGAGTAAATAATTAATCGATTTTAAATTTTAATTTTGTTGAATTAATCGAATAAGTGTTTTATTATGTTCGAATACCTCGAATAATTCAAATAATTTTATCGAATGGAAAACCCATACTTGTCTATTTGACTTGATACTTTTATTATATTAATAAACAGAGAAAAAAAGCAATGAAATAAAAATATAGTTAAGCAATTAACTACAAAATAACAATTCATTTATACCACGAATACAGTTCTAAAACTTTTAAAAAATAAATAATTAAAAAATCAAAAACCCTGCTGTAAAACACAGTTTTTAATGCGCTAAAGAGATCGAAACAAGATTAAGGAATTAAAAATAAAAATCAACTTTAAACAGACTATAGAATGATCTGAAAGCCAAAGTTTAATACATGAATTAGGTTCAGCAGCAATCGGGGTCCATTAATATTATTTCAGTGTATAATTTTCAATTATGTCAATTATGTTCAATTTTATAAATTATTTTTTAATTATTTATTTTATTGTAGACGTTTTTGTCGCGGTATTTTTATAAGAGGTCCAGCCTATTTAAACAAATTTATTATTCGTAATTTAATTTAACCAGTATTCTTCCTGAAATTTAGTTAAAATTTAAATCAATTGAGATTCTCAGTTAATTTGTTTTAAATCGCCGTATTTTTCCTGATTTTAAGAGAAGTTATGGTCAAGATAAGAACTCAAAATATTAAGAAACCTTTTAAACTGGATCGTTTTTAAAGTTTGTTCGATTTCAATTTCACTGATATGTATTCGACTTACCGAAGATGGCTGATAACTTTATTTTTCATCATTTTTAAGCTCTACTCTATATGTTTGGGTTATTTGTTTCTTTAACGTATTACTATTTTGCGCCAACAATCCGTTATTTTGTTTTCAATTACCTTCTAATGACACTTCGGTTTTAATGCGAATTTAACAACACCTTAAATGCCAAAATCCATTCAAAATGGGATGGTAAGAGGCAATAAAAAAATTGAAGGTCGAGTTAAAACAGGTAACCCATAATCTGACAGTGCATCTGACATATTTATAAATGCTAATGAATCTTTTTATAATGAACGTTAAATTCAATATGAAAAAGCGCTATTTTAGTACGAAAATTCTTACGTTTGGAATTAGTAGTTTATCGTTTTTTACATGATTTAACTCACACACATCCACATCAAAAAAGGGACTAAAATATTTTAAGAAGTGCGAGTAACACAATAGATACAGAATATAACAACATGTTATATAGTTGTTATGTATTTTATTAGTTAGAAATCTAAAAAAATATGTTTATATTAAAAAAGTAGAATGTTCTAAGAAATAAATTTTAATCGATTAATTGACATATATTGTTTGGATTATTCGTTATTTGAAATTGGCTCTTTTAATTATTCGATCAAATAATGGCGAAAATTTTCTTCGATTAATCGAACAATGATTAATTGAGATTTACCTTCAGTGAAAGTTATGAAAAGAAACAAAAACAAAATCAAAAAACATCCGATTCTTTGGGGAATCTGCGATCCCTTTCCCACTTTGCTTAAGCACATTATATTTATAAAAATGTTAACAAAAAGTTTACTTACATTCAATATGGTTTGACATATTTGTTTAACATGCCTTAGGTCTTAATACGTTGACCAAGTTAATAAAAAAAAACAACATATTTTTTAACAAACGCGAAACCGATGAGTATATTAACCTACTATCTCTTTGGGAACTAATATTATGTATTTAATTATGCGCTAGTAACATCGACTTGATGTTAAACGTATATTTTCAGTATTTTCTACGGATTTGTGTGACAACCAAAGATCATTTGCATGCCGTTTTTAAGCATTTTCGTGCACATTTAAACTTGCCCTGTTCATAAGTTAAATACGACGGAAAGATTTCGCCTGGTTGTAAATTTTTTTTTATAGAATTTCGACATTTAGAGCAACTAAGTTCATTGAACGATCGTCTGGGCCGCTGTGTTTATCTATCTGTTGAGTGTGCCCTGAATAATTCTGAGTTAAAAAAGTATTTGAAAGAATTTTTAAAAAATAAATAAAAAAATGACAGAAGTCAAATATAATTGTCAACATCCCGCCACCCTGATACACTTCACCGAGAATTGAATTTTTCAAAATTGAACATTACATATCGTCGGTCACAGGTTGACAACTCTTAACTCACTTTTAAATTTTTTGAAATTGTCAACTCTTTAATTTTTTTTAATCTTAAATTATTTCAATACCTTTGCTTTCTTTACACCATCTTACAATAAATATCTCCTACTAAGTTTGGTTTTTTTTATTTACTTCCAACACGGTTTAGTAACGGAGTAATAACGTTTTTTTTTTGTCTCCTGAAAAGTACAAAAAAACATGTTAAGAGTTATCAACCTGTGACCGACGATATGTTCTCTGATTAACTGCCGAATACCCTCCAAGAAATCAGTCATTTAAAAATAATTCGGCACACAATAGTGATGACAGTATTTTGATTCGTTACGTTTTTCGGATTTTTAGGCATTTATATGAGACGACGGTAAAATATAAATCCTATAAAACGGAATTCCTTTAAGAATTCGTTCACAATGGCAGCAACATATTCACTTCGTGTTCACAATTTTTTTCGCAACCACACACATTTTCAGTTGAATGTTTGATTGTATGAAAATTTATTTTACGTTTTAACTATTATTTTTTAAATCATTTTGTTAATGGAAAAACCAGAAGTAAAGGAAAAAACAAGTGAATCAATTGAAAATAGAAAATCATTCACCGCAACAAATTTCGATCGACCAAGAAAAATACAATTTGATTAAAAGATTGATGTTCGACTATTGACTGTCAGCCGTCGTCAATGGCGGTGAGTGTTAAACGGCAAAGAGTTCTGATGAGATAGTGTGAATTCTATTGAAAAATGTCAAATCAACCTGTATGTGGGTTCAATCCCAGTTTCAGTCAGGAATGAAAAATTATCAATATATTCATTTTCAAATCAATTAATTTCATGTTGTTAACTCCATTTTTCATTAAAAATAATTTAATGAAAATTAAATTTGATGAAATAAAGCCTGAATAAAATATAAAAATTTGGATTAAAATTTGCATTCAAAACTAAATAAAATTACTATAGACGACATTTACAATTTCATGCAAATTGTTGCTGAAGTAGACTCAACTTTTTCAAAAAATTTTAGTTAAATTTTTGTTCAAAAAATGTAAGGAAAATATATGAATTACTTTAGGAAGAAATAAGTTGGAAGAAAAAAAGTAATTGTTGCTGCCGTTGTGAACGAAGCTTAAATGTTATTACCAGGGAAACCGGAAAAATGGTTTAAAAAAATGTTTTATTAAAATATGCCCTAAAATCAAAAATCTCTGATTTAAAAACAAAACATTTCACAACTTAATAATATTTGCATACAAAAATTAAGCTAAAATGTATAATCGGTCAATCCCGACTATCTGATACCCTATACCATAGTATTTATAGAACAATTTATGACAAAATTCCGTATTTGGAAACAATGGCCAGTCATGTTTTGAAGTTAAGACTTAGAACATATATCAGAATGTCATTGACTGCTGAGAATGTCAAACTGTGTTGACATTTCTGTTCAGTAAGGACTGGCAAGTCATCATGAATCGTTTAACGCTCTAATTTGCGCAAAAGTTAATTTGTAAAAATAAATCTGTTCGCGAAGCTTACAGAGCATTTTATACGTTTTACGAAGCTCTTTTCTGGTTTAATGGCTACAACAACAAGCAAGAGGCCATAATAGAGCGAAGAAAATCTTCAAGCCGTTAACGAATCACCATTACATTACGATGAATAACGAATGCTGAATAGCTTAACATCAATGACATTCGTTTAAAACAAGACGACGCAACTTGACAACTTTATTTCCAGATGTGGTCCTGTTCACTGGAAATACAACAACTCAATTATATCAAATAATTACAGACGGAATGGCAAACTTAAATATACCCAATTACCTTCGGTGAAGGGAATAAGAAGAGTAAATGTTGGAATTTCAGCATTTTGGCCATAACTCGCCTATTTTTTAACCGATTTGACAGATTCATATACCGATATCTTAAGCAAGAGAGGATGCCGTTTACCATGGTAATAAAACTTGAATTTGGGAAGGACTTTGGTTCCGGAAAATGGGTATTTTTCACCAAACATTATATTTTGCTAATAACTTTTTTGTATCTGAACCGATTTTGCTGAGTTTTCAGCAAATATGTTCTACCAAAGATTTCCGATCTGGTGTATAAAACGTACCCATAGGTCATATAACAGCTCTAAAATTTCAGTTTTTATAAAAATGTTGATGTTTTTTGGTCCATTTTTTAGAGTTTTTTGCTAACAACTTAACCATTTTGTAACCGATATGGCAGATTTATATACCGGCGGCTTTAGGAAGAAATTAACCATTTACTTGGATTATAAAACTTGATCTTGGGAAGATCTATGGTTCCCGAAAGTGGGTATGTTTAAAAAATAAATTTCTTTTGGGCATAACTCTTCCATTTCTGGAAAACTAATTTCCGACTTTTTAGATATATATTCTGCTAAAAATATTTTGATATATAAAAAACGTGTTATACTAGAACCCTAAAATGTAAGATTTTGATATTTTCTTGACCATTTTTGGAGTATTTTGGTCATAACTTGGCTATTTTCAACCGATTTTACAGATTTATATATTGAGGTGCACTTCATTAGTCCCGCCCACAATTTTCGAATGTTTTGTCTTGATAACCAAGATGCTTGTAACTTTTTTGAAAACGTTGTCTCTTTCCGTTCTCTAGATATGCAGAAATCCATAATGTCTTTTTACGGGAGGTACCACGCCCACTTTTCCAATACCGCACATATTTTGTGGGATTCTGTGCTTTTATAAAATATATGTGTGTACCTTATTCGTAAACTTTAGCTCGTTTCGGTCTCCAGTTATACATATACAGCCGTATTCATAACAAAAAGTTAGCCACAGTTTGTACATTACGTACAACGAGCTGATAACTAGAATGCCCATTAAGCTTAGCAGCTTGTTAGCATAGAGTTTATTGACCCTAGTAGGATAACGTTTTTTTTTTGTACTGAAAAGATAACGTTACGCCTGAAAGACGTGTGCTAGTTTATATCATTTAAAGGGCATCACCGAAAATAATATTGATACATTTTTTTGCAAAAATCATTTATTTATTAAATTTCTTTTAAAATAAAATAATTTTTAAACAGAAAACAATAATAAAAATAAAATGCAATAAGTCTTAAAAAAATATCACAACTTAAAGAGTTATTTATAAAGGACTTCAGTTCGGCTCTAAAAACTAAAATAGATCCTTTTGTTGTACGTTGCTTAGATAATAATATCTGTACCAAAAAAAAAAATATTAAATTAAAATAGCATTATATGCAAGACTTATAAACTAAATATTTGTGGTCTCCACATATAGGTGCATTGCATTTTAAACATACCATTTTGACGTACGTCGAATTTTTGATGAACAGAAACCACAGTATTTTCTCTGTTTGTTATTCAGGCTGTTCTCCACTGCTACTCCAATTATTATTTACCTCATCTGGTAAATCTTTTTTAATGTTACCGTGCAAAGTTTTCGATAAAGTAGGAATTTTTAGCCTTTTGTTTGGTGCATTGAACAATTTCTGAAATTATTTCGGTAGTAACAAAAATGCCGAAGCATGAAATTGGGTCGTACAGTTATTTACATTCCCAAATTATTCTTCTTGCCGTTCGAACTAAATTCATTTAAGAAATTCGGCAAGCGCTTTAACCCTTTGATGTAGTTCAGCAGTGCTTACTTTTACGTCTTATAGTGGGATAATATATATAAAATTGGCTATCGGCAGAAGTAGTAAAATTATCAGGTTCTTGCGGATTTTCCTTAGTCGGTGGTATATTCTCATCAGCATCAATGATGTCAACAAGTTTGTCTTATACATCACTTTGAACATTATCCTCCTTTTAATAATCTTCCGATTTGATCACATTTTCCAGTGAATCTGAGTCGTCCAACACGCTTTTCAAGAACAGCAGCGCTTACAAGACATTTTTACAGCTAATTTCAATAACAAATACCTTACAATTCAACCAAACCAAAAAGTTATTTTTGCTTCAAAAGTTACACTAAAGATAACGACACGTCTCTCAGACGTATGTTGTGTTTATTTAGGCTTATTTCTCAAAGAAAACATAACTTAACGCCCAAAAAAAGCCACCACCAACAAGCTGATGCTAACGACTGAGATAATTGAGCGCGAGAAAGTTGTATGTTAACAAATGTGAGAGTAAGAGCACAAAATTGAAAAAGCGTACGTCTCGCAGACGTACCTTATCTATCTAGGGTTAATAACAAATTTTATCCGTCTGCTAACTTTTAATAAATCAACTCTGAATATTAATGATGCCACATAATAATACTCCAAAATGCAACACGTTTTGCATTTATCATCGCTGGTTTTGTCATTTCATTTAATTTTTTTTATCATCCCTCTTTATATAAAAATTTAAATGTTTTTAAATTAAAATATATTTAAAAAAGGACTCTAAACTAAAAAAAAACAGTGTATTAAAAAAAACAAACAAAATTATTCAAAATAAAACGACTGTTTATTACAAGTTGGCAAACGTTTGGCAGCTTGTTGACAAGAGTTTAGAAAATCGTTAGCCAGAGTTTGGTAAGTTTATTATGAATAAACTTTGTGCTAACTTCATGCCAAATTTTCGTTATGAATACGGCTGATAGAGTTTTCCAACCGTTCCGACATTTTCGGTATATAAGTCAATGATTTATAAATCTTCGGTTCATTCAAAGAACCTTTACTATTTAAATTTTTGTTTATGTATAGTCCTATTAAATTAGTTACAAGTTTCATCGGAAAACTATTATCTGTTAAGATATTTACAATCTTTCCCTTATTCTCCCTATGGAATTCTATATCACTTATTGTTTGTTAATACTCTTTCTATTAGATTTTTAGCTGTATTTATGATCATCCTTTAAGGGTGTTTTGAAAAATAATTTATTAATTTATTTATTATTATTATACAGAGAGTAATTACAAGAGACGTTATATGTTAGAAATGCTTCAAATAATAAAGGTTCCAAATTTATTAAGAATAAATTATAAGACAGATACAGGTACTGTAGCCCTAGTTAAAGGCATTTAGTTAATAAAAATAGAAACGGAAACTAAATAACATTTTTAAACTGTAATAGATTGTAAATTTTTTATTTCAAGAAATTTTGTTAATTTGATTTTTATGAATTGTTTTTAAAAAATGTTCAATCCTAAAGACGTAAAGACAACGGTGTTACGAAAATTCGAAAGAAAAATTAAGATTAACTTTTTTATAAAATAAAAACTAGACCATATGCTTAAGTTAATAGAAATTAAAAAAAAATCAAATAATATTAATCGATTTTTTTTTCGTTTAAAATAAAATAATTTAAACATGTAGATTTGTTGTTGGGAATTGTCAATATTCAATTAAACAAATTAACACATTTGCAGTGGCCAAAATTTTTGATCATTTGTTTAATTAAAATTAAAAATAGCATTTAATGAAAAAGAAAAATTCACAATTTTACAACTTTTAGTAATCAAAACAATCATTTTGGTAATAGGTGCAAATCAACAACTTGTTTGGTTGATATTATGAATTTGATATGAATTTGTTGGTTAGAGAACATTTTTAATTTTGTCTGTGTATCCTATTTTCATATGAGTTCAAAATGGTTGTAAATAGGAAGACTTTTTAGTTCAGGTTTAGATTCGTTACTAAAAAACTAGTAAAGTCTCAGTTTATCCAGGTTTTTAGCATAAATTCATCTGGGGTAGAATAAAAACATTTGGAACGACAAACTGAATATATCTTCATTCACTACTTGCGTGATAGAGAAGGGAATTATAACAAGTAAAAGTATTTGCAAGTTTGTATAGAAATGTGTTGTAGGAATAATTCACTTCCTACAACTATTTGAAACAGAACTTTAATACTTGTGCTCTTAAGCATGATAACAGAGATGCTGGCAATGTAAAATAAATTAAAAGGAAGGAAATCATGGAACCATACAAAAGATAAATTATGTTTTGTCTTTTAGAGAAATACCTTGTTTATTTTTTTTCTTTTCTTCGGGGTTTCTTTAGAGGGATATAAATTCTTGCGTTTATTTAAATACAATTTAATTAAAGACAACATTACCTTGGTTTCGTAATATGAGCACAAAATCTAATTTTTATCCATAGAAATTTACTTTTTAAAGTCTCCTTATAATATGTAACATATTTTTGTGCTCTTTTTATTAAATTTAGTGATAAGGAAAATTAGTGAAATATTTTTATTAATAACCGGATTAAAGACAAGTAACTCCCTTTTTTCTAACCTAAATATAAAGAAAGTTCATATCTGGTTAAGATAATTTTTGCAGATAAGGTATGTTAAGTCGAATTTCTCCCTTTTCTCACTTAATCCCCAAAGACCTTTAAAAATAGAGATTCTGATACAGTATTACGAACTAAACAAGCAGATAAAAAGTCAACAACATCTGTCAAAACGGTCTATACATGATGGTTTAGGCCGAGTTTTTGAGATGAGAATTACGTTTAAACTTAGTTTAATGTAGTCCGGCGAAATGTGATATTTTTTTGATATTTCATTTAAGACCAACCTTTTGAGCAAAACTGATTAGTTTCGTCAACATTTGGTTAACAAACTTTGTAATGGCGGCACAAATTCTTTTTTCAGATTAACAAAACCTAGTTTAACTGAGATCTTAAACATCCAGCCAAAGTCGTCAACAATATGGGTTAAAAATGCGTTAGATTGTTTGTGCGGTATATGGGAATATACAGGGTGACACATTAGTAACGTCGTCATTCATTCAAATCAGTGTGTAAATATTTGGTTTTCGTATATTTGTTTTCGTTTTTAGTCAGAATTAACCTTGAAACCCGGGAAATTTATAATGGAAAAACTGAGCATACAAAATATGCAAATTTTGTTTAAGTTGCTGTTAAAAAGTCGCCGTTTTTTCAGAATAAGGCCTTAAGAACACAGAGCTTATTAACAAACTTATAATAAGCAATTAGACCCATTTCCACCTCAATGATCACATGAAAAAACGCTGTCAGATTGTGTGATACCCAAAATTTAATCATTCTTAACAACACACATTTTCTCCAATCTCAAAGCTAGAGTCAAAAATTTCAAGCTACGTTTGTATATACAGCCCAATACGTTTAAAATAATTGTGTAATGGGAATCCTTGGACACGTACTTGGTAGGGGGAAAAAACTAATTTTTGGGGATTTTCGGAATTTTTTTGGGAGTGGTGGAATTCCTTTTAAAATTTAAAAAATTAAAGGTTAAATATATTTATATAATAGACAAACACTCTAAAATACGTTATTCTTAATTTTGTTTCAAAATGTCTTCAATGAATTTTACAATTGCTAAAAATTATATTATATTTTAAAACCTAAACACAATTTCCTATTCTGCGATATATAAAATGTCTACCTTCCCGCGCTGTGAGTTCTAGGCTTAATGATCATTAGATTAAATGACCATACAGTACAGCCCAGCCAAAATTACCGAGTTCTTATTTACTCTTAAGTTTGTCTGTTTTTTGCTGTTTGTGTTAAGTTATGGGCTTTGTTGTGTTCTGACGTAAGTAGAAGAATTTTATTGCTAAAATTAGTATAAAACTAGAATATCCCAGGAAAAACTTTTTGAATTTTGGTAATAGGTCGTAGTTATACGTTAGCTGGTAAGTAGTCGTCATTACAATTGTCATTATTCTGAAAACCGCAATAAGTACTTGCTAGTAATGACCTCAGTAAGTACTTTTCACTACTATTATTTTCAGTTTTGAATATTTTCTTACTAATAATCAGCTAAATAACTACTTATTAGTTGTCTTATTTTCAGTACTGAATATTTACTTACTAGTAACTAGCTCCATAACTACTTATTAGGTCTATTTACTAGCTCCAATTAAGTAAAAACTAGTTCTTTTTTGGCTTCTAGTAAGTGCATTGTAAGTACTTACAATTCAACTTACTGGTAGTTAAATAATAACTAGATATTTTTTACTTCTGGTAAGTGTATTGTAACTACTGAATTCTGTGGACAACTCGAACAAAAATAAGTAGTTATTCAGCCGAAAAATAAGTAGTGTTTATATTTTTCCAACATTACTTGCTAACTTACCAAGTAAGTAAAGTTTTTGCTGGGATATTAAATCTACCCTCACCCTTCTTAGCGCTGTTTTTTTACGATTTATTAGAATAGAGCCAAAAATCGTTATAAAGGGGAGCCAGAGGATTAATATATTCAACAAAAATATTTGCCGCAGCAGTTTCTACAAAGTAGCTAAGCATACATTATACCTCAGATGTAATGAACACATAGTTTCATATAACGTTATGCTGCACGAACAGGCCAAAAGGGAAAACCGTAAGCCCGCTCTAAAATAAAATTCCGATGTGATCTTTTAAAACGTATGAACACGTTTATTTTTTTTTTGTCTTCTCTACCAGAATCCATTTTCAGAACCCCGTTATTTTTTCTGTGTTGTACAGTGTTATTGAACATCAAATGAAATAACGCCAGAGGCGGAGAAGAGCGCAAAATTGTGGTTTCCACACAATAGATTGTAGTGTACCCATATAAGTGTCCAATAACTACTCTAAAACACATGCATACCACCCCAATAATAGTAGGGTGAATGCCATTACCAAATATCAAATAACAGCATTTACCCAGTGACTCAATATGTTTAAACATGAGCCAACACAAATAGGGCAATGGTAAAGCAAGTCAATCGGAATGTCAGTGACATAAATTTTGAGTGTCAAATAAGAATGAGTACATTCCTCACTCTTACATTCTGATTGGCTAGTATAATATGAATATGGAAAACCTTGATAATTGCATGGCACTGACAAGGAAGAATAGATTTGAAGAATTAATACAAGCAACAATGTAGTAATTAGTATAAAAAGGGCAGTAGCCCACAAATAAAGCAGACTTTGCATTTGAAAACTGAAATCGGCACATGTTGCCTTGTTTACTTACCTTAGTCTCTAATCTGGCTGTCGCAAGACGCCTAATCATTAAGCTGAACCCCTACAGATGTATAAAATTATATTGGGCTGTAGCGAAAATAACTACATTTCACAACTCTTCCTACACTACATGGCGATCCTGCCATTTTTATGCAACAACATTCTTACACTACAAGATCCACAGTTCATGTTAAGACTTTCCTGTGAACAGTTTTTCCGATCGACGATTCAAATCGCGTTCTTATGAGATAATAATAAATTCCCGCATTCGATTTGTAAAAATGTTCGAATTTGAATAAATTTGAATGCAAGGCCTAAACGTAAAATTGTTGCTTGAAGCTTGCAGCAAAACACTTAACGTCTGAATATATACAAGTTTTTGAAGGGACTCCAAAAGAAAATACGAATATTGTTGCAGAGGCAGGTCGAATAATCTTGGTTGGTTGGTTTGTTAACGTGGTAGCACGACCAAAACTAGGAGTGCTGCAAGTAGAGTCGAAAGTGACTCCGTTTTGACCGCACTCAACTCACAACGAATAGTTGTAATTAGGTAATAAAATAAATCATAATGTTACTTATACGCCACCCTTAACATGTTCCATTTTCGATTAAAACCACAACCATTTATTTCCAAAGAAGTTTCGGCAAGTTGCAAGATAACACTTTTTTGGGTCCATTTAGTCAACTAATAACAATTTGGAACCAGATCTGTATTATTTTAGAATAATTTTTTTAGGTCTTATCGTATCAAACTCCTTATTCAGAAAGGTCGTTTCTATAAGACCAAAGTAAAATAATGATGCGATTGAATAACAGTAAAAGTTTCTAAATAGAATATATTTATACGAGTTTACAGCACATATTTTATAAGGATCTAAATTTATACTACTACAAAATTATTATCAAAACATTCTAAAATAACTTTTTGCGTGTGAAGGGCTTATTAGATACGTCTCATCCGAATATAGAATTCCTACCTTTATTTTAATTATGATTGTTTATTTCAAAAACCAATTATTTATCCATTAGTTTTCTAAATGGTTTTTATATTATTATACATTTGTTTATAACATTTTCTAAATATTTATTTCTTCAAAGTAAATCTGCCATAAAGTTAACAAAAGAAATGTCTTTAAAACTATTTATTTTTTTCAGAATAAATTCATGAAAAGATGCATAATTAGTTTTTGTGGTTTCTTTTATAAACCACAAAGAAAAATAAATTTGAAATATTAACATTTTAGATTAAAGATAACAAAATTGTAGTAAAAACATTTCAAAAGTCAAGTACAAATATTTTACTTAATATTTGCAGTTGATTGCTTGAGAAATAAGAAAGAAAATTACTTACCTTACGTTTAGATCTTGCCATTCGCTGATCCCTGGAGTTTTCTGCCTCACCCGGTGGTCTCTTGCCCCATACGGCCAACGCTATACGTGTGTAAGTAAATATTAGAACGGACAGGGGTACTAAAAATTGGAGGGTTAAAAGAGCCCAGCTGTAGTAGTAATTTTGTTCCTTTGAAGCCCACTCCTCTTGACAAACGTATCTAAAAAGGAGTTTCAAAGACGAAAAGGGAAATATTTTAGATAAAATTAAAAAATAAATTTGTTTAAGAATTTTGTTAAAAAAAATTTTTCTAAATCTAAATTTAAATTACCAAATGTTGTAAGTTCTTCAGAATTGTTTCGCATAATATTATTGCTTATACGCATTGTATTTCTATGCTTAAGATGTGCACCCCAGCGTATGAGCTATTTTAAAAATCAAGCACTTGTTTTAACTAGGGATGTAACGATAAGCCTTTTTGCGATACGATACCGATACTCAAAAAGAAATATCGCCGATACCGATACGAATATTAAATCTAAATTCAAGGTAAAATTAACAGAACTCATGTAGAGTAATTTCTTTATTATACAAAATTACAATTACAAAATCATGCACGATTTTTAAGTTTAACAAGCATTTATTAAGGAAAATGTTCATACGAATATTGCCTTTATTAAACTTAAAATATTTTTATGCATAAGAAATTACTAATATTTTAAATTTATTTTAATAAGTTTTTAAAAACAAACGAAATGAACATAAATTGGTCAAATTAATTTTATATTTGTTAAACAAAAAAAAAAAAAAAAATAGTGTAAGAACTTATAAATATTAAAAATTAATATTAATAAGATTCTCAATTTTTGTGGAGATAATTTCGCAACTCCGTTTGAAGCAGACCTGCAGCAAAAAATTGTTTCTCAGATGTGACTGAAGTCATTAGAAAACTTAAGTATTTCTGCGCCATGGTGTTAAATTTTGATTATAGAATTTAATCGCAAGCGCTCCAAAGGTCAGTTCTTGCAGACTTATCACAACTTTTAATAGGTGTAGAGGTGACCGTATCTTCAACACTTTCAGCATGTAGAGTCATGTTGAGTAGCTCAATTAGATGTTTTTTTGATCTATTGTCTTTGAAATTTTCTTGCTCTGTATCGAAGTTAGAGAACTGTAGATACAATAGATATTTCATTATTCTCTAAACACTCCAATTTTTCATTCAGGGCTAGTGCTACGTAAATCGCCAATTTTTGGGAACCTGAACTATTCTGCATCTCAGTTTATTCTTTTATCGTATTTTCTAATAATAATCGAAGACTGTTAACCAGCGAAATATCGTCAGAAAATGAAGCAGTGGCTTTGCTTATGGATTTTGTGGTCTCTTTGAAGTAACCCAAAATTTGAAGCGAAATTATTTTTATTATCACAAAAATCATTAAAAAATTAGCAGAAAATTCTTAAAATGTACAATTACATACAAGTTTTATCAATGAGAGAACGTCTTACCATTATGGTGCAAAGCAAAACGGCTGATGATGCAGGTACACACCAAGCGTTCAATGTGTTTATGTCCAAAAAATCGTACTATAAAATTGACAAGCTACGAGTACACAGCAATCGCGTAAAATGCATATACGTATCGAAGGCAAGAAGTAGGATTACTTTCTACTTTGGAATGCGTCTCGAAAAATGGAAAAACGCGTGGTGTGGACCGACCTCAAACTTAAGAATTTAAAGAAACAATTTATTATTCTGTTTGATTTTTTGCTATTAGTTGTAATTGGGGAGATCGGTTATTCGACTTTTTTTCAATAACCGGTTTTCGAATATTCCGAATAGTTGCTATTTTAAAAAAACCGGTTTACGGTTAACCATTTTTTAAGTAACCGGTTAACCGGCTTTAGTTCGAATACATAAATACACAAAAATCAAATGAGATTTTGTAATAAACAGTTAATTTAAATAAAAACAAAACAATTCCAAAGGCAAGGCACGAAAAAAATACGATAAAATCCAAGAAAAGTGTGACCTGTAAATTGATCAACCTTTAGCTTAATTTTTAACAATTTCTATTTATTTACTAAAGCTATGTTCACACCTATTAAATATTTGACGTCCAACACGTAACCTCTATTTTGTTAAAAAAATTTTTGCTTTTGCAAAACGTTTCCTGGATCAAACATCATTTAACAGTTTCTTAATTGCATTATACAATTATCTTCTTACAAATAAAGATAAGAAAGTGCATTAAAATTGGTAAAAAATAAAGCTAAAGTTTGATAAATTTGCTGGTCATGTTTTTTGTATTTGTTCGTCAAATATTTGTTAGATCTGAACATACCTTAAGCTTTATTTGTAAGAAGATAATTGTATAATGTAATTTAGAAGCTGTTAAATGAAGTATCGACGTAAGGACAGTAAATATCGCCGATACCGATATATTGGCAAACGTGAAGTATCCGATATATCGGTATTGGCATTCGTTACATCCCTTATTTAAGCCCCGTCTAGCGGCATCATTTTACAACGTTAATATTGAATTGAACATGCATGTAAAAATGCATCTGTCTGAGTGTATAAAACATTTCTTTAAAATCTGTACAACTACAGCTAAAAATCTAAACGAATTTACAATCCATTTTTTACTTCATTGTATTTACTTCTTCACCATCTTCTTTGAACACATTAAATTCAAATGTGGAAAGAAACCGTTCCTATTACCTTATTAGCATTTATGTTTTTTTTTTTTTTGGACACTTAACGAGGAATAAAAACGTAATAGTTAGGGCATACAGTGTTTTTTATTGTTCTATACTTAAATATGTAAAACGGCGAATCTACCAAAAAGCACGTTGCGTAAATAAATTTGTTATGGGAAAATATTTCCATCGAAGTGCAGTAGAAATGGATTTGGGAAGACACATTCTGGTAGCAGTAGAACCAGAAGATGGACCGAAAGCACAATATGGCAGCCGTCATTGGAAGGTGTTATACTTGCCAATGTAAAAGTCATGCATTGTTATAATAGTCCCGACTGTGATGAACACTCAATAAAGAAAACAGGAATCTCCGTAAACATATTTTTAATTGAAGTTTATGGTATTAAAATTAGGCTTTAGTTAATCAAATTTAATTTTCATTAAATTATTTTTAGTGAAGGAATGAATTTACAAGATGGAATAAATTAATTTATTTTCAAATTTCTTATTTACACATAGTTTACTACTTTTTAAATAAAAAAGTATTTATTGTCAAATTGCTTTCTTTTGTTTTCTTGCTTCTTTTTACATAAAACATGCGAAGGTACAATTGTACCCATATAGCCTCTTAAGGGTTATAACCATTATGAACCAGGCCATCTTATTAGGGTAAATCCCAACGACATTTTTAAAAAGTTTCAAGAAATGTACACACAATTTTAAACGAAAAAAGTCAATAAAGATTTTTTGTTATTTAATTAAAATTTTAATTAAAAATTTATTTCAAAACAACTAAAATATTAATTAAATCAAAATTAAATTTTTAATTTTCTTTCAACGAAAAAAATAATTGATTCAATTATCACATTTATTAAATTTAAATACTTTTTAAGCAATTTTTTTAATTGATGAAAAACTGCGGATATTTCTTTCTGTGTATTATCGAGAGATGTCACAGAATTCTGATGATTAAGGAAAATAAGTTTTAGCATATCAAAAATTAAAAAGGTACAATTGTACCCTTTCCGCTCGACGAGGGTTAAGCTTTTTTTAAAAATTAAGTTTTAGCTTATTTCGCATAAATTAATTAATAAGTTTTTATGATTAACAGCGTAAGCCCTAAAATTTAATATTTCAAAAGAGTTATAGGTTTCCGTTCGAAACTTTAAGCAACGACTCTGAATTGTTTAATTTTTTTTTTGTTCGATTATAAGATCATAGTTTTTTATTATATTCGAATGATTTCAAATTAAAAAATTTCCTTAATTATTCAAACAAATAAGGAAAAGAAATCAGCTGGCTAATATCTCTTTTTATACTCACACCACAACAGTGTAGAATATATTATGCATTTGTGCTGATGTTTTAAAACTTAAGGTATAAGTTTGAGACAGCTGGCTGGTTTAAATAAATTATTTGATAATTATAAGTGTTGATCGACCTTTTTTCGATTACTTTAAATAGTTTATGTATTTAGTTTCCCATATGCAGGCTTTCAAGGTTATTAATTTTGCAATATTTACATCATAACTATGGAAATATTTAAGTTCCATAAGTTCTTTGTTTGGATTTAGCCTGAAAGAGTTGCGGTTTTTAGTCGGTTTTTTCTTTGGCTTTGATAATATTTTGGTAACAAAAGATTTTTTCCATATTTGCAAATAAAATCGACAATATTCCTCTCACAATTTTCGAGATTTCTAGAAACATTAATTCATTTGTCTTATTTTTTTATTTCCGAAACTGTTGCCCAGAAATCACTGATACCAAAATCTTTGCTAGATTTGAATATTAAAATGTTAGTAAGATCTTTTAATTGCGAATTTATGATATCAAAATGTTGGTTTACTTTTGGAAACATATTTACTAATAGTGATACTCTTATTTTAATTTTTCTATTGTATACATTTTCTTGACAAAACTTATAGCCTATTTCCGATGTGCGTAAAGAATTCTTTCTTTCGTATAATTACATTGAAAACAAAAACAAATTTTTAGACTTTGTTGTTGTTTTCAATGTAGTTATGCGAACGAAAGAATTCTTTCGCACGTTGGAAATAGGCTATTACTCTCAATTTTTAAGATTAATTTTTTTAATTAGAATTTTCTTTTTAAAACTTCGCAACGATGACTGAAATTTTAAGATTTGCTATGAAATTACTAAAACTGGGAAAATTCCTTACTTCTACTAAATTCTTTTCGAGTTTAAATAGAGCCAACAAAAAGTACAATTGTACCAACCCTGTGTCCATGTTCTGTAACTCCCGCGTCGAGAAACTTTTCGATTGAAATGTGAGAAATGAAACAAAAATACCATAAATTGAAGCAAACAGCTGTTTTTCTCGCTTAACTGCGTCTGTAACATTTTTGGCGAGTAATTGCTGTCACGTAAGGAAATTACTCGCCAATATACTGAAAAAGTGTGTCTGTAAAATGTTTGTGAGAAAGTTCCCGCTTTGAACTGTCAAATAAACTCACGCATAAAAACGGGGTGAGAAAAAATTTTAACTCTAAAAAATAAATTAAAAATACAAATTGCAATGAATATCAACACGGAAGAGATTAGTATTTTGTTCTTGGCAGATTTTTTCATTGTTTAATTATTTTTCTTTTAAAATTTTTGAAAAATATACGAATGTTTTCAAAGCAATTTTGTAATCAACAAACATTAAAGTCGCGCTTTACATTTTTTGGTAAAGCCGACGGCTGTATTTTGTCCGCCGTCATTGAAAATTTTTCAATTTTAGTCAATGTTGGTCGCCGTCAACGATATGTTTAACTGGCGTTCTCAGCAGCTGCAATTTAGGCCCTTATAATGTACAACGCAGCGCAACGCCACAGAACTAACGCAACGCCAAAGAATAACATTGAAAGCACAAACAATGTCATAAATATTTTGTTATTTTGTTGTTGCTTTCTACAGAAATTCACATTGCGTTTTAAAATTTCAAACGCTCCATTGCTTGTGTCGTTGAAAATTTTAAAACGGTACATGAATTTCTGTTGAAAGCAACAACAAAATTACAAAATATTTATGACATTGTTTGTGCTTTCAATGTTATTCTTTGGCGTTGCGCTGCGTTGTACATGATTAGGGCCTTAATATCGGCTTCGAGTGGAATATTTTGACATTTATAACGTAACGACGTAATATCTTTTGATAGTTTTCGACATGAGTTACAGACACACTTTTTTCTCACTTTTCGAGAACCGATGGAATATTTTGTATCACATGTTTGCGATGCGAGAAGTTCTCACCAAAGTTACAGAACATGGGTACTGGTCCGCTTAAAACAAATTCAGCTAGCTGAATCTAAAATTTTTAAGTTAATGAACAAAAGAAAACAAAATAAAAAATTATAAAAAACATTTTCAAATTGTATTCAGCAAACAAAATTAATATTGAAAGCTGTTAAGGTCCAAACTTTTATAATATATTTTCAAGAAAACTTGATTCTAAAAATTCATTCAGCTTTTTTAACGATTTTGCATGAAAATTATTTTTTTATAATTGGATTTTTATTTGTAAGCAAATTCAGCAAGCTTAACAAACATAAATTAGAGTTGAGAGTTACGAGTATATTCAGCAAACAAAATTTTGTTATTATATAGGACTCTTAAGTGTGCAGATTTAAAGGTAAATGCACATTTTTAAGTAAAATTTTTATTAATTGATTTTCTACCCAAGAATAAAACGTGTTAAGCGGACTGAACGAAAAGATTGAAACAAATCTTAGAATTTATATAAAAATAAATGACTTTTGGATGGGATTAAATATAATTTTTAATTTTTCACATCGACACCTTAAAGACGAAAAAGCCTATCTGCAGTTTTCAAAAGTTTACAGGAGAGGGAAAAAAACGTTATTAAATTGGATCTTTTTACAATATTGAAACGAAAATGACATATTTTGATTAAAATTAAACCAGAAACATACATCGTTTGAGAAAATTTTGTTTTTCTAAACACAGCTTATGTTATGTCACTTAGGTTATTTGAGATCTGAGAAAATAACCTATCAGCAGTACTAATTAGTATGAATAAATAATAATTTCTTTGTACATATGAATATTATATACATTAAATAATAACAGTTATAGTTCCTTTTACTGGTTTAAGCAAAAAGAAAAATTAAATTACACTATGCAACAAAATTAAACTTTTATCGTGATTTTTGTTGATTTATTTTTCTCTTTTTTAGTGCGTAACGGTCCTCTAGGTAGAAAAACTGTCGAAATTCAAATCCTATGGATAAGTTTTTGAAAAACGGTTTGATTTATTATATAAAAAAAAATATTCTTTTGAGTTTGTGCGTCGGGAATTTTCTACACAAGTTGTCTTTTTAGCGAAAACTTCAATACTATTGGTAACATAAGTTTTCTTCTGGTCCCATGACATCTGCCAAAATCGTTCAAATATTTCCTGACGTAAGTTTACGGAAAAAATAGAACAATGTCTATTCGAAGCCCTTTCAAAACATTTTGACGTGCAACCAGGTTTCATTTCTCTTGGCTTTCTGTAAACGATTTTGCCTTTTGAAAAACTTTCATATCGCTTACCGTTCATACGATTTTTCTTTCTTTCTTCTTTTTTGTTGACCTTTTTAGGAACTTTCACGTTTTCCTCAAAACTATTTTCGATTATGGAACACTTTTTGTTGCTTTTTAACACATTTTTATTTTCTTTTCACTTCTCACAATAAATAAAATTTAATAAACACAAAGAATAACAAATCAAAAAAAAGTAAATTAAATAAATAGTTACTTAGGTTATTTGGTTTCAGAAAATTGTACACTTGCTGATAGGTTATTTGGTTATCACTTGGTCAGTAGTAATATTACATGTTCAAAATTTTGCACACATATGCGTTATGATATAGGGAATAAAAATCCATAAAAAAACTAAATTTTGAAATGTTTGCAGATAGGTTATTAGGTCTTTAATATGACGATGAACATAGTCGGGATTCTTTACATAAGGACGTTGTACGACCGCCCTGGACTTACATGTTTTAGCAAATTAAAATTTTCTTTATTATTCTTCATTTGTGTAGTAAAACCAGTCTTGAAATTATTCTTTATTAATTAATTAACACAAATTTAAAAGAAAATGCATTCATAAAGAAATAAATATGAAAGAAAATAATAATTCATTAGAATTGTTCTATTAAATGTTTTTATTGAGAAAGTGAAACTTTTAGTTGTTTTGTTTTTTCTTAAGAGGCTTTTATTCAGTTTTCCTTAATTTTTTTTTTTTGAGTTCTCCTTTTTGGTTAGAAGAAACTAAAAACAATTTTATTACTAATTTAAATTGAAATAAGAACCGAAATAAAATGGTACGATACCTTACAAAAAAATAAAAAAAAAAAACTTAAATTAGTTTAGAAATTCTATAAAACTACCTCAACTTAAATGTCTTAAGGTACGGTCAGATATGGCAAACATTTGCCGAAAAACGTCAAATATTTGTTTGCCGTAATGTGACCACAAAATATTTATTTGCGACAAACAGGAAAACAGCTGATTTTGGGCTAATAAATTTGTTTGGTGTCAAACAAAAATGCTTTTAATGTGACCACTCAAAAACAAATATTTGCCTGTATTTTAAGCAAACAAATATTTGTTCTTACAATTATTTTGTAAGAGCAAACAGTAGCAAATAACTGCTGTTGGGAACAACTTAAAAAAAAAAATACCACTAAAATCAAATAAAAAAACACAAAGTATTGTAATAATATTTTTGTAAAATTTAACATTTATCTAATTTATTTATTAAAAAAAAACATGATTTTGGAATTACATTAAATTCGTTTTTGATTTTCAGTATTTTTTGTTGTTGTAGCCAAATCGTCGTGCGGTTACTGCCTTGGATCAAAGATAAAAAAGTTATCTAATCTATATATATAAAATTGTAACGTTACTGATTCACTCACTGATTCATCATCGCACAGCCTAAACGACTGAAGGTAAAAACTTGAAATTTGGACCAGGGCTAGCTCTCCCCAAATCGATCACAAAGACGGGATTTTTGGAATTCGAATGTTTAGGGGGTAAAAACGGGTAAATTCGGTAACCTTATATCTCTAAAACTAAAATTTCATACTTATCGTTGTTCTTTAGAAAAATAAGCGGACAGGTGTCTGGTACTTTTTGGAAATTCAGCCCTTTAACGGAGTAAACGGGTAAAACCTGTATTTTGGTACTTTTTTGTCACCCCACCTATCTTTTAAACCCATAATAAGAGAAATAAGGGTTATATCACATTTGAAACTTATCTAAAAAATCCAAATACAAATTTCGCACTTTTTCGAAATTCGGACGTTTAAGGGGTAAAAAGCGTAACTATTTTTGGTACTTTTTTACAAAACATTGTTTTTATTTATTGACATAGACGTATTAAATTATGGGCTCCCACTACAATATTTAAATTTTTTTATGCTTCAATGGGGAGAAAAAAGTACAAAAAAGGGGAAATAGGGAGTAAACGGGTAAAATCTGTATTTTGGACTTTTTGTCACCCCATCTATCTTTTCAACCTATAAACATAGAAATAAGGGTTATATCACATTTGAAACTTAACTAAAAAATCCAAATACGAATTTGGTACTTATTCGAAATTCGGACATTTAAGGGGTAAAAACCGTAACTATTTTTGGTACTTTTTTACAAAACATTTTTTTTTTAGTCAAAAATTTAGTACTTATTGTTGTTCAATAAAAAAAAATAAGCGGACAGGTGCTTGGTACTTTTTTGAAATTCGGCCTTTTTGGGGAGTAAACGGGTAAAACTTGTATTTTTAAACTTTTTTGCTATGCCATCTATCTTTTAAACCAATAAACATTAAAATAAAAACTATATCACATTCATAACGTATCTAAAAAATACAAATAAAAATTTGGTACATTTTCGAAATTCGAACGTTTAAGAGGTGAAAATCGTACCTATTACAAAGTAGCTGGTTAAAACCTAGAAACATAAACTTTGGCGTAATATGTCCACGAAAGAAAAGGAGATGCTAACGAAGTAGCGGGTTAAATGCTAGTTATTGAATAAAACCATTTTTTGAGTAATTACCATTTTAAGATTTCAAAAATGGATTACGAAATATAAAAAGAGCACTGAAATCATATATGTATAATCGATTTTAAACTCAGCCTTTCAAAAATGTTTAAGCAATTTTACACGATATTTATTTTGCGGTGGGTTTGTCAGATGTAAAGTCCATATGTAATTTCACATGTCTGTCACAATTGACAATTACAGAAGGTTAATCATTTTTACTTTTACACGTTCCTTTTTGGTTTCACCTGACATAACCTAAAAACATTCACATTAGCAAACTATTTACTGATTTATATTTATATTCTCTTTTTATTGTATTTTAGTTATTTAAAAATTTGTTTTTTTTTAAGAATATATGTAAATAAATAGGTTTTAATATATATTTGCCTCCACAAACAGACTCAGATGGTTTGTCAGATCAAAATAGAACACGCTCTAATTGAAAGAAATTCCTCTATATTTTCCATCACAATTTGTATAATAGTGTTTTGGCAAATAAATTTATATATTTTGACAGTTTGGTCAAATATTTTGCTTCGGCAAATATTTTTTTAAGTGTGACCACATGGAAAACATGTTTGCTAATATGTGTGTTTGCCGCTATTTGACATCTGTTCGAGCAAACAAATATGAGCAAATAAATGTGCGCAGTGTGACCACAAAATGAAACCTACATTGTTTTGAAAAAAAATTTGCCAAATAAAGGCAAACATATTTGGGGCTAATATTTGCCATATGTGACCGTACCTTTAGATGTTCATAATTTATGTTTTCATTCATTTTGCAGAATTACAAGATTCTCAAAAAAAAAAATCCTTTGATGCTCTTCCGTATTTCATTTCATTTTGTTGTGAGATACATATTTTTACCATTTCTACAGTTCTATTCATTCATTTATCCCCCAGTTCTAGACAGATTGCTTTTGTTTAGCAGATGCTGGTTAAGAATATAAACTGCAACAGATATGAAGGTATGCATAATGCACTTTTAAAATTACGAATAAAAAATCAGAGCCAGTATTTTCTACATGTGAGTATGAGCAATATTATTTGCAAGAACTTGTCATATCAGTCATACGCTGAGAATGTGTGTATTTATTAGAGTATCCAATTGTATGACTTTTGGTTTTGTTCAAGTAAGGAATTTTTAAATTTTATTTTTCTCGATTAATCGAATAAGAGATTTAATATGTTCGAATAACTCGAATAACTCGAATAGCTCAAATAATTTTATCCAACGGGAAAACCCGTATATTTGGCTTGATACTTTTATTATCAGCCATGTCACAGAGTACAATTCCTTTCGGAAACGGAATTCATTCCGTATTTTTGTGCTTCAGAAAATTACGAAAAAACTTTGCGGAATGAAACCATTTTTGTTTTCATGAACGGAATGGGAGCTTTCTGTATCTTAGAGCCCAAAAAACTATAAAAATATACTTTCTATCAATAAAAAAATGTGTTTTCTTCAGTTCCGAACGGAATTGTGCTCTGTGACATGGCTGTATATTAATAAACAGAAATAAATGAAAATATAGTTTAACAATAAAATAACAATTCATTTATACCACGTATGTAGTTCTAAAACTTTGAAATAAAATAAATAATTAAAAAGTCAAACAACCTGCTGCAAAACATACAGTTATTAATGCGCGAAAGATAACGAAACAAGATTAAGGAATTAAAATAAACTTTAAACAATGTAAACACTTCTTCGGTTGAACAGACTATACAATGATCTGAAAGTATAATACATTCGTTAGGTAAAGCAGCAGTCGGGGTACAATGATTTATTTCAGTGTATACTTTGCAACTCCTACTTAGCAGCTCCTACTTAGTTTGTTTAAAATGAAAGTGCAAAAATTGTGTTTGTAGATCATAAAAGGACTTCGAAAAGTTAAGGTTATGGGTAAAAATGTAAGATTTATGGGTAAATATTATGCAAGGAACACAACTGGGGCGAACGGCGAATTTTTGGCCGCGAATATTCGTCGCCAAAAATAAAAGACGTTTGTGTATATGAAAATGCACACAATCAGGGCGCCGGCGAAAATTCGCCAGACGCGGCGAACTTCAAATAGATTTAATTCTATTTCATACGCCGCACAGTGGCGCCATTTGAGTTTTTTCGTTGCAAAAATCATATCTTTTGAACCGAATAAGATAATTGAACAGTTTAAACAGCATATGATAGATAACTGTTCAGCCTATGAAATGAGCGTTTGGAAAGGGTGCTACGCTTTGTAGGGGCCTACTTATGGGTTATCAAAGTTAAAATTAGTAGAAAAATCAATTTTATGGTAACTAAAAAAAATTTTTTTTACATTTTTAGATTGTTTTTATTTTTTTTCTTAAGGGTTTTATGTTTTAAATTATTACCCAACAAATTAAAAAAAAAATTATTTTTTTTCTTAAATTTATTTTTTCAATTTTCTGTAAAATATTCATCACAATTCTTAAGGGCACTGGTACACGCTCAATATATATTGTGATATTTGGATCGCGATCCATATTGATGGATCACATCAAATTAGGCTATTATGCGATATGGATCGCGATCCATCAATATTGCATGCTACACGTTCAATAAATATCGTGATACTAGAAATATCACGATATTTATTGAACGTGTAGCAGTGCCCTAAGAGAAGGTATATCTAAAAGACTAACCATTTCTAAACTATAATTATTTTGTAACTCTATTCGTGACTTCACATGCCGCAGGGAAGAAATAAGTGGATCGGAAGATGCTGCCAACATGTTGAAGAGGTCCTCATTTTGCCTTACCATTGATGCTTTGAATGTGTTCTGCAATCTATATTTTTATAAAATTTGTTAAGAAACTCCTGTGCTTCTTCAGAAAGCTCTCCAATTGGCAAAGACTGGTACTCAATTATATCTTTGCCATGCGCCAATATTTTATGGATGGTCGGGGTCAACTTCTGTGGATACATTTCTGCTAAAAGAGATGCAGTTTTCGACGCATATTCTCCATATTTTGTAGAATTGACATTTTCTTTGCAGTTTAAAACATCCAAGATCGTTCCCAATCTTTTCATGATTTGATTGTCAATTCCAATGATTCTAGTTACTGCCTCATCATTTTCAAAAAGTCTCCTAGAAGTGTTTCCATCGTTTGAGTTACCGTATCCGTGCTTGGGACAGTCTACTTTTAGTCCAACTTGTTTAAAAAAAGCATCCTGTATTTGCTTCTTTCTGATCTTTTCCTTATACTTTATTGATGTATTTTCATCGAAGTTTTCCTCCTCTTGTGGTAGGGTATATGCCAGTTTTAGCAAGAATTCCATACACCTTATCCTTGCGTGCAATGGTGACATTCCATATTCGTAATTCTCCTCATTTGTAGAATCGTTTAAATTACCAAAGTTCTTCTGACTCTTTTTGCAAATCGGGCATGACATTGTTGAGGTTGTTCCTGTCAGTTCGTTTACGACTTTTCCATCAACCATGGTTAGGTGGAACTCGTAATTTCATTCAATATATTTTCCTTCTCCAATTTGCAGCTTTGTAGGCTTAATCTTGCTTATTTGTTCTTCAATGTCTTTCACCGTAGTCCTTATGATTTCTGCCGATTCCCTTGCAAACTGAAACATTATTGGTCGGCAATAATGCACTGATGACGGACGTGGATTTTTCCAGTGTAGGGAATCATCCGATTTTAGCCGCAAAGGAACAACAGATGCCATAAACATATTTCCGTCCGATATTGTAGCGTCATCGGAAGATATCCTTTGCTTATAAACGCTTTGTCCGGATGATCCATCGCAGCCCCATTTGCTGATCAATGTCAACTTCTCAGGAAGAATTTTCGCTTCCGTGAAAAACTTTGGTGTGGTTGACTTTCTAAACAGTTCAAATAATTTTAAATTGTTCAACGCCATGTTTTCAGTACTTAAATTGTTTAATGGTTTCAGTAATTGTTGCGCCAACTTTCAGGCGTAGACTAATCCAGGCATTATGCTTATTTTGCAATATATAGGCTTATGCTACCATGCCTAAAAATTTACCTGTTCCCTGCATACATATGGATTTAGGCTGAATAATGCAATTTTGATATTATGCACGTGTCCAAATAAGATTTGTGCCTACCTGTAGGGACCATAAGTCAATATTGTTCCTGACCATTTGTACGCCAAAGTATTGCTTATGTGAGGTACGTACCTGCTAATTTCAATGAGTAGTTTTTTTCAAACTATTAGATCAAACTACTGTCAGTCAAAACATATAAGGGATGGACGCCATACAATTTCTGCAACCATGTCTTTTTAAACTTTTTTACCTCTAGAAGCCAAACGGGCACGTACGGGCAGATAAAACCTTTTGAATTATGTAAAGAAATAATCAAAGAACAGGTTTTGCAAATATGGCAAATATAGAAAAATATAGTTTTTTTTTATTTTCCGTCAAAGTTGAAAAATAGTGAAAAAACGGATAGTTTTTAAATAGTGATTTACCAGGAGAAACACAAAGCAAACAGTTAATTTTTTTTTTATCATTATACATTTAATAAATACATCAATCAATACAAATAAAAAATAAGGCGATTCGTTACCTATTTTTCGTGATATTACACCTGAAATCGCAACAAATTGACTAAAAATTGTGTGTTTTTTTGAAAACCGAAAGTCGGTCAACTTTGAACGGTTATATCTTCTAAACAAAAAATGTGATATTATTAAGAGTGGCATATTTGAAATCGTTGAAAAGTTTCCTATAACATGGGTTTATTCAAAACTTCGTCGGCACTCATGAAAATTTTGATTTTTGCAACCTCGCTTGCTCTAAGGGCGCCACTGTGCGCCGGCGAACGACGAACAAATCAGTACTAGGTGACCATGTTTGGTTTTAGTTAAGAAGTAGTTTAGTAAATAAAGTTGCTTTTTACTTTAATAACTGTTTTTTGTTTTTTTTATTGTATAACACATAAAATGAGTATACAAAGTATTTTGCTATAAATATAGTTTTAAGTTGTGATTTTGATTATGTTTTTATTTTTAAGCATAATTTTTTGAATATGGTCACACTTTTTCTCTCTCTTTGCACAAACAGTAATCAACTTTCTCAATTATAAAAGCTGCCAGCTCTTCGTCGTTATTGTGCTTCATACGACGAATTTACTCAGCGAATTTTTACGGAAAAATTCGTCGTGTTGGGCGAAATTCGTCGTTCGTCCCAGTTGTGTTCCTAGCATTAGGGGAAGCCGTAGTTTTTTGCTCATATTTCACCCAATTGTTGACCGATATAGCTGTGTTTCAATAGCAAATTTAAACGGGGTATATGTAATATAAATTTTACGAAATCAATAACAACAAGGTGTACTTGGCGTTTGAATTTCTTTAATTAAGGCGCAATTTTTAGTCGCAGGTATCTATTTTTATTCGTGAACATGTAGCTTAATAAACCGAACCAAAATCAATCAAAAACTCTATTTCGAATTTTTTTTGTTGTTACGCCCTTAAGCATTTCAGGTGACGATATGGATTTGCATGTTTCGATCATCTGTTTTTTTTCGTCTTAGTGGACCGATTTGGCGAGGGTCCAACCTCCGGTCCATATGTTATTTTCCACTCAAGTCCGCGAATATTTAATTTTATTTGGTAAGTTCAATAATATAAAAAAATCGGAAAGTTCCAATTGAAAAATAAAAAGGTACCACTCTGGATTCTGCATGTACCAGCTAAGAACGAAAACGTACCAAAATGATTCCCCTAACAGACTCTCATTAATTCAGGACCTTGCATATTTAATTTTATATTATAAGGTCCAGTACTATTTGAAGTTCAAATAGTACCAGTTGAAGAACAAAAACATGCCAAGAAGTTCCCTCCTTACTTAGGACATTGCATGTTTAATTTTATGTTTCTAGGTCTACTGCTAATGAAAATTAAAAAAAAAACCAGTTGAAGAACAAAAAAGTACGAAAGGCGTATCTCATATATATTCTCATCCACTCGAGACATTGCATGAATTATCGTATTTATCAAAAATTAAAAAAAAAAAAAATTGTAGAACGAAAAAGTACCAAAATAGATTGTTATTCACTCAGGATCATGCATGTTAAATTTCATGTTTGTTATAATGCATGTTAAATTTCATGTTTATAGGTCTAATATCAACGAAAACTGAATACGTGCCATTCTAAGAACAAAAAAGTACTAACATTTTTCATCTTATGGGTTTTCATTCCTAAATATATAGGAACTTGAATTTTATGTTTCTTAATTCAATATTAAAGAAAATTCGAAAATTACCACATGCCGCACTGAAAATTGAAAGATAGAAATTTTATTTCCCGTATTATCCCCTTTTTAACCCTTTTTCTCTCCTCATTGAAGTATCAAAATTTTCAATATTGGATTGGGTGCATATGATTTGATACATAATTGGGGACAAATGTTTTGTAAAAAGAGTAGCAAATAAATGTACGATTCCCCCCCTCCCCCCTCTCCTTAAGCGTACCTGTTTACTTCCCAAAAGGGCCGAATTTTAGTAAAGTACCCGACACCTATCCGCTTATTATTCTAATGAACAAGGATAAGTATTAAATTTTTTTGTATCTCTTTTAGTTTTGGAGACATGAGGTTAGTAAATTTATCGTTTTTAACACCTCAGGTTTCAATAAAATATATATAGCATGCCCTTCTGTAAGCAAATACCTTTCAAATTTTGTCTTTTTCTGAAATCGGTTGACAAACAGAGGAGGAAAGTGTTCTTAACTGTTTTGCCTGTGCTAATTTATATATAAGATTAATAGGGTCTTCGATTTACTTCAATTAACATCACTGTGATGTCAGCCTCAACATCACTTGGCCAAATTGTCATCAGGTTCAAAAATTTAGATTATGTCATCAAAGGGATGACACATTAGCATCACAGAAATGACGAATCGGAGTCGGTTTTATAAAGCATGTCATTAGCGCGATGACAAACTGTCATCAAATGGAGAGATTGTAATATATGTCATTATTTACTTACCCGTTACACATGTTTGTTTCACTTCTGTTGTATTCCGCCCTTTGTTAACAGAATAACTCGCAATCATATGACACCAACAGCATGCCCGATATAGTTTTCATAATAATTCTACTTCAAAAAATTGATGTTTTAAAATAAATAGTTTAAAAAATATGGGAATTTTTAAACATGACATTAATAATTATAATATACTATGACATGACATATTACGTCAGAGCATTGATGACAGTTTGTCAGCGCACTGATGACAGTTTGTCATTGAACTGATGACAGTTTGTCATCACATTGATAACTGATAAAATATGTCATCACACTGTTGACAGTTTGTCATTGCACTGATGACAGTTTTGCTGTACTGATGTCAAAATACCATCAGCGTTATGACGCCTTTTCTATCAGTGGCGTCGAATTGATGTCACAGTAGTTATGGCATAGATGGCGCATAAAATAAGACAAAATTTTAGGATGACGTTCGTCATTGGATTGATGTCACTTTTTGTCTAATTCATGCCATTTGTACCAACATCGATGTCACAATTCTGATGTTATGGTATCATCAATATGAAGATGCATTTTTCTATGAGTATAAGAACTAAATAAATCACACAAATTGCTTGGCAAACATGTCAAAACGTTTACGTTTGTTCAAATATGTTGTGTTGTTAGTTGGGCTATTTGCTGTTTGAACAATCATTTAAATTTTTGCAGGAATATTAAAAATATTTAGTATTGGGTAGACATATTGGATATTTTTCAAACTTTTTGTTGTGTCTAGTCTTAACCCGTATGTGCTCAACTTTTTTTTTCGTAAAAATCTCGACATTTTTGTTTTATATAAGTCTAAGCGACATGAAATAAAAATTTGGAAAAAAATAATAATAATGCCATTTTAGAAGAAATCTTTGCAGAGTAAAGACGTAGAACTAGAAGCATTAAAATAATTTTAAGTCGTAAATACTAATTCCTTAAGCCGCACTGTTTGCCACAAAACAGCTCGTTGTTTAAGTCTATATTTGACATTTCTCCTCCATTTAAAAAATAGCGAGCAAAATTGCAGAAGCACTATCGCCGTTTGCTTTTATTGAAAAAAAATACGAAAAATTAATGTTTGTACGAATTATGCTTGTGTTGTTTATAGGCGAACACAAAATAGAAAAAAGTGTGCGCTTGCTAAGCCATCTGTGTGGTTTACTTTTCCCTTTACCTTCGGTGTAGGGTACAAAAAAAAAAGAACAATAAGCGAATGTATTCTGCGAGACATAAATCATTTTTGTTTTAAAAAATTTTGTTTTAGTAATCTTCATAGGGTTCTTAATTTAACGGACTTTTATTTTTACTTCGGGGAATTTTAAAAGGTTTTCATTTTATTTCAAGTAGTTTTTAGAAAAAGAATATTTCATTCCCGAAAATAATTTTTGATAATAAATTTGCATGTGCCCGGCAAATAAAAAACTGAAATGGCATGCTGCTTTATTTAAGCAACTTGTTTGTTTTTTTAATTTTGTTTTTTTCTTTCTATCCTCTTCCAACTAAAATTCGTGTTGGGAAAAAACCAGCCAATTGTAGGGGAATGTAAGAAAGAAAAATTAACTGTTTATTTTCGTGTCTTTGTTGAAGCTTTGATATTGTTACATGCAAGTCCAGAGTGTTTAAAATTCTTATTCACTTTATGGTCTTCTTTGTATAATATTTTTAGCTTTTCTAAAGTATTTGGAAAAAGTTTCCTGACGAGCTGGACTAAGCAACCAGCGAAATGCGCATAGAAACTAGATGTCCCACAACAATAAATTTCAGTGTTTTCATTCAAAAATTGGGATTATTAGCACATTATAAATAAATGAATTAATTAATAATAAATATTTCATTCCCGAAAATAATTTTTGATAGACTCATTTATGTTTAAAAAATTTAATTTTAATTACAATTGCAAATAACTGATTAACTATGTGTCAAATTGACTATAAATCTCCCATATCTGATTAAAATATTTGAGTTAAACAAGAAGTTGCTCCTTTTGTTCCATAAAAAAAAATAAAAAAAAATAAACAAATTAGACGAAACAAAAAGAAGAATTGATTGTGCAGATGCATTTGAGCTAAGATCCTTATTTTAGTGGCAAATAAAAACTTTCTATATAATCTGATTCATAATATTTTAAAAAAATCTTGCAAATTACAATCGATAAACGAGTTCTAATGTTTTGGCTGCACGTTATTTTGAAAGTTGGGTAAGAAAAGTGCTTTAATTTCGATAACTTCCGCTAATTAAATTACAGGACAAAGACTCGTCAAAAAAGAAGTTGAGGTAAAGCTTTCCAAACGCTATTTTGGAAATAGTTTTAACTATTCTTGCAACGTGTGGCCGAGAGTTTCTAGACGTGTCAAAATAACGGCAAAACTTGCAACCAAAAATCGTCAAATTGACTTGCTTTAATCGTTAAGCGGTCCTGGAGGCATAGAACGGATTGCAGGGTGTCGAGGGCCTTGTGGCCCGGATTGGACGCAGGGGTAACCAGGGTTCTATTAGGATTGGATAGGAGTAGTCTAAGGACCATTAGGTTTCCTGACGGGGCATTGTTCTGTTAGGACTTTTATGAGTAAATGGGATAATGCCATACCGGACTTCTGCAGGTTGTGCGGGGATGCCGAGGAGCTAGAGACGGTTGAGCATGTCCTGTATTACTGTCCTAGGATGCAGGATCCCAGGCAGAAATGGCTAGGGCCTAGATTTCAGGACGAACTGAGGTGTATCGCTGGATGTAATTCAGCCGATCTGCTGGGGCTTCTCAGGGCAATAGCACAGCTGTTTCTGTTGGGGGGACCGTAGAGGGGACTGGTCCTATGCAGTATCTGTCCATCTGTCTTAAACCTGTGAACAAATATCGCTGGATGTAATGCAACCGATCTGCTGGGTTTTCTCACAGCTGTTTCTGTTGGGGGGACCGTAGAGGGGACTGGTCCTATGCAGTATCTGTCTATCTGTAACAAAAAACCTGTGAACAATGTTCTTCTTTACTTCTCTCTTTCCTCTTTTTCTATACTGAATGGATTCACAATGGACCTCATTGGTATAAGAGTGGAGATGCGCCCTTGGGCGCATAACCCTTCTTAACCTAACCTACTTAAATCGTCAGAAAAATCTTCATTGCAAAACAACACTAACTTTTTTAAAATTTTTTAGCTTTTTACCGTTTGTTTTAAGTGAAATACTAAACATTTATTAATACATATGAATGTATGTATTTCTTTCCCTAAAAATCTCTAAAAATAAAATCGCTATTCTCACTCCTATTGATTATAAATGAAAGTTTTAACTTCTTTTGAAAATCCTAAATAGGAAAATATTTGAAAAACATTTTGGCTTTATCAAATGAGAATTAACTTATTCTCGTAGCTTGTCAACACATGACTTTGCTTGTGTTTTATTGTTCGGGATGTCATGCATATACCCGAATATGCTACAAAAGAGACGCGACTCGAATAAGTTTTTAATCTTTCATAAAAAGTACGAAAATTGGATGTCATATCAATTGAGGGATATCGAACACCGATTTTACTCATCAGAAATTCTGCTTAAGTGATAAAAATATAGTTGAGAAGTGGATCTATTACCAGAAACCCAAGCGTATATTTGTATTTATATTTGTACTATGAACTTATCCCAATAAACGAAAGTATCCAAGAAGTTGTTCGAAAATTCGAAATAAACTTAAAAATCAGTTTAAAATTTGTAATTTGAAAAATTGTCAAATTTAGGGCATAAACATCAAGCCGTAAATGCGACATTTTTAACCACAAAATTATCAGAATGGCAATAAATTGTCAAATCAGGCAGCCGTGGTCCTATATAATCATCTGGTTCTTTTCCAGCAGCTCATAGTACCATGTTGGTCAGACCAAATATGGAGCATTATATTGGTGCCTTAGGTTAGGTTAGGTTCCATTGGCAGCCGTGATCAAGCACAGCTCACGTGGGTCCATTAATTAGTTCCCGTTGTGTTACCATATCACGCCGTCTCCCATCGGTCCTATGAAATCTGGCTGCTAGTATTTCCATGCAGCCATCCAGTCGATTCAATAAAGGAGTGGATCCTGTTAACATCAACATCAGAGAGACAAGTTTTGTCCCCAAGGGCTCTTCGACCAAACATTTCGAGTCTTAAGTCTCCGAATGCCGGGCAATTACAGAGAAGATGTTCCGTTGCCTCTTTCTCCTCCTCATCGCCGCAACTTCTACACAAGTCATTATAAGGGAGCCCCAGCCTCTGGGCGTGCCTCCCAATGGCCCAGTGGCCAGTTATAACCGCAATTAGGTTTCTCAGATGATGTCTGGGCAGCTGTAATGCCCGGCGTGTCCTTTTTTCTTCTATGATGGGCCAGATTTTCCTGGTTTCCCCACAGGTGGTTTCATCGTGCCACCTCTGACTGGCGATAAGATGAAACTTGTGCGCTATAAGTTACTTACACCTTGGGAGTGAAGCACCTACATAATATGTGGAACCGTCCCGATTCAAGGTGGAACCTGCATACGCCAACGAATCCGCCATGCAGTTCCCATGTATGTTCCCGTGTCCGGGGACCCAATTAAGGGTGACCAGTGAATGATATTGGTGCCTTGATTATAGATAGTTTAACCGAACTTTTCTTGCGAGTCGGATTGGAGAAATGAATCTTAATGTTGCTTTGTTGGCAAAATTTTGATATTTACTTTTCAAAAATATATACACTATTTTAAAAGAATAAGAAATAAAGCCTCCTGGTGTTTGGAACTAAGTCCCGCAAAGAAAAATAAATAAAGTTCTTAAAATAAGAGCATTAGTTCGTTATGAATTAAAACCCCAATTTTGAAAATGATACAAATTCTAAAAATATGAACTAACCCCCCAAAAAAATTTGCTTAAACCCACCATAAATATTAACTAATTTCAAAATTATATATGAACCGCCCCCACCCCCCCGGCCTCCGGCTAGACAGAGAGGTTTTAGTTAGCGAAGCTGGTAATTGTTATACCATATAGAATAAAGTACTTGAGCCCGCCCGAAGGTCGTCTATGGAGATAAGTTTTAGTAAGAGATTCGGAATTTTAGATCGGGACTTTCAAATTCGTGATATTAGAATTCGGGGTTTTGAATTTGGAATTCGGGGTTTAAAGTTTCGGGCATATGACCCCAATCCTACAAAAATTTACATATGTGAACTGCTCCACGAAAAGGGACCTCTGCGCCGAAAAGAATTTATTGAGAAAAACGCGTATAAAAAAAGCGCTTCGTTTTTCCGTGTTTTGCGCATGGTTATGCAGCTCTTCCTTCAACCTGATCATCTGGCGAGGTATTTCGACTCTCTGGTACTTTGTACGATGTTCACTTTATAATATATTATATTATCTGTTTATATCACATTTTTAAATTTTTTCATTAATTATGTTCATCTTTACAGGTGATTTGTAAAAAAACTAAAAGACATAGAAACTTGCGGTTTGCGGCATTTGAAAGAGCGTTTTTCGGCGCAGAGGTCCCTTTTCGTGGAGCAGGTCACATATATCAATATTTTAAATTTTAAATACAATTTGATTGATGAATATTAATTGGGTGTTATTTCATTTACAAAATAAAAATTATTTCATAAAAAATTAACAAACTCCGTAAAAGTCGTTATTGTTATTCTTTCTATAACAAACTAAAGAATTTGTTCATTTCTGCTTTTGGGACTTAGTTCATTGGGGATTTAGTTCGTAGCGCCATTCTTAATGCTAAGAATAGTCGTAATATTAACTAATTGGTAGATTAGGGCATGCCCGCCTGCATTACCTTCTTAAATTTTGAAATTGGGCAGTTATTCTTCTTATTATCCAAGAACAGATTCTATTGAATTTAAAAAAACTGTAGATAGTTTCACACTGTATTTGTGCAAGTGGTCACCTGGAATAGACTTTGACAATCCCAAGCTGCCTAAGGCTATTATAATCCTGATAAAACTAAGCACAAAAACTTTTACGCAGAGTTTCACTTTATTATACTCATGTTCTGTTCTAAAAATTGCTTCAACCGGTATGAATGTTTTGCGTAAATTATGGTTTCCATTCAGGAAAAATTTCCTTAAAAAATACATTCAAAATTTCAAGGAGTTTTTGGAACAAATATTTTAGGGATTTAATCAAATCTTGACGACTACATAAATTTCATATTAATTTCTTACTTCCCGTTTCAAACGGGTTTTATTTGGAACGGTTAATTTTTTCCTTCAAAAAATATTTCTTTCGTCATCAGCAAATATATATATATTTTTTTTTTATTTGAGTTTGAGTTTGAGATTCCCAAAATGTCACGTCATAAAATTCCCGACAGTTTAAAATTTATATTTGCTCGAGAAATTTTTCGAAATAGGAACCCTACACCGACATCTTCGTTGTAAATTCCAACCAATCTCTTGTATGTTGATTATAATGACGTGATGCGTTTGAATGTTCAACTAAAATGTCTACAGTTTTTTAGTTTTTAAATGGAAAAGATTATCAAGGGAGAGAGAAAATTAAAAAAAAAATTCCAATATTTTAAAAGGTTTTTATCTTTTAAAAATGTTAACTATTTAAGTTCAAACACTAATACAAAAGAAAATTGTAAGTCATATTAAAGATTTCTTAACATCGCAAAAAACACAATGTTTTTCAGACAAAAATGTCTTTGACATTTGATAAATAGGATTAAAGCTGGAGGTCCACACCACGTGCTTTCGCCTCCATGTAATGCATCGAGAAAGGTTCATCACACTTGCTAGGTTTAAGTAAAGTTGTTATAATGGAACACTTTTTATACGGCCGAAAAATCCAACCTTTAGCTATCGGTAAGTCCAGCGTATTAATTTTCGCCGTCGCTTCTGCAGGTGGCATCGATTGTGCTTTCATTTAAAATGAAAATCATTTCCATAACTAACCCACAAGTCTTTTAATCGAAAAAAATCGGTCGTTCATATAGAAACACCCTTTGTTTGCAATATTTTTCTCTTAACTCGCTTTATTTTTCCATACCTGAAGTACTTCTTATTATAAATTTAAAAAATAAAAATAAATTGTATATTCATTTTACTCCATAGCGGATACATGAAGAAGTCCAAAAGAAATTCTGTTGACAACATTTCTTAACAACTCAAAAGGATGTCATATATTTGAAGTAATTTCAAGAACTGCAAAATAAGTGAACAACTCATAATAAATATAATATAAACTTAGTAAAGAGCCATATTCGGATATGCCGAATTTTATGTACACTTCATCATATTATTGAAAATCTAATTATTCGCCTTACACGCAGAGAAAAAACATGGTTGAGGTAAACATATCCTAAGAGCAACATATTATGATAAGATTCATGATTGTAGTCAAAACATATTATGATTATTATTAGAATCATAAAATATCATATTATGACCAAATATATTCGTAATATTACATCATAATATGTTTCCCTTAATCATAATTTGTTTTTATTACATCATATTATTTTTACTATAATTATAATAAACTCTTATCATATTAATCGTAATATGTTTAGAAGTGATCATATTATGATACAAAGTGATTATGTTATAGTTATGGTTAAAAGTAATCATATGCAACAGATCATCAGGAAACCATTTTCCAAAGAACTTTGAAAAGCTAAAGATATTTTGCACATATAACTGTAAAGCGAATGAGCATAACAACCACTCAAGTCTTACTTGCAATGAATTAAAAATAATCATATTATGATTCAAAATATGATTACTGAAATCATATTATTATCATAAGTTATCATACTATGGTGTAATGGTTATTTAATATCATTAAATGGTTGTAACTTATATAATAAGTTTTCAAATAACACTGCAGAACAGTCACAGTGCTGATTCCAAATCTAACCTTCATTTTTCTCTATCAGCTCCAGTTTTTCAGATATACCGTTATATCCAAAATTAAGGCACTTTCAGAACATATATTGAAATAACTTGAAAATGGTGCATCATATTCCCTTAAGAAAAAAACCGAAACTCGCTAACAATATTATATTAAAGACGTGATAACATTGTTTTAAATTTGGCCAGTGATTTCAGAGATATTGTTGAAGTTTAAAAAAAATATGTAAATGGGCAAAACAAAAATCACAGTTTGGGTCTAAAAGCATTTAGTTAAACATATTTCGAATGAAATGAGCTTTATTTCATTGCAATCGGTGCACAACTTTTGATTGTGTTCACAATTTACCGAATTGATAAAAATTGCGATTTCCATAAAAAAACATTTATTAATGTGCACTGTTTTTCCTGTCAAAAATATTATAAATACATATTTTTGTTTGTTGTTGTTTTATTTTGCAATATATTCTGTGCATTTAAAATGAGTTCGTTACAAAAGGCTTGTGTTAACAAGCCCAAAAGTTTTCGTTATATATGTGGCAAATTTTGTATGCAAAAGCAAAGAAGAAAGATCACGGAGGCTGTGATAAAAACCTACGAAGAATACTTTGGGAGAAAGCTTGCACAAAATAATAAATATTGGGTACCCAAGACTGTAAGACTTGTGTAGAATCTTTACGATACTGGAGTCAAGGAAGCCGTAAAGGGCTTCAATTTGGAGTACCGATGATATGGACTGAACCTACTAATCACTTTAATGACTGATACTTTTGTGCAGTGAACGCAAAAGGTTTCAACCGGAATAGAAAACGTGCACAATAATGATTTCCCAATTCCAGTTTTTTCTAGAACATCTACTCCAAACTGTGATGATGTTGAAATATTAAAGGGCAGCAGTGAAAGTGAGTTCAAAGAAAGTAGTTCTACAAAACAGGGATTTTCTCAAGAGGTGCTCAATGACTTAGTTCGTGATTTGAATTTATCAAAAGAATCTGCCGAACTTCTTGCTTCAAGATTAAAAGAAAAACACTGTCTTCAACCTAGTGTTGCCATTACATCCTTTAGGACCAGAGAGCAACACCTTCTTCCCTACTTTACCGAAGAAGATACGCTTGTATTTTGTAACAATGTTTCTGGACTCTTAACTTGTATGGGCCTTCCAGAATATATGCCTGAAGATTGGAGACTTTTTATAAATAGATCAAAAAGAAGCTTGAAATGTGTATTGCTGCACAATGGAAATAAATTTGCCTCAGTTCCAATTTGTCATACTACCAAACTAAAGGAGGAATATCAAAATATTAAAATTTTTTTAGAAAAGATTTCGTACACAAAACATCATTGGTCAGTATGCGTCGACTTGAAGATGTTAAACTTTTTGTTAGGCCAGCAAGGTGGGAAAACTAAATATCCCTGTTTCATATGAACATTGGATAAAAAAGGTTTGGCCTTTGATGTCATGTCTCAGCCATTTTTAACCCGACCCGAGACTATGTAATAAAAATATATAACAAACTAGTCCCATAATATCTGGGGTCTTCGCCAAACTCATTTCAACATAGACACAGACATCGTTTACTTATGAGTAATTATATTTTTAAGTGCACATATTGTGTTCTAATACCATAGATGGGGGAAGTGCACTAATTTTGCAGTTTCAACTCACAGTTAGTGGTAGTGCAAAATTATTGCAATCATTTTATTGATGTTGAGTGATGAATTGAAAATGAGCAGCCTCGATAAGCATGTGTGACAGTAATGTTAAAAAATTTTGTACTCAAAAAAAATTGTTTGATTAAGGATAAAGCAATCATCAGTTTATTACAACATTTTTGTTCTTCACTGATTTGAGTGCAATTTAAAATTTTGCAAATTTACAAACAAAAAACTTTTTTTTTTCTTGATTAAAGCCATGAGATATTCCGGTATTGACAAAATTTTATGTTGTTTAATTTCCTTTGCTTATGCATACCATCACAATAATCAAAAACCATGCACATACAAAATTACATTTTTTAAATTTTAGTGAGAGTCTGTTTATATGCTGCTTTTTTGATTAGTACAAATTTTGCAATATTTGAAATGAGTGCAGATTTTAGGAATTCAATCACCGTTAGTGATACACTCAAAATATTATGTAGGTAAATTCGACAGAAAATTTATTTGAACAACTAAAAATTTATTTAAAAACGGATCATCTACATTTCATTTAAAATAAATGAATTTAACATAAACTTTTTTTTTATTTAACAGCATATTCCTTAAATGTAACAGTTATTGCTTTAAAAAAATATTTAACTGGCAAAAAATCAAACTACATAACAATATTAGTGCGGAAAAACAGTCTGTTTTGGAAGTTTGTTTTTTGAATAACAAACATAAATGTTAAAAAAAAAAATTGATTCGTAAATAAGCATTAAATTTTAAGAGTATGGAAAACGAATTTAATAACCTACAATCAGTAACAGTAATAATTTTGTGAGTGAAGTCAATCAATTTGCAATACCACCCAATTTTCTAGTGCTAGTGAAAAAATACCAATCATCACTAAAGCTGGTAAAAAATAGTGCAGACTAATTTTTTTGCATTTTTATTTAGTGATAGCGCAATGCTGATTTCAATCAATATTTAGTGCACTTCCCCCAAAGTATGTCTAATACACGCTACATATGGAAAGGGTATATGTAAGTGTGTCATTCCTTTCGTAGTTTCTTTAATATTGATCTGAGACACTATAAAATATAAATAAACTGGGCCCGCAGTAGTAGCTGATTTTACGAAGATAATAACAATGTCCGTCTGTCCGTCTGACCGTCTGTCGGTTGAAATGGGGTTTCCGAAGACCGCGGAAATGATGGTGACTTGGTTGTTATATCCCTGCGGGAAATTTGTGTCAATTGCTCTTAAAGCACTTATCCCGTGGCTAGTGAACAAAATTTTATAATTAAAAGAAACGAATTGTGATAGGTGAAATCAAGACCTATCACTTAACTGGGGATGATGTGTTAAGACTCTAGTTGGTCCAGAGGAAAGGTAATTGGCACAAAACTATTCATGTGACTGGATTTTGTGCGGGTAGTGGCTGATTTCCTCTAGATCTATTACTTTTTATGAAGGGGATATATCAAATGGACTTGGTTCATTTTTAACAATTTCTGCGACAGGCATTATTTTAACCGAAATTGGATGTGCCCATTATGGTTATTCCAGTGACCTGTTACAAAGTGTCAAAAAGGTGCCAATTAACCCCTCGTAGGACATCGCCATGTTAAAGTGACTTCTCACGTGACAAGTGTTAGTTACCTTTCCCCTAGGGATAATATGCTCAGTTAAATCGAAATTCTGCTTCTTCGGCCCACAAATGGCTGCGATATGTGTACGACTGCAACTGATTTTACACAAAAATGTTACCCTAGTTGTATTTTTTCTGTATATCTGGAGAACTACGCGAGCCAAAGATTCCAAATAAGGTACAAGCATATCGGCAATCAATACACAACACCCGACAATATCTGAGCGGTATTGGAAAAGTGGGCTTGGCGCAAAAGAGATTTGTTTATATCAATATTTATATAACTTTCTGTTCTCAGTACCATAGTACGTATTAAGGTATTCATTTAATCGGCTTTTGCTTTATTCGGTTAATTCTATTATTGCTCGGTTAACCGATTAATAAAGTTTTTTTTTATGAATTAAGTAACCTCAATAAATAAAAATGCATAAACTGTTTATTATTTGGGGTTTGTTAGTAAAAAAACACAATAACATAACAAATATAAAGGTACGTTCAGACTGATGAAATATTTGAAATCAAACATCAAATATTTCATTAACGTAGTCTGAACACAAAATATTTTTGAGTATCAAATAAAATAACAGCTGATTTTGAGCAAATAAAAGATTTGCCGGCAAACAAATATTTGTCGAATGTGAACATAGTGTGAACACAAAAAATCAAATATTTTAGTCATTTTTGAGCAAACATTTATTTGATATTACAAAAAAATTGTAAGAGCAAATAACGACAAAAAATTTTAGCCATGTTCCGGATAGATGCAATTTTTCCTGTAAGTTTTCGGATTCTTTACAATTTTAAAGATATTTTATAACTATTAGACTTTGCTATCGTGCCGCTATTAGCAAATTTTTGCGAATTACCGCTAATTTAGCAATTTTTATAGAATTTTTGCCATTCCTTATAGTTTTAGGCACATTTACTAAATTTTATGGCTTGTTTGAAATATTAAAATGGTTCGCGAATTTTCGCTATTTTTGCAACATTTTTTTTTTTGTTTTTTAACCGATTTAGCAATTTCAAATATATTTTAGGGTTTGTTTCCAGCTTTGCAATTTTTCGCGAATTTTAGCCATGCTCGCGAAAATGCGATTTTTCACTGTGAATCTTTACAGCTTTAACGATTTTTAATAATTATTAGGCTTTGCTATCACCAATAATTAGCAAATTTTTGCGAATTTCAGCTAATTTAGCAATCTTTATCGAATTTTGGCCATTCCTTATAATTTTTGGCACCTTTAATAAATTTTATGGCTTGTTTGAAATATCAAAATTTTTCGCTATTTTTGGAACATTTTTTTTTTTTTTTTGTTGTTTTCTTGACATTTTGTTTTTTAACCGATTTAGCGACTTCAAATTAATTTTAGGGTTGGTTTCCAACTTTGCAATTTTTCGCGAATTTTAGCCATGTTCCCGTTACCCAGGTAATTTTTTTTTTCTTTTACATTCTCCTGTTCTAACATTATAAGAGATGCTGATCCACAGAATAAAATAAATAAATTAGCTTTTGCGCTCATTTTTACTATTTGAGAAATATATTTTTATTTTTGAACACTTTCATTAAATAATTATTTGATGCAAATATTTCTTTTAGTCTGAACGCATGGCAAACATTAATTAATTTATTTGATTTAACACTGTTTGCCAACTGTTTCAACAAACAAAAATTGTCAAATATTTGAGCTTAGTTTGAACATTAAACAAAATATTTTTTTGTTTCACACAGTTTGAAGCAAATATCAGAACAAATATTTTCGTCAAATATTTCATTAGTCTGAACGTACCTTAACAATTCTTGAACTAAAGCGAGCAAACCAAAAAATAATTCATAAATATGTAATACATATTTATTAATTAATACATTATATGTGAAATAATTTTATTAGTTATTGTGAGATTATTATTTCAATTTAAGGAGATGTAATAAAAAAATCTTTTAGACAAGTAATTTGGCTTAAATGTTTACTGCCTAAGTTATAAAAAATAAAACAGGTTAGTAAAGGGTTTATGATACGGATTTTGTATGAAAAAGAAATCGCTTAAATCTAAACAGCCTGTTATTTTCATACAATATCCGTTTCATAAACCCTTTATTAACCTGTTTTATTTTTTATAACTTAAGCTGTTAAGATTTAAGCGATTTTTTTTTTTTAGTTTTGATAAAACTTGACTGGGGAAAATGTCTTTAATTTTTCGTAGATGTTGGAGAAATCGAAAGCAACCCATAATACAAAATATCTATATAATACAGAATAGCATTTTTTATCATAATAGAATCTTTTAGGAATCAGCTTCTAGAGCAAAATAAACGCGTATTCGATCATAAATGATGCTCTCGTTGTGAGAAAATGATACCTTACCGATGAGCCACCTCAAAGAATCATTTGTGATACAATTTGCTGATTTCTTTTTGATCATATGAATGAATCATATTTTGCAATCGCTCTAGTGATAAATCAGTTTTAAATCTCAGAAGATATTATCAGCAAAATATTATCAAAACCAAAATATTATCAGCAAAATAAAGGCTCCGCCATCTAACGTTTTTTTCAACTAGTGCTTATTTCGTGAATGGTAACACTTAGCTCATTTCTGATTCGACAGATAACTAGTTTTATCCTTCCGCTGAACGAATATGGTTGTGTATACGCTTGAACAGCGCTGGGAAATATTGCGACATTACTTTGAAAATCATGGTAATGTTGCAGAATGTGTTCGAAAATTGCGTACGGGTTTTGGAAGAGAAGCACCGTCAGCTCCGTATGTTCGTTATCTTGTGAAAAAAGTGAAAGAAACTGGCATCCTCATCGATGAACCAAAGCGTGAAAAGCCAAAAACAGTGCGTACACCCGAGAATATTGCTGCTGTGGCAGAAAGTCAATTCACCGTCGTTCTCAACAATTGAACATTTCAGAGACATCATTGAGACGAATTTTGCATAAAGACCTTGGTATGACGCCATTTGAATGAAATTATTTTCCATTACTAACCGGAAGGATTGTACTTTCAAATAAAAAAAGAAATTTATTTGGCGGACCCTTTACTAGCTGGGTTATTTAAAATTAAGATCACTGAACTTTTTGTTTGTATAAAAAAATATTTTCTAACATAGTATACAACAGGTATGCCGACTCTTTGACAGGTACCTAACTGAAATGTCAAGTACCTAGAATATGTTTGCATTAGTACGATTTTTTTCAAATGTATTTCTGTATAAAACTATTTCCACCACTAAGCATAGTTGCATAAAACCGTATAGAATGTGGCAACAATTTTTTTTTTTTCTAAAATAAAATTTTCTTAGCTCAATAAATTTTCAATTTATTTAATTCTGGCTGCATGTATAAACTTTTTAAAACAATGTTTGCAAAATTTTTATTCTGCCAATATTGGAAAATATTTAAAAAATTTATGAATTAAAATATTATTTTCATACCACAAAATGCTACTTTGCTGGCTTTAATAATATTAAGAACAGAAAAAAATTAGTGTTAAACAAATTTATTTAAAAATTTTTAGTTTGTGAAAAATAAAAACATTTTGCAACAGCAAAATGTATTGGAAAAAATTATTAATTATGTGTTTGTGTCATAAAATTAAACAAAAAGTGTTATATTGTGAAAAATGTTAAATAGAAAAATTTCAAATTTTGTTTTGTTTTTGTTGTTTTTATGTGTGTTGAATTCAAACAGAACGTATATGTGTGAGAGGTAAACTAAAAAATTGAGAACGCTCTCTCTAGTTGGCATACTAGTTGTATACTATGTTTTCTAAACACATACCTTTTGTATATGAGATGAAACAAATAATTAAAAACACGAAAAAATATGTTATAATACTACACAAAAATTATAAATTTTGTTACATCGGTAAATCGGTTAATCGGCTGAAATTAACCGGTTTAATTGTCGAAAATATCCAATTTTAAATTAACCGATCAGTTAATCGGGTAATAATAAATCGGTTAACCGATTAATGGTAAACCGAATCAATACACTAGTACGTATAGATGTATAGACTAGGGATGCCAAACGGGAAATCCCGAAATCCCGGAATTTTTCGGGATTGATAAATCCCGAATCCTGGGATTTATTTTAATGAGTCCCGGGATTTCTAACATATCAACTTTTTTGTACAAAAATGTTCGTTTTTTTCCAAAATTTTTTTAAAAAATTACATTTTAGTTTATTTTTTATTGCAACTAATTATTATTTTTGAGTTTAATTTTTGTTTTTGGAACACAGCGAGTATTTAAAGTTATTAATTTTTGCTTGATATATGACGACTATTTCTGGATTTTTGTATTTTGGTTAATAAAAACCATTATTTTAAGTAGAAACGAAATTTGAAGATTCACATCTCAAGCCTTTTTTTACAATAACATTTAGCAAGTTCAGCTTTGGCTTAAGACAAAATATCAAAATAAAAACGATTATTTTTTTGCAAAATATAGAAATAAAGAAATAATTGTTATATATCCAGCAAAAAAAAAATAAAAATTATTCACGATTCAATTGAAATAAAAATGATTATTTTTATGCAAAATATAGAAATCAAGAAATAATTGTCATATATCAAGCAAAAAATAAAAATAATTCACGATCCAATTAAAGTATATTCAGAAACTAAAGAATAAAAGTTGATATAATTATAACAATTAAGTCGTAATATTTATGAAATGGCTCATATTCCTTCCGGTCCAATAATAATAAAAAATTTGATTAAAAAACATACGGTATATAACATATTTTTTTTTTTAAGCAAACACTTTCTGACGTATTCATAACAAAATTATTTAAACTTGAAATCTGGTTTAAGAAACATTTTTTTAAACAATTTGTTTTCAAATAAATTTCAAACGTATTTAAATTATTGATTATGAATCTCGCCCTCACCCTGGAGGTGACCTGCACTGCAGTCGAGATAGTGTTACAGTTTTTAACTCAGCTATCGAGATCGATGAGGGACTACACTTTGCCGTGTATTAATTTCATCACAACTTAATTCACATTAAAAATTGAATTGCTGTCAAAAAACCGAAATGAATTGATCTAGAAAAACTAAGAGATACGTATATTTTTTTAAGCTTTTTTTCAGAATCTGATCAGTTTGATCATGGGTGAGGCCAGTGTTATAAACATATGTATAAAATAAATCGTTTTGTTGTTTTCCTTTTAAAAAATTTATGTTACGTATATAAAACCTTTTGAATATTCAAAAAGTGTTGTTTATTACAAAAAAAGTAGCATCTTAAAGAAACACATTAATCCCGAATCCCCAAAAATCCCGAAATTCCGGCAAGTCGGGATTTACAAAATCAGTCCCGATTGGCGTCCCTAGTATTGACGTATATAGTACTCTTACTTTTTTTAACTTAAACAATTTAATTATTTAAAATATGAGAAGCCTTAGCTTATATTTATAATACTTTTCGCCTGATTCAATAAATCCTGAAATAAAATTATAATTTTCGATTTTTCAAATATTTGTGTATTACGCGTTACGTTTGCTTTCAGGGTAGTTCTGATTTTTACGAAAAGAAACTTCAACAAAAACTTAGTATAGGGTATGAAAGCACTATATATATACTCTTTAAAAAAGATTAATAATCGTAAGTGGAAAACAATTTATTCTTGCTAAATCTATTCAAAAAAGAGCATTTAAAAATATATACGAATAAAAATATTGTTTAAGAAAAAGTTGACATTATGACATATTTCAAAGTGAAATAACATCAAAAAGTGTCATTAAAGGTCCATGGACATCGTAGAGTTAGAATAAAAAACACTTACTCAAGGACGATGGCCGTCTATGCATAGAAGCTTTAGTTAGCGAGGCCAGTGCTTGTTATACATGTAATTTATCATCTATGGTTTAACAAACACTTCGCTGACTCAAGCTTCTAAATTATAAAGTTCGGGATTTCGAGAATCAGAATTCAGAAATTCGGGAATTAGAAGCAACAATTAATTGATAATAATACACCCCCAAAAAGTGTCACAGTGTCCATTGATCATATGACATTTCGTACATGAACTTTGAGACACTTTAAAAAGTGCCATAACGTCCATGGACATTATGACACTTTTTGGTAGATATATTTAGTCAATTCACAAGGTATCCTAACATGTCATATTGTCAAAATGTCCTAATATTTCACAATGGTTTAAAAATATTGTTGTACGGCTCAGCCGGTCAGCGCTGGACTTTTCTGATTAATTACGACAGCACAATAAACACAGCAAGCAACGTTCTATTTATTTAAGACACTTTTTGTTAACAAACCAACAACAATATTTTTAAACCATTGTGAAATATTAGGACATTTTGACAATATGACAATATGACATGCTAGGATACCTTGTGAATTGACTAATTATACTGTCCACAATAGTTATGACATTGGACATTATGGAATGCCAATATTAAAAACTGCTATAAATATTTTGGAATTTCTTTACAAATACAGTAGTTTTGACTTAACATTTTTGGCATTTTAAAATTATTTCCATACAAAAAATTAAGGTAGCTGCACTTTGACTTAACTTCCCAAAATTCATATTTTCTGTAATTATTCTTCAAAATAATTGTTTAGGTGCATTTTTTATATCTGCATATTTATCATATTTTTGGGCAGCCTTTAAATATACAGTGAGCGTCAAAATAAAGTGTACAGTTGTTTTCCAAATACAAAAAGTGTTATGTTAGTACCATAAAATTTTAAATTTCTATTTTGCCAAATTTGATGCGATATCAAGCTTTCTGTCATCTGTAAAAAATATGTTGCTCCAAAACTTGATGAAAGCATGTTAGACGAAAAAAACGTGATAAATTAAGAAATAAGAAATTCCACGGAAACAATATAGTATCTATAGTGAAGCGTATTAGGGTTGGTTGATGTACTACGTCCTAAAACTCGTGGATCAACGCAAAAGTCGCTCGATGTGAATCCAACTAAACATCTGGTAGCATTTAAAAAAACATAAGCTGCAAGCACTTTTTAAAGAAAATTCTACAGGAAGAGTGGCCAAAAGAGTCTTCAGAACTATGGATTAAATTGATTAAATCGATGGCCATTAGACTAGAAGCCGTCTTATAAGCAAAAAAAAAATCAAACAAAGTATTTATTAGCCACTCAGCTTTTCTTAGTATTTTAAAACTGTACACTTTTTAGACGCGGTAATAACGAAGTAAATTCGTTTTTATTGTACTGTTTTTGTTGTTTTTGAAGCATTTAAAATTTTTACTTTTAGATTGTAATGACATTGTCCAAAGTTTTTAAATGACAATAAACTTCTAAAAATTTTATATCTTTTTTACTAAAATAACATTTTTTATATTGGAAAACCAGTTGTACACTTTATTTTGACGCTCACGGTACATCAAATTTTGCTGCACATATGAAAAAAATATGGTGGCTACTTTTTCACATAAATATACAAGTTAAGCTGTTTATAAGAACAAAAATCGTAAACAAGCCAAGTTGGCATCATTATATAATAAAACTTTTTTGTTATACTTTTTGATATTTTACTTTAGCTGCACTTTTAGGCAGAAAACCACTATTGTGTTCCTGAAAATTGAGGCAGATAAGTACATTTAAGATTTATCAACACAAAAAATCGTGCAAAGGAGATTGTGCAGCTAAGTCTAATTATTGTAATCGTATCGGCCTGTATGTGCTGGCCTTTCTGATGAAGTAAGACTCTTTTTGCCTTTCAAAAAATTACAGATAAATTATATGTGTAGTGTAAGTAATTTTAAAGCTAAAAACATTTTTGTACGAATTTCATGTTGTTTCACAATATTCACTTTATGTTGAATTTAAATATAACAATTGAGATGTATAAACTTCCATGCGTTTTACTATAAAATCCTGCACTATACACTAAAAATGTTCAATTAATTAAAAACATTTGGGTAACACTCAATACATTTTTTAGCATAAAAACCATGCTCGAACGCCGAAACCATTTGCAACATTTAGAAAGACAATGCAACGATGCTTTTTTAGTGTATACTATTAATACGATTTAGGTAATCAAGAGCAGAATAACGCTCAACAGTGATGGAAAATTCAGTACTATGGTACTATTTTCAGTACTTTTCCTTTTTATAAATACCACAGTACCCCCACGTCAGTTTAAGTACTCTTTTCTTTTTATGCTTTCTTGTAAAGAAATCCAGGCTGACTTTTTTTAAACATTGACAATATATTCTATGTGACAATAACGTACAGTGTACACGTACAATATATTTGTGGAAAAAATGTTGATATTCTTCAAGCACCAATGTCATTTGGAATGCCTTTGAACTACTGGCTTCGATAACAATATAACATAGCATGTATTTAATATTTTTACTCACCAATAGTTAACAAATATTTTTTGAATACCACTAGAAAGTATGTAATCAACTTTTTGTTCGGGAATTAAGAACGAAAATATAAAAAAAAGATGCTCTGAAACTTAGTAAAAAATGGAGGCCGCTTCCGTTGGGTAAAAATTAATACATTTCTAGAAAGTATATGTACATACGTATACACAGCAAAAAAGCAAATGTCATTTTAGTTGATTTTACATTGATTTTTTCTGTGTGTAATGACATTTGCATTTACATATACTTTTATATAAAAATGTATTAATTTTTAATTTGTTTATACTTTTATACTTTTTATATTAAAATAAATTAATTTTTTATTTCTTTTTTTTTAATTTTTGTTATTTTTGAGTATAGGTTTTAATAAAAAATATGTTTTTTAAAAAGTACCAAAGTGTTTAATAAAGTACTCTTTTGCTTGGTGGTCAGTACCATCTCAATTTATAAATTTTCCATCACTGACGCTCAATATACAAAACTGGGGACAGCAACAAATTATTTAAAAAAAGTATTACAATAATTAAACCAAATGTAGATATTTTGAATCTTAAAACCCGTATTTTCGTCCTTTATTTTTAACACAAAATTCACAGTCAAGTCAAACTCAAGCTTATTTCATATTCAAATTTATATCTTAATTTTATGAAATAAGTTATCATACTTTCAACATACACGAAAAAAGCATTTGAAATAAACATAGCCCATACACTTCATAAGCCCTTAAATCAACATTGAAGAAATTACTAAAAAAAATAACAAACTTACATTTATCCTTTCCAACTATGGTGTAGGGTATACAAATGTTATTCTGACAACAAAATTAAGAAAAATTCTTATCACTCTTTTAAAAAAATATAAATATTTTCATTATAAAGCTGAAGGTCCATGCCACGCATTCTGTGCGTTGTTCCTTTTTATAAATTTTTCAAAAAGTAGAATCAGTGTAATGGTATGTGACAAGTTACACAGCAAAACGCATAGTTTGCATATACGTATCAACGCATGATAGTAGGTTTACTTTCTACTTTTGTATGCGTCGCATGTGTGGTGACAAAATGTCAGCTGTTTCTTATGGCCATGGATGACAAATCATATTTTATTTTCAATGTTATCGATAAATATGTTTTTGTGGTGGATTCCTTTTTTCTATTTTTTGTATTAAAAAAGGTTTTTATTAAAAGAAAAAGATTTCGTAATAAAAATTCAAATAACTTTCAAGAACAAAATACATTGAAATTAACTTTTAGAACAATTTGTTCATAAACCAAATTATCGATTATTTTATGTTCTGAATGCCATTTTTGTTGTGCTTATTATTTTTTTTTTTAACAAATGTCTTGAAAGGGAAACTTATTGACACCATGAAAAAATACGAATTCTTTTGATAATAAAAGCTTACTCCTCTATGAATTCTTATAAATAAATTCTATTAATATATCAGTTACACCTTCAATTTTTTTTTTCCAACTAGTCTTTATTTGATAAACATATTAGACCAACAGATGATAAAAAAAAACAATTTGGCGCATAAAACGCATTGTAGTACATATGTAACTTGAATTAAGGAACGCATGAAATGCACAAAAAGTATCATACGCATCTACGCATAAACGCATGGTGTGGTCCACACTTCAGCTTAAATATTTATATTAACTCGAATGTGTATTCTCAGTCAAATTATAATTTAAAAAGCATTCTTACTTAAATAGTCTTATTCCTTCAACATTTTCCAGTTTTATTTTCAATGCATTATCACAATTTTTTTTGTTTGTAAATATTTTCTCTAACCCATGAAAGTTGTTCGTAGTATGGTAAAATTATATATTTCCTAATATGAAAATTTAATAAAACCAAGGAAATTTTGTTAATAAAATTTATTCTACCACATTTCTTAGTTGTTTGAAGTTGTAATTTTCACACTTTTTTATTTTCAGTGTCAAACTCACCTTTCGCAGTAGACATGCCAGTCACCAGGTTGCACCAGCTTAGAAACTATTGGTATAGGAAAGGCCGTTGCCAAGGCTATAATCCAAATGCCAGCTATAATGAATTTTGCATACCTGCAATTAAAGCAAATGAAAAGGAAAGAAATTATTTATGAAATATTAATTATAAAAAAAAGCCAAACATGACCTTTAAGATTGTGCTAAGAAAATACCAGATTTTTAAAGAAATCAAAATAAAAAGCACAAAGGTAATTTAATAAAAATAATTTATGGTTAAAAGAACTTTTAAAAGCCAAAGACAAAAAATAACGTGTATTTTTTAAAAAAATAATTTGCTACATATTTAAATAATGTTCTTGTAAAATTCTAAGACGATTTAGCGTTTCTAATATTTGATCGCAAGTGCTGTCTTGATGAAACTTAACAAAATTTTTTTTGAAGTTATTTTTGGAAAAACAAAATATATTATTAACTAGCATTTAACCCGCTACTTTGTTATCGTCGCCTTTTCTTTCGTGGACATACTTTTACGCCAAAGTATATGTTTCTAGGTTTTAACTTGTTTAAATTTAACTTTGTAATGGGTACGATTTTTACACCTTAACGTTCGAATTTCGAAAAACATCAAATTTTTATTTGCATTTTTTTAGATAAATTACGACTGTTTTATAATTTTTATATCTATGTGTATTGATTTAATAGATAGATGTGGGACAAAAAAGTTACAAATTCAGGTTTTACGCATTTACTCCCCAAAAGGGCCGAATTTCAAAATAGTACCAGACAGCTGTTCGCTTATTTCTCATTTAATGAACAACAATAAGTATTAGATTAAAAAAGTAACACTTTAATTAAAAAAAAGTACCAGCTAGAAAACGAAATAGTACCAAAAATTCTCCTTACAGATTCTCATTCACTTAGGTGCTTGCATGGTTAATTTTATGTTTTAGATCAAATATTAATGGCAAATCAAAAAGTACCAGGTAAAGCACAAGAAGTGTTACAGAAGAAGAAGTTACAGATTCTCATTCACTCAACGCATTGCTTGTTTAATTTTATGTTTGTAGCTCCAATACTAACGAAAATTCAAAAAGTACCTGTTGAAAAACAATAAAGTACGATAATGTACCAAAAAATCGCTCATAAAGATTCTTATTCACTTGGGAACTTATGGTTACTTTTATATTTCTATGTTCAATATTAAAGGAATTTCAAAAAGTAAGAGGTAAAAAACAAAAAAGTACCAAAAAGCCCTTTTACAGATTCTGATTCACTCAGGGCATTGCATGCTTAATTTTATGTTTGTAGGTCCAATATTAACGAAAATTAAAAAAAGTAACAGTAAAAGAACGAAAAAGTACCAAAAAGATCCGTCCAATAGATTCTCTATTATTCAGGACCTTGGATGTTTAATTTTATGTTTCTAGAGCCAATACTAGCGGAATTCAAGAAGTACCATTAAGAGACCAAAAAAATACCATAAAGCCCTTTTACAGACTCTCATTCACTCAGGACCTTGGATGGTTAATTTTATGTTTATAGGTCCAATATTAACGAAAATTTACATAGTCTTAATATCTGAACGTTAATCTGATATTCAAATTAAAATAAACGACATCGATACAATATCAAGTAAATATCTGAGACTTGTACTTTTCAACATTTTCAGTAAAAATTACAGTCTGAAAAATTTCATGCGTTGCTATGCCATACCAACTCAAACAAGGTGTGATGAGATGTTATGCCAACTTTAACGTGCTTGGGTGATTCACAATGAGTGCTATCAAGTCATATCGTCATAATATCCTAAATAATATTTTACAATTGTTTGAAAAAAATATTGTTGTTTTTCAAACAAAATAAAAAGTTTAATGCTGTGTTCATTCATTCGCCTAAACTGTACTGTAGAAATCTAAATTATAAGCAGTTGTCCATAGCAGTCATATACATATATTTCTAGTAATTATTTTAAGACATATGTATAACTTTACAACTTTATGACAACCTTGTGAATCATGTCATTGTAACTTAGCTAAGCTGTTGTACGCTGTTGTGCTCAAATCATGTCTTGCAATGCTTTTAAGCCGTTTCTGAGAAATCTTGCTAACCGAAGCTTACTACCTGTTTGTAGAACGGGAGTGCAAAAGTGACTGTATTGATTTATATTTAAACAAAAACAAATTTTGAAATTTTGTTTTTGTTTTACTTGTAAGTTAATCGAGTCATTTTTGCGAGCGCTTTCTACAAACAGGAAGTTAATATGGATTTCTATTGGCTCATTTTTCATGCATTTCTCGTATTTTCGATGTAAAATACAGCTAGAAATTATGGAAAAAGTATTTAAGAGTGTTACAATATTCTGAGGAATTATAAATTATATTATAAGGAATATCTTTTCTGAAGACTACTAACTACATTTTTAACAGTTTGGCAACTATGGGCCAAAAATGGCGAAAAAAGGCTATAAAAAATTAAAATTGTTCGACATTTTTGCATTTTTGTGCCACTAGGTACAGATTTTTCGGATAATTTTGTTTAACACTTTTTCTCCTGGTTCATAGCTACAATTGCGCCCAAGACAGGAAAACCAAATTCTAATTTATTTGCGAGACAGAGCCGTGAGAAAAATAGCATGTTCTTCATTTTAGCCAAAATATATATGAGCCATGAAATCCGAATAGCTGAAAGCTTAAAAGTTATAACAACTATAACACAAGGGAACAAGGTTTTTGTTGATTTAGAACTGAATGTTGTTTTTAAGGTTATTTGGGACGCTGAATCCAAATCTGCACTTACTTTTTTTCTATCAGCTCGACTATCCGTGATATATAAAAAAAAATTTTGCCCCAATTAAATCATTAATCAAAAATAAAATCAGTTTGAATTAATAATTTAATCAAGTGAATTAAGAGCTTAAAATATACTATTAATTTGCACCAGCAAACATATTAATACTTACAATTAAACACTTAATTCACTTGATTAAACGTTTAATTCTCCTGATTTAACATTTAATTCACTATTTTTAATTATATCTGATTTTATTTTTGATTAATGCTTTATTTAATTGGGGCAACGTTTTTTTCTGTGTACCGTTGTGTCAAAAATTAGTGCACTTCCGCTACATAAATTGAAATAACTTGAAAGCGGTTTACCAAATTCAGCTAAACAAAAAAATTCAAAATTCCTCAACAATTTTATTTTTAAGCCGTGCTGAAATATCTTTGAAGATTTGAAAAAATAAAAATTTTTTCAAAAAAAGAAAAAAATGTTTGTTCTTTAAAAATTCATGAGAAATGAAAATGTCGAAAAATCCCAGTTTTAGTCTAAAAACATTTAGTTAAATATATTTCGAATGAAATGTGCTTTACTTCATTGTATGGGTGCACAACTTTTGATTTTATTCACAATTTACTGAGAAAACTGAATTGATAAAAATCGAGATTTGCATACAAAAATTAAATTTTTTTAATGTGCTGCTGTTCTGTTCATGGACGTGTTTTCCTTCAATTAAAAATGAAATTCCTTCACTTAATTGTAGATAAAAGCAAAACGCTTTTATCGATTTTTATGACCATTGCCTAATTTTGTTTATCGGTTATGCGACTTTACGTGAAAGTATTAAGGCTTTAAATTTGGTTTTTTCATGATTTTTACATTTTTTTTTTCTTTTTACGCAAACAAACAGTGCTCACCCATTCTTATTTTTTTTTGTGATTTTTAAAAGTTTGGCTGTCAAAGATAACTATTATATCTTTAAAAAAAAAGAAACATTTTTAAACTCGCTTAATGAAGAATAAAGTTATGATTTTTTGAACTTTTAATTTTTGGAAGAAAGTCAAAAATACGATTAGTACCCGTAACTTAAAAATGCGAGCTGATGGAGAAAAACGTAGGCTAGATTTGAAATAAAAAAAAAAAAAAAAAAAAATTTCAAGTTTGGCACTTTGTGTAATCAATCGTTTTTCTATTTTATTTGCAGTTTTATTGTATTTAATGAGCCATACAAATGATAGAAAGCACTATTAAAAACACATTTGCTGCATATGCTGCATATGTTGACATGTTCGTTTTCTACACTCAGCACAGATTTAATTTCAATTTTTTCGACAGGGTATTCATATGTCGTTGTCATACATGTTTTATCTGCATGGCATGAACTGGCCATTGCATGATGTCATATATCTCGCTATGTTGTATAGTTCAACATTTTTACGCCTTTGTAAATATGGCCTTAAGATCAATACCGACAGCACAAAATCGCTTAATATAAATGTAGTGCACACCGAACCGCTTACTCTGTATGGCCAGAACATCGAATCAGTCACAGATTTCACCACAGCAGGCCAATTTACTCCAGAAAGGACACGCGTGTTAATGTACTTTACAAAATTAAGAAGGCTAAAACCGCTTATGCTGGCCTATGTAAAATTTGGTGATCTAATCATATCAACACCAAAACAAAAATACGGCTCTTCAAAAGCAACGTTTTCTCTGCACCAAAAAAAGTTTTTAACAATTAAAAAAAATGGTTTAAAAAGTATTTAAATTTAATTAATATGATAATTGAATCAATTATTGTTTTAGTTGAAAGAAAATTAAAAATATAATTCGATTTAATTAATATTTAAGTTGTTTTAAAGTTAATTTTTAATTAAAATATTAATTAAATATCAAAAAATATTAATTGACTTTTTCGTTTAAAATAAAATAATTTTAACTTGCAGAATTGTTGTTGGGAATTTTTAATATTTAATTAAATAAATTAACACATTGTTTGAAATGGCAAAGTTTTTTGATAAATCTTTTAATTGAAATTAAAAATACAATTTATTGGAAAAAAAATATTCACAATTTTACAATTTTTAGTAATCAATATAATTATTTAGGTAATAGGTGCAAAATCAACAACTTGTTTGCTTGATATTATGAATTTGGTATAAATTTGGTGATTAGAGAAAATTTATAATTTTTTCTGTGTGTGTTGTTATATGAATGCGAAACTTAGCTCACAGCTATTGAAATCAATAACAAGCTGTGTTGAGAGTCTTCCTCGTATATTATAAGTTTTATTTTATTTAGAATTAAGCAATCAAAAATAGTGCTGACTCAATTATGCGAGTCAGCACTTTAGGAACATACTGACTTTAGTGCAGTCAGCATTTTAATTTTAAGAACTATGTATAAATAGTGGATAAGTATAGTTTTTAAGTTCAGTTGTAATTAGTAAGGCAATATCAAAATACCTGCGATCTCCTCGGAGCACTCCAGGTTGAAGAAAAAAAAAAGGATAATAATAACAACAGCAATTGTCTTCTATTTTTTACAACCCCAACAGCTGCAAGCCTTTGTCAGCAGATCCTTGCGGTATAATATCCACATATGGTGGCCACGCCACTGGGTATCGAATGTGGTGTTATGCCAAAGGAACAATATGAAACCTATTGCGATGCAAAGGTTATGTTCTACATAGACCAGCAAATGATGTATGCAGAGAAGCCTTGGATTATAATCCTCAAGAATCACGAAGAAGAGGCAGACCGGTAGCTGGATACGCAGTCCTGAAGAAGAGTTAAGCTAATGACCACGAAATTTTCAATGGAAGAGAATTAAACCTTTAATTTTAAATAGAATTGATTGGAAAAATGTTGTAATAGTACTATGAGGCGTGATAATAGTACTATGTGGCGTTAAAGCAAATATACTCCCCGCGGGAAATTTGTACCAATTGCTCCAACAGAACTGGTCATGGGATTTGTGAAAATAGAATAAGAACAAAAAGAAATAACTAATGGCATATGAAATGGGAACAAATAACTTAACTAGTATATTTAGTAAAAACAAAGGGTAGATTTTTTAATTTTGCATTAATTTGGTTTAAATAAGTTTTTTACAAAAATGATTTTTTATTTATTTATAAGGCACCGCTTTTGTAACAGGTTTAGTATTCACCGGTGGTGTGATACATTTCTTTGAGACTATTTAAAAAGTTGTTCTCTAAATTTTTTTATAAAAATAATATCAAGGACTAGCATTGTATATAGTAACTAACATTTAAGACGTTTATTGAGAAAATATGTGTGCCTGGTCAAATGATGGATGTTACGTGTCAATTTACCCCCTCCAATGACAACCCCAAGTAAAAGTGATTGGTCCATTCATACAAAGTATTAGAACTAGAATGGTTCTCTGCCACCAAAGAACCTATCACGCGCATACTTTAAGGCAGTTCGCTTCCCTTTAGGTCTATTTTTTATTATTATTTTAGGTTAAATCAGGTAAGAAGGACATAAGTGTTTTACGTGAAAAATAGTTTTTAAAGCGAAACAGATTCTTTTTGTTAAATTTATCTAATAGCAAAACATATTTTCAATATAACAAATCATGTATTCAATGCAACAAAACTAGTTGTCATAAAAGGATTTATTTAAAAAAACGACGTAAATAAAAAGCTTCCTAGAAAGAAAACAGATGTGTCCCATAAAAAAATGGATTAAGGAAAATGAAAAATATTTATTATTTTTAAAAAAATACCACCTACGAAATGAAAATACACAATTTTTTTTAAAACACTTTAAAAAATTTGTAATTGAATTGGGTTTAACGGAAAAAAGTCCATTAATTAAATTTTCATTAGATTTTATTTATTTTTATTTCTTTTTTTTAAGAATACAATTTTTTCATTGAATTTTAATTTACTTAAAAGCAAAAATTGTGTACGCTGTCAAAACATCAGACATTTTTCATTTGTAATTTCATTGGAAATTAAAATTTCTGTACTTTGGAATGAACAAAGAAAACTAAATAAAAAATCTTTAAGAATTTTTATTAAAACTCTTTCATTTCTTTAAGTTTAATTTAAAATAGAAAAAAAAGTATTTACTTTTTAATTTATTTATTTATAATTTTATTAATACAATGACTCAAGGTTGGCCGGTATTTATACCAATACCAAAATACTTTTTTGGTTGCTAACAAAGATATTTTCCATAAGCAGAAGTGTTGAAAATGTTGAATTGTTTCTACTCTGCAAAATTAAAATTTTTTAAAAACATAAATTTTCCAAAGATAATTAAATGTTGACAATATTGTAGAGAAAAATCCCTTTAATAATTGCCACACAAGAGGAAAATGTGTCATCTAAGTCGTTTAATCCTTAGATTACATAGATATGAAACTCGGTTGGCAAAAATCTAAGTCTGAGAATGTGTTATCATTGTGTTAGTATGAAATAAATATTCCCCACATTCCCAGCAAACACAAACAAAAGGACGGAAAAATAATATTGATTTTATTTAAATTTTATTAAGAAATTCACAAAAAGTTCCCTTTTTTTGATAGTGCTATTAGCTTTGAATGATATTTACTCATTTTGTAAAAATATATATTTTTGAATGGGTTTAATTAAATATCATTTTTAATTTCATATTAGGCTTTACTGTTTGCTGGGAATATTTGACCACTTTAATGATATTTACCTAATTATAAAAAACAAGTGAAAGAGCCCGACTATGTAATACCCTACAACAATTGAAAATTTCCCAGAGTGTACCCCATTTGGGACTAATGTGCAATCATGGACACGCCAAAACAAAATTAGGTTATTAGTTTAAGATTAATGTACTTAGACGAGTGACCTATGGTCAATTCTAGACCTACATGTCATGATATTGAAGTTATCGTCACCAAATTTCATATCAATACCATATTTATAAGGTTGATATGGCATTAAAAGCTTCGTATATTGGGGGAGCTGTGGTCAAATATAATCCGATTCAAATAAAGTTTGGTAAAATATTTAAGGTTGTAATAAAATATTTTTGGGCCAAGTTCAATCAAAATACTAGCATATCAAAGAAGATTATATTTTGGTTAGAAGTTTGTATGGGGGCTTTATGAAGCTATGTGCCGATTCTTGCTAGTCGTCCTTATGACAATTTAATAATTTTTACCAAATTTCATCAAATTGTCTGTAAAATTGTGAACTTTAATTTGCGTTCAAGGTTTATACAGCCCGCCCGATGAACGGACATCGTTAGGTCGATTCAGGAGGTAATTTTAAGTCGAACGGTATGCTAAAATAAGGGTCGAAGACCAATATTCTTATGTGTTACACATATCAGCACAAACCAATACAACACTCTTCACGTACACTGATAGAAAAAGCGTCATAACGCTGATGTATTTTGACATCAGTACTATGACAAGTGTCTTCGTTTTTGACCATATGACTCTTTACATCACTGTTATTTCAGCCTTAACATCACTTTGCCAAACTGTCATCAGGGTCAACAATTTAAATTATGTTATCAATGGGACGACACATTGGCATCACATAAATGACGAATCAGAGTCGGTTTTTAAAGCATGTGATGACAAGCTGTCATCAAATTGAGTCATTGTAATTGACCTTAAGTCAAATTGAGAGAATTTCACTATTTGCTTACTCGTTACACATGTTCGTTTCACTTTTGTTTAATTCCGCGCTTTGTTAACAGAAGAACTCTTATTTATAAGCAGCAGCAGCATGACCGATATAGTTTTCGTAAAATTTGATGTTAAAAAATAGAATATGGGAATTTTTGCTTCTAATTTTACTTTTTAAACGTGAAAATTATGTTAATAATAGATTAAGTCATCGACCTGATGACAGTATGTCATTGCACTGATGGCAGTTTGTCATCACACTGATGACATTATATATTATGTCATCGCACTGACGACAGTTTGTCATTGCACTGATGATAGTTCATCATCGCACTGATGGCATGGGGTATAATGTCACCGAACTTATAACAGTCTGTCATCGCACTGATGACAGTTTGCCTGTACTGATGTCAAACACCTCAGCGTTAGGACGCCTTTTCTATCAGTGTACACAAAATGTGGCGTCGAATTGGTTTTTTCTTTACCCACTTATAACTACAATTAATATTGGGAGAATTTAAACAAATTGTAGTGGGGAATGTTAGAAGAGATAAACGCACTGTTTTATTGTTGGTATTTTGTTTAAGCTTTGATATCGTCGCAAACAAGACGGTTTGAGTGTAGGTAATTCTCATTCCCTCTGTAGTCTTGTTTGCTAATAGCTTTGGCTTTTCTAAAATTATTTAGGAGAACGTTTCCTGATGATCTGGCCTAAGCAACCAGTGAAATGCGCATAGGAACAGCAATAAATTTCAGTATTTTTATCAATTTAAAAAAAAGGGAATTAAGCACAATAAATAAAATGTTTTAATAAGAAAAATATTATTTAGATGACTCAAAAGAAATTTTATTCCTAATCATATTCTAATTGATAAAATGTATTAGCATAACCGCTTTATTTCGGGCGAAATATTAGTCCAGCCCATAAAAAAACTACATATAACAGGCAACACTAAAAACGGATTTAAATTAAGCGCTTTTAAATCTTTATATTGCATATACTTTTATATTAAACGATTTTTTTAAACGATTTCATCAAGTTTTGTATTTAACTAATCTGGTAACTTTATAAAGTTTGATTGAAAGGAAATTTGCGCCCAAATGTATTAAAATACTTTTGCGATTTACTGGATTTGAAATAATATTAGAGCGATGGTCTTTTAACGACTAATGGCCTTTTCACACTTGTCAACATCTAACATCTTCCATCAATCTGCGAAAATGTTGAAATATTTCCATAAGAAATACATCGAGCACAATTTTAACATCTTAACCAGAGGCAAACGGTGTAGAGAAGCAAGCGGGGTAGAGAAAAAAACACGTTTTCTGATCTATGTGTCTCATTTTATAATTTTCTTTGCACTCATTCGTATTTTTGTTATGTTGCTTCATTTTATTTTTTATTTCAATGTGGCAACATCTCTTTACAATACAAAACATGAAGCGCATTAAAATTGCTTGTATTTATAAATAAGCAAGTAAAGAAGAATTACCGATAATGGGGAAAAAAATCAACCCCAAAATCATGGGGGAAAAATCTTCGTTTGAATCTGTTGTGTTTTTGGAAGCAACTTCAAAAGGAATTAAAAAAAGACATGATTTTTAAATCACGGTTTGAATCTAGTGTTACAAATTAAAACATAATCAAAAACACAATTGAAAATAATTTTTATAGCCAAATACCTTGCATAAATACTGTTATACAATAAACAAAAAAAAAACAATTATTTAAGTAAAAAGTAACTTTATTTACTAAAATTCATCTAATCTAAAACCAAACATGGTCACCTGGTACTGATTTGTTCGTCGTTCGCCAGTGTATAAAATATAAATAAATTTATTGCAAAGTCGAATAACAGTGACGAATTTATTAATTTAATTTATCCGCAAAATTGTTCAAGCTTAAATTTTTTTGTTTTGTTTTGGAAGTTCTTAACTTATGCTAAAACTCTTACTTTTTAAACAAAAGGATTTTAAACTAAAACATATTGACCTTTCAGTAGAACTAAGATCTACGATGAATTCTAGTGTTTATCATTTAACACATCAAAAACCCACCAGACAATCACCCATATACAGCCCATAAACTTGCCCATATACAAAAACAAACACTAACATAAATAAAACCCCAAATTAACGTAAACAGTCACATTTGTATAAAATTAAATAGAATTTGTGTAGTTGACTAACGAGTAAATACAGGCAACAAATTGAAGGCCAGCGTATTAAGTTGCTAAAAGACAATACGTGGAAAAAGTTAGTAAAAAAGGACAACATTTCCAACGATGACAACACAAATAGTTTAATAAATATTTGCTTTACACTTCAATAATTCCACAGTTCTCATTTACTCACAGCCTGTTAGGGCATGTTGAAACAATAGCCCACCAGCACCTGTTTCAAAGAATTTATTTGTTGGGTGTCACAAAGTTTGTCTTGGTTATTTGATCAATTTGTCAATATTCAATTTTTGCAAATATTTGTCAAATACTGGAAATAATTCTAAATAACAACAAAATACAATAAAATGTGAAAATCAACATTACACTAATTATGTACTTAAAACAAAACAAATAAATACTCCTTCCACATGTGTGTCTATTCATAAGGGCAGTATGATGTTAAATTATTAAAACAAACACGAGTCAACTCATAATTAACTTGAAATTGGAAGAATCCTTAATATATATAACTCAGCTGAAATCATTCTCACTACAACAGAAATAATCCAGGAAGTTTTTTTGTTTTTTGTTTTTATCCTTTATGATGTTACTTTTAATTTGAGTATTTTAAACAATTTGAAACTTGCATATCGTCAGTTGAAATGCAAAATCACGTCACTAAAAAAAATTGCCGAATTAGTTTTTTGATTGATCACCCATGTCCTCTCCAATTTTTCCTCGGCGAATTATACATGTAACAACGTAGTCTTGGTATTTGTTTGGAAAAAATTTACGAAAAAATCCTAGACCAATATTTGCCTAATATCAAATTGTTGTATTCTGTATTTTGGTTTCATAAATATGGTCGCCGTACATAACAAGTGTGTACAATGATAGAAAAGGCGTCATAACGCTGATGTATTTTGACATCAGTACAAGTGTCTTCGTTTTTGACCCCATGGCAATTTTCATCATGGTGATATCAGCCTTAACATCACTCGGCCAAATTGTCATTAGGGTCAAAAATTTAAATTATGTCGTCAATAGGATGACACATCACAGAAATGACGAATTGGAGTCCGTTTAATAACAAATGTCATCAGTGCGATGACTCAGTAATAGACAGAAGGGAGAAGGGACTCATTAGGCTTCATTTAATGACAAACTGTCATTAAATTGAGTCATTGGAATTGTCTTAAGTAAAACTGAGCGAATACTTACCCGTTATACATGTTTGTTTCACTTTTATTGTTTTCCGCCCTTTGTTTACAGAAGAACTCTCAATTTAAAGACACCATCAACATGCCCTATATGGTTTTCGTTACCGTTCTTCTTTGAAAATTTGATGTATTTAAATAAAGAATTTAAAAAATAGAATATGGGAATTTTTGCTCCTTATTTTACTTTTCAAACATGGAAATAATGTTAATAATACGCAAAATGTGACATCGAATTGATGTCACTGTAGTCATAGTATTGATGACGCATAAAATTTGACAACATTTTATGATGACGTTCGGCATTGATGCCACTTTTTGCCTCATTGGTGCCATGTGTAATAACATCGATGTCACAATTCTGATATTAGGGCAGCATCAGTATGAAGGTACATTTTACATTTATATTCTGGATTCTTATGAGTAGCGATATGAGATGATATCAGCAAACCGCCTATAATTTTACCCATTAATCCCTTCTTTTTGCTTTTTATTTGTATTTCTGAAGAAGGGCAAGATCCAAAGTTTCCAAATTTCCACTCTTAGTTATCATTATACAACATCCGACAAAATGTTGGCGGGAATGGTGAAATATAAAATATATTTTTCTATATCTAAAAAACGGTAAGAGAAAAATTGTACAAATTTGGTAAAAAAAAAAGGTTGGTATTCAATAAGAAGTGCGCGTGGCGGCATCTCTCCTTCAAAGACGTTATAGATTTCTGTATATCTGAAGAGCGGCAAGAGCCAAAGATTCCAAATAAGGATTATATATCTTGGCTATCTTTACACAACATACGGGATTGAAGAAGTGGGCGTAGCAAAAAATAGATTAATTTTTATCTAATACACACAGATATCAACGAATATTGAACGAATGGTGTGAATATTTTCTTTTGCTTTCACAAAAACAAACTGTAAAGTAGGCCATAAAAAATAATAATCTTACACAAATCAGTGCATTTTTTATTGATGTCGATTAAAGATAATGCAAATTATCAATAAAAAAAATTTTAATTAATTTCATGTTGTAAAATTCCTGTCTTCATAAAAATAATTTAATGAAAATTAAATTCAATGAACTTAAGCCTAATTAAAAATATCTAAATTTGGATTAAAAAACCATTAACAGTTCAATAAAATAACCACAATACTAATTATTTTTAGTAATCAATATAATCATTTTGGTAATAGGTGCCAAATCAACAACTTGTTTGCTTGATATTATGAATTTGGAATAAATTTGATGATTGGAGAAATTTAATAATTTTTTCTGTGCAGCAAAAGTAAATCGATTAGTTTTGCTCTCTGGCTTGAACCTAAAAGAGTTAATTGTAGGATTATCACAAATCTATGGCAAAACGGTAGATAATGGAGGTAAATAACGTTTTAAATCTTAACTAGAACTGCACTAGAACTGAACTAGAAGTAATTTAGACTGAAGCAGAACTAAAATATAATTATACAGAAAAGCCTTTGTAACCTCCATATCTTTAAAGTAGAGCAAACTCTGTTTTTGCCAAATAGAAAGAAAATTGTCCCAATTTAATTAACGGAATAAAAAGTACGTCCATGTCCGTGACTAGACTAACTTAATTTCACACTTCTTGGTCGCTTTTTACACACTTTAGTTGTTTGATTTAATTTAACTTGTTACAGTGACGTTGTTATTTGTTTCTCATCTTCTCTCAAAAGTTCCTGTGAATGGTTTGTCTTTCTTTGTTGGAAGAATCTTTGAGTTTGTGTGTGAATGCTGCTGTTATTTTATTAAAGTGTAACGTAAAAAAGAGCTTTGTCATTGTTTAACAACTACTAATGGAAAATGAAAGAAATTCTAGTACTCGTTGTGTTTTCATTGTTTTGTATCAAAAGAACTGAAAATAAGTATTGCATTAAAGTTTCTTTTTTCGTTTATTTTAGGGGAATTATACACAATATTTTATTAACTTTATCGCAACAAAAGTAAAAAAAAAGATATTTTGTAAACGACCGTATTGAAAACTTCGTGAGAAGTGCAAAAAACTAATCCAATGGTTGTGCTGTATGAAATAACTTTTAAGGAGAAAAAACCAATTACTTTTGCATTAAAAAATTTAAATTTCAAAAATGTTAAATTTCTGAGATGATTTTTTTTTTAAATATAATTAAGAATACCTTTAAAAACTTTACTTTAAAAACCATCTCCCTTGTGCTTATGGCAAACAAAGATGCCCACTGTATTAAGATATCTTAATTGGTATCTAAAAATAAAAGCTTTAGCTTTTATGACACAACAAATGCTCATAAAAATTTCATAAATTGCTATTTAAACAACTACAAAAACACTTAAATTTTATAAATCCATTTGAATTAAAAGAATAAGAAAAAAATATAAGAAAAACTTAACAATTCCACTCGCTTACCTTTTTGTTATGCGCGGTCTCAGCGGCCACATTATCGCAATGTAACGATCTATTGATATGGCCACCAACGTATAAGCGCTCACCAGCACCGACACCGCCTGTGAATAGTTGACCAGATGACACAGTGCTATGCCAAATGGCCAATAGCCCAAAATGAATATCGATATGAATGAAGAGGGAACACAAAATAGAGACATCAATATATCACCCACCGCTAAGTTGGCAATAAAATAATTTGTTACAGTGCGCATGCGTGGCGTTGACTGGACAATGTAGCAGACGATGCCGTTGCCCAAAAGAGCAAATACGAAAATGGGAATGTACAACAAGTAGACGGCGGTCTTGAAGTAAACACTTGACAGAGCCTCATCATCATCTCCACCACTACCACCAACCTCAGCATTACTATCGTTGCCAGCGGCAAGGGAGGCATTAAATGCATTTAAAGCACTTAAAGTTTGTGATTCACCGTCGCACGAAAACGGTGCAAACACTGAGTCATCTTGTGCGCTCTGTTGTGTTATTTGGTGTGTAATGGATGATATTGTAGTGGTGGTGACACTGGACAAAGAGGCTAACAAATGTAAGGCGGGCGATGCTGACGAAGCTGATGGTAGGGTGGCTATTATCGCTGAAGCTGGCGAAGAAGTATCGTTGTTGAAATATTCGGTGTAGTCCTGATAATGATTTGCTGCTTCCACATTGATGATGTTGTCACTGCTGCTGTCTCTAAAAACATCAACTAGCAACTGTTGTTGGGGTTGTATAAAATAAAAATTATCACTGGCGCCACCATCACTCCTAACGTCGACCTCCAAACCTCCTCGCACTTCAGTCTCGCCTCCTTCATCTCCTGGGTTTATAATAAAACTGTTATTATAGTTGTTGCTGACATTCTCAATGAATGGTGCTGCAGTTGTGTTCACAGCCTCATAAAAGAACATATTGTTTTTATTGTTTGTGTTTATGTTTGCATTATTTATATTCCTAGCCACCAAATTTAAATGAGGCAATATGCTGCGTGCCGCATATTCACGCAAGAAATGTTCCATTTTAAATTTTCCTCTAACAGAACAGCAACCACTTTCCCTCCCCCTGCCTGAAATGAAGCCTTGTTTTTGGGCTGCACGTATACAAGACCGGTAATAATTAACTCAAGAGCAGTATTTTAAAAGGTTGCTATGGCAAAATACTGCCACTGTTTTTTTGTCGCTGTAGAGTTTTTGTACTAAATTTAGTGAACATGATTTTTCAAGTTTTTGTTTCACATTTAATTGAACTCTATTAGTTTTACACTGTGTTACAATTTTTTCTCTTTTGCATATTGCAAAATTGTTTCTGTGCAGTTTATACTTTTTTAGTTGAAGTTTGTATTTGATCTGTTAAAATTTCACTTAGAGCCATTCTCAAGTTTGCACTACACCTTTTGCAATGAAATTTAATTAAAATGTATGTCAATTTAGTTACCGGCAAATTAATATTTTTTTCAAGAAAATTTGTTATGGAAATATTTGCGTGAAACGTAACTTTTGGTGTAAAAGGTGTAATTTTGTGTAATAGAAACTTTTCGTGTAAATGGTAAATTACTGTGTAAAATACTGTGTAAAGTTTACTGATTTTTTTTTTTTTTTTTGTGTAAAAGATGACTTTTTGTTATACCCTTAAATGTATACGTGGGCCTGGCCAGACATTTTTTTTAAATTTTTCCAGCTGTTTTCATATAATTATTAAATATATTGGAACGAAACTTTATGTTTTCGTGAATCAAAGTGTTTTGTTTAAAGAAAAAGAGAAAAAAATTGTAAATGTATACACCGTGGGCGTGGCAATTTGCCTAATGAAATGTTGTGCATATTGTATCCACCTGGGACTGGCCAGGCCCTGTCATATTAAATATGTTCTGTAGTAAATAAAATCAAAAAGCATACGCAACACATTAAAATTCTTGCTTTACTTTAATTTCGAAGAATAATTCTAGTTGACAACAAAATGTTCTTGCTACAGCCATAAAACTCCATACATATAAAATAAGTCCCAGCAACGCCCAGGTGTTCGTTAGTGTGAGTTTTTTCGATAGCCACAAAAAACACCATATAAAATACAAGGGGTCCCAGCCAGGCCCAGGTGGAAGTTTGTGCCAAACAAATACACAATTTCTTTTAAAGTGTGGGTGGGATTGGTGAAGGGGTGTGGCACTTCCTACACAAGGACATTATAGATTTCTGTATATCCGAAGAACGACAAGCGCCAAAGGTTACCAACCAGGTACAACCATCTTGGTTATCAATGCACAATATCCGGCAAAATTAGGGCTGGATTGCAGAAGTGGTCTTTGTACGAAGAAGATTCATTTAGATCTTAAGAACGATATTTATATAACTTTCTATTCTTATTGCACCATGGTGAAGATTATATAGGATTCGGCATAGCCGAAGATAGCACTTGTACTTTTTTTTATTTTTAATTTTTTGTCAAAATCGTCTATTTTTGTGTAAAAAGCCTAACTTTTTAGTAAACAACTTATTTTTTGTGAAAAAATGTTATATTTTTGTGTAAAATAATGTAATAGTTTTGTGTAAAAAAATTTTCTTTGTATACACTGATTGATTATTTGTATCAAAATTGCCCTTTCGTGCAAAAAATGCTCCATTTCAAGTTACAATGGAATTTGTTTGTAGAAAAGTGATACTAAAATGATTTTTTGTTTTAAGTAGTACGTTTGATAAATTGCAAAAGTGAATTTCATTAGAAAATGGTGTAGCTCATACGTTTAAAAATACGCACAAACTTTGCAAGCAAATTGAGATATACATATATCTAAAAACATTAAAATTATTCATTACAAATGGCAAAGGCTCCGCATATGTGTTTTAATTTGATGTTAATGTTGTAATTATAAACATGTCAATCATTTCAATTTCCAGTATTTTTATTACAACAACTGAAATTTTATTGAAATTTTTTGTTACTTTTCTACTTCCTGTAACCAAAACAAACGCTTCACTTTTCGCGGTTTTCTTTGTCAAACAGAGAAATCAGGTGAACGAGAAATATGTGCTGGGTCTTAAAATCAAATGTTAAGCGGCTGTTGTTTAATCCTCTTTTAGTTTTTTAATTGAATTTTATTTTTTCCTTTAGCGTTTAAAATTTATTTAAATCCACATCTTTCCTTCTGTAGCATTTATTTGACGTTCATTTTGGCCTTCTTTCTTTATTGTTTTAAAACATTATGGGCGTTTATTTTTTCTTCATGAGTTTTAAATATTTTTCCTGTTGCTGTCACGTGATCTTTTGAAGTTATTTCTTTTTCGCTTTTATTGACTTAAATTAATTAGTTGCATAAAGTTCTGAAAATGAAAAGAAAATAAAAATTCAATTAGATTTTACATATTTAAAAGAATTTTATTCATATCTCGTAAAAAGTTTTATTAAGTCTGCTATTGTTGACTTCATAGTCACTTGTAAAAAATTTTAATTAATATTTATAATGATTTTTTAAGTGTTTCATTTAACTGATGATGTCTTGTTTTTTATGCCAAAGTAAACCAGAGCAGGGAAATCTTTTGTTCTTCTATATTTCTTGCGAAAGGAACAACAATTTGTGGAAAAAATTTAACTTTTTTGTGAACAAAGTACGATTTGTGTGTAAAAATGGATTTTTGTGTAAAAATTTTATGTAAAATTTTCGTCTCTATGCGCACAAACAAACTGCATTACACTGAACCAAAAAGGTACGTGGACACAATGAAAATTTACGTCAAGCAAACGAAAAATTTATTAATTTTCGTCCAAATTTGTTCGTTGTGACAATGAATGACCGTTCTTAAAAAGATTTTATTTTAATAATTTAATGAACTCATCGTTTATGTAACGAAAAAGTTCATTAATATAACGAACAAAGGTCGTCAATATTATTGTATTGAAATTATTAATTTAATGAAAAAATATCTTTAATTCGATTAACTTTTACGTTAATTCAGTAAACCTTTTCGTTAATTTAACGAATAATTTTGTTTTAAAAATCTGATGTCTCAACGAACACAGTACATTGTCGCAAAAAATTATGGTTTTACATTTCCCTTCACAACATTATAGAACCTGCCCGCCCCCCACAATTCACTACTATCACCCATTAACAGTCATTTTTTCCAATTAAAAAATATTTTCTGAGTAGGTAAATCTTAATTAATAATAAATTTCGTATGCCCAAAAATAAATTTTGATAAACTTTGCAAAGCTTTTTGTGCGTTTTGCTTGTGATCCGCCATAATTTCTTACAAATATTATAGTTTCCTTCAGCTAACTTTTGCAACTTAAAGTCGCCAAACTTCTTACGGTTACGATTTACAGAACACCTATTATGTGAATTCAAGTCAGAATCGCGAATATTAAGCTTTTTGCGATTGTTAGAACTTGCCCGATTTATTGTAAAGCGTTATAATATAAACACACTACTAGAAAAATGCCAAATATTGAAATTATGAAGAAGTTAAAATAAACTTATACTCTTATTTTGAGATTTTTGGCGAATTTTTTTTACCAAAAATCTAAACATTTTTTTTTTTGGTGATTTTCGGTATACAATTTGGCGATGAAAGTGAAAACACATCTGACAACCCTCTCTATAATGAAGCTCCAGCGTAGCTGCCAGATAAAATGGGTTAAAAGTCGTCAAATTTTGAGGGAAAAATCGTCACAAAAATCGTTATTGTAAAAAACCACTGACGAAATTTTAATATATACTGCCTGTTTAGAAATTAAATAAAAAATTTCGTTTAGATACTTATTATTGAAGTAAAAAACCAAAATTTTTTTTAAAAGTATTGGCATTCATAAGAAAAGTAAGAAAACAAACTAAAACCAAGAAATATCAAACACATATTTTTCATGTCGAAAATCCTGCTTAAGAACAACTTAGTATGGTAAACACCAATAAAATCAGACTTTCTGAATGAAAAGTTTCATAATGTGAACGCAGACTAAAGAGAGTGGTTGTAAAATGCCTGTTATATAGAACTGCTAACTGCTCAAATAGAACTGTTAAAAATAGGCATCGTAAAAAAAATCGTATTTTATATGATGAATAGCTAAGACATGAAACTTACTGCCAATCAAATAATGCAAGTAAATAAAATTATCTAAGATGCTAAAATAAACGTGAAATTAAAAACATTTGTAAATTTGAACAAATTTTGTTATTTGAAAAATCATCAAATTTAGTGTATAGATCGTCCTATCGTCAATATACATACCAGTATTATACCTAAAAATCGTGAAAAAAATTTTTAAATGTTTTAAGGGCATTATAAATCACACAAATTGCTTGGCAAACTTGCACTTTGTTTTTGCTTCTGTTTGGCAATAAACACCACAATCTTATTTCGTACAAACACTATTTTTTAATTTTTGTTTTGTTTTCAATGAATGCAGACGACATTTTTGCTCGCTATTTGTTTAAAACGGAGAAGAAATGTAAAAGAAAGAAAAATAGCTCGGAGTAAAGAGTGTTTTAACCTTTAACAGTGGAGGTGGTGGTAAATTTTCACCACGTCAGCATTAACATAATATTTTCATGGAATTATTTTTACCACTCGTCCGTTTTCTTGTTGATAAAAAATATTTTATATGATACAAGCTTAACTCAGTGCGCTTTGCTTTTTTTTTAAATAAGGTCTCGTGCATTGTTTAGGAAGCTGTTTGTACCAAGTTTAAATATATATAATCAATTTGTATGGAAGGTGCCACACCCACTTCTCCCGCCCATTATCGTAAAGGGGTTTGTTTATTGATAACCCAGCTGTGTGTACCAAATATGTAAATTTTTCTATAACCGTCCATTAGATACAAAATAATTTATTTTGTGCCACGCCAAATTCTCTAATCCCACCCACATATTGCCGGATATTGTGTTTGCTTGTACCCAATTGCGAAACTTTGATATACAAAAATCTATAATATCTTTGTATGAGAGGTTCCACACCCACTTCTCCCGCCCAGATTTTGCCAGATGTTATATATTGATATCCACGATATTTCGACCAAAGTTGGAAGTTTTAGCTCTTGCGGCTTTATCTGCAATGTAGGAAGCCAATGTGAATGGGATTCAGATTTTGATAAGTAAAAAACCTCCAAAACATTGACCTGTAGTTTCTATATCTAAATATTTTTTTCATGATCTCTTTTATATCTTTAAGTGTATACGTTTGGCTGCGAAAAAATGCCTTTTCACTTTTTATTTTTTTTTTTTAATTCATATTTTTTTGATAAGTTTTTGATATATCGTTTTTTTATATTTAAAAAAAAGGCTTGTGATGTAAAGAACCTGTTTTGTTTAAACCATACATGTTAAATTCCAATTAGAATTAGCAATTGATGCAATTGGTTTATATTCTCTAATTCATCAAACAATTAGAATTAGTTCAACTAATTCCCATTAGATAATTGAAATTTTTATTCCAATGTTAAATCTAATTGGAATTAGTGGCCATTAGCAAAACAAATTGGTTTACCTTTACAATTATAAATCTAATTGACTTCTGATAATGCAATTAGATATTCAATTAGCTCGAATTAGAATCAATTAGTTTGATATTTTCAAAAAACAAAAAAAAAAATTAAATATTCATAATATGAATTTCACACATATATATATTACTTATGTACATATATTACATACATGCACACATATTTAACGTACGCACTAACTGTTTAATAACTACAATGACCGGGTATATTCGCTTTCAGCAATACGAGCTTTTCAAAAGAAAAGTCCGTCAAGCGACCCCGCCTTGGACTCTTAATAATGCCCGCAAAGGAAAATAGTCGCTCCACAGGGCCTGAAGACGTAAGCGGTATGTTGCAAAATAGTGCTATTTCCTTTAATGTAGGATATTTGGACCATATATTGAAAGTTTTATCAGGATCATTCAAATATTGATGCATCATATTCGAAATAAAATGCAGGCTTTCAGCCCCCTCTGTCAATTTTGACAATGAAGCAGTACTTTCTTCTGCAAAAATGTAATCTGATTTACTAAAAATACCATATATGTATATGTGTCACTTATGCAGAACTTACCACCATCACTGAAATCATGTTTGCACATACAGTGACTTACATCATTATTCGTCCACTTCAATAATTCTTTGGAAAACATTAATTTTTATCAAAATAATTGATTCTAATTAGAGCTAATTGAATATATAATTGCATTAGCAGAAGTCAATTAGATTTCTAATTGTAAAGGTAAACCAATTTTTTTTGCTAATGGCAACTAATTCCAATTAGTTTTACCATTGGAATAAAAATTTCAATTATCTAATGTGAATTAGTTGAACTTATTCTAATTGTTTGATGAATTATAGAATTCCACAAAAGAAGGTTAATTAGCAATCATTAGCATTATCTAATCATTACTTAACATCTTTGGTTTAAACAAATAAAAATAATTTTTGGTTTTTTCATTTTTTGTGATTAAAAATGTAGCACCTTATTTTTCAAAAACAAATAATTATAAAAAAATATTTTTTTACTAAATTTGTTTTAGTAAAATTTACCACCACGTCATTAAGTATGTCCCAAAATTTCACATCCACAGTTAAAGGTTAAGCAACGAGCTGTGTTGGGGAAACAATGCTGGTTAAAAAAATTAGAATTTACGGCTGAAATTTATTTTATGGCTTCTTCTTCTACGTCTTTACTCTGCAAAGTTTTCGCTGAAATGATTACTTTTAGCACTAGACACCACAAAAAGTTTGACAAATATCCAACATGTCTGCCAAATATTAAAAATTTTTAATATTTCTACAAACATTGCTTCAAATGTTTGTCCAAACAGCAAACAGCCCATTTAACAACACAAAATATTTGTACAAACTTAAAATGTTGGCATGTTTGCCAAACTATTTATGTGGTTTATTATGCCCTTTAGCAAAAATACAACATGAGCGCTGTTGCCAGAAGTGCAGATTTCTCTGCATTTTTCGTGTCAAAAATTACGAACTAAGATTTGCAGATTTTTGTTGTCAAATTGCAGTTTTTTTATATTTAAGAAATTGTAAAAAATTTACATTGATATTGAACTTTGTGACCAACTTTTTAAAAGATTTAATTTTGGAGATCAATTTACATATATGTTTAAAAGGAATAAATCCAAATATATTAGTTAATGATGAGTTAAACTCATTATTTGAAATTGTTTAAAAGTTTCCAAATTTGATATTCGAAGAAAATATGCAAATATTTGACCCTAAGTTTAGAGAGCTTAAGCTACTTGATTTCCAAAATTTGATAAGTAAAAACAACAAATTCCTTAAATTACAAAAATACAAAATAAAATTTAACAACAAATGACTTCTGAAAGTAACAATAAATAAATGTATACAATTATTTTATATGCGATGATATGATGCTATGCATGTAGAGTGGGGGATTCACAAGGTGTGCTATCAAGTCATATCGTCATTATGTCCTAAATAAAATTTTACGATTGTTTATTAAAAGATTTTGTTTGTTGTGCTTAATTCCCTTTTTTAATAATTGATAAAAAATACTGAAATTTATTGTTGGAGGATAAGCTGTTACTATGCGCATTTCACTGGTTGCTTAGGCCAGATCAACAGGAAACGTTCTCCTAAATAATTTTAGAAAAGCCAAAGCTATCTGCAAACAAGGCTACAGAGGAAATGAGAATTACCTACATACACTCAAAAAGTCTTGTTTGAAACGATATCAAAGCTTAAACAAAATACCAAACAATAAATCAGTGATGAGTTTTATCTTTTCTTACATTTCCCGCTACAATTATTAAAATTTTACGATTGTTTAAAAAAAATATTGTTGTGTTTCAAACCAAAAAAAAAAATTATATAAGAAATCGATGCACAGTGGTCATATCTACCCACTGTAAAAATCTTAATAATTTCATAAGATTTTCTCATAATTTTCTCTAGTGTTTTTTCAAAAAAATGCAATTGTATCCCCCTTGGTAATATAAGAGTACATATAAAAAGAAAGGAGTTTTTTGAATCTACTGAAAATTTATAAATTTAGAGTTAACCCCCTTTAGAGGAACCAGTGCGATATATCTGTTCTCCTTTGTATAAAAAATGTTAAATATCAGCTATATAGCTATGTCACAGTACAATTCCGTTCGGAACCGAAGAAAACATATATGTTTATTGTTAGAAAGTATATTTTGATAGTTTTTTGGCCTTAAAGGTACAAAAAACTCCCATTCCCTTCATGAAAACAAAAATGGTTTCATTCCGCAAAGTTTTTTCGTAAATTTTTGAAGCACCAAAATACGGAATGAACTTCGTTTCCGAACGGAATTGCACTTTGTGGCAGGGCTAATAGTTTTAATTTGTTGTATGAATTCGAAAATAAAGACAAAATCAACCCCAAAATAAAGTGTTTTAATTTCCCAGATTTTTTTGCAACTTTTTAAATTGTTTTCCCAGATTTTTTAGTCCAATTTCGCAGAGTTATTAGAAAAAATTTCTGGCAACAGTGAACTTGAGAAAACTCAGGATGTTCTTTAAAAGTAAAGCATATTTTTAGGCATAATATTGTGCAGATTTTAAATTCATGTTATTCTTCCCTACTTTAAAACATTTTGGTCAATTCATATGATTTCTAACATTTTTTGTAGCATATTATTTTCAAATTCAATCAACTGCGCTTGAAAAAAAATCGTAAAATAAAAAAAAAAAATTGTGTTTGCTTTTGAATTAATTCGCTTAGAAAATTAGAAAACAAGTAATGTGAAGTAAAATCATTAAACGTGCTATTTTATAGTGTTTATTTAATAAAGTTAATTCAACAGTGGTTAATTAAGTGTTAAATGAATAAAGTTGTTTAATGGTTTTTAAGATTAAAAGAGATTTTGCGTGAAAACAAAAACAGACAGGGCAATATGGTTTGGGTAATTAAAAGGACAAGTTCTTCCTTCGTAGGATGTACTGTGAATGTGCTGAAAAGAAAAGTTAGACAATTAATAAAAATGTTAAGTGAACTTGTTATTTTTTAAATGTTTTTAATACAATGAAATTTAATTAATCGCATTACTTATAAATTGTTTAAAAATGTGATTAATTAAAAGAGAGAAAAAACTTAAATATTTACTAAAATGAGAAATGAAAATCAATTAATATAAAATAATTTATGATGAATATAATTATGGCGCTATCCTCAAAACATCCGGCGGCTCGAGTGCAGATATTGCCAATCGTAAAAAAGGCGACTCAGGCCTAAGACCAACTTAATACAATATAAAATTTTTCGAGTTTTTTTGCGGTTTCAAAATACATTTCTTCAACTCTAATGTCCGATTAACATTACTCTACGGCTGCGAAACATGGAATGCAGCCCTCGCGATATAAACGCCCTGCCGGTTTTTACAAACAATTGTCTTAGAAGAATACATCGAGTTTTCTGGCCGCAAACGATATCAAATAGCAGACTATGGCAAGAAACGAACCAGTCACCCATAACAACTAAAATACTAAGGCGTAAGTGCACCTGGATACCGCTCACAGACATTGCTAGAACCGTTATTGAGTAGAAGCAGCCGCAGAAGAGGTCGACAAGCCCAAACATGTCGCAGACAACTTGAAACTCCTATTGTTAAAAACTACCTCGTGCAGTCTCCCAGAACTTGTGATGTTTACTTGTATGTCGTCTGTGGCGTACGTTTTGCAAATAACTGTTTTTGCAAAGAATTGATGTTACAATACTGAATAAATAAAAATTGTCTTTAGCAACCAAATTCACAGAATCAAGCAAACAATTTGTTGATTTTGCACCTATTACCAAAATTATTATATTGATTACTAAAAATTGTAAATACTTAAAATTGTAAATTTTTTGTTTTCAATAAATGATATTTTTAATTTTAATCAAAAATATATCCAAAAACTCTGACATTTGAAACAATGTGTTAATTCTACAAGTTTAACTTATTTTATTTTAATCGAAAAAACAAGTATTTTGTTATTTAATTAATATGTTAATTAAAAATTTATTTCAAAACAATTAAAAGGTTGATTAAATCATTGAAATGTTGATTAAATTAAAAAAAGTAATTGATTTAATTATCACAATAATTAAAGTGAAATACTTTTCAAACAATTCTTTTTAATTAATAAAAAACTACTGAAAATTTTTTATGTGAATATGTTCAAAGAAATTACCAAACAAAACATTTCGTACACACTAGGGTGTTAAATTAATCGGCTTTTTTTGTTCGATTAAACGATTAATCGATACTTGGCATTTTTGACTTATTCGATTAAACGAATAACATTTTAAAATTAATCGATTAATCGAATAATTAAAAATCCAAAAATTTTATAAATTAAGATATTTTTTTTTCAAAAATTTTAGAAAAAAATTGGTACTTGAGTAAATTAACATTATTAATAACATGTATTTTAATATTTTATTAACAAAAAAAACATAACAAACGTAATAATTCATACTAATTGATTAAACCTTTACAACGCACTTTAGGAAATTTTCCCCCTTATTTGGCCAAAAGTAAAAATTTGAATTTTTGCAAAGTTTACTTTTTTTTTGCCTTAATATAATAAAAAATATAACAAAGTAAACAAAGCTTTTTTAATTTTTCAAAAAAAAAAATTGAATTTCTGTTACTTTAACAGTTGTTTTGATAACGATTTATAATCCCGTTTTCAGAAAACTTTGAAGTGCAGTGAATTTTGTGACATCTTCTTTATATTTTAAAAATTAAAAAATGGGAAATAATGCCGAAGGTAAATACTTTTACATTCTATAGCAAAATGTTGGTAAACTCATCTATAAAATCGATTAAATTGGAAAAATTTAACTGATCTTAAAATGACCATTAGTTCATTTTTATTATAATTATGAATTAGAATATTATATAGACTTACAAAAAAATGATAGCACATGTTAGACATAATATCATTATAGTTCTCTAGAACAATCAATTATCTTCCAGACTTAATATATTTCATCTGCAAATTTTTTGCGAGGTTAAAAAAAATAAATTTTTTCAGGTGATTACTGCGTGCCAAATTCAATATATGGCTAGAAGAACAAAAAGAAATTGACAAAAGAGCCGCTATTTACGCCCATTTCTTCTCATACATTTCTGAGAGTGATTGTTCCGAAAACTTCAAACAGTATTTAAAGGAGCATTCACGATTAATTTGTTCAAATATGAATATAAAATGGCGTAATAGTTCCAGAATTTTGAAAGTTTTTGAAAAACATCATGCTGTTTGGCTTAAAGCCAGTTATTTGATCAGAAAATGTGAAACGCAGTGTGCCTCCATTAAATCGAAACCTGGACGACTGCAAATATCTTTTTGCCCAAAATCTGAGAGAATAAAACGACGAGTTGCTGCAGAAATATCTAAAGATCATAATAATGAATTGGTATCCCCAATTCTTGCTGCATCTGTGCCTGCTCGTAAATGTAACCAATTAGATTCAGCAATGGTTTTAAAAGAGGCTGTCAGTACTCCAACTAGAGCTTCGAAAATACGGAAAATAATTTCACAAGCAGCGCCAACTGAGCTATCTGCTGATGAAGTACTAGCCTTTCTCGACGATTTGGAACTCGAAAATCAAATTGTTGAATAAAATCCTTTTTAAACATGACTTTGCTTGTTTCTTCATTAAATTGGTAAAGTTAATTTCTACTGTTATATTCGAAAGGTAAGAGTACACTCGAAAAATTTTTAGAAAAAAAAGCAATTTAGAAAACCAGATTATATATCAAAGATATAACCCGTAACCCCTTCTTAGAACTTATTAATTTTTATTTTTTTTTAAATTACTTATTTTTTTTCTGAGTGTATGAAAAACTTTTTCGGTCACTCCCTCTCTCTTAAGTGTTCACCAAAAGTCAAATCCAAAAAAATGTTTAAATCGGTCCGCCCGTTTGGCTGTAATTAATTTTGGCCAAAAAAGGGGGAAAATTTCCTATAGTGCAACGATAAAAATAAAAAATAAGACATGTGTTGAGATTATATAATTTTTATGTACAAACAATTAAACAGATGTTTTAAAATAATATTTTAAAAATAAAATGTTGTTTAAATGTTTTGCTTTACTTGGTATTTTTAGTATTTCCTTTTAATTTGCTTTACTCTCTCACTTTTTTTACTAACGCACTCACACTTTTTAAATTGACCACGAGATTGCTCTGAACTTTACCTTTCCATTTGTTTGCAAATTTTACGTTCAATTTGACAAGTGACCACAAATTAACTTTGGAGCTTTTTTTTATAAAAAATAGATTTCTTTAAAAATAAATGTGCTTTATTAAAAAAAAAAATTGTGTTCTAAACAGCTGGTCTAAAAAAATTTTACAGCTTAACCTAGCTAATGCCAAAATGTTAAAATTTATTACCAGTATAATATTTTATTCGAAACTAAATACATTTCAGTGACTAATTTTGTAACGAAATTGAAATAAAGTGTTATATTTAAGCAAGTGGCTAGATTTTGGTAAAGTGGCTAGATTTTTGTTAAAGCATACATATAAATATGTAGCACTGGTAGTTGAGGTTAAATTTTAAGTTTAGGGGCCTGAAAACCTCTGATATATGCAAAATTTAAACGATTTATTTCTATGATATACAAAATTTTTTAGATTATTTAATTTTTTATAGTTTATAAAAAGTTGAATCTTTAACACAATTATTTTTTAAAGTTTAGAGCAAACAATTTTTTCAAACATTTACACCATTGAATTTTTAGCTAAATACAAAGTGAAATTTCCTTGAGCATTAATATCGTAATATCAAAGGGCAAATAATATTTACAATCGGTATGATAAGGCCATTTCTAATATTCCCTGAATATTCTATTTTTTTTAAACAATACAGGTTTCTTAACATAAGAATTATCCATTTTCATATGAAATTTAATTTTGGATACAACTACTTCTAGTCAAAATTTAGTATAGTTTATAAAAACTTTTTAGTAAAATCAATAAAACTCTTCGTCCAAATTTTTAAAATAAATAATGCTAAAAAAGCTAAAAACATTTTCCAAAAATGGTAAATAAAGTGCAAAGTGCTAAATGAAAATTTTGCAGCTAAATAGAAATTGTTAATGCTAAATTTTGCTGCAAAAATGCCAAAATGGCCACACTGGTTCTAAAAAATTCTTGTGCTTTTTTTTACGAAATAATTTAAGTCGTTGGGGCATTTTTAAAATAAAATTTACTATAAAATTGAGTTCAGCCTGTGACACAGCTGTCAATTTAAACAAGTTTTGACAAGCAGTTTTTGTGAACAACTTGAAAGTGATTTATTGAACGTGTGGCTCCAGGGTGACTTAAACTTTAAACTTTATAAAATTATACATTTGACAGAAAACCATATATGTATAGTTATTCGATTAATCGGCATAAATTCTTCGATTAATCATTTAATCGAAATCAGCAATTTTAAATTAATCGAACAATTAATCATCTAAAATTGTTCGATTAATCGAACAAGAATTAATCGGCTGAACACCCTAGTGCACACACATATCCCAAACTCACATTAAAAAAACAATGCGTGTATATTTTGTTGCCACTCCCATTGCTGCGTGTATTTTCAATACCCTTGTTAATTTTTGGAAATATTTTTTATACTCTCACTTTCATTATGAAGAAGCATTTTATTTTTTTGCTTCTACATGTTCACACCCTTATGCTCGTTTGTGTTAGCGACACTACAGTATAGAGTTTTGGAATTTTTCAATGATTTAAATGTGTAATCAAATGGAATTGTGCAGGCCTCTAGAATTTATTTATTTATTCGCAATAACAAAAACTCAAGGTTTATTATAAATGGGATAATAGTTGGTAGTAATTAGTCGGTTAATTACTACCCGATTAACTGATCGGTTAATTTAAAATTTACTTTTTTCTATTCACGATTAAAACGGTTAATTTCAGCCGATTAACCGTCGTAACAAAATTTTTAATTTTTTGCAGTATTATAAAATATTTTTTGAGTTTTTAATTATTTGTTTCGTCTCATATACAAAAGGGTTGTGTTTAGAAAATATTTTTTATACAAACAAAGAAGCTGTTCAGTTATCTTCATTTTAAAAAAGTTTTTGCTGTCAACAATTTTTGTACTTTTTATATGTAAATGTTTAGTTATTCTTTTCTTTATCTTCTCATATCAATCTTTTTATAGAATTAACCGAAACAATTAGAAGTAAAAATTAAAACAGGACTCTATACATTTACAGAAATCCAGGAAAAGGGCTGAGAAATTAGACATTATTTATTATGGGTTGCTTTCGATTTCTCCAACATCAACGGTAAGGGAAAGAATTTTTTCCAAGTTAACCAAATTATTTTTCTAGAAGATAATTTTTTAAGGTCTCCTTTAACTATTGAAATAACTTATAAAATGTTCTTAAAGTTTATTTTTTAATTACTACATAATATTTTTGTATTAATTAAAAAATATGTATTACATATTTATAAATTATTTTTTTGTTTGCTCGTTTTAGTTCAAGAATTGTTATGTTTGTTATGTTCTTGTTTTTTTTTTACTAATAAACTACAAATAATAAATAATTTATGCATTTTTATATATTGAAATTACTTAATTTATAAAATAAACTTAATTAATCGGTTAACCGATCAATTACAATATTGACCGATTATTAGCCGATTAAACCAATACCTCGAATAATTAATCGAGCGATTAACCGATTAAAGCAGAAGCCCGATTGAATGAATATCCTAGATAATACAAAGCCTGTTTTCAATAGGAAAAAAAACATTACAATATTTTCTCCAATTGTTAAACTGAAATCAAAATTTTGAGAGTTGTTGTAAGTTCACCAACATGCTTTAAAATAATATGCAAAATGCATTTTTTATTTAGCTTTTGGTCGTTAAAAAATAACGTTCCATGGAGTTATTTTAAAAACACATAACACATTCAAATTTTTTTTGATAATTTCTTATATATGAGTGGGATTCACCACAGATGGCGTTTTTTACAGATGATCATTTTAGGCTAATTTTCCGCTGCTACTTTGGGGCGTGGCTAAAAATTGTTTTTGCATTTTTGCAAACACCAGTTTAGGGTGTAGGACTCTCTCAGTTGTACAATTACAGACAGCTAAGCCATATTTTAAAAGCCCCCGCATTCACCTGTGCATATCAAGTACACAGTGTGTTCTACTCACACAAATTTCTTAATCTTGAATTTCTTTGAAATATTTACTTTCCGCTTGTTTTGTCATGTCCTTTTAAATGTTGTCGGTCTACGACATTTGTTTGGTTTTTTGCTAAAAATAAAAACGAAGGAAATGTCATAAAAGAAAAAAAAAAAATTTCCCTTATCCATATTAAAAATAAAAAGCTTTTTTTAGTATATAAAAGATTAGATACATTTCTAAATATATGTGAACATAAGACTTTTATTTATTTATTGGCAGACGAAAAACATAGAAAAGCGGGACCATTTAAAGGCATTTTTCGTAAAAACCAGAAGACGTATTTTGCTTGCCTTTAAATGAAAAAAATATAAGCAGAATAAATAAGTCATGCTTTGGGAATTTGGTGAAGCTGCCCATAATTTCATCAAAAAATCATCAAATTCTTAATGCTTAATACTTTAATATCAAAGTCAGAAAATCTTCAGGAAGTAGCAGATGGTAATTTCAATTTAAAGATACGAAAAAAATCCTTTCAGGTATTTTCAAAATAACAGTCATGTTTTTATAGCCCACACCAAGCCCCACCCACCCCCCTCCCCCCCATGAATGAGGGTATAAAAAGTTTGTCATTCAAGTAAGACCGCATAAAGTAAATGTTTATATGTTTATTCTGGGCCATAAAATAATTCAAAGTCGATTTAAGCATGTCCATCTGTCTGTCCGTCGGGTGAAATTACATTAACTTCCAAAGTTCTCCTTTGCAGTTTTTTTTTTAATTTTGTTTCTTTATTTCATTCTATTTTTTAGGGAAAACACTTTTTTTTTTGTTTTTGCCTCAGTGCCAAATACATATGTCTTTATAGAGGCCAGTAGGCAACATAAAATATTAATATTTAATTTATAAATTTAAACTTTTTTACTTTACACAGAAAAAATTAAAGATTGTCTCTAATCATAAAATTCATGAAGCAAGCAATTTGTTGATTTTGCATCTATAACCAAAATGATTTTATAGATTACTGAAATTTTAAAAATTGTAAAATTGTCATTATTTTTTTTTTCATTAAATGATATTTTTAATTTTAATTAAAAAAAAAAATGATCAAAAAACTTTTCCATTTCATACAATGTGTTTATTGATTTAATTAAATAAAACTCAGGTTTTGCCAGTTCCCAACAACAATTCTATAAGTTTAAATTATTTTATTTTAAGCGAAAAAATCAATTAAAATTTTTTGTTATTTAATTAATATCTTAATTAAAAATTTATTTCAAAACAACTAAAATGTTAATTAAATTAAAATTCAATTTTTAATTTTCTTTCAACTAAAAAATAGTTGATTCAATTATTGCATTAATTAAATAAAATACTTTTTAAACAAATTTTTTAATTGATAAAAAACTACTGCAAATTTTTTCTGTGTTATAAATCTTTAATTAATATATTAATTAAATAACAAAAATCTTATTGGATTTTTTCGCTTAAAATGAAATAATAACAACTTGTAGAATTTTTATTGGGACTTGTCAAAACCTGAGCTATATTTTATTAAATCAACTAACACATTTGAAATGGTAAAGTTTTTTGATAATTTTTTTTAATTAAAATTAACAATATCATTTATTGAATAAAATCACAATTTTAAATTTTTTAAATTTTTAGTAATCAATATTTTTTTTATTATTTTGTTAATTATATTCCTATTATTTAGAACTTTTTCAATTATATATTATATAATATAATATATTATTATTATATTAAAAATTTCCTGAAGAAGATTTCCAACGGAAATCGAAATATCGAAAAATAAATAATATTTAAATTGTTTTTTTTTTATAAAAAAGTGACCTAAAGCTTAATAAAAATATATTGAAATATAATATATAATAGGAAAAGGTCGAAATAATAGGAATATAATTGAAGCAAAGCCGCGAATAACGTTGTAAAAGCCACTTTTTGCACAAAACAGTTTTTTGCAGATTATCGTTAACATCACTCTCTTACACTGTTTAAACGTCAATTCACCCAAAATTATGCACCTTAACGCCATCAAAATGCGATACAAAGAGTCAGCAAGTGGAAGAACGTTGTAAGTTACTAACAAAATAATACAAACGAACTGGTTTTTCAAGGTGGAATAACGTTCTAAAAGCCGCTTGCGTAGTGGAAAAACGTTTTAAATGACATCGCGATTGTGGATATGAAACGTTTTTCCACTAAAAAAAAGAATATAAACTGCAATTAAGCATGTTATTTAAAATTCGATTTACTTGATATTTTGCATAAAAGTTTTTATTGTCATTATTTTTGATAATCTAAAAAAAAAAAATTAAAAAATAATTAATCCTGCCTTCTAAAAACGTTTTTTTGCTCTCCTGCAAAATATTTATTTTGTAACTTACAACGTTATTCGCGGCTGTGCTTCAATTAACAAAATAATAAAAAAAAATATTGATTTCTAAAAATTTAAAAAATTTAAAATTGTGATTTTATTCAATAAATGATATTTTTAATTTTAATTAAAAAATATTGAAATATAATATATTTTATTATTTTGATGATACGTGCAATATCAACAAATTACTTTCTTGATTCTACGATTTGGTGATAAGAGACAATTTTTAATTTTTTATTTGTATAATTTTCCATATAAAAAGAAAAATTTTATGGTTTCAACATGCAATAAGTACTTCAACACTGTGCAAAAAAAAAATCTTTTAAACAACTTTCAAAAGTCGATAAGACTGAGATATTTTTTAAGCGATAAGATAACTCATTAGGTCTAGCAAAAGAAATTTGTTGTTTGGTTGTCTCAAGTCTAGATCTTACTTGATTTCAGTCAATCGCCACGCCTGTCTTGTGATTCTTCGTGTGTGGGATTTATTACTACTTAATTGATTAGTGTGTGCACCAATTTCTCTTATACATTTAACAGCATAAAATAATAGTTGTTGTTTATAAAGACCTTTCACCGGAAGTATCGTTTTGTATGGTATACAGTGGTGCCCATACCAAAAGCTAGGAAATTTGGATTATGCTGACGACATCTGCTTTTGTCACAGACACTAATTGGAACCAGGCGCAATTTGGAAAAAATTACAGCAAATGCGGGCATGGTTGGACTGGCTGTGGGAAAAATCGCCCAAAGAAAAATGGCCCAAAAAAAGAAATGAAAAATCGCCCAAATGAAGAATCGCCCAACAGAACATGAAAAATAACCAAAAAAGTTATATATGAAATTTTGCCCAAAAGAAACGAAAAAGGGCCCAAAAAAAAAATGAAAAATGACCCAAAAAGCAAAAACGAATTTTTTCCCGGTGGCATGTTATAACGTCCAGTGTCATAGTGTCCATGGACGTTATGACACTCCAAAAAGTGTCATAGTGTCCATGGACACTGCGCTAACTAAAGCTTCTCTGCACAGCCGGCCTTCGGTCGGGCGCAAGGATTTTCTCCTCTATGGTATAACAAACACCGGCTTCGCTAACTAAAGCTTCTCTGCATAGTCGGCTTTCATTTGGAAACAAGGCAGATTTTAGAAGCTTTACTTAGCGAAGCCGGTGTTTGTTATACCATAGAGGAGAAAATCCTTGCGGCCGGCCAAAGGCCGGCTGTGCAGAGAAGCTTTAGTTAGCGAAGCCGGTATTTGTTATACCATAGAGGAGAAAATCCTTGCGCCCGGCCGAAGGCCGGCTGTGCAGAGAAGCTTTAGTAAGCGAAGCCGGTGTTTGTTATACCATAGAGGAGAAAATCAAAAAAATGGGCCATTTTAAAAAACGAAAAATCACCCAACAATAACGAAAAATAGCCCAAAAATTTTAGGTCACTTTTCATATGAATTTAGGCCCAATTTTACATGGAATTTTTTTGGGCGATTTTTCATTTCTTTTTTTGGGCCATTTTTCTTTGGGCGATTTTTCCCACAGCCGGTTGGACTACGTGTTAACGTCAAGAAAACCAAGCAAATGTACACAATTAGTACGCAAACTATAATAAAGGATGCGGAACAATTTTCCTATCTTGGTAGCATTGTATCTGAAGATTTTGGAGCGAATAAGGATGTAATGTCCCGCATTAACAAAGCCCATCACGCATACCACAAACTAAAAAAAGGTTGGTCAACACTCAACATATTCCAGCTAACAAAATTGAGAATTTTTGCCAAAAACTCGTCTAAACGCAAAAAAGAACTTTTTTCAAAATATTATAATGAAATCGTTTTAAGCGCACAATTCATGGATATGGATATATTTAACAAATTTGAAATCTGCGATTTTTTTAAATACCTACAAAAAAAACCTCAAAATGAACGCGTAAAAAATAAATTTTTCGACGAAAACTCGTCCAAAACCTTAAGGAAAACATTTTTTTTTGAAAAACTGCTATCGCCATCGTTTTCAGCATAAAATTTCATCTTGGAAATGTAATATTTAAAAAAAATTAAATCAATTTTATTACCTATTAAAAAAAAACCTTAATAATAAAGGTTGAGAAAGAGTCAAAAAAATTGTTTTTCCTCATGGCAAAAGCAATCGTAAAATCTATGGCACAATATCGTTTGCTAAATCGACCCACTATACACTTACGTCTATACATATGTATTGTTAAGAATAAGTTTAATTTTTTAGTTATTTTGTGTTTGCTAGTAATTTTATTAGTCTAAATTCTTATTGTATTAGTTATGCATATTTCTAATGTTAAAATCACTGTACAGAATTTTCTAGTACAAATGTAATGTTATAATTGTTATACATAATTGTATAACATAATATTGTTAAGATTATTGTTAACCCATAAAGTATGCTTTAGTTTATTGGTGTATAAATCAATTTAAATTCAGCCACAGTGTTAATGCATAATGATATTAGCTGTTAAGACAATAAAAGCTCGAATGGTCCAGATATTTCGAAAATGTTACAGACATTTCGAAAACGTCGAATTTTCTAGAGCCACCTAGATGCCAGCGCTCGAACAGAGTATAAATACTCATGAAGGTGGGCATAGATAGTCAGTATAAGTACAAACGTTTAAGTGTGCAGATCAAAGAGGTCGCAATTCGTCTCTGAAAGCTATAAATTAAGATTGTGAAAGTGACTAAGTTCTAAATAAAGTTGTGCGAATAGTTTATAGTGCCAGCTATAAAGAATAGTGTTTAAAGTGTTGTGTTTTATTTATTTTATTAAAGTTACAATAAAAGAACTCAAAAGGTTTATTATAAAGGAAATAAACCAAAAACATTATTGAAAAGGCAGTAACGTAACAATATATATAATTTAAAAACTTTAGACAGGAAAATGTGTAAGAAATCAATTTCTACAAGTACTAAAAACACATTATCGATTTTAAATCGTTTTGTTCTCAAACCCCTTCCCAACACATTCCCAAATATCTTATATAATTAAAAAAATTACTTTACTTGAATTTTGTTAATTTTAACTTAAGGGTCCTGGAGGCAATCAAATAAGCCCATCAATTAGTGCAAATATGTTAGTGTCGTTTATTTCTGGCTTTTTCGGAGACATACAAATAAACACGTCAATCAACATTTGTATTAAAAAAAAAAAAAAAAAACAAAATTGTATATTTTTTTTCAATACACTTCTTCATGACATAAAACACAAAGCAAATAAAATTTTTTGTCAATCACAACAGGAGACTGTCAAAAAATCAGCAATCAAATAAAAAAAATCAAAACTTTTTGATTTTCATCAAGCATTGTCGACAACGCTTATGTGTAGCCGAAAAAGAACGACTGCACGCATACAACTATGGAGGTTTTTGAGATGCGGATTAAGTTTAAACTTAGTTTAATGTACTCTTAAACTCGGATTTTTCCGGCAAAATGTGATTTTTTTTATTGTTTCATTAAAGATCAACATTTTAAGCAAAACTTAGCTGTTCCGTCAAACTGTCGTATACAAAATTGGTAATGGCGGCACAAATCTGTTTTCAGATTAACTAAACCTAGTTTAACAGAGATCTCAAAAATCCAGCCTAAGTAATTGATGTGCTTATTTGATAGTCTCCATGGCGCTTTAAATTCAAATTTAACATGCGCACCGGTATCGCCGATATTTCTTTTTGAGTATCGGTATCGTATCGGCAAAAAGGCGTATCGTTACTTCCTTACTTTAAGGCTTTAAATGTGTAAAACACAACGCAACGCCAAAAAATACATGAGAAGCAAATACAAAGTCAGAAATATATTGTAGTTTTGTTGTTGCATTGTTCAGGAATTCACAAAAACTCGCGACTACGATTCCAATATTTTTCGGCATAACAAATGAAAAAATAATGTTCTAAAATTTTTCAAAATAACAATTCTTTGAAATTTGCGATACAATATTTAAAATATCGATTCAAAATTTTTTTAGAATTATTTTCTTGCTATATTTAACCATTTAAAAGGTACTGCATTAAGAAGTTTAAAGTAAAATAAGGAAAAGTCTCATATACATTTAGCATCAAGGTTAGAGTAGGAGTTGGAGTCGGAGTTGGAGTTGAGTTGGAGCGGACTTAAACAATTTCAGCAGTTGGAGTCGGAGTCGGAGTTAGAACTGTTTTTTGATGACTCCACGGCCCTAATTTTTAAATTTCAAATACTGCATTTCTTGTGGCGTTGAAAATTTTACAACGCAATATAATTGTATGTAAAAAGCAACAACACAATTATAAAATTTTTTTGGCCATTTTTTGTTTCCACGAAACCATATGGACGATCAATTAGAATTTGATCAACTTGGAGATAATTCGTTAGTTAATACAGAATTCAGTTCAAACATAATTTTTTCAAATATTTTATCAATAATGGAAGGACTGCACGCAGAGAAAAAATATGTTTAAATTTGGTCACCTCCAACAAAACTATTTTTAGACAAAATTTTAAACATATTATGTTTAAATTTAACCATATTATTGTCACCGACAAACATATAATTGTTAAATTAGTCCTCCATCAAGAAGCCACAACCATATTATGGTTGCCTCTAAACATGTTATGATTAAATATGACAATAATTTGTTTTTAAATTAACAATAGTATTTTCCTCTTTTCTAAGAGCAACATGCTATGGTTGAAAACCAACCATGCTATTATAAATGTTAAACATATTTTAGTTATTACTAACCAAAAGATGTTCGGAGGCAACCATAATATGGTTGTGCCTTGTTGATGGAGGACTAATTTAACAATAATATGTTTGTCGGTGACAATAGTATGGTTAAATTTAAACATTATATGTTTGCAATTCTCTTTAAAAATAGTTTTGTTTGAGGTGACCAAATTTAAGCATATTTTTGCTCTGGGTGTGGAAATTGGACGAACATTTGCAATTTAACTTGAACCAACACATCAAGGTATAGGCATCATATTGTGTATTTTCAAAAAGCTTGGATATCTGGCATCACTCTTATTTCTGCTACAGCTGATTTGCGGATCAACTTTGGTTTGATGCTTTCACAACTAGAACGTTTATTAGTATGTCCAAAATAAACTAAATGTTTATGTTATCTGTAGTTTAAATATTAAAACGCTTTAAAACGTGAGCCGATTTACCAAACATATTAATATTATCATCAAATTCCAACCGTATGCAATCACTCATATTTTGAACGGAACTGTAGAAAAGGCTCTCTCTACATCCAGAGATACAACGTCATTATTAGCAGAGTTATAATTTCCGTAATTGATTTTTCTTTTCTTCCAAGCTTAAAAACTGACATACATATTTCCCTTGAACCACCGTTACATTTATTTAAATTATGTATATGTGTAATAATCATTGGCCTGTTATACACGGCCATAATTGTGCTGGAAAAAAATGACAGATTGTTGGCAAGAGAGTTAAGGGGAATGGTTTTTTGCCGGCATCATTTTTCAACCAGCTTCAACCCCGCATAAAACTAATAACAATACAAAAACAATACAAAACCAATACACGTACATTTATAAAACAGCAGGTTTAGAATTTCATTACAGAGCATATTTACGGCCAATTTTTTGGTTTGGTTTATATCACATTTATACTTAAAATCGTGTTGAATACAAAATTCTTTTCTTCACTGAACAATTAAATGAAACTTAATTCACCGATGTGGTACAATTAAATTCAACTTAAGTTTTCATTGTATATAAGTTAGCAAAGTGGCCTAAATATCACAACAATACAATCACAACAGTCAAAGCAATAACAGTCAACTGTTTTTTGAGACCACATTGTAAATAAGTACACTTTTTATGATATTTTTTTTTGTATTTAGTAGTGCTACCTTTCGATAGATATGAAGAAGGTCATAAGCATCGCAACCCAGAGTATCTTTTGTGCATCCTGTGTATATCACCATGTCAGGTTCAAGCTGCGTGTAAAGCCTATCACTCTGCCCCCCCCCCCCTCTTCAGGGCCTGCTGCATCTCTTCCGAAATAGTTGCGTCATCGAATCCAGTCGTAGATATTACTAGATTGTCAGCGTAGCGATAAGTTCGGAAGCCAAGTTCAATAAGGATCCCCAAAAGTGCTACTTTACTTTTATCTTAATTAAATAAGACCATCAAAAAAAACTCAAAAAATCAATCTTTATTTAAAAGTGATTTAAGTTGATATGAAAATTAACCTGAAAATTGGACAAAACTCCCTCGACATCCACAGACAAATTAATCTTCACGATGATCACACATTAAGTAGTGTTTTACTCGGTTTTTTATCAAAATAGCAGAACCTCCACAAGCTCTACCTCGAGGGTCCTTGGTATCATATAATATATAACCATTGACTTTAAACGTGCACTCTATCAACAAGAGGGTATTAACTAGGGTATTCATTCGGTTAACCGATTAATTACTAACCAATTAACTGATCGGTAAATTTAGAATTGGCTATTTTAATTTTTTGTAGTATAATTAGTATTGTGGTTATTTTATTAAACTGTTAATGGTTTTTAATCCAAATTTCGATCATTTAATTAGGCTTAAGATCATTGAATTTAATTTTCATAAAATTATTTTTATGAAGAAAGGAACTTTACAACATGAAATTAATTAAAACTTATTAATAATTTTTATTCTTGTTCTAAAATAGGTAATCATTCATTCAAAGATAATTTCGATCTACCAAGGTAAAATACCATTTGGTTTAAAGATTGATGTTTGACTAATGACGTCATCCGTCGTCAATGGCGGTGAGTGCCAAACGGCAAACCCCTCTGACGAGATTGTGCGGTTAAAATAGAAACTAGTCAGGGCAACATGTCCGTGAAACCCTGGGTTCGATTCCCAGTTCATTCAAAAATGAAAAATTATCAATAAATTTTAATTCATTTAATGTTGTAAAATTCCTTTCTTCATAAAAATAATTTACTTGAAACTAAATTCAATGAACTTAAGCATAATTAGATTATCGAAAGTTTTTTTTGGTTTTTAATTATTTATTTCATCTTATATACAAATGGAAGATATTATATGTTTAGAAAAATCCAGGATGAGGACTGAGAAATTCGATATTCTGTATTTTATGTTGCTTGTGAGTTCTCCAACATCTACGATAAATGAAAGATTTTTTCAAAGTCAAGTTTTATCAAAACTAAAGCAAATAATCGCTTAAATTCTAAATATTTAAACCAAATTATTTGTATAAGAGATTATTCTATAAGATCTTCTTAAACTATTGAAATAACTTATAAAATTATCTAACAATTTGTTTTTAATTAACTTAAAATAAGTGTTTGCTGTCAACAGCTTTTTGTTTCACGTACATTTTATATGTATGTGTTTAGTTATTTATACCTTTTCATATCTTCTCATATCAATCTTACAACAGACTTGACCGAAACAATTAATTTTAATAAAATTATTTTAATAAATTAAAACATTGGCATAATGGAAGATTTTATATGCTTAGAAAACCCAGGAAGAGAACTGAGAAATAATATATTCTGTATTAGGGGTTGCTTTCGAATTCTCGAACATCTACGATAAATAAAATACTTTTTTACGAGTCAAATTTTATCAAAACTAATGAAAAGGATCACTTAAATCCTAAACATTTAAACCAAATTATTAGTCAAGAATATTATTTTATAAGATCTGCTTAAACCATTGAAATAACTTATAAAATGATCGCACATAATATGTATTAATTATTCGAGCGATTAACCGATTAAAACAAAAGCCCTATTAAATGAATACCCTAGTATTAAATCAAAATTTTTATTTTTTCCCTTTTTCGAAAAAAAAAAAAACGCCACGTTATATTCATATCTACCGGCTGTAAAAATATCGTCTATTTTGTCTACTTTTTGGTAATGAAACTGTTGGTTGTTTTTCATATGTCTTCAATGTAAAATTAAAAATTTTTTTGCTTTTACTGAACACTTTTAAATTTTGAGTTAGTGCCTAAAATTAGTTGATTAAGTGCGATATGTTTGTTTCACATTTTTTGAATTGCCTCCGTTGTTGCAAAAGAACTCACAAACACCAGCAGCATGACCGATATGGTTTTGGTAGTATTCTACTTTGAAAATTTGATGTTTTTAACTAAATGATTTTAAAAAATAGAGTTCGGGAATTTTTACTTGATTAAATTTTTAATTAAAACTGATTTTATTTTTGATTAATGCTTTAACTGGTGGTAAGCATTGGAAATTTTTTTTTCTAATTAAGTTTAACACGGAATGACAAACTTAGAAGGCCCTTCCTAAAAAGAATAAAGCAAAAAAGGCCTTTAACATTTTCCACTCGTTACTGCCCTCTACATAAACATGAGACGTACAGACGTGTGTTAAACATTTTTTCAAATCTATTTTTATACTCTTGTGTTAAAGTACTCTCCTAATCAAAAAAGTTAATATAATTTTCTTGTGCAGAAAATGACTTGATGAAATCAAATTTCAAAAAAAGAAAAATTGCTTCTAATGTATCATAGACGCCCGGTTTAAGGAGGATTTATTATTAAATTATAGTTTGATTGCTGTACGAAATATACGTTTTACTTTTTGGCACCTAAAATGACACTTTTTCTGTACTTCAATTTACCAATTTTTTTTTTTTTTTGTTTTTTGTTTATACTACAACACCAAAAGATTTACTTAATGGCCACATTATATTAATGCCAAAATAAAAGTTATTTAGGATAAAAAAACATGAATGTCATTTTATAAGGATCATCATAAATTTATGACGTGTGGCAAAACGAAAAATTCTAATGGAAATAGTTAAATTCATTTTGCAAGAGGGTTACTATTTTGCGAAAAGTTCTAATAAAAATAGTGAAATTCATTTTGCATTAAGGGTAAGTATTTAATTGGTTACTGACAATAGTGGTCAAAGGGAAGAAACTTATTTGGCTTTATTTTTATTGTAGTGATAGTAAATCCTTTGGTTATATTGCCAATTTAATTTGGTATTTATGGGATGGATACTCAATTTACTTAGAATAAGTAGTTTAACTACTTAATAAACTTTTGTTGGCTACGAATATTCCAAGAGCGGATATGGACTCGAATTTGGGGGCACTTTTTGTTCCATTGATAAGAAAAATGGAATGATTGTTGGAAGATATTTTAAAGAAAAAATTAATTCAGCCTAAAAGACTGACAAATAATGAAAATCTTATTTGGTTCACTTAAGTGTTATATGAATAATACCTTATTCACTACTGGTCCCATATGAAGTATTCTTAATTGATTAATAGTAGGGTGTTCAGCCGATTAATTTATGTTCGATTAATCGAATAATTTTAGATAATTAATTGTTCGATTTATTTAAAACTGCTGATTTCGATTAAATGATTAATCGAAGAATTTATGCCGATTAATCGAATAACAATACACATGTGGCTTTTCTGTCAAATGTATAATTTTTTTAAGCTTTAAGTCAAATAAATAAACCAAATGTACGTGTCCGTTGGATTTAAAAAAAAACCAGTCATGTTTAGTGAGTTATTCACAAACATGCAAACATACCAGTAAATTTTTACTGATTACTGAAATAATGCAACAAATGCAAAAAAATATTTTTAATCCTGGAACCACACGTTCAATCAATCACTTTCAAGTTGTTCACGAAAACTGCTTGTCAAAACTTGTTTGAATTGACAGCTGTGTCACAGGCTGCACTCAATTTTATAGTCAATTTCATTTTAAGAATGCTCCCAATGAAGAAACAACTTAAAAAAGTAGCATGACTCAAAGTATTTTGTAAAAAAAGCACTAAAACAATATTAATAATACAACTGTAATTAACATTTAAAAACAAGTAACATTTAAAAACAATGTAAGCACGGCTTGAGAATAATATTGTTGCCGAGTTTCGGACTTTTTTTAACTGAATATGGTGAACCGTTTTCTAGTTATTCCAATATATGTAGTGAAAGTGCCTTCATTTTGGACATAACGGTATATCTCGAAAAGTCGAGCTGATAGGGAAAAAAGGAGATTAGAATTGAAATCAGCAACCCCAAATTAGCTATAGAGTTACAGCTCGCAAAATGACTGTTCCACAGTGTTAGTTAAGGGAGTTTTTAATTGTCAAGATTTATTTTCAAAATCAAGAATATTTTAGTGAATTTCAAGAATTTTGCAAATTTAAAACTGGCGAGCCTATCCAAAATCACATTTAAAGAAACTGCTGATTATTTAAAACAAATGCCTGAAAATCATAAACAACAGACACTGGAAGTCTTCAACTCAACTTCTCCACAGCGAAACGGGATACGAGCTAATCATCGAATTTATGAGAAAACTTAACAATAAATAGTATGAATCTAATGAACTTTCTCGTTATCATCTGATAAGGGAATGTACTCAATTAGTCTGACTATATCTCTGAAAACGAAATCATTAAATTTAAAATTACACGCCTACATATGCAATTCTTTTTATGCTTTTTTTTTTAGAAATTTGAACTGGCTTGAGTAAAATATCATTATTCGTAATAATTTTAGCCGAAATAAAATTATTTCAGGAGGCTAATTTGTATTGGACCCATGTAAATTCATCCCAAGATTCTGCAGACTGATTTCTGGTATTAAAAAAATAGATTTAAATAAATTTCAACACAGCAGTGAAAATACCCTAGGGGAAAGGAAACTACACGCACAGAAAAAACATGGTTGATACAATCACAATCGCAAACTATCATTTATGTTTGTGGTTATGATTGTGTCAAACAGGTCTTCTGTAAAAATATATGGTCACACATGTTTATTGCTTATAATTTTCGCAAAAATATTATTATGTTTAGAAGAAAAACACAAATGATCTTCCTAACCATGTTTCTATTTTTCCCAACACCATGCAAAATGTATATTTGAACATGGTCCTCACAATAAAACCAATAAAAATATTGATTTCAAAAATTTGATGTTTTATTAAAAATACATACATAACTTTGCAAAATACATTCATACATATACAGCTTAGCATATATTTATAAATAAAATTAAATACATACATTTATATTTATATACAACTTACCTGTTTCAATAAACGTATAATAATTTATTTCCTTTATTTTGCAATTTAATTATTTTGTAGTCTCTCATGTTTCCCGATTAACTGACTCTCGCAGACGGAAAATGAAGTGGAAGAAGATTTTACTTGCTTTATAAGCACAAACTGTTTGTTTTGACCATAAATGGTTGCTCATTTAGAGAGTGTGTTTTAAAGCGAACAAAAATTATGGTATCAAACAAACCTATTGTGTACAGCTAATATTATGATTTTAATTGTACAGTTAAAAATATATACATTATAGTAGCAAATATTTCACATAATTTAATATGTTAAGCTAGATCATGGTAACTTTATAGGTGTAAAACAGCATATTATATTATTATAGTGAATTAAAAAATGTTAAGGAGAAAAAATATTTTTTCAAGTTAAACAAGGATTACAATAAGTTTATTAGGATAAACATATTAGGCAAATATGAATAAAAATTGTCACAGTGATCATTCAGTAATCATGTTTTTTCTCTGCGTGTAACACTAAAATTGTCACGTAAGAAGTCACTTTAACATGGCGATGTCCTACGAGGGGTTAATTGGCACCTTTTTGACACTTTGTAACAGGTCACTGAAATAACCTTAATGGACACAACCAATTTCGGTTAAAATCATGACTGTCGCAGATATTGTCACAAATGAGCCATGTCAATATGAAAGATCCCCTTCTATAAAGTAATAGAACTAGAGAGAATCAGCCACTACCCGCAAAAAAACCAGTCACATGAATAGTTTTGTGCAAATTACCTTTCCTCTGGACTAACTACACTCTAATCACATTATCACCAGTTAAGTGGTAGGTCTGGTTTTCACCGCAGGGTAGTTTAGTTCTAGTGTTTACCGTGAATTTCAGAAGGCTGCTTAATATGGGATCTAAGGTTAATTATCGACAAAATTGCATTATATTTTATATATTCCGGCATATGAATCTACGTTGGGAGAAATTTTACCGCAATATCTGTATCTGCTACGGTTTTAGGCGTATTTAATTTTTTCCCCATAGTGGGTTTTATATGGGGCCTAAATTGTGGAACGATCATCAGGAAATTTGCCAGTGTGATTTCTGGTCCTATAAACTAGTGACGTACCAAATCTTAGTATGAAAGCGTTATTTATTGATTTAGGCGCTCTAAACTGCTTTCCGCGAGAAGGGTTTATATGGGGCCTAGGTTAAGTTATGGACCGATCTTTACAAACATTCACAGTGACAATGATTAACTATTATTGCGATACTAATTACAGTTTTAGGCGTACTAAACTGTTTTCCCGGAGTAGGCTTTATATGGGGCCTATGGTCAATTATAAGCCGATTTGCACGACACAGTATGATTTGCAGTCCTATAAAATGAGTTTGTGCAAAATCGTATATCATTCTGTGCCAGGCGCGGATCCAGCTTGAGCCATAGGGGGAGTAAAAAATTTGTTTTTAAAAGTTTATTAAAAAGGATATGTTTTTATTATATAAAAAAAAATCAACAATAAGGTCAAATAAAATATAAGATCAGTTCAATATAAATTAAAATAAATTTTATAGCCAAAAGGCTATAAAAATAATTTTATTTATTTTTAATGTTTTTTTTATTTGAAACAATTTATTTGACTACATCATACTAAATTGTTTGACCAATTTTTCGACCAAAAAAAAAAACATATGCAATTGTTAACAAGATTTTGGTAGAAGGAATATGCTTCACTAATTTTCAAATTAAGTTATGAATTTTTGGGTTTTAATCTAAAGATAAATATATAATTATTCTGGTTTAAGTTGATTACAGCTAATTTTTTTATTTAAATTATTTTTATTTAGAAATGAATTTTAAAGCTTATAACATTGGAAAGACAAAAATAATTTTGGGTGCACATACATACGTACATATGCCTTCAGCCGTAAATGTGCTAATGTCACAATTTTTGAAAATTAAGTTTTTGATGCAGTTCAATAGAGTTAACAAAAATACATCGTTTGCGGAAAAATTACAAATATTTCTTTCTAGTTCTTGTTTTGCAACGATATGTAAAAGTTCTATGTACAAAAATTTTTAAGAAAAAGCGCTAGGGCCCATTAAAATAAATAAAATAAAATAAATAAAATAATTTTATAGTATATTTTATTTTTGCAAATTGACATACTAAAATGTACATTAAAAGTATAAAATATACAATAGAAAAGGTGATAAATCATAAAAAGCTACGTAACACATAAATGTATTATTTTTAGTTGGTTTGCAAGCCAATAAAGAGTCGGTAATGAAGCAAAACTGGATTTACAGACTTAAAATATATTCAGAACTAAAGACCTTAGAAAGTTTTATCTCTCTCCTATAAAATTTATACATTGGACTACATCCTTTTCGACTGAAGGTAATGATATATACTTATATAGGTACATTATATTAAAAAAAAAAATACTGACTCACCATTGTTTCACTCATTTTTATGTATTTTTGTATATCAAAGAACTTTTCGTATTAATGCACTTGAAATTTAACAGTTATATAATTCTTCTTTGGTGAACTTTTACTAGACCAATACATATATTCATATGTATATATGTGAATGTAGAATGGCAATGCATATAAAATTCAAATTCAAAGCCTACTATGATGAAACTATGATACGAAAAACGGTTATATTCAAATTTATATAATAAATAATTATTATAACACAAATAAAAATATTGCATATACTCAAGCTTATTAATAATTCAACCGCTCGCATTTTCAACCCAAACGTTTATTTTTCGGATATAGATGGCACTTGCTGGGATTGCATGTATAATAATAAGTATTTCATTGGAAATATATAATAAATAACTATTAGGAAAAATACTTGGATACTTATTGAAAATTTTATTAGAGATTCTATAAAAAACAAAAAAAAAAACTTGATGGGAATTCCAAAAATGTTGTACATTCGGAAATTCGTGTATTATCGAAATAAGCAAAACATATTGTTATAATTTAGGGGGGGGATTTCCTTTCCCCCCCCTAAATCCGCGCCTGTTCTGTGCATTATGACACCATTTATGTTAGTTTTTGTAACAAAATTATAAATTTTTTGGGGTGGTGCTTCCACATTTTGATTCTTAGCTCTGATTCTACTGAATCGATGTTGCTTGATTTTAATCCCAAACTGCAGAATAACTGCAAGTAATTTTAGACCAAATTTGTTCGTTTATTTTGCGAACAGAAGGACAGGCAGACGGATATGGCTAAATCGACTTAGAATTACTCAATTATTTTGCGACTTTCGAAAGTTTTTAACAGGCGAACAGAAGGACAGGCAGACGGATATGGCTAAATCGACTTAGAATTACTCAAGTTGCCAGCATATATATACTTTATGGATGTATAATAAAAAAGTTTTACATGGAATGACAAACTTAGTATACCCTCATTCACCACTAGTGATGGTGAAGGGTATATAAACATTTTAAAAATTGTTAAAAGAGAACTTGTTTTCTTAATGGCAGCATTCAAGAAAATATGTATAAAAAAAACATTCGTCAACATTGTCGGTCTGGTACCCTTTCAAAATTTAAAGTTTAAACACGTGTTCTTTAATAAGTGTTAAAACAGTGTTACAATTGGGACCAAAAGTTGTGTTTGGGCATGAACTTGTATGGAAGTTTAAATCTGGAAGTGTTCGTCAAAGTATTATCACCAGTTAAGTGGTATATTTCGCCAGCATCTTTTTACAAACTTCCACAATTTTCATTTTATTTTAGCACAATTTTTGATTAGCCGCACCGAAATGCTTTCGGTTTGGAAAACAAACGGGGGCAAATATAATGTACTAATAGAGTGGGTTCTTCAAAAATCAATAAAAATCTGAATATTGACAAAAAAATAAATCATATAGAACAAAATGTATATAATTTTCTTTCACATACCAAAAAAAAATTTTCCGAAGTAAAATTACAAATTAGAGCGGTTTCAAAACCCCATTCTATGGGGGTTTCGACAAGTGTAGTTATTGAAATGGAGAAAAATGACTGCATTACCATGTCATCAAATACTGTTGGATGTCCCCATTTAGTCTAAAATGAAGGCAGCTTGGACGAAATAGCAGAATAAATAACTTGAGTGCTGTTTTTCATAGAGCTATAGATTCTTCTGGCCCTTTATTATCAAGTCTTTTTATTTCCAACAGTAGGAAACAAAAAAAAAAAAGCACTACTTCCTCAAGAGCTGATCGATCTCTTGAAAGATCCGACATTTTGTTCTGCAAACAGTCGGCCTTATTATATAAGACATTGTCGTTAAAGACAAAAATTAATTTGAATTAGATTAGACGTTAAAGAATATTAGTTTTTAAAATATTATTATTTGGAAGTTTTTAATAATAAGCCCCAAATAATTTCTAAAAACCCATTCAGATATATTTCATGTAATTTATGAACCGATCAAGATTTTTACAAGTACTTACAGGGAAGGTATTTCAACAGCAAAAACTAGATTAATTTAAAATTTAGACACAAGATTGAAAAAAATATAAGCTCGGCATGTCAGAACTTACCGGTTTTTTTCGTTAGCGACACTTGGTTGTCACCTTATGGAAAATGCAAACAGACATATAAATATCCCTGAAATTTTATATTTTTAATTGAATAGTTAAATATACTAACACAAATTTACTAAACAGAACTTATCAAATTCCATTCTCAATGAAACCGATCGGGCATTATTGTCATTATTAAACAATACTATCGGGTCTGTTCTAGGTTTCGACTCGTTTTGAAGACGCAAATTTTTTTAAATCCGCATAATTCATAAATTGGTGTTCTCAAATCCGCATGTTTTTGTGTATTCGAAGTTTGTGTTCGAAAAAAAATCTAAATGTCAAAAACAAAAAAAAAAAACAGCTTTTAATCAGCTGTTCAAAAAAAAATAAAATTTTTTTTAATTCTATAAAAAATTTTGTCATAAAAATGCCTGGAGCTTTTGTTTTATCTTATATACAATTGCGGAGACAAGAAAATAATGTTCAAAAATTTCAAAGAAATAAAAAATAATGCTTGACTCCATGTTTGTTTTTTACACAAGTGAGTTTAATAAAAACCACTTAAATTTTTGGATGTTAAAAATTTTATTTTTATTAATATTTGTGTAAAGGAATATATATTTTTTTTATTAAATTGAATAAAAAACATTTCAAACTAAAAACCTAAATTTTGTTTTTGTTAAAAATTTTATCACATATAAGAATAAAAGTCGATTCGTTTTACTTTCACCAACCCCTCACTGCTGTAATTGAAAACGAATAAAAACATGCGGATGTGAAATGCAGAACACCAAAAATGCTGAAGTAATCCACTTTCGAGTGGATTAGGATTCTAGAACACACCTGTATATAACTAAACAAGCAAAAAAGTTTAACCTTTAAAACTTGGGCAGTATCCGATAAGCTCGAGCACACTGATAGAAAAGGCGTCATAACGCTGATGTATCTTGACATCATTACTATGACAAGTGTCTTCGTTTTTGACCCCATGACATTTTTAATCATTGTGATGCCAGCCTTATCATCGCTTGACCAAATTGTCAATAGGGTCAACAATTTAAATTATGTCATCAATGGGATGACACATTGGCATCACAGAAATGACAAACTGGAGTCGGTTTAATTAAACGTGTCATCAGTGCGATGAGTCAGTAACATCGGAAAAAGGGCTCATTAGGATCAATTGAAAGACAAACTGTCATTAATTGGGATTGACTTTAGTCAAAGTGAGGAATTGTTGTAATGACCACTTTGTTTACAGAAGAACTCTCAATTATAAGATACAAGCAGCATGCCCGATATGGCTTTCGTAATCATTCTACTTTGAAAATTTGATCTATTTATCTAAATAATTTAAAAAAATAGAATATGGGAGTTTTTGCGTCTCATTTTACTTTTTAAACATGAAAAGAACGTTAGTTATACGCAAAATGTGGCTTCAAATTAAAGTCACTGTTGTCATAGCGTTCGTCATTGGATTGATGTCACTGTTTGCCTCATTGATGGCAGTTGTAATCACATTGATGTCACAATTCTAATGTTAGGGCATCATCAATATGAAGATGCATTTTTCTATGAGTGCATATTGGTCTTATTTTATTTTCTCTATCATCTGTGTAAATTTCAAAGAAATCATTATTTTCAGTTGGGATACCTTCCCTTCTGGTGGGCGTAGTGTATGGGCGTGCTCCAATTGCCTTTTATTTTGTTTCTGCCATGACCAATAGCATAATAAGTTTAATTTATGCCGAAAAAAAATCGATTTCGAGCCATAGCGCAATGTAATAACTAAAGAATTATTATCGGGGCTTTTTGACATCAGAATCACGCGTTGTAGAATCTTTACCTAAAATCTCGCAAATTGAAAATATTTGTATACTTAATATAAAATGTAAATAAGGGTGAATTATAAATAAATAAAAAAAAGTGTGATTTGGTCACCTAATTTAATATTGTTTAAAAATTGGAAAGAAAAAAGAAAAAAAATATCTATCATCCAAAAATTTTGTTACTCAAATTAATTCTTCACACATAAACCCCAACACAAAAAACTCTAAATTTAATTTCCATAAAACTTTATCGTCCACCGTAACAGTCTATTGTCAACCGTCACCTGCTGACATCGTTGGACCACAAGACAATGTAAGTTTTTGAGTTTTCTTTTATTTTCGTCTTATTTGTAAATCACACCCTCACGCAAAGTACATATTTTATTATTATTTATTTAATTTCGTGGACACTCTCACACTAAAGAATTTTTTTTTTATTATTCTTCTTTTATTTCGTGAATTGCATAAACCTTACAATTATATTTAATATTTAATGTTAAAAAAAAATCAGTTACTTTGTATTCTTGATGTAACGTTCACGTAAACACTTTTTATATTCATTAGGTTTGATATCTAAAGACATGTTCATTTCCTTGTTCAAAATTTGATGAGATAATTAATTTTGCGCCTGTTTGTCCTTTAACAATATCAGAAATCCCTTAAGTTTTTTACTCAAATTTAAAGGAATTTATTCATTAAAAAATTTAAAAAAATTGTATTAATCCAATTCACTAATTTTTATACCCTCCACCACCACTGTGGTGAATGAGGGTATACTAAGTTTGTCATTCCGTGTGAAACTTTTTTATAATACATCTAAGACCCCATAAAGTATATATATTCTGGCTCCTTGAGTAATTCTAAGCCGATTTAGACATGTCCGTCTGCCTGTCCGTCTGCCTGTCCGTCTGCCTGTCCGTCTATCCGTCTGTTGAAAACACGCTCACTTTCGAAAAACGAAAACGAAAAGAACAAACATGGTCAAAAATTGCTTGTAATTATCCTAAGCAGTTTGGGATTTAAATCCAGCAACATCGGTTTAGTAGGATCAGAACTATGAATCAAAATGTGGAACCACTACCAAAAAAAAATTGATAATTTTGATACAAAAACTAACATAAATGGTGGAATAATAATGAAATAAAATATTGCACGAATTCGCTTTATACGACTGCAAATCATACTGTTAAATTTCGTTAAGATCGGTCCATAATTGACCATAGGCCCCATATAAACCCTTCTCGCGGAAAACAGTTTAGTACACCTAAAACCGCAATAAATAACGCTATCATATTAAAATTTGGTACGTCACAGTTTAATAGGACCAGAAATCACACTGTAAAATTTTTTGAAGATCGGTCCATTATTTACACTATACCCCATATAAACCCTACTCCCGGAAAAGAGTTTAGTACGCCTAAAACCGTAATAAATAATGCTATCAAATTCAAATTCGGTACGTCACAGCTTTATAGGACGAGAACTCACACTGCCTAATTTCGTGAAGATTTGTCCATAATTTACCATAGGCTCCATATAAACCCTACTATGATTGGTCCATAATTTACCATACGTCCAATACGAATTACCCTCCTAAAAATCATTTAAGTTCGGCTAAAACTGTTACGAATCATGATATTTTACTCAAGCCAGTTCAAAGTTCTAACAAGAAACGCATAACATTTTCTTATTGTCGGTCAATAATATAATTCAGGTCTAAACCGCAACCAATTGTAATGCTGACGCTCGTTTTTGTGAAGCTTAGTTAATAATAAATATGTATTTATCATATAGAGCTCACTCCTATCGGTGGAGGTTATCAAAGATTCGGCACAGCCGAATATAGCACTCTAACTTGTTTTTTTATATATTTAATTGTTTATATTAATTTAAAATTAACTTTTATTTAAATAGTTTATTTTATTACCTTAAAATTAATATGATGAATAATGAATAAAACATGTAATTATCTTGTTATAACGTTATAAAAGCATGGATTGTTAAATTTTTTTTTCATTAATTGCGAAAAGTTAAGTGATATTAAGTAATATTCTCTCTATCTTTCTCTCTCTCTCTCTCTCTCACATTCGAATAACAAGCGCACAGAAAAAAATAAAAATTGTCTCTAATCACCAAATTTATACCAAATTCATAATATCAAGCAAACAAGTTATTGATATTGCACCTATTACCAAAATGATTATATTGATTACTAAAAATTGTAAAATTGTGAATATTTTTTTTTCAAAAATTTTTAATAAAAAAATTATCAAAAAACTTAGCCACTTCAAACAATGTGTAAATTTGTTTAATTGAATATTGACAACTCCCAACGACAATTCTACAAGTTTAAATTATTTTATTTTAAACGAAAAATTCGATTAATATTTTTTGATATTTAATTAATATTTTAATTAAAAATTTATTTCAAAACAACTTAAATATTAGTTAAATCAAAATTATATTTTTAATTTTCTTTCAACTAAAATAATAATTGATTCCATTATCACATTAATTAAATTTAAACCATTTTTTAAATTGATAAAAAATTTTTTTCTGTGCGGACAGGTGTCTGGTATTTTTTAGAAATTCGTGCAAAACCTGTATTGTATGAAATAACTGAATTGCATAAAATAACTGAAAATTCATTTGTTTTTACGGAATTCTCCGTTGAATTTTTGACAGTAAGAATTAAATGAACTTTTCTTTAAAAATAAATGAAAAATAAGTAGACCGGTTTTTAACTGACTATTCATATATTTTATATTATAATTTCAGTTAATTATACGTACAGAATATTGTGAGTGTTTAAACCTCCTTCCTAAAATCACTTAAATGCAAAAAATATCTTATAGATGAAGATATCTAAATAATAATCGGCATAAAGAAATTTAACAAGAGTCCTAACCTCATAACATAATTTTGTTCTGGCAAGGCCATATTTGTCCATGGGTCCCAAATAGGTTACACTATCGAAAATTTATATTTTTATATATTGTGGTATAGGGTATCAAATGGTCGGGCTTGATTGACTATACTTTCTTACTTGTTTCTGTTAATAAAATTATTTAAATTTTTTTTTATCAATTTAAGCAGGTGTCTTAAATCAAATCAATTGAACCTCAAAGCCGTTTAAAATTTAAGTCGACTGACTTGTCAAAAAAACCCAAAAAATAAAAAGAACCGGATAACCGAATAACATTATCGCCGCTGTAATGGCCAAGCGTTAATTTCAGGGATTTTTTTTTTAGCTACAGCAAATTTTTTATAAATAATGATACAAAAGAGAATTCTAAGAATTGTGTTTTCTTTGTATAGGAGGTGTCACGCCCACTTCTTTAACTGATCCCATTTTTTCACAGTAGTTTTGTTTTGATAACCAAACTATTTTTTCCAAATTTGGAAACTTTTACTGTAACCCTTCTACAGATTTACTGTCATTTATATTGTCTTTGTATGGGAGGTGCCACGCCCACTTCTCCACTCAAGGCAACTTTTTGATGGATGTTGTGTTTTGATAACCATGTTAATTTTTTCAAATTTAAAAACTTTTAATGTAACTGATTTCCAGATATAATGTAATTCATAAAACCATTGTGTGGAAGGTGCCACGCCCACTTGAAAATTTACAAATATTAATAGCCTATGATTAGCGCCAGGTAATCAGCAAATTACTGTCAATTTTTTAGGAAATCAGTTAAGTAATTTAGGAGTCTATAGGGAACAAACAAACAATCGCATTCTTATTTTCATATAAAAATATATATTTTTTGCAAACAATATTCTCTCTTAGAAAAAGTACAAATATTATACATTTCTCTCTTCACAACAAAAATTAAAAATTGCTACTAATCACCAAATTCAAAGAATCATGCACACGATTTGTGGATTTGTTGTTATACCCTTCACCACCACTGTGGTGAATGACGGTATACTAAGTTTGTCATTCCGTGTGAAACTTTTTTATAATACATTTAAGACCCCATAAAGTATATATATTCTGGCTCCTTGAGTAATTCTAAGCCGAATTAGCCATGTCCTTCTGTCTGTCCGTCTATCCGTCTGTTGAAAACACGCTCACTTTCGAAAAACGCAAAAGAAAAGAACAAACTTGGTATCAAATTACTTGTAGTTATCCTAAGCAGTTTGGGATTAAAATCCAGCAACATCGGTTTAGTAGGATCAGAACTATGAATCAAAATGTGGAACCACCACCCTAAAAAATTGATAATTTTGATACAAAAACTAAGATAAATGGTGGAATAATGCACGGAATGACATAAAATTTTGCACGAATTCGCTTTATACGACTGCAAATCATATTGTTAAATGTGAAGATCGGTCCATAATTGACCATAGGCCCCATATAAACCCTTCTCGCGGAAAACAGTTTAGTACACCTAAAACCGCAATAAATAACGCTATCATATTAAAATTTGGAACGTCACAGTTTAATGGACCAGAAATCACACTGTAAAATTTTTTGAAGAGCGGTCCACAATTGACACTTTGCCCCATATAAACTCTACTCCCGGAAAAGAGTTTAGTACGCCTAAAACCGTAATAAATAACGCTATCATATTAAAATTTGGTACGTCACAGTTTTATAGGTCCAGAAATCAAACTGTAAAATTTTTTGGAGATCGGTCCATAATTTACACTAGGACCCATATAAACCCTTCTCGCGGAAAACCGTTTAGTACGCCTAAAACCGCAATTAATAACGCTAGCATATTAAAATTTGGTACGTAACAGTTTCATAGGACCGCAAATCACACTGTAAAATTTTTTGAAGATCGGTCCATAATTTACACTAGGTCCCATATAAACCCTACTCCCGGAAAACCGTTTAGTACGCCTAAAACCGTAATAAATAATGCTATCAAATTCAAATTCGGTACGTCACAGCTTTATAGGACGAGAACTCACACTGCCTAATTTCGTTAAGATTTGTCCATAATTTACCATAGGCCCCATATAAACCCTACTCTCGAAAACAGTTTATTGCGCCTAAAACCAAATAAATCCCACATTGGGAAAATAATTAAATTCACCTAAAACCATCACAGATATAGATATTGCGGTGAATTTTTTTACTTAAATTCATATAGCCAGAAAAAATATCATGCAAATTTGTGAAATTTACTGTTAACGCTAAAACTAATTACACTGCTGTATTGAAATTTATTAGAAATCAGTCTTCAGAATTTTGGGATGATTTGTCCATAATTTACCATACGTCCAATAAGAATTACCCTCCTAAAAATCATTTTAGTTCGGCTAAAACTGTTACGAATCATGATATTTTACTCAAGCCAGTTCAAAGTTCTAACAAGAAACGCATAAAATTTTCTTATTGTCGGTCAATAATATAATTCAGGTCTAAGCCGCAACCAATTTTAATGCTGACGCTCGTTTTTGTGAAGCTTAGTTAATAATAAATATGTATTTATCATATAGAGCTCACTCCTATCGGTGGAGGGTATCAAAGATTCGGCACAGCCGAAAATAGCACTCTAACTTGTTTTTTTTTTGATTTTTTCCATATTTTTATTATTAATTTAAAAAAAAAATCAAAAAACTTTGCCATATAATGTGTTAATTGATTTAACCCTAGATGGTTACCGCTCGTCGAATCGACGAAGCTCATTTACACTTTAGCATATAACTTTTTTATGTGTATTCAAATTACGTGCTTTTTCTGAACAACTGATGACGAAAGCTTTAAAAAAATAAAACACAAAACAGAGTTAAAATTCGTAGCAAATTTTGAGAGAAAAAGATCTTTTGTTTATTATGCTTTATTTTATTTTTCAATAAATTAAAAAAAATTTTATTGATTTTTTACTTTAAAAATCGTTTCCATGGACTCTTTGTTAAAAGTTGGTCGATTTCACGAAGAGTAACTTTAATGTACTTAAATGAAGAGTAACCTTTCAGGGTTAACAAAATATAGTTCAGGCTTTGACAGTTCCCAACAGTGTTTTCATTAAAAAATTGGGATTATTAGCACATCATTAATAAATGAACTAATTAATAATAAATATTTCATTCCCGAAAATAATTTTTGATAATAAAAAAAAATAAGTTTATTGTTGTGTCTTTGTTGAAGCTTTGATATTGTTACATGCACGACCTGAGTGTTTTAAAATTCTTATTCACTTTACGGTCTTACTTGTATAATATTTTTAGCTTTTCTAAAGTATTTGGAAAAAGTTTCCTGACGAGCTGGCCTAAGCAACCAGCGAAATGCGCATAGAAACTAGCTTTCCCAAAACAATAAATTTCAGTGTTTTCATTCAAAAATTGGGATTATTAGCACATCATTAATAAATGAACTAATTAATAATAAATATTTCATTCCCGAAAATAATTTTTGATAACAATTCTGCAAGTTTATATTATTTTTGTTATTTAATGAATATTTTAATTAAAAATTAATTTCAAAACAACTAATATGTTCATTAAATCTAATTAAGAAATATTTGATTCAATTATCACATTAAATAAATTGTAATACTTTGCAAACAATTTTTTTAATTGATAAAAACCAATTAAAATTTTTTTCTGTGTTCTAAATCTATTCAAATTTTTAATAATTTGTTTTTAAATTCTTAAGGACTACGTTAATTTTTGCAAATAATTTCCAAAGAGGAAATTCATTTTGAAAGCCACAGGACTTCTGCTAAATAATTTTTAAAAAGGTTCTTAGTAACTATAATTATACCCTTTTTTTAATTGGCTATTAATAATATTCACAATTGTTTTTAAAGAATTTTAAAATTCGTTATTAAAATTGTTTGTTTTGTAAAACATTAATTTGAAAGAAAATATTTAGTCGTCAAAAGGTTTTTTTCCACCCTCATCATCAAATGATAATTTTTTCAATTTTCTGCCACTGCGTCTATTTTAGGATTAAAATTTAGACAATTATTAAAATGTGAAGTCTTTGTATTGTTTACAAAAATTTATAAGAAAATTCTTCCTTTTTTTAGTATTGCAGCTTTTTTTTAAATTTCAGCCTTTTTTTTTTTTGTTCCATTAAGTATTTTTTGTTATATTTTTCTTTGAATGTGGATTGTGTTGCCCCACTATTGAAATTTAAATTGATAATTTTCTTTCTTTTGATAAAAAGAAACTTAAAACGAATAAAAAAATTCACCTTAAAACTTTTTTGTTTTAAAAAAATCAGCACTGAAAGGCGTTTAATTTTATTGAAGTTGTTAATTAAGATTCTTTTTAAGTATTTTTTTTTTTTTTGTTTTTTTTTTTATTACTTAAAGATTGTTTTAAATTTTTTTTTACCCTTTGCCTTACAGGTGGAACGGATAAACATAAGTTTGTCATTCCCTTTGTAATTTCTATAGAATTGCTCTTAGACCCTAAAAAGCTAAGAGGAGCGAAGTTGACTTAGTGAGGTCTTGTCTGTTGGAATGGGGTTTCAGAAGACCCCAGAAGTGATACGGACTGGATTGCTATTTACACGCAAAGAAAAGACATGATTGTGGTAAACCTATGCTAAGAGCAACATATTACAAAAAGATTCATGATTGTAGTCAACATATTACGATTAATTTTGAATCATAGTATGACTGAATCTATTCGTAATATCACATCATAATATTTTTCCCTTAATCCTAATTTGTTTTTATTACATCATATTATAATTTAATGTAATCATATTATTATCATGTTAATCATAACAAGTTAAGAAGAAACCATATTATCATATTAATCATAATAATATGTAGATTAACCCCCATATTCATAAAAAATATTTTTGATTAATAAAATCTTTATTAAACAAATTTTTATAGAAAATTCACTTCATAAATCTGCTATAAACCTAAAAAAATTTTTATTAATATGGGGGTAAATCTAAAACCGAAAAATATTTTTAATATATATTTATTAAAGCGACTCAAAAAAAAGTAATTTTGTTACCCCTCTGAAAATAAAGGTTCAAATGTTTTATGATGATTCCCAAAATATTTTGGTTCTAGCGTTGACCATCCGTGAGCTGGACCATTTTTAAAAAAGGTCTTTTATTCAGTTTTTCTAATCTTTTTGTACTTTGCTCCAAGACGACATAAATAAAATTTGTTATCATCGCAAAGGGGTTTTGAAGCAGCATCCAATGGTATATAAAACTTTACCACTTGCGACATACTAATGGAGATATTAAGCTAAATACATATTTTCGTTTCGGGTTTTCATACAAATTCTACGTATGTGGAAGTAATGTTCTGATTTTCAAATTGAATCTGTTTTTAGATAATGTTAATTAATTTTTTTTTTTGTAATTATTCACATAAAACGCGAAAATCCCGATATATTTTATCTTTTTTTCATATATAGGCAATATGGGTATAAACATTTTTCATTTTTCAATTTATCAAAATGTGAAAAATACAATAAAAAAAAAATATAAAATTAATAAAAAAAATACGTAGAATTTGTATGAAAACCCGAAACGAAAATATGTATTTAGTTAAATATCTCAATAAGTAGGTCGCAAGTGGTAAAGTTTTATATACCAAATATATATACCATATACCATTATATATGCTTCAAAAACCCTTTTCGATGATAACAAATTTTATTTATGTCGTCTTGGAGCAAAGTACAAAAAAATTAGAAAAACTGAATAAAAGACCTTTTTTAAAAATGGTCCAGCTCACGGATGGTCAACGCTAGAACCAAAATATTTTGGGAATCATCATAACACATATCAGCCTTTATTTTCAGAGGGGTAACTAAAACAATTTTTTCGGCTCCATACAACTTGAGCCGGTCTAATATTTATGCTTATTAACTTATTGGCAACCTTAACGTAAAACTGTTTATTCTTTACGGCGCTGAGATTTGAACCCAGGCTTTCACGGACAGGTTGCCCACACTAGATTCGATTGCAACCACACAAACTCTTCAGTGGGGTTTGCCGTCTTTACTCACTCGGCTATTGAAGCCGGATGACGTCAATAGTCAAACATCAATCTTTAAACCAAAGGGTATTTCAACTTGGTAGATCGAAATTTGCTTTTGAGTGAATCTCAGCGCAGTCAAGAATGAAAAATTATCAATAAAAATTTCAATTAATTTCATGTTGTAAAATTCCAGTCTTCATAAAAATAATTTAATGAAAAATTAAATTCAATGAACTTAAGCCTAATTAAAAATATCTAAATTTGGATTAAAAACCATTAACAGCTCAATAAAATAACCACAATACTAAATATTGTTAACAGCTAAGGCACGAGCTATGTTTACATTTGTCCTTCAAGTTGTGCTGAGAAAGGTGAACAAGAAAAAAGAAAGACAAAAACATGAAAAACAAAAATGTACTTTGGATTTCAAGAAGAATTCTTGACAAAAAGTACGAAAAACAGAAGTTAGGAATAACATGTAAATCAATTAAAATAGATAATCATTCATTGATTGGTCCTCAAATGGCTGAGATATAAGCAAAACACCACGACTATCCCAAGCTTTACCCATAAATCCCTTGTTCTTTATGTTTTCTTTCTTCTAGATAATGGCAAGAGCTTAAGTTACCAAATTAGGAACTTTCATTTTGGTTATCAATAGACAACATCCAACAAAATTTGGTCGAATGAAGAAAAATGGGCGTGGCACAAAATAGACTTATTAACAGAACGGAAGCAGTCGAACCTAAACAAAAAGGCACGCGATTTCTAGTTTTTCGTACCCATTCAATTTGTATGAAGCATCCCTAAATAGCGCTCATCAACGGTTTGCAATTGGAAAATCCGATTTTGACAAAGCGTTTAATAGTGAAGATGGCAGCTTTTGTTGATAAATAACTTCTATTAAGCAATTTTTATGTCAATCTAGCGATTTTATGTCCAATTTGTATTATATTTTTTTTACTCATAACTCATAACAATTTTACAATTTTGAGCTTCAGCGCCTAAAAGGCATTGTTAAAGCAAGTTGGTAAAAAAAAAATTAATAATTGAGTAATTAAATAAACAAACTTAAATGCATAAAAATTAGCATTATAAAATTGAAGAGTAGTACGTACAATTATTAAGTTAGAAAAATAAATAATAAATAATGGAAAAAAATAATAAAAATAATAAGTTTTGATTATTTTACAAAGTAGATTTCATCATGTTACAAATTCTTCCACTTGTTGCAATAGAAAATTTTTTAAATATCTTTTAAAATTTGAAATTCTATTTTCAGTTTTTAAAAAAATCGGCAAATCGTTAAACTCATGACTGCCAATATACTCTACACATTGTTTGGTAATTTCAAACCTGCACCTGGCTACAAAAAGACTGTTATTATTTCTTGTGTTTAACAAATGAAGCAAAGCCGCGAATAACGTTGTAAAAACCACTTTTTGCAAAAACTGTTTTTTTGCAGATTACCGTTAACAATACTCTCTTACACTGTTTAAACATCAGATCACCCAAAATTATGCACCTTAACGCCGTCAAAATGCGATACAAAGAGTCAGCCAGTGGAAGAACGTTGTAAGTTACTAACAAAATGATACAAGTAGAATAACATTTTAAAAGCCGCTTGTGCATTGGAAAAACGTTTTAAATGACATCACGATTGTGGATATGAAACGTTTTTCCACTAAAAAAAATTATAAACTGTAAATTTACGTGCAAATTTAAAACTAAAATTTCTTGATATTTTGCATAAAAGTTTTTATTATCATTGTTTTTGATAAACTAAAAAAAAAATTTAAAAATAAATAATCCTGCCTGTTAAAAACGTTTTTTTACTCTCCTGAAAAATAATAATTTTGTAACTTACAACGTTATTCGCGGCTGGGCTTCAAATGTTGATTTCTTGCAAAATAAATTGTATGATGATCAATTTTGTTGATACCTTTAAATACATTTAATGTGGGTCTTATTAAACAAGAAAGTGTGCACTACTGCTCGTGGCACAACGTCGACGCTCTTGTTTAGGTATGGCTCAAAAGCTTAGCGAAAGAAAACGTTCCGCCTTCCGCTCTTTTTAAGGCACGCTTGTATGTGAAAAATTGTCCAAATTTTGAACTCATAGCGGAGTTATCAATACATAATCACTCTAAAAATATGGGCGGTATTAGACAAGTGGGCGTTGCACATCCTTTACAAAAATATTATGATTTTCTGTATATCTAGTGAAAGACAAGAGCCAATGTTACAAGCATCTTCATTTTCAATACACAACATCAGAACAAATGTGGGCGAGATTGGAGAAGTTGGCGTGCTACAAAATGGAGTACTAAAAAACGGCATTTTTCTATATCACTTTCTCTTTTTATCGCAGCAATGTGTAGGATAACTTGAGGGCGCGCAGCTGAAGGGAACCAAGTAGGGAGAACGATTATTCGACTTCTTTCAATAACCGGTTTTCGAATATTACGAATAGTTGCTATTTTAAAAAACTCGGTTTTTAAAAATTGCTTATTAAATAACCGGTTAACCGGTTTTAATTCAAATACTTAAAAACACCAAAACAAAACAATTTGCAAATGTAAAGAAACAACAAAATACATGATATGACTTAGATCAGACCTAACCAATATTTTACGATTAAGTCCAAGAAAAGTGGGACCAGTAAATTGATCAAACTTTAGCTAAATTTTCAACAGTTTTTTATTGATTTACTAAACTTTATTTGAATGAAAATATTTGTCTAATGTAATTGAGAAACTGTTGAATGATATTTGATCTAGACGAACGTTTTGCAAAAGCAAATAAATAATAGGAATTTTATAAAGTTATTATATGAAATATTCTCTCAAATTTATTTTGAATGGCTTTTAATTTGTTGGTAAATCAACCATATTTTTCAAAAGTTGCAAAACGCCAGGATTACCTATTTCAAATTAATTTGTTTCAGCATTATAGAAACGAATAGTGAACTGAACATTCTTTTTGTGTAAAATATTTATCAATTCGTCGACTACAATTTAAAACATTCCATGACATTGTTTGATTTCTCAAATTTTGTTTTTTTAATTCTTTGTGTTTTAATAAATAAAACTGGTAGAAATTTTTCCCGTATCGTTGATTTCGCCGTAATGTTTTAGTTTTCAGCATGAAAAGATGCTAGAACTATTTAAGAGTTTTTAGTGCCTTAACGGGCATTTTGTCGTCGGCAACATAATGGGCTAATATTTCACTAATGTTTAATTTTTGGCCGCGTATTTTAGTAAAGTATTCTTTGTCGTCTCTTTAGAACTACTTCGAACGGAGTTAAGTTTTATGTGGAGCACATTAAAGTCAAGCATTAATGTGCTCCACTAATTAAAGTTAATTAATAAGTCGCGACATGGAACAACCTTTGTAACTTATCATTGTAGGGCACTTCAAGCACCTAACTTTGTCTTTTAAATCGCGTTCGAAAAATCTCTAGAGATAACCTCTATATAAAAATATTTTTAATATTTAGAATACTCTCGCACAAATTACTATTTACTTTTTAACTGCACACGTTTTTGTAGTATTTTAAATAGTTTTTGGTTTTTTTTTACAAGAACACACGCTTTTATAAGCGATTTGTATTTACAGTGTTCATAATGTTTTTTGACCTTTGTTACATTTTGTTATGACATTCTACATAAAAAGTTTAAGTTTGACCAATATTCAATTAGAAAATACTTAAATTACGGGTACATCAACAACAAGAGTAAGAAAAATGTATATTAATTACACATTACTAAAATAACCGGTTTATTATACCAAAATAACCGGTTTATACGATATTCGAAAACTGGGCATTTTAAAATAACCGACTTGGGCAAAGCTAAAATAACCGGTTAAAACCGGTCGAATAATAACCGTTCGATCTCCCTAGAACCAAGTCATAACGGACTATTCAAATATATTTTGAGGTTGTGTAAATGAACTGCTATTAATTTCTGGAGCCATTGAATTGTGTTATAAGCGTTACCATATGACATAACTCGTTTTAGTTAAGTTCGTAACAGTTCTTAAGTAGCTTAAACTTTGCGAAGAATTCCGCTCTTGGTTCAGTTCAGCTGTAAGCCCTTCATATAAGATTCCACACAGCCAAAAATACCACTTTTACTAGTTATTCCGTATTATACCCATCGCCACAGGGTAAACAAAGGCATTTTAGATTTATGTTTATCTGGAGACCGGCAAGGGACAAAGTTTCTACATTCGGTACAAGCATCTTGGTTATCAAAATGCAACATCTGGGATTGGAAAAGTGGGCGTGGTAAAAAATAGTTTTACATCAAAATAACGATATTATTACGGTATTAATTCGGTTAACCGTTAATTCATAACCGATTATTTACTACCCGATTACCGGATCGGTTAATTTAAAATATGCTATTTTCGATTAACGGTTAAATCGGTTAATTTCAGTCTATTAACCGATTAACAGACATAACAAAATTTTAAATTTTTTGTAGTATTATAACATATTTTTTTTGAGTTTTTAATTAACTGTTTCGTCTCATATACAAAACGTATGTGTTTAGAAAATATTTTTTCATACAAAAAAGAGATAGTGTTCAGTGATCTTCATTTTTAATACGAACTGTTTTCTCTCAACAGCTTTTTGTTTCAATTACTTTTTAAATGTATGTGTTTAGTTATTTCTGTCTTCTCATATCTGCTCATATCAATCTTTTCACAGAATAACCCGAAATTATTAGAAGAAATTTTAAACATTTAAAAAAATTTAAACAGGAATCTAGTGGCATAATGGAAAGGGACTGAGAAATTGGATATTCTTTATTGTGTGTTCCTTGCGATTTCTCCAACATCAACAATAAGTGAGGGAATTTCTTCCAAGTCAAGTTTTATTAAAACTAAGGAAAAGAATCGCTTAAATCCTAAATGTTTAAACAAAATTGTGTTTCTTAAATATTATTTTTTAAGGGGTCCTTCAACTATTGATATAAATAATAAAATTATTTTACAGTTTATTTTTTAATAACTACAGAATATTTATGTATTAAATATAAAATATGTATTAGACTTTTATGAATTATATTTTTGTTTGCTCGTTTTAGTTCAAGAATTGTTATGTTAGTTTTGTTGTTGTTTTTTTTTTTTCTAAAAAAATCTCCAAATAATAAATAATTTATGGATTTTTATTTATTGCAATTATTTAATTTATAAAAAAAATCTATTAGAGTGAAAACATGACAAACCATCATGCCGTTCGTATACAACACCTCTGATTTCAATGAAATTTACCACAACTGTTGTATGTTATTGGACTTTTACAAAACATAAATTTTAAGACCCCAGATTCTTTCGGGTTCCGAAATATGACGTCATAAAAGATGTGAAAAATGTTAAAAATCACAAAAGTCTCCTTACAAAAGGGGATAGAACTTCTGAACTATGCAAGAAAATTTAGTTTTTTTGGTATCGTTTTAAAGGTGAAAGTGCACCCTTTAAAATTATATACATATTGTGTTTTTTTAAGAAAAGGTCAAAGGTCATTTTTTGGGGTCTTGAGTTTAAAGGTCCATATCTGAAAAAGCATATTTTTTATAATTCTTAAAAAAATATATGTCAAGTATTAGACCCTCTTCTACATTCGCAGAAAATGTTTAGGTGGAGACTCGATTGGTGTCAGAGTTTTAGACCAGAACGTGATCCTAAGTATGTTTTGTGTTCATATTCAATTGATTGTTTGTTTTGTACAAGCTGAAGTTTATATGTGTACACTTTCTGTTTCGATTGTTTTTGCAGTTTTTTTTTTTAATTAAATAAAAAAATTTGTAAATGTGTGCTATTATAAGGAAGATCCCCTTTTGTAAGGAGACTTTTGTGATTTTTTAAAATTTTTCACATATTTTATGACGTCATATTTTGGAACCCGAAAGAAAACGAAATTTTTTTCGTTTAATTATACTCTTATAGTGTATGATATTTGTGTTGAATTTCATTGAAATCGGAGGTGATGATGCCGAAAATTCCATTTTTTCGTGATGGTTTGACGTGTTTTAACTCATTAGTTTTTTTTTTTTTTTATTTATTTATTTAATGGGGATATCACATACAACAAGATATAAATCTTTTTAATTACAGTATGTGATCTTATAGCGATACAATCAATTTATGATAATAATTACAATATTTTCAAGGACCAAAAACTTTACATAAAAAACAAATAAATTAAATTATACAGGTATAAGAATAAATGTAATTATACAGGTATAAGAATAAATGTAATTAAAAGTTAGTTAAAAATTTTAGATAATTTCATTTTTAAACAATTCGTTCTTAAATAGTAAAGCGTTGTCTATTATTCGCAAATTGTTGGGTAATGAGTTCCACAGGCATATGGTATTAATAAAAAATTGCCATCTAGAGATTGGGGTTCGATATCGGAATTGTACAAGATTATTTCCTCTACTAGATCGTGCAAATTGAAGGCGTTCAAATAAATAAGTTGGTTCTTTGGTATATATTACCTTGTGGAGTATAATTAATGATCTTATCCTAAGTAGGTACATGAGGTTAACTCCGTACAAAGACTTAGAATACTTAGAGGTTCCATCATATCTCTTAATACGGTATACATAACGTAGGATCGCATTATACGCTACTAATAATCTCCTCTTACTTTCTGAATCACAATACGCAAAAATTTCGCAACCATACAGAAGCTGCGGCATTATAAAAGTCTTAGCTAGCGTGTTAGAGTGTTTAAAGGTAAAAGATGTTGCGAAGGGTATAATGTTCTTAGCATCACAAATATTTTTTCAGATACAGAATTAATATGATGGTTCCAAGTGAGCGATTTGTTAAAAATTATTCCAAGATTCCGAGCTGATTCTATAATTGCAATATTTTGGTTACCTAATGATACTGGAACATCCATAGCGGTGGTTTGATTTCTTTGAGTTATTAATAAGGATTTTGATTTTTTGGGATTAAAATAGAGTCCATTTGACGATGCCCATACAAATATTTTATTAAGATCTTCATTAAGCTTATCAGTGCACTCACAAATAAAGCCTTTCCCACAGCCTATATAAATTTGAACATCATCTGCATAAATATGGATATTGCCGTGTGAAGGTTGACTGGGTAACTCATTGATGTATAATGTGAACAACAATGGGCCTAGAATAGAACCTTGTGGCACTCCTTTTGACACATGTAGGGCAGTGGAAATTTTATAACATAAATATACAAATTGGAAATGATTAGTACGATATGAGGCTAGCAGCGAGACGGCGGTTACAGTAAAGTTGAGTTTATAACAGAGTTTATTGCAAAGAAATCCATGATTAACAGAATCGAATGCCTTAGAGTGATCCAGAAGCACCAGAAACGTAACACAACCATTATCAAGAGTGTGTCTGATATCTTTAGAAACATTTACGACCGCTGTGCCACAGCTATGCTTAGGCCCAACCATAATATGCATAGCCTTGCTTAACCTACTGTCAAAAATTTACAAAAAGTCTCTCAAATGTATTTATAAAAACAAAAACAAAATAAAAAAACCTTTGATTCCGTACGGAATGTGCGATCACTTTGCGCACTTTGTTTAAGCAAATGACAATTTCATAAAACTTAACAAAACGTTTCCTTAAGTTCAATATGGTTTGCCTCATACGATTTACATGTATTCGCACATTTGCTGAAGCTAACTTAAGCACATTATGGTTGGGCCTTAAAGCCCGATTGATTTTTAACTGAGTTGATTACACAGGTCAAGAGCCGAAAAGGGGTTGAATAACTACTATATAGATTTGATGCAGCATGGCTACCTAAGTACAAAAATGGTAACATTTTTCAATTATATGGATAATTTTTTTTTTTAAATAATTTTTAAGTAAAATTGTCAATATTTTGAGACATTTCTCCACTTATATTATCATAACTCAAAAACAACTTGTCCGATTTTGTTAAAATAAATCTACAAAAATCATGATTTACAATATCTTTAAATGATGTATACAAATATTTTTACAAATAGTTTCAAAGTTATGAAACAAATTGTTAGCCAAAAAATAAAAAAATTGGTAAAAAAAAATTTTTTTCGGAAGAAAAAAATCTGGAAAAAATCGAAAACGGCAAGTTGTAGTAAAGCTACATATCATGTGAATTAAAAAAGATATGGATCATGAAAATCGGTGCATGGTAAAGGTTTTTAATTACAATTAATTGAAGCTGTCGCATATTTACAAGCACTGTAGAAAATGGTATAATGAAAGTGCAGAACACAGAAACACAGGTGCATTATACGACCCGGATTTCGGCAAACCCTCTTTACATGTAGAAAATTGTTTGGAAAAAAACCTTTATGACATTTTTATGATTTTCAGAATTTAAAAAATAAGTAATAAACGAAAGGTTGTTTTACGATTGCGGTAGCAAACTAATAAACGCTCATAAATGTGCGTGCACGCTGCAATGCTCTTTTTTCCGTTGGCTACCTGTAACGGATGATTTTTTTGCATAACATTCCACATTAAGGGTTATCCCAAATTATAGTATCAGTATTTATAAGAGCTCCTTGAGCCATTTTACTTTATTCAAGAATTGTTTGCGATAACGGAAACATCATTTTATCCCTACATAAAGAGTCATTCAGCTTACAAGTTAAAACAATTTACAAGTATTAATAAAAATGAGCAAGAAAGCCAGAACATTTTTATGTAAAAACAATCCGGATTCATTTTGTTATGTGTGCGGCCAATATATCACCGAGAAAAAACGTAACTGCTTCCTAACTTCATGGCAAAAGTCATATGAAGATTGTTATAAAATATATCCGCACAATTTGAACCAGCATTGGACACCCAGTACCATATGTATTTCATGTCGATAGAATTTATCTATGAGGTTTTCTAACGTCAAGTAAGTATAGGTTAATACATTTGAAATATTTCATACTTAAAGTATTTCTTAATTAAATTTAGAAATTTTTTTCATTTTACAGACGTCGCGACGCTTGGAAATTTTGAAGCCTATGCTATGGAGAGAAACAGCGAGCCACGAATCCGATTGTTATTTTTGTTCAAGTACAAAAACCGGCTTCGGAAAACATATGCGATGGTCTTACCCCACGAGGTCTGCTGATGGGTTTACACTTACAGTTCTACATTCACCAGAAATTAAATATGCTGAAGATCAGGGTCCAAGCTCTAGTCAAGTGCTTTCATCTTCACCAGGACACTTAACCTCAAGTATGTGTTCCAAATCAGGAAGTTCAAATTCAGCACTGCTATATATATAAATTTATTCGATTTTGTTGCCTTGCGTTATTAGTTAAATAGTCATTCATTTGCCTATATACCAGACGTTCAAATACTTAAGATAAGTATGGTAGTATGGAAATAGGGCGAAATTCAGTACTAGTTTTCTGAACTGGAATGATCTTAGTATGTTTCCAACAAATTGGAAATTGACTAGTTGTAATAATGGGGTTAAAAATGTGGGTGATGTAAGATAATAACCGAGGTAGAAAAAATTTTAGGAATTTTGGGTGTATCTGGTCAAACCCGACTCACGCATAAGCAACTTGATAATACATCAATAGGAAGGACAGATGAGAATTAAAATTGATGCAATAGTGGAAGTTGCCGTGGCTTATTTGTTTGATTAATATTTGGATTTTGATCCACTAATACAGTTGAGGGAATATTGATAAATGATGCATTTAGTTCGTTGACATCAACATTGCAAATATTTGGTTTTTTATTTCCGATTCCAATTTCCTTAATCGTTTGCCATTTCTTTTTAGAGTCAGCAGCCGTTCTAAATCGGGTAGCGTAATAATTTGATTTTGCATCTCTTATGCTTTTATTAACATTTCGACGAGCTGAACGGTATTCTTCATGTAGTTCAGGGGTTCTAAATCTTTTCCAACGTGAATAAAGCACATCACGATTATTTATTTGGCTTTTGATCGAAGAATTAAACCAACACTTTTTGGTTTTACCACCACGGTAAATTTACAATGGAACAGTCAAATCGCAGAGGCGGAGTATATGCACGCAGAGAAAAAACATGATGGATGAATGGTCACTACGACCATTTTTGCTCATACTTGCCTAATATGTTTACCCTCATAAATAATTTATAATCTTAATATAACTTAAAGAAATGTTTTTTGTCCTTAACATTTTTAAATTCTCTATAGTAATATTATATGGTGGCTTACACCTAAAAAGGTACTATGCTCTAGCTAAACATATTAAATTATTTGATATGTTAGCTACTATAATATATGTATATATTTCCAACTATACTGTTAAAATAATAATATTAGTTGAGCACAAAAGGTATGTTTAATACCATAATTTTTGTTTGCTTGAAAACACATTCTCTTAAAAAGCAAACATTTATTGTCCAAACAAATAGTGTATGCATATAAAGAAAATGACATTTTCTCCGTCCGCGAGCGTCAGTTAACCAGGAAACATGAATGATGACAGAATATTTAAAACATTTTTCGGGGAGAAAAATGCCATGCTGCCTTGCAAAACGAACGATGTAAATTATTATACGTTTATTGAAACAGGTAAGTTATTTAAATATAATTATAAAAATATATAAATATGCAATTACTTTGTCTTTCTTGCAGCCAAAAAAAAACCTATAACGAATTTTGACATATAATTTTGTCATTAGCCCCGAATTTTTTCAAAAACTGTTCAACAGTATATCAATATATGTAGTAGATTTCATAAAAGAAATAAAAGGTAAAATTGTGTTTGACTTTTTTTCAAATGTCTTAAGTGAACGAAATTCTTGTTTTTTTTGGATATATTTGCACCACACAACGTAATAAAAAATTTATAAATTAAAACACATACACTGGTATATAAATATGTGTACTTAATTTTATTTTTAATATATACTTTATTTTATTTATTATATTCGTAATAAAACATAAATTTGTAAATTACATTTTTTTTGTTTTTATTGTAAGAACCATATAAAATGTTGAAATAGACATTTTGTATGGTGTTGGGAAATATAGAAAAAGGGTTTGAAAGATCGTGCGCATTTTTCTTCTGAACTTAATAATCAGTTATGTGATAAAATTTGATCGATTTCAAAACGAACATTTTTTAAAGGTGTGATAAATGTTGAGCGATTTTAAAATCCATTTCTGACTTATAGTCTTCAATTTTTGTTCAGGATACACTTCAGTTAACATATATAATATAAAGTTAAAAAGAATAAATACAGAAAATAAAAGGAGTATGTATTGAAAATCCATTTTAAAAGATAATGAAAACGATATTTTCGGTTTCAAATCGTTTTGTTTTTAAAATCGAATTCTATCATATACCTGAATATGTTGGAGACAACAAATATCTAAAATCATTATTACTGAACATATATTGTTGCTTAAGATGTGTTTGACACAATTATAACCACAAACATTAATGATAGTTTGCGATAGTGATTGTATCAACTATGCTTTTTCTTTCCGTGTGGCTATTAAAAAACTGTAACTGTTCATCTGCAGTTACCATATTGTATAGAAAGTTCCAGTTGGTGATGTTAAATTGTTCTTCCAATAAATTAAAGTCAATGTTCCGAAAATCTCGAAAACAAATGGGACTTTCTATTTTAATCAAATCAAAAAAAATCACAAGTCATAAAAATTAGTTCGTGTTTTGAGCAACAAGGCGCAGTTATCTGATCGTACAGCATTAAATTTGAAATATTGTCTAAAATAAAAATGCTACTCGTGTTGGTGAAGTGTGTAGGGTGCTCAGAGCTTACTATATGTAAGCCAATGGACAACATTTGACTCTGTAGGTTTGAATCCATCAGTAAGTTGCAGTTAAAATCACTGACAAAGTTAACAGATTCCTAACTGATTAAACCAAAACCTCGGTTAATTAATCGAGCCATTAATCGAGCCATTAATCGAGCCATTAATCGATTTAAGGAAAAGTATTTATATAATTTTCTGTCCTTATCGCACCATAGTGAAGGGTAAACAAGATTCGGCATAGCCGATAATAACAGTCTTCTACAATATCTTTAAAATGGGTTTCAAAGTCTTAAAAGGAACAAAAAACCGTGTCAAATTTTTAAAAACCTTAAAAAAAAGTTCCGAAGTGTTTAATGAAATAATGTTTAAAAGTTTTATACAACCCTTTACATGTATTATTTTTATTTCTTTAATTAAAATTTTGTCAAAAGCTTAAATTTTCTCTTCAGTTAAATCATTTGAATGTAGATGAATTTCTAAAAAGAAAAGGACGTATGAGTAATATGGATAAGGGATTTATTAAAATAATTATACGCCGTGAACAAATTCTTAAGCAGAGAGAGAATCGGGTGAATAATAAATAATATGTAATAAGATTTGTATTTTTTATCTTTCATCAGCACAAGTACACAAATTACGAAAGCACATCAAAACTTATTTAATGAATATTTTAAAATTAACATTTTTTACATTCCTTTAGACGGAGTTTGTTAATTTTGAGAAATAAATTTTTTTTTTGCGTTAAGGAATTTCCATACAAATTTTTTTTAATCTTTTACACATGATTATCTTAAATAAATCTTGTGGTATTTTTTGCTTTTTAAGTCTTTAAGAGAAATCTAGTAAATAATAAAATTTGTTTTTTTCTTCAAAAATATGCAGCTGAAGCATATCGACTGCCCAATACGGGAAAAAAATTTTGTCGTTGGATTTCTTATCGTAGCTTATCGTTCTCCGACTTACTTTTTTATTTTCTTTTTTTTATTTTCAAATTTTTATACTAAGAAAATAATGTTATTTTTGGGTTGATATGCAAAAAACGTTTTAAATTTGTTTGCAAACACACGTACACACATGTCTTAACGGTGGTTGAAAATACCACCCTCCAAGAAATCGGTGCAGTCCCTGCAAACAATTTCGATCGCAAAATAATCCAAATAGTTTCTGCATTTAGCAAAAATCTCTTGCTTTTGCTATTCAATTCTTATTGATGTGGTTACAGCGTTCAGGAAGAAGTGCCCAACTATCGTAATATTTAGGAATCCACTTAGTGTCTATATTTCATACCGGATTCGAGTTAAGTCTAATTAGTTGTTAAATATCAATTTAATTTAGTAGTATCGCTTTTGGCTCTTAAAAGTTACCTTTTGAAGTTAAACTTTTGCAAAAGTTCTTTATAATAAAAAATGGACCATCCCTATAGGGAAGCGACCTGACACTAAAGTGGTCCCGTGATATTTGGCAGAGACCGGTCCTAGTTCTAACACTTTATATGAATGGGGCCTATTACTTTTACATGGGGTTGACATTGGAGAGGGTTACTTGACACCTTACAGCCACCATTTGACCAAGCGCACATCTGATCTCAATGAACGTGTTAAATGTTAGTTACTACAATAAAAAAGTCCTAAAATTAGTTTTAAGAACAAATTTTTAAATAGTCCCAAAGTAATGTATCACACCACCATACAGTGCAAAATTTAGGAAGTTTAGCGCAGCTTTATTCAAGTTTTGAAATACATAAAATGCATATGATTGTTCTTTATTTCGGTAGCTTAATATCGCACCTCAAAAATCTCAATGTGCTCCGATGTTTTGACACCTTATTTGGTAAATGTTTTTAATAATATGGTAGATCGAAGTATTTATCCTGAAATTTTAAAAATTCATAAAGTGGTTCCGATACCAAAAGAAAATAATGCCTCTAGTGCTGAAATGTTTAGACCAATAGCTGTATTATCTGTAGTCGATAATGTATTTGAAAAAATTTTGTATAATCAAATTCCAGAATATATGAAGAATAATAATTTGTTAAACGACTATCAATATGGTTTTAGGAAAGGATGTGGTAACGAGGAAGCTGTTCTTAATGTCGTAAATTTCATTTGTAAGGGACTGGATGAAGGATTTAGTGGCGTAGCTGGTATTTTTGATCTAACAAAAGCTTTTGATCTCATAGACCATGATATTCTTGTTAAAAAACTTAGATACTACAGAATTTGTGGGAAAGAATTGTCTCTCTTTAAAAGTTACTTGGTAAATCGCAAACAATACGTTAAAATTAACGCAGATAAGAGCTTGTTCAAACCTGTCGAGCATGGTGTTCCGCAGGGCAGTGTTTTGGGGCCTCTACTCTTTACAATTTATCTTAATGATATAAAAAACCTTGGATTACATGGAAGGCTATTTATTTATGCTGACGATATTTGTCTGTTTTACCCATATAAACATGAAACCTTGGCAAAAGCTTATATGGAACGAGATGCTGCTCTTATTTTGAAATATACTAGAATTAATAAACTTATATTGAATGCAAATAAAACAAAGTTGATTCGATTTAAACCGTATTGCCAAAATAACATAAACTTTAGTGTTTATGTTGATGGTAGTGAAATTTATGATGTCAACTCAATAAAGTACTTGGGTGTATATCTACAGAGTAACTTGTCTTGGAACCAACACTTACAACATATAAAAAAAAAAGTTGCTCAAGGTACCGGGTTTTTGTACAAGTTTAAAAATAAATTTGATCGTAAAACAAAATTTTTAATATACAATGCCCTTATTCAAAGTCATTTGAATTACTTAACTGCCGTATATGGATGGAAGCAATGTAATGAGCTTAAATCACTTCAACGATGCCAAAATAAAGCCTTAAAAGTGGTTTCTAATCTTTCTATAACGTTCCCAACAATATCATTATATAAGGATAAATTAAAAACAGTTTTGCCAGTTTTTGGTATTCACAAATTGAAAATTTTGATATATGTCTTTAAAATTGTTCACAATATTGGTCATCACACGATTCAGTTTACAAGGAATCAAGAGTCACACAATACAACGAATAACAGCAATTTGTCAGTAGCAAGGTGTAGGTTGGAAACAACCAAACAAAGAATTGAATATATGGGTAGTCGTGAGTTTAAAAACTTACCTCTATACTTAAAAATGATAAATAGAATTTCAATATTTAAAAAATCTTTGAAAGACTATTTATTTCAAAATTTAGAAGAACTTCTGATGTTCTTCTCAACAATGCCTATAAGGCGCTGAGGCAACAAAAATGTACTGGATTATTGGAAAATAAATAAAAACTAAAATTATAAAAACAAAAGCTGCAGAATGCACCGGAAAATTGCATTACTTATTTAATCATACTTTTTGCCTATAAAAAGGTTTTCGATTTGTTTAAGTTAATAGAGTGATACATAAATACGAAAAGCGAGTAGGCCATGATTTTTTTCGTCATTTATTTTATGAGAAATTTGTAAATTTTTGGCATATAAATAATTGCAATATCTTTTCTTATTCGTGAGTGATTTGTTCCTGAAAAAAGGGATTTTTTTCACGTCCAGCACACGTACACGTGTGAATTCGCCAAAATGACAAGCATTTTGACCGTGCACCTTTCCCCTTTAAAGTGACGAACAAGAATAATTACTATTTTTATTTTTCGAATGTGTTTTATGAATCAAATCTCAATTAATAAAGCTTTTTTGCAATAGCACTTTTCCTTCAATATTTCACATACTTTTTGCTTAAGCCAACCCTTGGTTGACATTGTAGCTATAGATATATTCATATATGGAATTAGAAATGATTCTATACATCACTCATTATTCGATTCTAAGGTATTTTGTTGATGTTGTTGTTTAATTCCACAAAATCTACTATTTAACTATCAAATGTGACGAAGTAGTTTAAATTTCGTAAGCACTCCACCAATTGCTTAGAGGGATGGTTCTATCAAAATTTTTTTCTGTTGCTACACTGTGAACGTTGGTCGTAGTCATTTCTTTTGAATAATTTTTGATGAATTACAATTTACTGTTGGAAATCGAAATATTGAAAAATAAACAATATTTTAATTATTTTTTTAAAGTGACCTTAAGCCTCATACACAATATGAAGCAGCATTTTCACTGGTGTTCATAACAAAGCAACAATTTTTTTCGTAACCACACACACATTTTCAGTTAACAACAATTTTAAGAATTTATTATTAAATTTTAAAAACATTTGGTTGAAATTTTCATTCAAAACTAAATCAATCATTAAAAACGTCATATACATTTTCATACAAATTGTTGCTGAAGTAGAAGTAGACTCAACTTTTTAAAAAAAATAATAAGTTACATTTTTATTCGAAAAATTAAAGGAAAATATATGAAATACTTTGGGAAGATATAAGATAGAAGAAAAAACGAAATTGTTGCAAGAATTGTGTACGAGCCTTTCTAAAGTTTTTTTTTTTAAAGTTGAGTCTACTTCTACTTCAGCAACAATTTGTATGAAATGGTTGATGACGTTTATAAAAATTTTATTTAGATTTAAATGAAAATTTTAACAAATAGTTTTAAGAAATATTAATAAATACGTAATATTTTTCTCGGAAAAATTTGCAAACGGTTTCTTAACTGAAAATGTGTGTGGTTACGAAAAGAATTGTTGCTCTATTATAAACACAAGTGAAAATGTTGCTGCCTATTGTGAACGAGGCTTAAAGCTTGCAAAAATATATGAAAATATAATATGTTCTTATTTTTTTATTATGGAATAACATTAAGAATAAACGCTTAAGTTAAATTCCGGTCTGCGACGTTAAGAGAAGTCAGGAATAAAATCAAAACAAAGTTGAAGATTTTATTAGAACTAAAATATATTTTTAAAAATAACCCATGATGAAATAAACAGGTGGCATCACTACGCCAGATGACGAGTTTTTGCTCTTGTATTGTTTGTCTAGTCTTATGTCAAAGTTTTGTTTATGTTTATAAAAAGTCCACGTTTTGTGCTGTGATTACTGTATTCTATTAAAGTTTTTGATTATTTAAAATAAAATTATGGTTACTATCAAGGCGAATTTACTTTAGGTGGCGGCGAGACGACAACAAGTCAACAACAGAAAAAACAACAGGGTTTTTTATTGTTGCTTTAGTTGGTCGGTATGTCAAAAAACGTAAACAAGGCGAATTCAATTGTAAACAGCTTGTGACATTTCTCTACATAAGTATGAAAAAAGTTGTCTACAGCACATGTTTACAAAATTTATTTCATGATCCTTTTATTATTTATGTTAAAAATTATTGTTTCTTTTGTGGTGTAAATATAATAAATTATTAAAATACAATTTTCTTCAACACCCGCTGTCAACATGGGACACAAAATGAACCCGATAGCGCAAACAATTCTTACACTAAATATGCAGCCATAACAGAGGTTGATTTTTTTGGTGAAGCCTCTGAGTTGGGCTTGTTTAATAAACTTGAGCTTGTGAATAAAAAATCTGGTGTTTCGATACCAGTGAACGTGATCACTTAGTGGGATGGATTCGCGGAGTTCACTATTTATCAAAGGTGGCTCATTGGGCTGTCGCTTATTTGTGCTACAAAGTAGCATCCTCAGACATTATGTAGTCACTTTAGGTAAGTTTCTTATTACATGATGCCAATGGTTTCATTATAATTTGGATATATTTCAGGTGGGACCACCGTTTCAATAAGATACTTGGTTCAACAGGGCCACATCATGGCAATACCCATTAGAGAGGAATTTGTGCTCATGCATGAAGAGCAGAAAGCCCTCAGGGCTGCTATTAAGGCAGAAAAAGAACAACAGCATACCTAAAAAATAATTGATTTTCTGATTTACAATGCAAATTATAAGTTGTGTTAGAAAAGTTTGCAGTGTGTTTTAATAAAATAAAAAAGTTTTTTCAACATGAAGTCAAGAAATATTTCCAACACTCATCATCTTGATTTTGTCCAAGCAATATAAACATGATGTTACAAACAGAATGTGTTGCAGGAGTTTACAATTTTTAAAGATGGAGATGGTTGTCTATAAGTCCCAATTCATACGTTGCAAGTCTTATTACTTATCACATTTTCTTCTTTGAATCAGCATCGGCATAAAACACTTTTATTTTTTATAATAATAAATATTTCAATTTGACAGTTTTTTTTAAATTGAGTTTTCAACAACTTCTGTTTACTATGAAAACATAAACAACTTCTGACATTTCTCTACATAATTATGGGGAGAAAATGTAAACAACTTTTGACATTTCTCTACCCAATTATGCAAGAAAAAAGTAGCACAGCTGTGTTTTCAACGCCACCTGAAAATGAATTCGCCTTGGTTACTATAGTGAAATAAAAATTGGCTAAAAATTTATTTATTTCAACGCGTTCGGCGGCAAAATTTGATTTTAATTTAATATAATTTTTGACGTATACGGAGACTTATTTTTAATTTTTGTTGTAATGTTGTATTTGTGCTGCCACCTGTATTATTTCACCATGAAATAACCTTTAAAATTCAAAATTGCTTTCCTGCCAAACTAAAAAAAAAGACTTAAGCACTTTTTTCTTATTGCCGCAGAAATATTTATGGAATATATTTTAAGACTATCGAGTAAGCAATACAGGATACCCAAGTCAGTAAATTTGTCTTCATTAAATAGAACAATTTACAATGAATTTTAGGAACTTATGTTGCTTGAGCTTGAACATTAAGATTTTTGCACTGTTCTTCTTCCTACGTTATTGCTTATGTTTGAGACAAATCTGCGTAGAGTTTTTTTTTACTTCAGGAAAAGGTTGATTTTGGCCTTTTTTGTAAACATAACCAATTACTTGCAACAAGGATTAACACAAAAGTGATGCAGGCCAAACTTTTTATCAAAGCAATTTTTTGTTTTTGGTTTTGTATGTGTAATTTTGCTTCAAATGTGTCACAGTCATATGAAATTTCCGAATTTCTTATTGGCAACTCTGCATTGCACACAATGCCATAACACTTCTTCCACCGTTCTTGACTGTGGGTATTACATTTTGTATATCTAAAGGCAGTGGAGTAGGACGTTGGTGCTTTTATTTTTTTTTAATGGAGTATTATTTTTTTTTTTTACAAAACTGCATTTAATTTTTTTAAATTTTCATAAAATTTTAAGAATATATGCGATGTACGAATAGTTATGCCTGTAACTGTATATAAAAAAAAGCCATAATTTTCAGTAGCCCTTAATAAAAGAAAGAATCGAATATTCTTACGTCAAAAGGTATAAAGATTTTTTTTGTATGATCAGAACTTAAGGGATGGCCCCTACTAATGCATTGCACTGTGTTGGAACTAGGAAAATAGTTTATAGGTTAAGTCAGAAAAAAAATATTCAAAGATGATGAGTTAAAGGCGTTACACAATAAAAACTGTACCGAAACACGAGAAGAAAATAAATAATTAAGCAACAGGATTTATCAAAAAGCAAGACTATTGATTACTCAAGCAGCATAAGAGACGTTAAAAACGATTTTTATGTGCTCTACGTAAGTTATGGCCCGTATCTAATAATTTTTTTTAAAACTTAAAGGACATTGGTAGAGGAGTAATGAATTTAAAGATACATTTTCTGCATTATAAATAGGCCTTGTTTTTCGCTAAGTGCAAATTTAGATTTAGCGTCCGAAATGACCTTAAAAACAACATTCAGTTCTTAATCAACAAAAACATTGTACCCTTGTGTTATTTTTACTGCGAATATGCAAAGCTCTATTTCTAAACAGATAAACAAAAAACGATTTTGTAAGCAAATATTCAACGCTTTATTGCCGAAATGCAACCTGTTTTACTGATGAGGGTGATTGAAAAGTGGACTTTTTAGTTAGAAGATGGCCGCGCGACCAGCGCGTGCATGGCCATATAGCAAAAATAGTATCTAAGCATTAATACCATAAAATTTTCTAAATAATGAAGCCAATTGGATGGATACTAAAAATGTTTTTCTCTATTTTATTTTAATTAAAATTCTAAGTGATACTACGCCAACACGAATCTTAAGAAATCGTGTTGGAGTTCTGACCAACAAGCGGAATCAATACATTTTCCAAATATACACCCAGAGATCAAGTCTTACCGCCTTATTCAAAAAAAAGTTAAAGTTCACATTAGTTAAACAACACATTAATCCCATTCACTTTTGCTGGGTTTAATGTAAACTTTAACTTTTTTGCATAAGGGGGTTAATATTCAATCATGGCAACGCCATTTAGAAAAAAGTCTCCTTGTCGATATCATGTCTTATCTGACTTGAACTGGATATCAGAAGTTGGCTTAATTTGTTCCTGCCCTAAAAAAGAATTATAATTCTTAAGAGGGATCCGTACACAGAAAAAAATAAAAATTCATTTAAATCAAAAAATTTGTGATATTAATTAAAAAAAATTAATTAAATTTGCACCAATAAGCAAATTAACAGTATTAATTATATATTTTTTGATATTAACAGAATTTTCTGCAATAATGTTGTTCATATAAGAAAACGTAAAACTGAAATCAGTTTTGATTAAGAAAGGTTTAATTAAAAATAAATTGACGAGACTTTTTTTCTGTATATGTTTTTACAAAAAATGGAAAATTTTGAAGCTTTTAGCTATAATTTAAGCAAATTTATATTGTGCCAATGTTTCTTAATAAACACTTAAAATTTGCTAAAAATTCTGCTTTTTTTTAGATTATAACCAGTATGGAGAATGTTCTCACACTTTTTCTTCTACTTTTATCGTATTAAGTATGACTGCTTTTCCACCAGAACTCTTATTCTGATGAGATATTTTGTATGGAAAATGGGTAACATAAAAAATAAGTTGGGTTTCAACCATTTTCTATGCCAAATAATCTATTTATAGAGGATTATGAAAAATCCCATCTTGGGATATTTTTAACTATTTTTTAAAATTGAAAATGTATTAATACATATATATATATATATTAGGGCGGGTCAAATTGTATGGAACGATTTTTTTGATGAAGCGTATAGCAAAAACGTAATCTACAGGTGATTCTGAGAAATTTTGGTTAAGAGACCATAGCTTTTAGTCGGAATTGGAGCCCCCCAAAATTTCAAAATAGAAATTTTTCCATATATACATAGAACAATTTAATTAAATTTTTTTAGTTTTAGTAGAGATATTAGAAATTTTTTGTCGAAAAATAACCTAAAATGAACTTTTAACTAATAAATTCTGAATTTTCTTCGATTTTTTTTCGAGATTTTTTTTTCTTTTGCAGATTATGAAAGTTCAGATAATTTCCAACAACTTTTATTAGGATCAATTTTTTTGTTTTCACTTGGTTACGTATGAGTATTTTTTAACACCAATTTGTAAACATGCATGCGCCATGTGGTACAAATAATAATTCAAACTTTTAAAAAAGCACTACAAAATTCCTAATATCTCTACCAAAAAAAAAAAAAAAAAAAAAAAATTGGTATTTTTGCAGATTCTGAAAGGTGATACCTATCAAACAAGCCCAGATTGACAAATCTACTATAATTCTATCCGATTTTATGACAAATTTAATTAAATTGTTCTATGTATATATGGAAAAATTTCTATTTTGAAATTTTGGGATGCTCCAAATTCGACTTAGAGTTATGGTCTCTTGAGCAACATTTCTCAGAATCACCTGTAGATTACCTTTTGCTATACGCTTCAGCAAAAAAAAAATTAACCCGCCCTAATATATATATATATATATATATATAAATTCCTTTTGTTCCTATAAGGAGCATAGGGCATTAACGATTGTGTTCCATTCTTATTTATTTGCTGATACGACCTTCAGCCCGTTTCATGTTTTGTTGGCTTTTGCTACTTCGGTGTCTAGTTGTCGACGCCAGGTGTGGCTCGGCCCACCTTTCGTGCGGCTGCCTTGAGGATTCCAGTCTATTGCGTTTCTGGTGATGTCGGCTTGAGGTCTTCGCAGGGCAAGTCCAATCCACCACCATTTCCGTTTTCTGATATCATACTCAATTTATGTTTGTCCGCACTCGGTCCATAAGCGTTCGTTTGTGATGGTGTTTGGCAAGAAAATTTGAATACCTGAATGGCATTGTCATCGCATTGATTTGAGTTCCAAGACTCGCAGCCGTAGAGCGCAACCGATTTCACGCAGCTGTTAAAGATATTGATATTGGTGCGCTTAGAGATATGGGGGGAATTCCACACATGGTGAAGTTGGCCAAAAGCTTGCCTGGCCTTGTTTATGCGGTTCTCAATATCCTCTCTTGAACCTCCACTTGTTGATATTATGCTACCCAGGTAGCAGATAGTTTGGACGTCTTCGATCTGTTGTTCTTGTAGTGTGAACTGTTGCATATTTGTTGTGTTGATTCTCATGACTTTGGTTTTGGGGAAATAAATTCTGAGACCACACATTGCTGCTTCGGCTTCGATGTTGTTTAGTTTTGACTGCATATCGTCAAATCTATGTAAGAACAAGCAGATGTCGTCTGCATAGTCTAAATTTTCGAGGCGGCCGTTTAGGCGCCAGGTAATGCCTCTAGGTGTTGTTGTTTTTTCATGATGCTGTCGATGACAACGTTGAATAGTGGGGGGGATAGTGGGCAACCCTGCCGCGCACCTACTTTGACACTTATTTGGCAACTGATTACGTCCTCGTGTAGGATGCGACATTTAGCATTCTCGTACAAAGCCCTGATTTTCGCAATAAGTTTTTTCGGTATTCCCTTGCAGCAAAGTGCATTCCATACTGCAGCGTGATATATTGTATCGAACGCCTTCTCGAATTCGATGAATGTTAGATATAGCGAAGATCGCCGTTTAACTGATTGTTCCGTTATTATTCTAATGCTATTAATATGGTCAATGCTAGATTTGCTGAGTCGGAAACAGGCTTGTTCGTTGCGAATATAGTTGGACAGTGCGTCTGATAAACGTTTGTTTATTAAATAAGCAATGACCTTGTTTACCATGCTAAGAAGAATTATGCCCCTCCAGTTCTTGCATTGTGTAAGGTCTCCTTTCTTTGGGATTTTAATTATCATACCCTCTTTTAGGTCGTCGCTAAGTTGGTTGGTGTCCCAGAATTTTTCTACGATGAGGTGGGTGTATTAGTTGGGCGCATGTAGCTGGATCTGCCTTTAGTAGTTCGGGCGATATGTTGTCGATTCCGGGTGCTTTATTGTTCTTGAGATATTAATACATACTCTAAAACATGTTTTTACTTAATGTTTAAGAAAACGTAATTTCTACAAAATCACAACTTATTACCATTTTCTGCATTATTTTTGGCAAACATCTTTATAGACTTTAATCACTAGAATTTGTGTTTAAAATGTTTCTAACAAAGAAGATACAATTTTCAATTTACTGATGCACAACTTGTCTAACCTGTGTCATGACCTTTTTTTAATTCATGCTACTGCGAAACGTATGAGTAATTTAGAATTGTGCTTAACTGAATTCGCTATACGCCTCAGTTAACATTTTAAAGAAATGTATTTAGAAAACATTTTATTTATGTATTTAAATTCCGTTTATCGTATTCCCCTTTTACTTTTTCCTTAATATATTTGAATTTAAAATAATTTCGTTCAGTCAATTGTGTCCTTGATTTCCTTTGTTTTCTTATACTGAAATAAAGAAACACTCCTTTTTTAATTAACTTTACAAAAGTATTTTCTCATCTATGTTAATTAACGTAAAATGTCTTTATTTAAAATGGAAATGCAGAAAAACAAAATAAATACAAGCACGAAGAAAAGGTTTTTTTTTGTCTTAAAAAAAAGTCGTCTGCGAATGATAGATAAATTCAATACAAAAATCTCATTTATTTTGCAATTATTTGTTGTAATCCAATTACAAATGTAAAAGTGTCAGACATATGTAAGTGATATCACGAACATACTTTTTGAAACATAAATTTTATTAAACGCGAAAAAGAACATGAAGACTTTTATTAATAGAGTGGGTATCTTAGCGATATTTTCTTTTTTTTAAACAATTTTATTGTGATAAAAAAAATTTTAATTTATTTTTTCCTTTTCAATAACTTAATTTTGTTATGATTATTTTTTTTATAAATAAAAGAAGAGATTCTATTAGCATAATTTAGGCTGACTTTATCTTCAAGGATTTTTTTCTTTTTTTGGATAGAAAAAAGAGTAAGAGAGAGAGAGATTCCTCATTAAAACTGCGAATCAAATAAAAAGATGTCTTACAACAAGGCTGCAAAAAACTAAATGCAAATTCCAAAAAAATTTATAAATATTAAAGATATTTTTAAAAATAAAGTTAAAATAAAAAAATGAGTTTCCAAATTAATGCCAAAAACGACTCTGTTAGATAAATCTAAAATGATTACATTATTTACAGAAAACCAACTAATCAAATTTTCCTATTTGCAAATTTTTTAAAATATTTCATAATTCTTTAGAAATGTTTCGTTAAAAAATACAAATTATACATTGTTTACATTATGTAAACATATTAAGAAAAATTTTATGTAAAATTTAAGAGAAACAAATTTGAATTATTTTAGTTTTCTGATATACTAAGTAAAAATATTGTAAATCTTACATTGTTTACCTAATGTCAACAACTAAAAATTTTCTTATAGGAAATGGTATTTTAAAATATTTCGTATTTTTTTTTTTTTTGTAATTCTTTACATACACTATTTTTTGTTATTATTTACACATACTCCATGAAATATTGTAAGTCTTGCATTGTTTTTTAATGCCAACAATTTAAATTTTTCTGATTTGTAAAAAGGTTTATATAATTTTCCATACTTCTTATAATTATTTACATATGCTGTGCAAAATATTACAAAGATTTTCATATGTAAAATTTAAGAGAAAAAACTCTTAACTATTTTAGTTTGTTGCTATAATGATTAAACATATTCTTAATCTTACATTGTTTACCTAATGTCAACAACTTAAATTTTCTTACATACACCTAGCAAGCAATTTAAAATTTAGCATTGTTAACATAATGTCAACAATTGAAAATTTTTAGTGTAAATATTTTCCAATATTTTTTAACAATTTTTATATTTATATTTTACATTTTTGTAATTCTTAACATGCGAAATCGTGTACACTTAAAATTGTTTACCTAATACCAATATATACAAATTTTCTTATTTGTTATAATCTTTTTAATTCATAACATACACTTAGTAAAATAATGTAAATTTTACATTGTTTATATTTTCTAATATTACTGATGTCTTTTTTTAAAGTTTTGTTTTTATTTACACATACTCAGTAAACTATTGTAAATTTTACATTGTTCATTAACCCTGGGTGGTAACTTATCATCGAATCGACGAAGCTCATTTACTCTTTTTGACATAACTGTTTTATTTGAATTCAAATTACGTTCATTTTTTCAACGACGTCATCAGCTAGATGACAAAAGCTTTATAAATTTAAATAATTTGAAAACACAGAAAAGAGCTCTAATTCGTTTCGAAATTTGACAGATAAAAACTACAAACTAATGCTAAACTACAAAAATTTTCGTTCCGTTTTTTTGTTTTTTTTTTTTAATAGTTCGTCTATTCGACGAAGAGTGACCTTAATGTACTAAAATTAAGTGTAACCTTTCAGGGTTAATGTCAATAATTAAAAAGTTTCTAATTTGTAAAAAGATTTATATAAACTACTACAAATTTGAAATCATTTTCATAATGTCAACAGTTAAAATATTTTTATTTTGAAATAAATATCTTATAATATTTTTTATATTTATATTACACATTTTTGTCGTTCTTTGCATATACCCAGTGGTATATTGTAAATTTTACATTGTTTTCCTAGTGTCAACAATTAAATATTGTCCTATTTGTAAAATATTTATAAAATTGTTTACACTTATTGTAATGCTTTACATTGTACACTGCAAAAATATTAAAACTTTACATTGTTTATAGAATGCAAACTTACAATTTTATATTTTGCAATATTTTGTAATATTAGTCATGTCTTATTTTACATTTCTGTCATTATTTTTATATACTGAAGGGAATAATGTAAATTTTACATTGTTTTCCTTATGTCAACAATTAAAAATTTTCTTATTTGTAAAAATATTTAGTAAATGTTTTATACGTTTTATAATTTCTTACATATACTGTGTAAAATGTTACAAATTAAACATTGTTGACATAATGTCAACAATTAAAATTATTATATTTTAAAATACTTTTCATATTTATATATAACATTTTTTCAATTCTTTGCATATACTGAGTGAAATTTTAAAAATTTTGCCAACAATTAAAAATTTTCTTGTTTGTTAAAATATTTTTAATATTTTTCTTACTTAATGCTAATCATTATTCTGTAAAAAATTTTATACTTTGGATTGTTTACATTATACCAGCAACTACAAATTTGATATTTTTGTTGTTATTGCACATTTTTGGAATCCTTTATATAGTGAGTGAAATTTTATGTATCTATCTTATATTGTTCACTTTATGCCAACAAAAAATTAATAAAAATTCTTACATCTAATAAATTTATAAAATGTTTCACAAAAATTGATCGCATCTTCTTTGGAAAACATTGAAAATTTTACATTATTTACCTAATGTTTGCAATTACAAGTCTTAAAAGTCTTTTGCTACATGTTATAAAATATACCGTCATCTAAAATGCAAAATAACGTAACATCACTTTTCATAAGTTTGCAGGAGAAGCGAACACGTTGAATAATGGTAAATATTTGAGATAATAAAGTAATTTTAAATATTTACAGCCGTATTCATAAAAATTTATTTATGATTAATTACCCGTTTATAAGCAACAAGTGCTAAAAGTTGTATTAATAAACGAAAATAGTCTATTAAGCCTTTAATAAACCATTCATTAAGTATGAACATTTATTATTGGATGCACCCTTGTTTAAACCAAATATATATTGACATTTTGATAAATGTTCGCATTTAATGATTTTATTTTTGGGCAATATGTTTTAAAATAATGGAATAATATCCTATTTATTAATATGGACATGTTAAATACATTTTACTAAATTTATTTTAATTGAGACAACCAATTTAAAGTTATATTGTTAAATAATTAAAAAATTTTTTTTTTGTGATTTAAATGAATATGTTCAGGGGCAATTGCAGATATTCTTTCTTATTATTTATTAAATTATTGCAATTAGTTTTTTTTAGGTTTTAACTAACGAATTGTTGTTCAAAAAAATAAGAAAAAATAAAATAAACAAATCATAATAAAAGTGATGTTAATAAAAAGTAAACAAACCTTCTATTCGAATACTTTTTTATCGTTTAAGTGAAAAAAAGTTTCAAGCAAGCATTTTTCTAATAACGTTCGGCAAAATCTTGTTCAGAAAAAAAATAATATTTATTTTTATTTTATAAGAATAATTTGTAAGGTCTTTAATTATAAACAAATATTTTAATTATAGAATATCATGTGAACCGAATAAAAGTTTCATGCATCACTAGTAATAAAAAGCCAACATAACGTATATAAAGTTGCCATACTTAAACACAGAAACGCTACAGACAGATAATAGCTAAGAAGCTGTTAATGTACGTTTATGAATACCAATTTTTATAAAAGGCTTAAAAGCCAAAATTCGTTTGATAGTTTTTACATACTTTAAGATTAAAATAAGAAATTTTTATGAATATTGCCTTTAAGCTAAAAATGCTATTACCGATATATTTGTGAAGAACAAATTTTATTTTTTCTATTATTTTTTAACACACATTACGTTATTTTGATTTGTTATTTTCTGAAACAAGAAAACGTATCATCAATGAAAATATGTTTGTGTAAATTGAAAGAAACCTTTCAAATATGAAATAATTAAAAAATTATCGCAAAACAGAGGTAAATTAATATATAAAGGGAAACCGCCGCGCATAAATGCAACTCTGCTCTAAAACAGTGGATTTAAATGTGATAAAATACATCAACAAATATACTAATCACACAATAAATAGCTTCATTAGGATAGCGCTGATAGGGTCAAATGATTTTGCTATTCTGATCCAGCGCAGGCAATACCGCATTTAAGAACGTAGGGATATTAGAAGAATCAAAAAAGTTACGCTTTTCTTTCAAAAAAGTTACGTTTTTCGTCAAAAGTTACATTGTAAAATATTCCTTAAATAATTAGTAAATTTAGGTGATTTTTTTCATATTTCAGTGATAACAAAAAGACAACAAATTCATTAATTTAACAAAAACATAACTTCGAATATAAAAATAGATTAACATTTGAAAACGTAAATTTAAAATAAAGAGATATACGGGTACATGTTTGTAAGGTGCAAGCAAATGCTTATTGCACGATAATTAAAATATAATTTAAGTTCTCATATACAAATTGTTATTTCAATTTAAAATTATGGATCTAGAAGGCTCATATCTTGAAACGTCTTGAATATTTTCTTTAGGCATCAGTGATCCAGCTATTGCATCAGTATTCAATCGATTACGGTGGTCAGTGCCAATAAGTTTCAGTTAGCTAAATATTCTCTCCACACACGCTTTATTATATGGAAAAGTTTTTTCAAATACTTATGAGCATATAAATCGGGACTCAGCCCCAATATTTTTTAATTAAGAAGTGCGTGCTCGTCAACAAAATTATTGAAATTAGAAAATCTTTTCAAAAAATCAGTTTAGTCTTTTTGATTGAAGGTTTGTGCTTTAATAGAATTAAGTATTTTACTAACTTTAAAAATATCTTCGCTTAAGTCAACATTAAGACTAATTGGTTTTAAAACTTCAATATTAAGTGGCTGAAATTTTTTTCTTAATATACTCAATATACTTCGTTCTATGCCATGCACCAAAAGATGCGAAAATATGGCCACATATAAAAAATTATACTTGGTTGCGTGGGACCTTCAAAAATTACGAAAAATTTAACAAATGTAACCAAACCGGCATCTCTGATTATAACATATTATTAGAGTTATATTTTATAACATATTCAGCCTTATTACGAGAGTCGTTGTCATGGTCGATATCATAGTCCTTTGCAAATTTTGTCGATATCAATTACAATTTACGACAGTGATATGGCAAAGCACATAGAAAGTTTTTCATATTTGTGTCGCTTACGACAATCGTAATACAAATTATTTAAACGACTGGTTTTCGACTACGACACTCATAATAATTAATAAAAATTCTGTAAAATATGGATAGCGTGGCCTCATACACCAAAACACGGATCATATTTACAGTAGGGTATCTAATTTTATTTGTTGAAAAATGGAAGAAAAAGATTTAAGTACCGAGTTGAGTTTTTTGAGCTCATTATACTTTAGAGCATACCCAAGATTCATTTCTCTTGTCCTTCTGTTGCAAATACTTCCTTTCGATAAACCTTCAAATATTTTGCCATTAATTCCATTTTCGATTATAGAACACATTTCATTTATTTTTACAGCACTTTTTTATTTTTTTACTTCAGCAACAACTTTCTGTTTGATCACTAACTCCACTTACACCGTGCTAACAGTTAACCATAGAATATGAAACAGAAAACCATATTTTGACGTTTAAAGAAAATCAATACTAGCTGTGTTCTTACAAAAAACCCTGCTAATTTTTTTTATATCAATTGGGATGATACGTTATGTTGTTTAAGAAAATTATGCACTTGGTGATTCGTCATTTTGAATTCTGTTAATAACTTGGTTATTTTTTTAAGTAGAAGTTTAAAATTTTCTTAACTTTTCTTGTAACGCGATGTAGTGAGTCGTAATCAATAAAAAAAAGTCAAATTTGGAATTTTTGATGATACGTTGTTTTGCATTCTAGGTGACGATATATGTACATTAGTGCGACTCAAAAAAAAGTGATTTTGTTACCCCTCTGAAAATAAAGGTTGATATGTTTTATGATGATTCCCAAAATATTTTGGTTCTAGCGTTGACCATCCGTGAGCTGGACCATTTTTAAAAAAGGTCTTTTATTCAGTTTTTCTAATCTTTTTGTACTTTGCTCCAAGACGACATAAATAGAATTTGATATCATCGAAAAGAGTTTTTGAAGCAGCATCCAATGGTATATAAAACTTGACCACGTGCAACCTACTAATGGATATATTAAGCTAAATACATATTTTCGTTTCAGTTTTTCATACAAATTCTACGTATGTGGAAGTGATGTTCTGCTTGTCAAATTGAATCTGTTTTAAAATAAAGTTAATTTATTTTTTTTTTTTTTTTTTTTTGTAACTATTCACGTAAAACGCGAAACCAAATTTTATTGATGTCGTCTTGGAGCAAAATACAAAAAAAAATCAATAACTGCAAAAAGACCTTTTTTAAAAATGGTCCAGCTCACGGATGGTCAACGCTAGAACCAAAATATTTTGGGAATCATCATAAAACATATCAACCTTTATTTTCAGAGGGGTAACAAAATCACTTTTTTTTTTTGAGTTGCTCTAATGCACATATTTACTATCTATATTTCAAATTGTTGTAATTCTTTACATATACAGAGTGATATTTAATTTATTTAAGATTGTTTACTTTATATCAACGATTAAATATCTTCTCATTTGGAATGAATTTTTTTATCTCTTTAAATCTTATCATATACATGGTGAAATATTTTAAAATGTCAACAATTAGAATTTTTTTTATTTGTAATATTTTACACAATTTTGTTATTCTTTGCATACAATATTGCAAATTTGACAATGTTTACATAATGTCAACAAATAAAAATATTGTAAGAAATATTTTACATCATGTAAATAACAATTTAAGAAATGATATTGAAAAAGGAAATCTGTTTGCTAATCATCTGAAAACTGTATTTACCCATAATATATTTCACCGCCTGTAAATGTTAGAGCAGCTATTCCCCTAAGATTCGAGTTTAAAGAAATCGAAAAGGCTATTCGGGATTTAAACACCAAGAAGGCACCCGGTATTGATAAGATCAGTAATAAAATGCTTTTGGAGCTACCAAGTACAGCAAAGAAAATTATTCTTTTTATTTGTAATGCTATTTTACGACTTCAATACTACCCTCAGAAATGGAAGGTTTCCTTAGTAACCATGATATCAAAGCCAGGAAAGGATCACACAAAAGTTGAGTCATACAGGCCTATTAGCTTATTATCTAATATTTCAAAGCTATTTGAGAAACTCATAGTGTTAAAATTAACGCCGATTTTAAATGAAAATAGATGTATTCCTAATCATCAATTCGGGTTTAGAAGAAAGCACAGCACAATTGAACAAACTCATCGAATAGTAAATGTAATAAGAAAAGCTTTTGGAAAAAAAACTATTGCTCATCACTCTTCATCGATGTGTCTCAAGCTTTTGATAAAGTCTGGCATGAAGGTTTACTACTGAAATTGCAGCAAAACTTACCAGCAAACATACACAAGCTGTTAGAAAGCTACTTAGTCGGTCGTCAATTTATTATAAAAGAAGGCGATTTTTTAAGTTCTCCTCAGCCAGTTAACGCTGGAGTCCCACAAGGCAGCATCCTTGGCCCTCTATTATACTTAATTTATACTTCGGACATGCCAAAAAACAGCTACACACAAACCTCAACATTTGCGGATGACACAGCTTTCCTAAGCGTACATGAAAACTGTCAAGAAGCATCTCGTTACTTACAGGATCACATATTTGAACTGGAAAGGTGGTTAAAACAATGGAGGATAAAGATCAATGAGCAAAAATGCGCACATATAACATTCACATTGCGTCGGGAAACATGACCCCATATTAAAATCAATAATCAAATAATACCCCAACACTCGCATGTAAAATATCTCGGTATACATCTAGATCGGCGTTTAACGTGGAAATGGCACATAGAAGCAAAATTAACTCAAATGAAACTAAAAGCAATTCAAATTAATTGTTCTTAGTCTCGATTGCAAACTTCTACTTTACAACTCTATCTTAAAGCCAATTTGGTGCTACGGTATTCAGTTATGGGGCACTGCCTCGGCTTCTAATATCGAAAAAATTCAAAGGCGCCAAAATAAACTTCTTCGAATAATCACATCCGCCCCCTGGTACGTCAAAATCTCAAATATCCACAAGGATCTCAATGTGCCATTAGTAAAAACTATGATAACGAAATATGCAGTAAAATATTTAAAAAGGCTGGAACTGCACCCAAATCCATTAGCTCGAAATATTTTAAATTATGGCGGCCACACTCGCTTAAGAAGAAGAGACACTGCAGCACTCACCCAATCAGATGAGCGATAAACACCTACACTTTTGAACAGAAACCGTGATGACTAAATCTTTTGTGTTTGTCACTGGCAGGACATAAAGTAAATATTAGGATAAGATTTGATTAATTATTGTTAGTTCATATTTAATATATGAAGATTCAATAAATAAATACTGATAAAAAAAAAAAAAAAAAAAAAAAAAAAAAAAAAAACAATTTAAATATGCTTTTTACTAGAAAAGCATGTTACTAATTTTATAATGTGTAAACTTTTAGACTATATAAAATAAGTTTTAGATTATTAAATATGTATATGATGTAAAGAATATTAATTTTTAACATAATTTTTAACATAAAAAAAAATTACAGCTTTTAAGGTTTTTTAAACTTTGTTTTGGAAATATTGACTGGAAATGACTAATTTTACATAATTGAGCATAGTGTAAACAATTGTTTTTCCACGGTTTAAAAGAGAGAAATAATGAAAATTTGCAAATTTATATAAAAAATATAAAAAGTTTAAAAATGTTTTTATTTTTACATAATGTTAAAAATGTATGAATGTCCTGTTTTTTTATATAAGACAATATTTTTGAATAAAATTTTTAGTATACGAGTATCTATTAGTTTTTGGAGTTATTTGGAGATCGAGTAACATGACAACCTTAACAACTGACCAAATTATAGAGTTAAATGCCTAACTGATGACCTCTTCCTGTACTAAGTCAAAACAAGAAATAAAGCCTCAATTAAGTTGGCAATTTAAAAAAAAATTTAATTCAGCTTTCTCACTTATAACCGAAAACACACATACTCTATGCACTAAGAACTTAATTGCTGGATATTATATTTTAAAAAGCATTTTTTCAGCAGTAGTGGGCTGCTTGTGCCACCGCTAGGACTTCGTCATCAGTCTCCACACCCCATGCCAACAGTTAAGTCATTATTTTATTTGAGCGGTTCTTGTTAGCAATCAATCACTATGTCCCAAAGAATTATTTTTAGATTTTACAAGAAAATTCTAAAATTTGATTAATTGCAAACTAAAATTTACATAAATCACAGCCAAAAGTAAAATTTGTCTTAGATACTTCACCACCTGCTATAACCTTTAAATATTTTCTTACATAAAATCATTAGCATTTTAGCAAATTGTATCAAATTTACACAAGAATAAGAATCCCTTTATCATTATCGTTTGTGATTAATCCTTTTACAAGCTTGAATATTAAACGTCCTTAAGGCAAATGAATTTAAATGAACAGCTTTAAGTCTTATGGAATAGAAACATACTTTTGCCATTTAGCTGAAAGGACTTTGTTTAAATAAGAAAAGTTGGGCTCTCGCTGACTACTGGCAATTCGTTATGACATCAGCACTGTACTGTTGTTGTCTGTCATGATTCATGAATTTTAAGTATTTTAAGGAAAAACAATTTTTTTTTTTTTTTATTCTTTACCATATTTTTTGGGTTTTTGTATTAAAAAAAATGTTGCAACAAATAACATTAGATGTAAATTAAATTAAGGTGAAAATGAGAAATATGTTTTACTCATAATCAGCTTTATTGTTCTGGTAGATACTTAGAATCAGTCGACGAATTTGTTTCTTTTATTTTTTTGTTTTGTTTTGTTTTAGGAATAAGAATGCTTCGTTCGGCTGTACTGAACAAATGAGACCCTCCATTTATTTGCATTTTTAGGAGTGGGATCTGTAATAAATTCTGAACCAATCGTCGTAAAATCTCAACATTGGAATTTGTTCGGCCTCTTCACAAAACTTTGTGGTGTGATTTCTAGTAATAAAAAACGAATTTATGCATAATTTTATGATTTTACCAACATTTCGCCAATGGTTTTGATATTTTATGCTGGATTTTAATCCTAAGCCGCTTAAGATAACCACCAACAGTTAAACAAAAAAAAAAAATAATAATATCATTATTTTCTAATGAGTCTTTTGAAAGTGAAAGTTTTCATCAGACGTACATCGAATAGACAAACATACGGACATGGCTAATTCAAGTTTGAGTTTCTTAACGACCCAGAATATATTTGACTCACTTATGGCTAATAAATCAGTGTGTGTTTAAACGCCTTGTTTAGTTGAACTAAACTTAAGTTTATATGTAGTTTTAACTCAACAGTTGTAAATAAGTGTCTCATATATTACATGTAGTTTAAAAAGTAACAATTTGGCAACAAATGTTGTCAAATTCACATGGTCTACGATCTTCCAAGCTGAACCACTGATAACCATCACCTATTTCTCTTTCAAACGGAGAATTGGGTACCGCAAAATATGAACCCAGTTAAAACTGTATTGGTAGTTTAAATGTCTAATTAAAAAATAGTTTATATGTTTACTGATTGATAGATTTGTTGGTTTAAACACATACTAAGCCAAAAAGAGAGTTTAACTTGCTCTGATTTATTAGCCCTAAGTGCCGACACTGACATTTTTACATTACATGACATTATTGCTAAGAAACCAGTGCAAAAAGTGTAATTTAAGACAACTTTAAATTAAATACAGCTCTCCCCTTTACGAGCTAAGAACACTCACAGCTAAATACACTTACTGCTTTAATTGATTATCTCAAACTGAATGTTTTAAAGTAGATCCCTTCCTCACTTAGCGATTCATTTATATACATTACAATATACGATGAATATTTCTTCATTCACCCTCATTCACGGCTCAGATTATCTGCTGTTCAATGACTAAATACTGTGGATATTTGATAGCCTTAACACAGTTAAGGCTAAAAGTACAGCCACTGACTACCGCTCATCTCTAAACGATATGGCTGAGCAGTTTGCCATTATTGGTCCCAGGGCACATGAATATACTGGCGAATATTATGGCGAATGATCTTGCTTTTCTACCATTTTCCATAATACGTTTGAGCTGATGTTTGCAGGCCCAACAAATAACAGACTCCGAGGAAAAATTGTTTTATGAAAGGATCTAACGATGTCCGTCCGTCCGCCTGCATGGTATACTACATACCGCGACAGTAAGTTTGATGATGTAAATTTTCTAACCCACGGACCAGAGTATACTATTCTAAAGGTTTGAACTACACTGAATCCGAATCTGAGCTCAGAATTCCTCCATCATACCGCAATTTCTTCGCTTAAATTTAAAACCCCGTTTTTTCACCATTTTCGGTACGTTATAACTGCTCGAATTAATCTTTATTTATAAAACCTGTTATGTCATCTGAAAGTCCTATTAATTACCTTTAAAATAAATGTTCAGCCTTTGTTATATAGTGTTCGTGCTCTGAGATATCTTAACCTGGAATTTGAAACATTCGATTTTATGGGTCACATGAATATACTGGAGAGCATTAGGGCGAATGAGCTTCCTTGACTTGGTACTACATCACGGGTTTCACTAAATTTGGAAGGCGTACCTCTGCGTTCCAGCAAACTCGAAGTTAGTCAGTATACTATCGATATTGCTAGCGAAAGGTGTGGCCTCAAACGCATGGATGACGGGCGTACCGTGTCTTGACTACAGAGTTCTAAAAGAGACATATCACTTTTCATATATGTTATTATTCGACATTCATGCCTGTTCTGAAAATGCTTTTTATATCACACGTGTTACTTTTTGGTGTTTCTCTGCCGTTTTTATGTTTCTCTGTGTGTTTTCGGCAAATAAAAATCAACGGAACAATACAATACCATACGTGTGCTTTTAAAAATTTTCAGAACAGACCTGAATATCTCAAAAGTAGACAAAAATTAGAAGAGTATATGAAGTACCTGATTTGTCACTGCCCTGCGCTAGCGAAAAAGCGACTTAATGAAATGACCACCTCTGACGTATTTTATGATATCTCTAGCGTTGAACTGGTATTTTGAACTTCGTTTGAAGTTTATATTGCATCTACGATGGGAATTCCGTATAGAGGAACTTCATAATATCACAATGAATTATTATGTCTACATGTGTCAGATGAATACTGACTGCGATTTCATGGTGGTGGAAAGTGTAATAACTTTGAATATATTAGATTTTGTATTCACTACACTGTGCTGCACTCGAAAAGCACTTCTGAAATGACCTAGTGTGCGTTAAAGGTGTTGGTGAGCATGTTGCGAAACCGGGCTTAAAAGTTTCAATATACCTCCAAATTCCCGAGTTATGGACCAAAGAAATTTTTTTATGGCTGCTACTTTTAAACATTTATAACTTTTTTATTTATTAAACGATTTTTGAAATTCAAACGGTTTTGGAAAGCAAAATAATTGTTATTTTTAAATATATATACTTCTCGTACAAAATTAGCACAAATATGAATAGATTTTTTCAATTATATGGAAATTTTTTAAATTTTTTTAAACTTTTAAAATTTCTACGAGACTTTTTATCGAATTTAGTTTAAAGACAAAAAATATATTTAAGACAATATTTTTCTCAGTAAAATGAGATGTCATTTGTTGAAATCGGTTGTGAAATAAGGAAGTTTGAATTTCAAAAATCGGTTAGTAAATAAAAAAGTAGCCGCCTCAAAAAAATTTCTTTGAAACTTTTAAAACCGGGTTTGTAATACACTCATCTAGACCTATAACATACACTAGGTCACTTTGAAAGTGCTTGCAAAAAAGGAAATTTTGTAGCACCGCGTTATTATTGTGTTATGCGATATCAATGATTTGACAAAAATGCAAGACTTTTTGAGGGGGTTCTTATAAACAAAAAAAACTAAAACTCAGACTTTTTTAAGTCTTTGTCAGCACTTAAGAAGAAGAGAAAAATGCTTCATTTCAATACAACGAATAGACACAAATATAATCAAAACATTGCGCTTCTGTGTTTTAATACACTCCATTTCTAATTGCATTTTTATTTTTTAAAAATCGTCGAAAACCCACTAAAGGCATATTCTTTAGAATCTTGTGAAGTTTTATGATGATAAGGAAGTCCATCTCTTTTTTTAAATAAAACAATAAGAAACCAAAAATTATAACATAATAACATCTTGAGATTTAACAATCGATGGGAATAAGGGGATTTGGCAAGATGAATAAGTAATATAAATTTGGCTGGACGGTACGATGTTGGAATAAATATATTGAAAAATATACATTTTTTAAAAAACATCGACCTTTTCGAACACAAAACAAGCAAAACCCCAGAAATTATTAATAATGAACAAAATTGCCTTTACAATACTCTTGTAAAGGGTGTATACGATTCGGCAAAGCCGAATATAACTCATTAATCAAGAACCATTCAACTGTTAGAATTCATTAACAAAAAAATCGAATAATGAAATTGACAAATGATGTGTTGATTATATAATAAATTAAAAACAAAAAACCTTTTTCAGGCCAAAAAAAAAAAACTTTTATTAAAATGCGATAAAAAATTAAATAAACTTTTACTTTAAAACTTTTACTATCAACTCGCTTGAAGTGAGATTAAAGTACTCGTATTTATTTGCTTAGCTTCAAAATTTTAATAGTTAAAATCAGGGACCCGAAATAACTGTTATTATTTTTTAAATATCCAATAGGTTATGGAAAAAATAACTGAAAAAAATTGGTCCTGGAATAATAATTATAAATTACCCAGAAAATTGTAGTTCTGCCATAAACATTATGAAAGATTATTATTTTTTTGGTCTTTGATAACCGTTATGAAAGATTATTAATTTTTTTCGTCTTTGGTAACCATTATGAAAGATTTTTATTCTTATTGGTCTTCTATAACCATTATAAAAGATTTTTATTTTTTCTGTCTTCTATAACCACGCTACAGTTCGCAAATCTTAAGGTATTTTTATAAAATTTCGCACACTGACTTATATTTGCACAAGGACGAACTTTTTTTTAACTGATTTTGGTTAGGGTCCGCAAATTTTTTTATATCTTTCTCATATTTGGTAAATAGAAACAAATTATGCCACACAATCATGGTGCTGAGTATACATAAAATCGCCCCAGTTTTAGGCATATTTTCCCTATTTTTTTTTATATACACGAAACTTTGCACTAAAATTGTATTTATATACCATTGAGTAGTGAGTGCTGTTGGTGTAGTAGCTAAGATGTGGACTCTGATATCGAAGACCGAAAAAAATATAAATCTTTTGTAATGGTTGCGGAAGACCAAAAAAAAATTAAAATCTTTTATAATGGTTATAGAAGACCAAAAAAAATAAAAGTCTTTTGTAATGGTTACGGAAGACCAAAAAAAATTTAAATCTTTTGTAATGGTTATGGAAGCCCAAAAAAACAAAAACAAACTATTACGGTTATCAAAGACCAAAAAATTATTGGTTATTTGTAACTATTATTCTGAGAGCAGGTTTTAAAAATTCGTGATAAATTATTATTTCAGGATTTTTTCAAATATTGGTTATAACCGTTATGTCCCTGGTTAAAATCAATCACATCAAATTATTTTATTTACTTATTGTTGCATAATGACAAGCGACAAGCTTTTATAACATATAAATTGTGTAATGACGTTATACGTTGATAGTAAAAGTTTTGAAGTAAAAGTGAATTTTTATCTTTTAACCGCATTTAAGTCAGAGCTTGATATTTGAAAAGGTTTTTTACTTTTAATTTATTTTTCTCCATCCTTCTCTTCTTTTGTGCTGATTTTTCTGTTTTTAGAAGAAATATTTGTCACCCTTCCCACACTGATAGAAAAGGCGTCATAACGCTGATGTATTTCGACATTAGTAATATGACAAATGTCTTCTTTTTTGACCCCATTACACTTTTCATCATTGTCATGTCAGCTGTAACATCACTTGACCAAATTTTCATCACAGTCAAAATGTTAAATTATATCACAGAAATGACGAATCCAAGTCGGGTTAATAAAGCATGTCATCAGTGCGATGACAAACTGTCATAAAATTTAGTCATTGTAAGATCTTAAGTCAAATTTAGGGAATATTTTCTTACCCGTTACACATGGTTGTTTTACTTATTTGTTTTAATTATAAGACACCAGGAGCATGACCGATATGGTTTTCGTAATAATTCTACATTAAAAATTTGATGTATTCAAAAAAAAAAAATTTTAAAAATAATAGAATATGGGAATTTTTGCTTCTAATTTTACTTTTTAAGCATGAAAATAATGTTAGTAAAACATTTTGACCTGATATATTATGTTATCTCACTGATGACAGTTTGTCATTGCAATGGTGACAGTTTCTCATCGCACTGCTGACAGTTCATCATCGCACTGATGACAGTTTATCATGGCACTGATGACATGTTATATTATTTATGGTTTCTCTGTACTGATATACATCAGCGTAATGACGCATTTTCTATCAGTGTACACAAAATGTGGCATCGAATTAATGTCACTGTAGTCATAGCGTAGATGACGCATAAAATATGACAACATTTTAGGATGACGTTCGTCATTGAATTGGTGTCACTTTTTGCCTAATTGATGCCATTTGTAATAACATTGATGTCACAATCCTGATGTTAGGGCATCATCAATATGAAAATGAATTTTTCTATGAAGGCAGAGCTTCGTTAAGGGTAAGAGCTAATATACAGCAAGTTCGCACCGGTGCCCTGAGGCGGTACGTGCACGACATCATTTTACACCCTGATGCCACTCAGTTCTCGGAACGACCTCACCTTGACTTGGATATTTAGAGGAGCGGGCCACTTGTTTCAGCTTGAAGCTTAGACCGAAAAAAATTCTTCAAAGTGTTTTACCAGTTAAAGCATCACAGTAAAAAATTTTCTCCAAAAGGAGTATGTTTTATGTATGAATTCATACCTCAAATCGCTTTAAAGCTGCTGATGGGATGCCTGATTTTTGTATGGGGTGTTCGCGGCTTGGAGCACTATTTTCTGCTGACAATAAGCGCTTCTTTTAACATATAAAATATGCAAAAAAAAAGCACTCCTAAAGTGCTTCTTTAAGGGCTAACTATGTTAACATATTTATTAACGTTTTGCTTTTACTGGTTTAAATGCCTTTTTTCAAGCATTTTCGTAAACCATAATATATTTTTATTTTTTTTTCGCTTTCTTCGTTGTCTGCACTTAAATATCAGCTGTTTTTGTATATTTAATTCGTTATCATTTACTGTTCTCTTATTGAAGCGCTCGATTATGCGCTTTTTCTCTTAATTGCTTCAAAAACACGATTTTTTTTTACTGGGATTAACCAAAAATAAAATCAGTTTTCATTAAAAATGTAATCAAGTAAATTAAATGTTTAGTAAATTCAATTAAACGCTAAATCAATTGCATTAAATGGTTAATCAAGTGAACTAAACGTTAAATTTATCAATGCTCTGAAGTTGCTTAATGGTGCAAATTTAATTTATTTTTAATCACAAATTTTTTAATTGAAATCAACTTTTATTTTTTTCTGTGTACTGGTACTGGAAGTAAATTTTACAGGTTATCTTATTTTTCAATATGATATTTTTAGTAATTAAATTGTTTGCTGTATTATGAATTTAAAATACTTTTAGCATTTATTTTGTGTGCATTTATTTCTTAATGGAGAGAATTTAATTTATCTAATTTTTTTTACTTAAAACTTTTCCTAACTATCATTTCAAAATTATATTTTTTTTCCATATTTTTATAATTTCTTTTTCAATGTTTCTTTAAAACCAACACTGAACAAAATTGGTACATAACAAATTAGAAGTCGATTAATATTGAGCTGGAAAAGGCAAGTTTTGTATTATGATTGTTTTCTTTTTAAATGAAATTTATTGAAGAAACTGAGAAGTATATTATAGATTAAACAGAAAGCAAAAAAGACTTAAGCCTCTAGTACACGGAATGTAAAAAGCCACATGCGCATGTGGTTCTGACGTAATTTTGACGTCAATGCAAATCCACAATAAGCATTGTGTGTTGTGTGATGACGTCAAAATTACGTCAGAACCACATGCGTATGTGGCTTTTTACATGCCGTGTACTAGAGGCTTTAGTTTTGTGGAAAATATTTTCAAAAAGCATGAAAAACAAATAATTATTCCAACATTTTGCTTCATAAGCACCACAAAAATTTTCTAAATTGCACAGGTCTCTAGCAATAATTTGGCCTTTACAGATTTCAAAATATCAATTAGTCGACGAGTTATAGGAAAAAAAAGCATATAAACAATATGCTGAAAATCGGCAAAGGTTGAAAGTCGATTAAAAAAAATTCGAACTAACATAAACAAATGCCGCGATACGGGTCTTCTAATTAAGCCTCTATTTTCACCCCCTCACTCTTAGAATCGACCTCACTTTTGCCAACCTGAATTTGTTCCACAGTGTTATTCAAATCTTATTCGAATACGTTATTTTATGCCAGTGCCGGACGAAAATGTTCCCCATCTTGGTTTCTGTTTTCATTTGTAGGTTTTTATAATCGGCTGAGTCTGGGCCGCCTTAATTTAAAATATTTCGAGCTAGTGGATTCGGATGCAATTCAAGCTTTTTTAAATATTTTACTGCATATTTCGTAATCATCGTTTTAACTAATGGCACTTAGAATATTGGAGTTTTTAACATACCAGGGGGCAGCTGTAATAATTCGGCGCATTTGAATTTTTTTCGATATTAGAGGCTGAGGCAGTGCCCCATAACTGAATGCCGTAGCACCAGATTGGCTTTTAGATAGAGTTGTAAAGTGGAAGTTTGCAATCGAGACTAAGAACAGAATTTCTGCTACTAAGTCAGTTCATTTTAATTGATTTTAGTTTTAGATGCGTCAATTTTGCTTCTATATGCCATTTCCACGTCTAACGCCGCTCTAGATGTATACCGAGATATTTTACATGCAAATGTTGAGGTATTACTTAACGACTGATTTTAACAGAGGGCATGTTTCCCGAAGCAAAGAGAATGTGAAACACGAATAAATGATTTTCGAAATAAATAGACTGAAACTATTTGTTTAAAAAAAAGGAACAACATCCCTAAAATAAAACCATCTTTTAGTCGGTGGTATTGTACAATAAAAAACTAAAAAACAAAAAAAAAAAAACAACCAAATGAAAAATTTAATTTGATGTAAATTGGTATTACATAAAAATACGATTTCTCAGCAACAGAATTATATCTGCAGTAAATACGTGAGTACAAGAAATGTTATTAATAAAATATTTATGCATATAAAATAAGATTTTTTTTTTTTTTTTTTACTTTAAGAGAACAGAACATAAAAGATTTAATATATTCATATTTTTATGAAATTAATATTCCATTTTCGTCTCTACTCTTTGTACCAAATTATTCAGTATTTCGCTTTAAATATGTCAATTTGTTACCGCAAAGCAGTCCTTAAGCAATCTTGTCTTATGACTTAGCAAGAATCTTTTAAAAATCAATGTTCAAAATGAAAACTGGAAATATGTCAGCACATGATTTTTAGAATTTCAATTAAGTTTTTTCCACCGTTTGCCAAACGGAAACCAATCATTTGCACAAATATTAAATGAGGGAGGATGTCAATTTAGACTTTAGAAAAAATTTACAAAAAAAAAAGTTTTGGACTTATACCGTTGACATAATTGTACACAATTACATTTACACTTACATTAGCACTTAGCAAGAAAATGAGTGTAGTAAAGAAGCATTTTAAGGCTTTTTTAAACAGGCCTCCCAGCCGCATTTACCTGTATTTTCAAGTTACACGACGCACTATGGCTGAAAATTTAATTTCATCGGCCAAAAGTCCAATTTTTTGTTATCGCCGGTTTCAAAAATGTTAATGCCACACGCAAAGAAAAAACATGGTTGATACAATCACAATCGCAAACTATCATTAATGTTTGTGGTTATGATTGTACCAAACACGTCTTCAGTAACAATATATGTTCAGACATGTTTATAGCTTATTATTATCTAAAAAATATTATTATTATTATGTTTTTAATTTTCCTAACACCATGCAATATGGTTCTCACAATAAAACCAATAAACAAATTTTTTTCAAAAATTTTATGTTTTATTAAAAATACATGCATTTACAGCTTAGCATATTTTAATAAATAAAATTAAAAAAAATATATTTATATATATATATATATATATAATTTACCTGTTTCAATAAACATATAATAGTTTATTTCCTTAATATTGCATTCATGCACGGCCTTTTTCTCCCGAAAAACTTCAGTCATTCATGTTTCTCGGTTTACTGACTCTCGCAGACGGAAAATGACATGGAAGAAGATTTTATTTGCTTTATAAACACACACTGTTTGTTTTGACAATAAATGTTTGCTCATTTAGAGAATGTATTTTAAAGCGAACAAAAATTATGATATCAATCATACCTTTTGTGTAAAGCTAATATTATGATTTTAATTGTATAGTTGAAAATATATACATTATAGTAGCAAATATTTCACATAATTTAATATGTTTAGCTAGATCATAGTAACTTTTTAGGTGTAAAACACCATATAATATTATTATAGTGAATTAAAAAATGTTAAGGAGAAAAAATATTTTTTCAAGTTAAATAAGGATTATAAAAGTTTATTAGGGTAAACATATTAGGCAAATATGAATAAAAATGGTCGTAGTGACCATTCATTAATCATGTTTTTTCTCTGCGTGCATTTGATAGCAAACATATTAGAACTAAGGTATCCAAAATACTTGGTATAAAATATTAGCAATTGTGGCTGTGACATGCTGCTGGAAGCAAATATTTTATGTTGTTTTGGAAAAAATTTAATTTTTGTAAATTTGATCAGAACTAAATTATGATTTCTCGCAAACTGTTATCAATAATGGGTCGAAATTTTTTTTGTTATATTAGTGGAATAGTAGTCTTTAAGAAGTGGTTCATTACAGCACTGTATCATTTATAGCTGATGTGTTATTATTTATTTCCTCAGGTTCTTTATTTTAGTTAAATCCAAATTTCAGAGGCGTAGAACTTGTTAGGCTCAAAATGGGTTAAAGAGATTTTAGTACCAAAGCTGAAAGTGTCCAATTTTACCCCATATATACTTGTGCAACTGTTTGGAACTGTCTATTGAACACTTTTTTAATTTTAATAAAATAACTCGCAACATTTTTTCCTCTTTTTATTTAAGCTGCTCATATGACTGAAATATAAGTGTACCAAGCCAAGTTGTGCTAGGTTTTTTATATTCTGATCAATATAACATGGTTAATAGTTTTGTCTTTTTTGAAAAAAAAACAAATTTTTTAAAGCCGTTTTTCCGGAATTGGGAATTGAGGTATTTCTTAATCAAATATGGGGATGTTTTTTGTCCACTGTTTAAACAACTTTCTAATCTACATAAGTGCCAAATTTCATTAAACATTTATGATACATTTATTCATGTTAGATTTATAGAATGTCAAACATTAAAATTATCAATTAATCCTCTTATTTAAGCTTTAGGTCTTTTTCTTTTTTTATATAAAAAATATTAAATTTATGGAATCCAATATTTCGGCACTCCGTTGTGTGCCTTCTTCAGGGATTTTTTCTTGAATATTTGACAAAAAAAAAAAAATTAACAATTTTTAATAAATTTAACAAAATATTTACGATACGAATATATATAAATTGCACATAAATCTTATAACACAATAGATAGATTATTCACTAATATGAAGGATAAAATAAATAAGTTGGAAATGTCAAATGTAATTTACAAAATACCTTGTTAGGGAAATGTTAATGGACAATGCAATAAAGTGTATGTTGGTACAACAAAAAATAAACTTAAAACTAGGATAGCAGGACATAAGTCAGATCAAAAATATAGGAATATTTCTTCACAAAAAACAGCTTTATCAACCCATTGTGCAAGTTTAAACCATTATCCTGATTTTGAAAATATATCAGTTTTAAACACGGAAAATAATTATAAGCGTAGATTTATGTCGGAAATGTTGCAAATTATAAAGATTCCAACAATATCCAGAATTAATTTTAAGTCAGATACTGAAAATATAGCCCAAAATTATAGACATTTTATTTATAAAAATAGAAACGGAAATTAAAAATTTATTTAAACTGTAATAGATTAGGTTTAAATTGGAAAACCTTTTTGTATTTAATTGAAAATATGACATTTTGTTTAATTTGTTAATTTTGTTAAATTTATTAAAAACACAACGGAGTGCCGAAATATTGGATTCAATAAATTTAATATTTTTTATATAAGAAAAAGATCTAAAGCATAAATAAGAGAATTAATTTAAAAAAAAATTAAAGGTCGAATAAGAGTCAATTTGTATTGAAATTATTATTAACATAGTGTTAATGAATGAAAGGGCTTTCAATATAAGTTAAAAAATTATAATTTTAAGGTTTGACATTCTATAAATCCAACATGAATAAAGGTATCATAATGAAATTTGGCAGCTATGTAGACTAAAATATTCTTTATACACACGTAGAGAAAAAATATGTTTAGATATGGTCACCTCCAACAAAACTATTTTTAGACAAAATTTTAAACATATTATGTTTAAATTTAATCCTATTATTGTCACCGACAAACATATAATTGTTAAATTAGTCCTCCATCAAGAAGCCACAAAAATATTATGGTTGCCTCTAAACATGTTATGGTTAAATATGACAATAATTTGTTTTTAAATTAACAATAGTATTTTCCTCTTTTCTAAGAGCAACATGCTTTGGTTGAAAATCAACCATGCTATTATAAATGTTAAACATATTTTAGTTATTACTAACCAAAAGATGTTCGGAGGCAACCATAATATGGTTGTGCCTTCTTGATGGAGGACTAATTTAAATATAATATGTTTGTCGGTGACAATAGTATGGTTAAATTTAAATATAATATGTTTGCAATTCTCTTTCAAAATAGTTTTGTTGGAGGTGACCAAATTTAAACATATTTTTTCTCTGGGTGCAGTGAACTAGAAACATCCCCCTTTTTGAATAAAAAAATATCAAAACTTTCTATCTCAATCATTAGCATTTTCATACTAAATGCCAAAAAACATTACAAGTTCAATTTTGAACTTAAATTTCTCAACAACTAATAAACCGATTTTAACAAAATTAAAACTGTAAAAACGTTCAAGAAGTCTTCTCTCCAGCAAAAAAATATGCAAAATTATCTCTATCGGTTCAAAAGTTACAGGGGTGCCCCGGTAGGCTAACTGGTAGTGAGTTAGTCCACATTGCCGGGGTTGCGGGTTCGATTCCCGCCAGAGACTCTGGTCTCCGGCAGACAAGCGTATAGCTTCGCAGGATTAGAATAGATATAAAACAAAATAAAAAAAAATTAACTTCCAAAAAAAAAAAAAATATTTTTGGCCCATTAGGAACGATTTCAGCCACTGTGCGTATCCAAAACCTTGCCTTTCGTGGCTACTTTGAAGGGTTTTAGAGCCCCTTTCTAAAAAAAGGAAGACATAAGCCTTGGCCAAATTGTTGTTGCTAATAATATAAAGTGTTGAGTATTTTTTTTTTAATTTGAAAAAGTATTTTTCATCTGACTACTAAAAGGGCGATTTTTACAGGCCTTGTCTAAGAATGGCAACTTAAATTTGTTTAATTTTTTTTAAAAAATACATCATTTTTTAAAGAAGACGGAGCAGAATGAGTGAACTTTAATTAATAATACGTTTGTATACCTTTTTAAAGGCCAGAGTTTTTACCGCTGTGTAGCAAATCAAAAATACACTTTCATAGATATCAATGAACGAATGTTTGTCTTCTATGAGACTTCAATTGTACTCGTACATTTTCCATTAGATTCCTATTTATCATACTTAAAATTTTCCTCTAAATGAATGCAAAAACGTGAGTTTAATAATTTATAAAATAATTTCTACATTCCATGATACTGGCTCTAGAGGTAAGTAAGAAAAAGAGCCTGGAGGATAGAAAATTCATTAGAAATCTAAAATTGTTTTTTAATTATTAATTTGTAGAAAAATAACAAAATGGGGAGAGAGAAAATTAAAAAAATAAATTTGTATAAAACTTATAAAACATCTCCTATTTGTTGAGAATTAATGACAAAAATAAAACTTTTAAAGAATTGTAACAAATACGATTTAATTGACAATTTTTTTATAGAAGATTTTTAATTATAATTTATTTTAAAGTTTACCGTCCTATTTTAGATGGACTAAAAAAAACTTAAAAAAATTTTTCATAAAATAAAATTATTATATTCTTTTCATAAGCTACTTTATTACTCGTATATTCAACATTTTTTATTTTTCGAATTTATTCTATACAATATACTTCATTGCTATCCAACGGAAAGCTAAGGTAAAATGTAACATGAAGATACAAGATAATAGTCTGGTGGTGTATAAAGTCATTCCTAAATATTTAAGGAATAGAACTATTACAAAAAGCTTTATAAAATACATAACTGAAATTTAGCTTATAGAATAAATTCGAAAAAAAAAAAATGTTGAAAAAATTATTATAGTACAAATTTGATTATCGGGGACATTTTATCAGTATTCCCAGTTTTGTGTTCAAAAAAATATATTTTTTTATTTTCTATTATACGATTGAGCTGATGTTTGAACACCACCCAATAAATCATAGACTCCGAGGAAAAGCTGTATTATGAAACGATCTAACGATGTCCGCCTGCGTGGTATACCACATACCAAACCCCTGCACGAATGCATTTGTTTCATGTACACCGTTGTCAACACCAAATTATTGTTGTGTCAACTACTGTAATTTTTTTTTTAAATCAGCTCGAATGATCCATTATGAAAAACCAAATCAATGTTAAAACAGTAGTTCGTTTCAAACAAATCAGTGTAAAGCAGTAGTTGCATTTAAATAAACCAACTCAATCCATAATTTGATTTGAACGAAAGAACAACACACAACAATTGTGTGTCTATTAGAGATGAGCGATATTTCTGTACCTGTGATTTAATCACTGTTACTGAAAAATCACGAATCACAGTTGTGACCAAATTTGTCAAGTAACAGGTACTTTCTAAGTCGTTCTTTTTGTATTTTGTTACATATACAAATTTATGATATTTCACTGTTTGTGTGGGTAATAGCTTTTTTTGAATGAAATGTCGAATGATATTGCTGTTCCTTTCATTCTCTCTTCTATCTTATTAGAATTTTTTTATGCCAAAATTTATTTGTTCAAGTATGTATGTATATGAAAGTAAACAGATTTTAAAGCTCTTACAATTTGTTGTTGTTTCTTTGTAAAGTGCTAACAAAAGCTCTTGAAAAGCTCGCGCATTGTACATTTAGCTTGGCCGCAATTGCTATAAAAGAACAGAAAACTGATAAACCGTGATCACAATCACAGTTTAAAGGAGCAGTGATTTTTAAATCACATTCACTAATCACGATGATCTTTAAAAATCACGGGATCGCTCATCTCTAGTGTCTATAATACAGTTATGTACGGTAAACTTTTCAATTCACAATGTGTGATCTTGATGTTAATTGCCGATTGTTTCTCAGATTTTGATCGTTGTATGTATTATTTTTATATTAATTTTGCAAATAATAGTATAACCTTTTAATTTTTTTTTTTTTTCTTTTAATTAAATATTTGATAATATGTTTTTGTAATAATAAAATAATTTAAAATAAAAACTTAAATATTCTATAAAAATATTTTTCATCTTTAATTGTTTTTTGCTTCATACAAATCTATTTAGTCATACCTAATAATTGAAAAAAAAAACAAGATAATTCATACTTATCACCTATTTTGCTACAGTTCTTTCGTGTGATTTGGTTTAGTTAGTGTGATTTGTTTTGCTCTGTTGCTGTTTGGAGTGAATTCCGTACTCTTTACACTTCGTATTTGGTCGTTTATAACACACTAATTATAATTAATTTGCAATTGTGTGTTTTTATTTATTTTTTGTTATATGTGTTTTGCACAACATAGCATTTGATTCGTTAGCAAAAAGTGAGCGACAATCAGTATTTAAAAAACAAACGAATGTCTTGAAACGGCTTTTAAATGCATTTGTGCAGAGGTTTACTACATACCGTATACGATAGTTTGTTTGATGATATAAAATTTCTAACCCATTGACTAGAGTATACTATTCTAAGGGTTTGAGTGAAGGTTTGCGTTGAATTCGAACCTGTACTCAGAATTCGTCAATCACATCGTGATATCTATGCTTAAATTTAAAATACAAGCCCCTTTTTTCGCCGTAGTCGAGACGTTATAACTGCGCGAATTAATCTTTATTTATAAAACCTGTTATATCATCCTACTTTCTTGTCCGTTCTCTGAGGTATCTTTACCTAGAATTTGAAACACCCGATTTTCGCAATATTCAAGGTATTTTCGCCATTTGATTGTAATTTTGACTTAATTTTTTTTTATTTTTCTAAGATTGTTTTTCATTTTTTATCAATCTAATTAATTTTGTATATCAATAATATGAAATATCTTAAAAAATAAAAATTCAAAAAACCATTAAAAAAAATATATAAAAATAATCTTTAAAAAATACAAAGATTTAGTTAAAATTATAAAAAAAAAATCACAAAAAAAATTTTAAATAAAGGGTTAAATATATAACCCTTTATATACGTTTGCCTCTATGTCGTGTTCTTAAAAAAATTATTTTCAGTTGTAATAAAGATTGATATAGAATCAAAAACCGCACGACAGGATACTGCGATAACAAATATGCTCGCATACGTAGATGATGTGTCCTGTGAATGACAAACAACGCAATCTCAACCTCTTGCCGACGAAATAATCAGCTGAGGATTGCGTATAAATACGACCAAAACTAATTGAATAGTAATAGGCCGAGAAGGACTCGACTCGATACTGCATTTAAAACGGAACAACTAAAACAGGTGGAACAGTTCCGCTTTCTGTATCAGTGATAAATGCAAATGGAATATTGGACAAAGACCTAAACGCCAGAATATCAGCGGCAGTTGGATTATACTCAGGTCTTTGCCAACACTGCCAAATTAAACGAGAGCCCTAAAAAGATCTCTACATATGCACCTACCCTAACATTCGGCTCTGATTTAAGGGGCACTTACGGCGAAAACACAAAGCCGAATTCAATTAGTTGAAATGAAGTAACTAAGAGGAGTAGCCGGAAAGACCAGAAGAGACAAAATAAGAAACGGAACGATCTGATGGTGTGTAAGTACAGAATCCTTACAAATTAGAATAAATCGCTTCAAAATGAGGTTGTATGGGCACATTGCCATTATGCCAGACTCACGACTATCAAAAAGAACTCTAGAGAATAGACCAGGAGGGTCAAAATGAAATGGACCCAGAAGATCAACTTGGCAAGGCACAATGGATAACATCTTCAAAGAAAACGGTTAAGACAGACTAATGTAGTCAAAACAGCAAAACAAGACAGACAGAAATGGCATAACATTTGCAAAAACCTCTACACTGGAAAGTAGAAGAGGTCCGCAATAAGTATGTAAGTAATAAGGGCCGACAGTGGGACCCTAATATCTTTAGATCGTACATGTTGATAAGCTTACAGTGAAAGAAAAACGCTTCGTTGTGGGAGTGACACCATTTCATTGTCCCCAATTCATTTATGCAATGAGAATCTTCATTACTGGTAATAAACTGTTCATTGCAGTAATGACATTTTCATTAATACTAAGAAACTTTCAAAATGGGAATTTTCGTACATTTCGTTGTATCATTAATGATACAAAACACGTTACATTCGGGCCAAGTAAAACTTTGATGTATTATTTGAGTTATAAATCCCTACAATTAAAGATTACAAGTTAACGTTTCCATTAAGGAAAATATTTAATTATATGTTTAAACAAAATTTTTATTATTTGTTAAATAGTTATAGAAATTAGAGCACCCTCCAAATTAAGATGATATTTTTACGTTGACAGCGAGATTATTTTTAAATTTCAAGAGAGCACTGCGCGTTTTGAATTCAGTAACTTTTTTCACACAGCTTAAAATGTCTAATTCTATTATAAAATATAAGCTCGATAACAATAAAAACATACAGAATTTTTTATTATGCCACAAATATTTTTTCGTTATCATTTGACAAAAAAAATTATGGCCAATAAGTATTTTCCTCCAACAAAAAAAAAAAAAAATTTACATAAGTACCGGCATAAATATTTAGAGACAAATTTATGAAACTAAAAATGTTCATAATAATGAATTGTAATTCCATTTGAAGGGTTAAATATATTAGACAAGCCGGAATACTATATTCGGCAATACCGAATTTTTGGTACACCCTCCACCAAGAATTTGAAAGTTTTTGAAATTGGACTTTATATAAAATCTTTGATAAATAAAGACCGAATCTGTATAAAATGTTACCCTTTAGACATATAAAACTAATATGTGCCAATTTGTATGACAAAAAGAAATATATCTTACAATTTTAGGCGCGTTAAGGGGTTCTACGAGTGGGGGGCTTTTATGAGACCTTTGGTTAATTATGGGCCGATCATTTCAAACTCTGAAAATGTTATTTCTGGGCATAAAAATTGAGCTATACCAAATATCACTACAATATTCGTTTTTTTTCGTATGAGTACTTGACGATCATTCTAAAACTTGGGTGTATTACTTCCAGTCACATAAATCAAATTAATACAAACTTTTGTTTTTGACATTACCCGTATTCCCCTACCGATTCAATGTTAATTTTTTATATTTTGTCTACAAAATACATAAAATAAGGCCTTATGAGAACTACCGCGCATCTAAATCCGGTGATTCACTATCCTATACAGAAAAAAATTCTCGTTCTTTTTTTAATTAAACCTTTCATCAAAAATAAAATCAGTTTTAATTAAAAATGTAATCAAGTGAATTAAACGTTCACTTATAACGACTTCATTACTGCAGGATGTTAATATCATAAAATATTTCATTGATTCTATACTGGTGAAAATTTAAATTTTAAATTACTATCACAAATTTTTTAATTGAAAACATGTTTTATTATTTTCTGTTTATTCAGTCGAACGTGTGTGCTTAATAAGCAGGATAGTGTGACCTAAAATGCTATTCAGATTTTTGGACATGTCTGACCGACTTGTAAATGTTTATTAACATTTTCATAAAATTCTAGATTCTATACGATCTGATTTCCATTTTCTTGTAAAGTAACTGAGACATATGAGTTTGAATCTTTTTTGAAACTTTTTTATGCCGCATAGAATTCTGTCAGATTTACGTATGAATGAATCGTACGATTGTGTAGGATAGTGATAGCATTCCACTCATAGAAAAATGCATCTTCATATTGCTGATGCCCTAACATCAGAATTGTGAAGTCAACGTTATTACAAATGGCATCAATGGGGCTAAAAGTGACATCAATGCAATGACGAAAGTCATCATAAAATGTTGTCATATTTTATGCGTCATCAATGCTATGACAATAGTGACATCAATTCGAAGCCACAGTTTGTGTATAATTGACGTTCTTTTCACGTTTAAAAAGCAAAACGAGAAGCAAGAACGCCCATATTCTATTTTTTTTAAATTATTTAGTTAAATACATTAAATTTTCAAAGTAGAATGATTACGAAAGCCATATCCGGCATGCTTCTTGTGTTTTATAATTGAGAGTTTTTCTGTAAACAAAGTGGTCAGTACAACAATTCCTCACTTTGACTTAAGTCAATCCCAATTAATGAGAGTTTGTCATTCAATGGAGCCTAATGAGCCCTTTTTCCGATGTCACTGAGTCATCGTACTGTTGGCACGGTTAATTAAACCGACTTTAGCTTGTCGTTTCTGATGCCAATGTGTCATCCCATAGATTACATAACTTAAATTGTTGACCCTAATGACAATTTGGTCAAGTGATGGCCGATGACAATGATGAAACTATGACACCTGTCATAGTTCTGATGTCAAAATACATCAGCGTTATGACGCCTTTTCTATCAGTGTAAGAGAACATTAAAAAAAGTCAATCTTAGCTCTTAATAGTAAATTTCAAGAATTACAGCCAGGTCCCCGATGTCAATCGACAACTTAAGCAAGCGACAACGAGTAACTCATTGTCGTTGTCCTAATCGGCCCACTAACTATCGACTCTTCGGTCGACAGGTTTTACGTGTCTAACGTAATTAATTTATTTATTGTCAAATGGCTGAATTGCCACATCATTAATTCTATAAATAAAACGCTAGTTTGGAAATAAAAATCGACAAAACAAATAGAACTCTGGCTACAACCAAATCAGAATAGAAGACAAAAGAGTAAACAGAAAACGAAGAAAGCAGTAAACAAAAAAAATATAGAAAAGAATTTTTTAAAACTTTTTGAATTTTGGTAACAGGTAGTAGTTATTTCATATGTAAGTACTTTTCAGTAAGTACTTTTCATTTCTATTATTTTCGCTTCTGAATATTTGCTTACTCATAATCAGTACCCATGTTCTGTAACTTTGGTGAGAACTTCTCGCATCGAAAAGATGTGAAACAAAATACTCCATCGTTTCTCGAAAAGTGAGAAAAAAGTGTGTCTGTAACTCATGTCGAAAACTATCAACAGAGATTACGTCGTTACGTTATAAATCTCAAATATTCCACTCAAAGCCGATATGAACTTGCATACGTTGAGAACGCCAGTAAAATTGAAAAATTTTCAATGACGACGGCGAAAATACAACCGTCGGCTATAGCAAATAATGTAGAGTGCGACTTTAATTTTTGTTGTTTAAAAAATAGCTTTGAAAACATTCGTATATTTTTCAAAAATGTTAAAAGCAAAATAATTAAACAATGAAAAAATCAGTCAAAAACAAAATACTTATCTCTTCCATGTTATTATTCATTGCATTTTGCATATTTAATATATTTTTTAGTGGTAATATTTTTTCTCACCCCGTTTTTATGCGTGAGTTTGTTTGACTGTTTAAAGCGGGAACTTTCTCCCAAAAATTACAGACACACTTTTTCTCTAAATTGGCGAGTAATTTCCTTACGTGACAGCTATTGCTCGCTAAAAATATTACAGACGCAGTTAAGTGAGAAAAACAGTTATTTGTTTCAATTTATGGCACTTTTGTTTCATTTCTCGCATTTCAATCGAAAAGTTTCTCGAAGTGAGAGTTACAGAACACTGACACAGTTGTTTTCAGTACTGAATATTTACTAAGTAATAGCTAGATCCACAACTACTTATTAGGTCTATTAACTAGCGCCAATTAAATAAAAACTATTTATTTTTTTGGCTTCTAGTAAGTATATTGTAAGTACTTCCAATTTAACTTACTGGTAGTAAAATAATAGCTAGATATTTTGTGACTTTTAGTAAGTATATTTTAGTTAGGAATTCTGTGGACAACTCGAACACAAATAAGTAGTTATTGAGCCTAAAAATAAGCAGTGTTTATATTTCTCCAACATTACCTGCTAACTTACCAGGTAAGTAAAGTTTTTGCTGGAATAATTTTATAAGTAGTGATGTTGTAAAAAATATATTATAATAAAAAAAAAATATTTATTTATATTGTGCGTAAAGAAAATTTTGATAAATATTTTAACAAAATGCCTGCATATGTCGACAACTATAACACAAGTGACTGCTTAGGACATTTGTGGTCGCATAATATTTCTCAGTGGGCCGCAGGTTTGTATAAAAACTATTACGTTATCGGTCGCTTGCTTTATCGATCGACATGTGCTAAAAATTGTTAGTGGGCCGCAAATCAGCTGTTTGTCGTTGAAAATGCAAGCGAACGATAGCGGTCGACATCGTCAACATATCGATTTATAACTCTTTTTATACTAAACCGATTGGGATACACGCAGAAAAAAATATGGTTAAAATATGGTTAAAGAACATATTATGGTCCCCGCAATGGACACAATCAAACTATTGTTGTTTTCAACATAACGTTTTTCACGATTAATAAAATGTTGATTCTAAATATTTAACAATAAAATGATTTCCTCCATTTCAACTTCACAGGTGTTGGAGTTTAATAATATAATTTTTTCATAATATTTAGCTGCAACCATACACTTTAACTGGTTATCGTTACTTTAACCACATTATGGTCACCGGCAACCATATTGTTTATACAAAATTGTTTAAACCAAAACTGTTAATTATAAGAAATTTTTATTATTGGAAATTCAGACCAAATACACAAAATTGGACTAAAACTATTTCGTTTTGTTTGGAATTCTCTTAAAACACCTTGAAGAACTTGAAGAGTGATGGGACAAATAAAATGCAAACTATTTGTATTTGACCTTATTGACCGACCTAATAAAATTTTATTAAGCTTTTTATAGAAAAATTATACAAATAAAATGCTTACTCAACTAAATTATATTAATGGTAAATTTATGGCCCTTTAGCCAATGAAATCAAGAATTCAATAATTGCTCCATCATCTAAATAATGTTACTTAAAATTTAAGGCCTTTTAGCCAAAGACTAATAAATATAAAGAGCCAATTTGTAATATGAACCATTAAATATTAACAAACTAACAAAAACAATTTTGTTAAGGGTATTAAAATAATAATGATTTTTTTAACAATAAGATTAAGGCGATTCAAAACAAGTATGAGTTTAAGCCAGTGTTCGAAAATAAATATTATATACTGTTCTTTAGCCCATATTATCCCAAGCCATATTCTTGTCATCCGATTTTAATAAAAATTGTAAGATGGTATGCTAATACCGTCCTTAACAATAATAAATTAATATTATTAATCATTCAAAAAGCAAATTTCGATCTACCAAAGGTTAAAATACAATTTGGTTTAAGGATAGATGTTTGACTACTGACGTCAGCAGTCATCGATGGCTGCGAGTGTAAGACGGCAAATCCCTTTGAGAAGACCTAGTGGTTGAGGTCGAAACATGTCAGGGTAACCAGCCGCCTGGGTTCGAATCACAAGCCAGACAGCCTGGCTTCGAATCCCAGGTCAGTCAAGAATGAAAATTATCAATAACAATTTTAATTAATCTTCCATGTTGTAAAAATTCCTTTCTTCATAAAAATAATTTAATGCAAATTAAATTCAATGAACTTAAGCCTAATTAAAATATCTAAATTTGGATTAAAAACCATTAACAGTTCAATAAAATAACCACAATACTAATTAATATTATTAATATTAATAAAATGGTTGAGCAAAACAAGTACAAACATACTATTTTACCCAGTAAAGTTTTACTTTATTTTACATACATATGTATGCAACAGTAGGACAGTTCGAATAATAGAATACATTTATGTGAGAAAATACAACACAAAGAACTTAAAATGTTGTTTTGTTTTATAACTACATATTTTATATATCAACTATAAAATCATGAGTTTTAAGAAAAATCTTCGTTTACATTGTGACCAAACACAAAATAACTTACATTTTCCGTCTAGACATTTATTTTTTCAAAAAACTTAAGCAAACAACACGCAATAAAACAAAAATTAAGTACCGAACAAAATAACGGCTCTTTAGTTTGTTAGGTGATTACACCTCAGGGTTACCACAGCATAATAATAATTAGAGCTGCATTCACACAAAATAAAATATGAATAACTAGCATTTAACCCGCTACTTCGTTAGCACCTCCTTTTCTTTCGTGGACATATTTTTACGCCAAAGTTTATGTTTCTAAGTTTTAGCTTGTTTAAATGCGAGCATTCAACCCGCTACTTTGTAATAGGTACGATTTTCACCTCATAAACGTCCGAATTTCGAAAAAGTACCATATTAATATTTTTATTTTTTAGATAAGTTTCATATCTGATATAACCTTTATTTCTATGTTTATGGATTTAAAAGATAAATGGGGTGACAGAAAAGTACCAAAATACAGATTTTACCCGCTCTACAGGTTTTGCCGTAAAAGGGCTGAATTTCTAAAAAGTACCAGACACCTGTCCGCTTATTTTTCTAAAGAACAACGATAGGTATTACATTTTTTTGTATCTCTTTTAGTTTTGGAGATATAAAGTTACCGAATTTACCCGTTTTGACCCTTTTTTACCCCCTAAACATTGGAATTTCCAAAAATCCCGTCTTAGTGGATCGATTTTGGGAGAGACCAACCCCTGGTCCAAATTTCAAGTTTTTAGCTTCAGGCGTTTAGGCTGTGCGATGATGAATCAGTCAGTCAGTAACGTAACAATTTTATATAAATACTCGTAAATAAAAGTTACTGTTCCAAAAACGGAACACTAGGAAGATACGGGTTAGTGTTCTGTTCGGTAGATGTGTGGAAAACGCAAAGGCTAATAGTGTTTGTGTAATATCATTAAAAAGCCGCTTCTTTTTGTGATCTTCAATAAAAAATTCTGTAACTATCCAGCTCAACAAAAGGATAATAACATTTAATTGCGTTCTGTTTTTCTAACCACAAACTTCGTTGTGTTCGGTTCAGCACATTTACCTACGTTCCTTTCTGTTGAACTTAGCGCCCATTTTGTTGGTAAATAAAACAAAAAATTTTTACAAACACAAATTACATATTCGGAAAAATATGTGAACATGTTTACACACACAAGCTATTCTTGCTGTGGCCGTGCAAGTTGCCAAGCAACAACAAAAATACTAGTGATGTAAAAAAAAAAACAATACACTAGAACAATAAAAAATATTTTATGTCTACAGAACAATACATTGAGCCGTTACCGCAAAATAGCTTAAGCGACATCATTTAAAATTTTTTTTTTTTTTTTTTTAATGAGTTTATTAAGAAACACCTGCATCATCTCCTAAAATGTCATGGTCAGCCACATAAGGTTCCGTTACGATTTTATAGCAAAAACAATTTTAACTTAAGCGCCAACCTTCATTCAAAAATTCTATAAAATATCAGTGTTCGAAAATAAACAGAACATTATTTAGTGTTCGGCAGACACAATATATATTTGTTTCTTGTCTTCACTATAAAACAGAACTATTGTAGTGATTCTTTATATGAATCGAAAACAACAAAGTTTGTGGTTAAAAAAAAACAGAACGCAATTAAATGTTCATATCTTTTTCTTGAGTTGGATAAGAACAAAATCTACCGAACCGAACACAAAGAAACGATATTAAATGTTTATTTTCGAACACTGTGAAATGTATGATTGTGTTTTTGTCGCTTAAGCCTTTTTTTGCGGTAAGGGCTTGATATAACGTTGGTTACTTTCTCGACAACAGTTATGAACGGTATAAGGGTTGTGTATCAATACACAAAAACTCAAAAATTAAATATCGTTTCTGGGTATGTGAGCCGTACGCTATAAAAAGTAGTGTTTATTTTCGAACACTGGTTTTATGATGAAATTTCTTCAGTCAAAAGCCACAACCGGATTAGGGGTATCTTCAAACATGTAACGGCTAATAATAACAAATATTTGAAATAATAATATTTTAAAATTAAAACAATGGCCAAATAACGGCATGTATTGTAATTTCGATCGATATCGAATGCGGTAATTTGGCCTCAGGTTTATAAAAGATTTTTTTTAACAAATTTTCAAAGAAAATCCGTTTCATAAACCTTTTATAAACATGTTTTATTTTTTATAACGTATGTCGTATATGTTTAATTTTAAAACAATTTGTTTCAAAGGAACAAATTATGGTTCACCACACGTTAAATGGATATACATACAATTCTCTCTACAGAAGTCGAATGCTTTTCCATTACTTGCTTGGTTTGCTTACAATTCTCACATTCTTTTTCTTTAGATTATTGATTTAAATACATAAATTGAAGTAGAAGTGAAAATCAGTCAAAGGGAAAGAATGCATTCCTAGGCTGAAAGACAAGAGCGTTCCCAGGCTGGAAACTAAATTAAGGAATAGCTTATAAAACTGATACAAAACATATAACAGGAATAAGGGACGAAATAAAATTGGAACAGCAATTAAAACCTTGTCTTAATAAGAAAATTTTAAAAAAATTATTATGATAATATTGGTATGGTTCAATTATTTATGGAACAAAATATCGGCCAAATGGCCGCCGCTAACTCGGCGGCACACCTCCATCCGATGGTCCTAATTTTCGAGGACGCTGAGGCATAATAGAGGTTCTATGCCGTTAATGTGCCGAATTATCTTTAGCTCTTGAATTGTTACTGGCTTATCGACGTACACCTTTTCTTTCAAATAACCCCAAAGAAAGAAGTCCAACGGTGTCAAATCACTTGATCTTGGCGGCCAATTGACATCGCCACCACGTGAGATAACACGGCCATTGAATTTGTCGCGCAAAAGAGCCATTCTTGTTGAAGCCACATATCGTCCACATCCATATCTTCCAATTCGGGCCATAAAAAGTTCGTTATCATCTCACGATAGCGAACACCATTCACAGCAACTGCCTGACCAATCTCATTTTTGAAAAAATACAGCCCGATGATGCCGCCAGCCCATAAACCGCACCAAACAGTCACTCTTTATGGGTGCAATGTTTTTTCGACAATCACTCTTGGATTATCATTCGCCCAAATGCGGCAATTCTACTTAATGACGAATCCACTGAGGTGAAAATGTGCCTCATCACTGAAGATGATTTTCTTTTAAAAATTGGCCATCCACTGTTGCCATTTCTTGCCACCATTCTGAGAGGTGCAATTGTTGGGCACGATGACGAGTTGAGGTGGACGGCTCCTTAGCTACACAATTGCGAACAGCAGCAATATTTTCTACAGTACGGGCTGTACGAGCATGCACTGGTGTTTTTCCATCTCCTACAGACCCGGTTTGCTCGGGTTTTGCACGATTTTTCCGATTGTACGTACATTTGGACGATTAAATTGACCGAAAAAATCACGAAGTGCACGATATGCATTTTGATTTGAACGCCCGTTTTCATAAAAAGCCTGAATAACTTTAACGCGCTGCTCGATTGTCTTTCCATGGTTTAAATTGAGTTAGTCTGAAATTAAGATATTCCCAATGAAATGCAGAAAAAAACTTGACCTTTAGGTTTTGTTCCCATTCAACATCGGCCCTTAAAATTTATCCAACCGTTACAATATGGGCCTACCTCCAGCCATATTTGTTTCTGCGTGTGGATTGTAATCCTCAACTAGGAGAACATTTATGTTTTCTTAGATAAATATTTCTTGATGTTACATACCTAGTGTCAATCTGAATATCTCCTAATATAAAACTCGTGTTGGTGATGGTTAAAAAAACAGCTAAAATGAGAGAGAGAGAGACATGTTGTAAATGTTTTTCTTGTTTTACAAAAAAAAAATACAAAAAATTCTAAAAAGTGGCTGATATTTTAAAGATATTGTCAGTGTCGTTGTTATTATGTTGACAAATACTTTTTACAATAAGCGAAAGAATGAATGACTGAATGAATAAATTAAGTTGATTTTGAAGGTTAAAGTGGGAGAAGGAACTTAAAAACGTGGATTTTTTTTCTCAGCATTTTTTAAAGGTCTGTGCAAAATAAAAATAATCATCATGATGACTGCCTGACAAGACGTGTTACTGAATTTTCATTTATTTCAGTTTTTTTTTTAGCAAGAAAAATTTTTATGTAAATTTCATACAGAAGATGCGTATAAAATCCTTTAAAGAAATTTTTTATTTTGTTTTTTTTTTTTATATTTTGTTTCAGCTTAAATGACATATTTACAATGAAAGATGAAAAAAGGCATATTAAATTGGAACAACTATTTGTTTTTATTAAAAACTATTAAATGTGTTATATGCGTTCGACTGTGCCGACTCTTTAATACCCTCCACCCAGAGTAAGAATATTTTAAGGACTCTCCTCACAGTATTACAATTCGTTGTGGAGTTAGGCTTATTAAAGAGTTTTCCGAGAGTGGGCTTTATATGGGGCCTATGGTGAATTATGGACTCATCTTCAGAAAAATTTGTAGAGTTATTTCTAGTCATATCAAATCAATATATGTGTGCCAAAAACGGGTTTGGAGTTAAGAGTGGATTCTGGTACCTAAAAGGGTATAGAATAAGATGAATTGATTTAGATTTCTGATAAAAATTTATTTACCCCACAAAAACGTACAAAACAAACTTGGGAAAATCGATAAAAATAAAAAAAAAATTAAAATTTTTAACTTTAAATGCGTTTTTCTCAAAACTTCATTTTCACACACTAAGTCCCTTTTCTCGGAGAAGGTCACATATGCAAAATTTAATGAGAATCGTTGCATTCTATTACCAATTTATGTTAGTTTTTTATGAATTTATTTTAGAGTTGTTGTTACACATTTGGGTCCATTACTTTTTTCCTACAAAACCGATTGTGCTCGGTTTCAATCCCAAACTGCTTAGAATAACTAAAAAATAACTAAAAAGATTTACAAGACCTACAAGATGTACAAGGTCTGTAATATCATACAGTGAATTCCGCTATTTTTTCAACATGCAGCTGATGATAAAAGTTTTTGAATTTGGCAAGAGCAAGTGACGGCAAAATGGGTAAATAAAAAAAATGCATTGAGTTTGTTAGTTTGGTAAGAATGCAACGCCATTAATTTTCTAAGGATGAGAAGTTGTTTTATTTCCCTGAATTTTATTTATGGAACAAAACACTGTACGTCGGTCTCACGAACCGAATTTTAATAAATACACCAACACTAGGGATGCCAATGAGGACTAATTTTTGAAAATCCCTGGATTCGGGATTTTGGAAATCCCGATCCCGACATCCCAGGATTTTCGGGATTAATGTGTTTATTTAAGATACGCCTTTTTAAATAAGCAACACTTTTTGAATATTCAAAAGGTTTTATATACGTAACATAAATTTTAAAAAATGAAAACAACAAAACAATTTATTTTATACATATGTTTATAACACTGGCGTCACCCATGATCAAACTGATCAGATTCAAAAAAAAGCTTAAAAAATATACGTATCTCTTAGTTTTTCTAGATCAATTCAATTCGGTTTTTTGACAGCAAATAAATTTTTAATGTGAATTAAGTTGTCACGACATTAATACACTGCAAAGTGTAGTCCCTCATCGAGATCGATAGCTGAGTTAAAAACTGTAACATGTCGACTGCAGTGCAGCACACCTCCAGGTTGAGGGCGAGATTCATAATCAATAACTTAAGTACGTTTGAAATTTATTTTAAAACAAAATGTTTATACAAATGTTTCTTAAAACAGATTTCGAGTTTAAATAATTTTTTAATGAATACGTCAGATAGTTTTTATTTATAAAAAAAAATTCTTTTATTTGCCGTATGTTTTTTAAGCAAATTTTTTATTATTATTGGACCGGAAGGAATATGAGCCATTTCATAAATATAACGACTTAATTGTTATATTTATATCAACTTGTTATTAATTAATTCATTTATTAATGATGTGCTAATATCCCAATCTTTATTTATGTTAAAAACACTGAAATTTATTGTTGTGGGAAAGTTAGTTTCTATGCGCATTTCGCTGGTTGCTTAGGCCAGCTCGTCAGGAAACTTTTTCCAAAGACTTTACAAAAGCTAAAAATATTATATTACAAAGAAGACCATAAAGTGAATAAGAATTTTAAACACTCAGGTCTCACTTGTAACAATATCAAAGCTACAACAAAGTCACAACAATAAACCGTCAATCTTTTCTTTCTTACATTCCCCTACAATTGGCTCGTTTTTTACAACACGAATTGTAGTTGTAAGAGGATAGAAAGAAAAAAAAAAACAAAATTAAAAAAAAACAAATTGCTTAATAAACCAGCTTGCCATTCAGTTTTTTATTTGCCGGGCACATGCAAATTTATTATCAAAAATTATTTTCGGGAATGAAAAATGTATTATTAATTAATTCATTTATTCTTTAGTTTATTAATGTACTTTAATTGGATCGTGAATAATTTTTATTTTCTGCTTGATATATAACAATTATTTATTGATTTCTATATTTTGCATAAAAAAAATCATTTTTATATTGGTATTATGTCTTAAGCCAAAGCTGAACTTGCTAAACGTAATTGTAAAAAAGGCTTGAGATGTGAATCTGAAAATTTCGTTTTTAGTCAAAATAATGGGTTTTATTAAGCAAAATACAAAAATCCAGAAATAGTCGTCATAAACCAAGCAAAAAATGAAAATTTGCTGTGTTCCAAAAACAAAAATTAAACTCAAAAATAAGAATTATTTGCAATAAAAAATAAACTGAAATTTAATTTTTAAAAAATATTTTTGTATAGAGTAAAAAAATTCAAACAAAAAACGAAAACTTGTGTACATCAAAGTTGATATGTTAAAAATCCCGGGACTCATAAAAATAAATCCCGAATCTCTGGATTTTGGGATTCGGGATTTCCCGTTTGGCATCCCTAATCAACATGTACGATTCGTACACACAGTTGGTATACACTTAAATAAAGCTTGTAATAAATCCGGCAACTAACAGAAAACTCCACTTTCTAGCGTTGCTGATGTCACAGTATCACAGACCAACACAGCGGGTGTGGCCGCCCTAATTTAATATGGTTGTAGCTTCTTGATGGAGATCACATTTAACCATAATATGGTTGTCGGTGATAATAATATGGTTAAATTTAAACATAATATGCTTAAAATTCTCTTTAAAAATAGTTTTGTTGGAGGTGACCATATTTAAACATGTTTTTTCTCTGCGTGTACACTGAAGTGAATATAATTGCATTTACTGAATTACATTAGAATTTTCCGTTACCCATATTCTGCAAGTTTGTTTACTAACAAAATTGTTAATTGTAGATAAGCTTCGTAGCTCATGATCAAAGGCCAAATAACAGCGCTCGAAATTAATTGAAATCTATCTTTGAGTTGTTATTTCGGGCGATATGAAATGGCGTAAAATGTTCCCAGCTTAAATCTCATAATTTTCTTCATTTACACTTCAAATTACATTATTTTCTTCAATTACATTTTTTTTAGATCGTTGTTCAATAGATACCATTTTCCCTTTTCCACTTCTTTTTTACAACATTCGAGAAAAATAAAGAAAATAAGATTAAAATTATGTTGTTATAAATCAATATAACATTTTACGTTTTTTAGGTCTTATCACACAAATAAAAAGAACATGTTTTTAATTAAGCCCCCCTGTAAATCAGTTCATCAACACACATTTTTTATTGTAATATTTAAGAACACAGATTATAACGAGTCACCCAACACAATAATGATAATAACTAAAGATTTTGAGACTCTAATTCAATATTATACAATTTGGCAACCGAAGTAATCCAGTATTTTATTATTCAATATGATTTTATGCCATTTGAATCATAATCCTTTAATAATTTATGTGTTAACAGCAGATTTCTTTGATGTTTTCAAAACATTTTGCACTTTTTGACGTTCTACCAAAAATTTATTTAAGTGATTCATTAAGAAATTTTTCCTTAAAAGCAAAAAGAAATGTATAATATAAAAGAAAATCATATTTCAAAAAAAAGTTGACTTAACCCTTTCACTACCATGGGGATCAAGCATCCCAGCCGACATTTACAAAATCGTCAAAAAAAAAAAAACAATTTACGCTCCATTTAAATAAAATTATATCCCATCAGGGATGTTAAATGGGGTTTTTAATTTTGTACCAACTTCCAAAAACAATGTACTTTTTGGACCTTTACGGTACCATTTTTTTTTTTAAATTTGTTATAACAACAAAAAAGTACATAAAAATTCAATTGTACACAAAAAAGGAACAATTACGAACATTGGAGAAATTGGAGAAAAAAAAACGTAGAAATTTTAAACATTTTACAGAATTATTGGACGTTAAATGTGAAAGTTATAAAAATAAAACAAAAAAAATAGCAGGATATGAAAAATTTTTTTCGCATACATTTGTTAATTAAGTACACGTAAAGAAAAAACATGGTTGTGGTAAACCTATTCTAAGAGCAACATATTGTGACACGATTCATGATTGTAGTCATCATATTACAATTATTATAGAATCATATTTTGACATAATATATTCGTAATATAACATCATTATATTTTTCCCTTAATTTGTTTTTATTACATCATAGTATAATGTAATGTATTCCTATTATTATCATGTTAATCATAATAAATTAAGAAGTAATCATATTATTATCATGCTAATCATAATAATATGTAGAATAAATCTAAAACCGAAAAATATTTTTAATATATACTTATGCTTATTTACTTATTGGCAACCTTAACGTAAAACTGTTACAGATATTTCACATCATATTTTTGTTGTAGATTGCAATTATTTATAAATTATTTTATAGAATTTTCATTCTTTTTCTCTAAAATAACACAAAACAATAGTCAATATTTTTGTACCATTTTCAAACAATATTAAAATTTTTTTAGCATTGATATTTGATTTTGTGACACTTAAAATTTTTTTTTAATATAAATACCTACAGTTTCTTTATTTTTTAATTTCTTTAAACTTGGTTTTTTAATGGGTATTTTTTTCATTGTTTAACCACTGAATAACAAATAATTCGATAGGCCAACGTAAAGCAAACGAAACAACTGATGCAAAATTATTTTACAAATGGCGATAACAAAATACTATTAGAGTAAAGATATTTTGTTTGCATCTTAAACATATTATGAGTACACGTATAGACAGTTATCATGTTATGGCTATTAAATATCATTAAATGGTTGTGAGGTATATTATATGTTTTCAAAGTTATCTGTATTTAGTTGTTATAAAAATGATTATTTTGCAGTGAAACATACTTAAATTTATAATTGCGATAAACATTGTCATGTTTACAGTTACTATAATATTGTTGTTATTAAATTAAAACAACAATATATTGTTACAATACACATAGTGTAGTTGCCGTAACCATGCCCAACCATATTTTTTCTCTGCGTGTAGCACTTCTATATTCAAAAAAAAAAATACTGATGTTTTGCTTTTAGTGTCATCGGCTGTGGTAAAAAGGAAACAAAAGTAGTAACACTGGTTTTGACTAATGTTACCTCGTCTGTGGGTAACATTAGTCCCCTTTTACAATGTGGCAAGTGAACGGCAGACAGACGATGTTTGAAGGCGAGACAGGAAAAAAGTAAAGTGTGTCACGCATACAGCGTTGCCTCGTTACCAACAAAGATCGTCTGTCTGCCTTTCACTTGGGGACTAAGCGCTCTATACACAATTCTAGTCACATATTTAATCGCCCATTACATTAACGATTTGTTGTACAACATAAATGCAATGAAAAAAGACTCAATAATTTGTTTGCTATGCTAAAAATTCAAAAAGGGGGAACTATTACAATTTTTAAATTGTACCAAATGAGTCACTTTAGTACCACGGTACTTTAAATGGTCAAAATGTACAAAAAAAAAAGTACAATTGTACCAACCTTAACATCCCTGTGTCCCATTGGTAGTTTTAAGTGTTTTCTGCACATAATTAGCTGTTTTGAGTGTGTTTGGGACTACACGGGTTTGTAATTCAGTTATTCGGCGGCAACCTCTATTGGAGGCGCACGTGCTTTCCAATTCTTCAGTCTGAACAAGTGTTTTTCATTTTTATGTTAATTTGAGCAAATAATGGAAGTGTTTTGTGTTATAATGAAGTGAGTAAGCAAGAATATGCTTAAAATATATTTGGGATAATAGATCCCATCCCACTGGTTTTGTTTGGCACACATAAATATATTATGCCATTGGTATAAATTTGTTTGCAGAAGGAATAAAAACAAATCTGGTGTTAGACTGAAGGAAGAAAAAAATCTCTGCGGTACTGAAAGAGTTAAAGGGTTCTTTTTTAGTTTCGTACTTGTATATTTTCCTTTAGAGCCTGTTCAGATGGGACATTACTGTTGAAAATAGTTTAATATTAAGATTAAGTTGTAATATGATTTTATCAATCTTTTTTTTTTTTGTTTTTTTTTTTTGTATGGTATCCTACATCATCAGTGGAAAGTGTGCGTGTGTGTGTTTGTGTGACACTCCAACATCGATATATTCCGAATCAATTTTTCTATCAATTTGGTTAAATTTTTTTTTCAAATATCTGTATTGGCTTCGATGATTGGTAGCTTACTGATGACCATAGCTCCTATATAAGTAAAACTCTATCGTTGACATGAGCAATAAATTAAATTACAAAAAATTTTGCATTTTCTATAGAGAACTTTATCAGGTATGTCACAATTCGTATCGTTTTTGTTTTGCTTTTTTTTTTTTTTTGTATAAAAACCGAAACGAATTTGGTTTCTGCGACACACCTGTCAATATTTCGCTGTTTTGAGGTAATCGATGCTTAAGCTGAATTTTCTTATCCTCTTTTATTTTGCTGCAACAGGCAATGCCTTATTTAATCCAGAACAGCTTCATAAGGATTTTGCTAACCAATTTAACTTAAAACTATTCTATAAAAAAAAAATTTGATTTGAATTTTTTCAAAAGTGAATATTTTTGATATTGACCCAAGACACAGATATTCAACAAGATTTTTATAAAAAAGTTTTCTTCAAACAAAACTTTTCATAAAAAACAAACAGGATTTACTAAAGAAACCTTCGTCGCAAACAAGATTTTCTGATAAGAATTTTATCTGAAACAAGATTTTCTATATAAAATTTTCCTCTAAAAACTGTGTCAGACACAAGATTTTCTTAGGAAAAATGTTTGTCTAACAAGGATTTTGATAGAAAACTTTGTCCAAAACAAGAATTTTGGTAAGTTTGTCCAAAAACCAAATTGCTAAGTCTAAACTTACACTTTTCATCTTTTTATGCTCAACTTCTTTTCAATTCCCTTTTGAAGATGCCAATATGATCACACGCAGCTTAAACTTTTTTTGCTTGAAAACAACAACAATGTTATTCAAAGCGAACTAAAGAGAAAAAGAAAAGAACGAAATGTACATGCATATACATACGAATGAAAACACAAAGCATACTAGCCGAGTACAGGTATATCCGTCCCTACCCCATTTCTTCAGCTTCCCTCGCCAACAAACACAAGAGTTGAGCATTAAAAGATGAAACGTGTGAATGTAGTTATTGCAAGCAATAACTTTTATAAATTAAAATATTCCATAGAAAACATTTTTCCAAAGAGGACTTTTCATAAAAAATATTGCTCCAAATAAGATTTACTGCAAACAAAAATTATTCCAAACTGGATTTCCTTTTTAAAACTTTGTCACAAATCAGATTTACTTTGGAAAATATTGTCCCAAGAATGATTTTCTAATAGAAAATATTGTCGCAAACATAACATTTTAATGGAAAATATTGACCCAAATATTATTTTAAAATGCCAAATATTGTTTGAGATAAGATATTCTACAGAATGTACTGTCCCAAACAAGACATTCTATAAAAAATTGTGTCCAAAACAAAATTTTTTCAAACTATGTTTTATATGTTATATAATAATGTTAAGTACGCCTTTTTTATCACCCTAGATTTTCCATGGAAAATAATTCTCCAAAATGATTTTTAAATAGATAAAATTGTTCCAAATATAATATTCTATAGAAAATTTTTTTTTTTTTTCTAAATATAGAAATAATGAAAAGCGTACTCAATGAAAAAGTGGCTTCAAACTTTATTTTCTAGAAAACATTGCACAGTGTAAGATTTTGCCATTCTAGGGAGACAAAATTATATATCTTGGAAAAAAATTAAACTAGACTTATGAATTTTGGTACAAGGCTACTATTTACCATTGTCACGCCCACCTCCCATATAACTGCAAAAATTAATATCTGATATTATTCGCGTTGGATAATCAAAAAGTAAAAAAAGCGGTGAGTATGCATGAGAATGTTTAAAATAAATAATTAAAGAGGTAGAAGTAATAATAAGTGTTGAATTTTTCTTCATTAATTTTAAAATAAGATATTCATATGTACATATAAATTAAATTAAGAATAAAATGTTAAAATTAATTGTTTTCTTCTGGTATTTCTGGAGATTGCAATAAATGAAGTACTTCAGTACTTCCGCAAATATGGTTTACGGAACGGTCAAGCCTTTCATTTTCGGGTGTTTTAAGCCATTTATCACAAATTTCCTGGTATGTGGTATTATCACTCATTATTTGTTTCTTTTTTTATCTGCAAATCTCGGCAGATAATTTTATATGTGCTTTTAAGTAGGTACTTCAGACGTTCGTTTAAAACTAATTTGGTGTTGAAGCGATATGAAGAAAAGTATTTATCGATTATAGAATTTAGTTTTTTTTTCTTAACTTAACGAAAAGAGTAATTGTTTTATTCTTATAGCACTAAACGAATTTTTCACTTCTAAAAACAAAATCTCATGATATTAACAGCGAATAAGTTGAATAAATTTAAAATAAAAAAAACCCTTTAAAAAATTCCACGCTTTTAAAAATGAGCAATTTCATGTAAGTGTTTTTGTTATTTTTAATTCACTCACAAATATTCAAGTTTAAAGTAACGTTATATTGTTATTGTTGACAAATTAGGCAAAGTTTTTGCATTTTCTTATTGCTCTTTCATATTTGATAAATATATTTACTCAAATTTACACTCAAAAAAACGACTTTTGTCCAGCTGGATTAGCAAAATCGTGCACTGTGCATTGTCTCAAATACGATTTTCTAAAGAAAATATTATCCTAAACATAATCATACATATCGCACTTGATCAATTTTTATTTTTTTTACTTTTTGGAAAAAAAAATCATAACGTAATATTCATCCCTACCCGCTATAAAAATATCGTACTATTTTGTCTACTTTTTGGTAATGAATCGGTTGCTTTAAAAAAACTTTTTCATATGCCTTCAATATTAAATAAAAAATTGTTTTGCTTCTACTGAGAATTTTTAATACCCTTTAATACGAGTTAATACCCTCTTGTTAATTAAGTGCGATATGTATGTATATAAAACACTTTGTTTGGTACAAGACTTTATCTAGAATTGTGGGATCAAAAAATATTTACATAATTCCAAAAAAAAAAAAACTTTAAAAAAAAAAAACCTCAGCCAAACTAGATTATCGATAAAAAAGATATTCACCCCTATTATGAAAGTCGACGTCGAGATGAGTCGACGGCATCGGAACAGTAATTATATTTTCTGAGTCGTTATTGACAATAATCGATTACTATTGACAGTCACTTTATACTTTCTAGGGCGCTTTTAAGTCGACGACGAGTAGAATTGTCTCTATTTTAGTCGACGGGAAATTTTGCGACGACTCAAATGAAAGCTAAAGAAATTTTAAGTAGAATGTTAACATATTTATAAGGTACGTTTAAATAAGACGATTGCCTTAAAGAGCAACAAAACAACGCAAAATTGCAGAAATTTGGGAAAGTTTGCAAAAATAGCGCAAATTTTTATTATTTCAAACAAGCCATAAAATTAATTAAAAGTCCCTAAAACTATTAGGAATGTCAAAAATTCGGTTAAAATTGCATATTAGCGGAAATTCGCAAAAATTTGCTGACAGCGGCATGATAGCAAAGTTTTATATTTATTAATAATCGTTAAAGCTCTAAAGAATCAGAAAACTTACAGTAAAAAATAGCTCTTATAGCGAACCTGGCAAAAATTCGCGAAAAATTCAAAATCGGAAACAAACTCTAAAATTAATTTAATATCGCTTATTCGGTTAAAAAAAAACAAAATGTCGGAAAATAGCATAAATAGCGTCAAAAAATTAACTATAATGATGAAGAACAAAAATAATAGAAAAAAATTGGAGATGGGATTTTTTTTGTCAGATTTTCGATAGCTTGTCGACGTCGACACAACTTTCTTATAAAATACCAAATTAACGTCGAAGTGATGTAGTCGTTGACTTGATGTGATAACAAATAAAAATTAATGTCGACGTCGACAACGACTTACATAATAGCGGTGATTGTCTCAAAACAAATGTTTTTAGAAAATTTGGTTGGAAAAAGGTTTTGTAACAGAATATATTGCCTATAGCAAATTTTGTTATAATTATAAGTTTACATAAAAAATATTCAATGAAAATAAACTTTACCTTAGATCAAAATTTTTGTAAAAACTTTGTCGCCAATAAAAACTACAAAATTTTCTTTAAAAAACTTTTATTTTTTGAGAGAGCGAGGAGATTCCTCCTAACAGAGACGGTACGACGACCAAGTCAAGTGTATTGTACCCACTTCCCATTAGTTGGCCAACAGACCCTCTGCTTCCCAGAGGAAACTAAGGAGGCTTTTTGCTGGTGTTGTATCGACTCGCGCCGCGCCTATCTTGCCGTGCCCTAAGTGTCTCCTTCTGGCCCATGCCAGCGCCGGACAGTCACACAGTAAATGCCCTGTGGTATCATCCCCCTCACAACACAGTCTTTAATCCTAGTTCTCTGCCAGGCCCATCCGAAACAGGCGGTACTTGACCGTGTGGTGACCTGTCGCCAACAGTCGTAGTTCGCGTCTATTGAGACCCCTCCTGCCTATTGTACTCCCAGGAATGCGTCAGCCGATAGCCAGTATCTCCTTTGCTCTATGAGAGCGCATTCCTCTAGAAGGGAATGGGAAGTGGCCCAACTTAGCCCACAAAAGGGCTCGCCCCCCCCCCCCCCATTTGAGCGTTTGCGTCAGCCCTAGCCAACTCACCAGCTCTATCGTTTCCCAGGGCCCCTGATTGCCCCGGTAACCAACAGAGCGTCACTCTGTTCCTTGAGCCCAACTCCTGTAGTCTTTCTCGGCACAATTTCCAGGAAGAAAGTGCTTTAATGGCCGCTTGGCTATCAGTGAATATCACAATGCTGTTTCCAACCATTCCCTTGCTAAGAACGTTGATACAGCACACATGAATAACTTGGAGCTCAGCCTGGAATACACTAGGTGATCCACACATGGCTATTGAGATCCGCGTGCTAGATCTAAATACCCCAGCACCTACCCCATGCTCCGATTTGGATCCATCAGTATACCAGTGTACTCCCTGGTTTCTATAACAGGGATTTTTACTGTCCCTGGCTCCACCGTTAAGGAGGATCGTGCTAAACCTTCTTTTAAATCCAACCTCCTTGGTGTTAATCTCCGCCCTTGTGCAGACCGACAGACCACGAGCTAATTTCATCAAACCAGCGTGTCCGTGGACATCATCTGTAAGTCCAGATGTAAGCTGGATTCTAATGAGACTCGATACACATCCTTTTATGGATGTGTAATGTCAAAATGCCCAAAATAGTCTCAAGTGTCGCCGTTGGCCATAGGCGCATCCCCTCGTTAGGCCACCGTACCAAGGGTTCATCAAGAATTATTCGGTCTGATCATCATAAAGTACAGCCATTTTATCGTACTGAGGCCAGAGCCCCAGGTCTTCTTAAATAAGCTCTTGCAGGCCCAGAAGTCCCTAACTGCCTTATTAAGGGTCTGATCCAGGTGCAAGTTCCAAATTAGCCGTTTGTCCATAACTATTCCCAGGTACCTGACTTCATTGGAGTACTCGATTTCCGTCCCATTCGCTAAAAGCCTACCAATCCTGTGGTTATACCTTCTCGCGAATGGAGCCACGACCGCCTTATGGAGATGGATGTTCAGCCCCCTTTAATGGCACCATACGAGAACCTTGTCTAGAGAACCTTCCATCACCTCAGTAATTGTACTCTCGAACTTCCCGGACACAATGATGTCCAGGTCGTCCGCATAACCAATAGACCGTAGGTCACATCCTTCCAGCTTGACGAGCAGATCATCAATTGCAAGGCACCATAGCAAAGAGGATAGTAAAATATTGAATTCAAATTTTCTATTAAAAAAATGTAACAAAAAACTTTCCTATAGAAAACACTGATCCAAAACAATATTTTTTACATAAAACTTTCTCCTAATACGCCCTTGTATTAAAAGAAGTTGTACTCATTAGGATTTCCTATCGAAAACTTTGTCCCATACAAGATATTCTATCGAAAACTTTTTTCCAACCGTAATTTTTCCCAAAAAACTGTTCTTAAAAATGTTTTCTATAGAAATGTTTTTAATTCTGTCCTGTAAAAATGCAAGAATCATTTAAAAATTGAAGTACTTTCAGGTTTTTATTTCATTATATTTTTATTATATTCCAACTACCACGTGTTCTTGCCTTTGTTTAATTTGGTGCGAAGACCACAGGATGTTGTCGCTTTGACACCAATAATTCAAGCAAATATTTTTTTAATTACAATATACTTTAATTTTTTTTTTTCATTAAAGAAGAAAAAAATAAATGGAATGTAAAGTAAACTTAACAGATTACAAAGAGCTTACGTGCAAATCAACCAGCGCGACTACGAGCCAATAAACAATATTCATACACTAAGAGAAATTTGGTAAGCTAATCTTTAATAGTTAGTTTTTATAAATCTAAATTCGAGTCAATAATGAAATCAGTTTTTTCATGATATATTTAAAGGAAAAAAAATTTAAAAAAAAACATTCATTAATCTGTGAAAGGCATGATTTCTCTTAGTGTAAAGCTTAAACTTAAACAACGTTAATATATTTATTTTTATGCAGATGCGAATAATAATTTATTACACATTTTTCCACAAACATCATTATATCACATCCACTGGCATGAGAATGCTAATTCTCACACACACTCGTTATTTTTTTTAATAAATGTGATGTTAAAGGAAAATTGTCGGATTAACACATTTTGTAATTAAGACAATGTAATAATGACATAATCGTACTATATAGTAAATATTGTTTACAAAATAAAAACAAAAAGTAACATAGTGGAAATTACTGGAAAATGTTTTACATTTTTTTTTTTTTTTTATATAACATTTTTAATATTATTCAGTTAAAGTCTAGACAGACTACAGATAAAATGAGGCTGTACAACTAAGGCATGCGGGGGTTTTGGATAATTTTGAGCAATTATTGCGAAACATTGCTACGATATAAATTGATTTCAGTTATAGACCATTCTCTGTGGCAACATACGGCATCTCGCCCAAAAGAACTGCTCATATTTTGAGGCCAAGAACGGTTTAAGCCAATTTTGGATCAATCGAACAGTGGTCGTATGGGGCAAGGTACGGTATATAAGGTCGGTAGGGCAAAATGTTCCAATCACTAATTTCTTAATAGTCTTAACCAGTTTTGGAATATGTGGCCGAGGATTGACATGATGGAATACTACATACACGATTTAGGGCATGTTCGTAAATGCATCACGCCGATGCAGGAGTGATTTCAAACGTTTATATATATATGAATGAAGTAGATGTGGACCAAAAGTTATCAAAAACTCCACAAAAATAATGGTAACACAATAAAAAAAATTATAACTACTTTTTATCGGTATTAAAAAAAAGTTTTCTCTCTGATGCATTCACGAACGTGCCTTATATTTATGATCGCATTATCCGGTAGATTTTCTGCCAATATTCGCTTCAAATGAATTAATTGTGTTCGGAACAGGTACGTTATCATGATTGTATGTTTCGATTTTTGCATCCTTCTGCTCCCCTCAAATACAGCATTACTTTGGATTTGCTATTAAATCGGTGGTTGTCCGACCTTTACATGCGATTTCTTGCTTTACGTCGTCGTAATGGATCCAATTTTTATTGCATGTAATAATTTCATGAAGTAATGCCTTCGGTTTGTTATCTTTAAACTTTTTTTTGGCTGACCTGGGCGATCATTGCATTGCCTGTTAAAGTCGTAATTAAACTAATTTTTTATTTGTTACAGACAACTATATTAAATTTTAGCGCAAATTTACTTAAGGAAACGATTAGAATTTTAAAGAAGACAGCATTTTATGTAAAATTATCGCTTTACTTTCAATGGATTATACAACAAATATTGCAAATGTGTTCCCAACCAAACAACTCAATACATTTCAAGTATCTACACCATGGGGTTACCACAATTCCAATATTCTGATAATACTTCTGAATCAAACAAGAAGCCATTAAGTACCCAGTAAAAATTTTAAAGTTTCCGAAAGCAAGAGAAGTACACGAGCACTGATATATGCGCTGGCTATTATATACTACTAAGAATCAGCAGAGAAGCGACACCCATTAAAGTTATTTTATACTTTAAGTAAATAAGACTGATTTATTAGCTTTACATTATCCGCTATATGTAAGCAGGTGGTATGATAATGCCGTTTTACACTATCACACAAGTCCAAAGAATTTTGACGAAAATGTTTCCCTGATCTAATAATTGTTTGAACATTTCATTTCAAACAAGTTAGAGTCCTATATTAGACTGTGGCGAATCTTTGATACCCTGCACCGGCATTCCGAATATTTCAGGAGTGCCCTCTATATGATATCTATATATTAGTAATTAATCTTTATAAAAAAGGGCGTTTGTGGGGTAGACCTTTAGAAAATTGTTAACCGTCAATCGGAAAGTTTTATGCTTTTCTTTTTATAAATTTGAACTAGACTGAGTAAAATATCATGATTCGTAACAGTTTTAGCCGAACTAAACTGATTTTCAGGAGAGGAATGTGTATTGGATCCATAGTAAATTATGGAACAATCATCCCAAAATTCTGTAGACAGATATCTGGTATTAAAAAAATACGTTAGAATATATTTAAATACAGCAGCTAAATTCGTTATAGCGTTTACAGTGAATTTCAGAAGGCTCCCTACTATGGGATCTAAAGTATATTATGGACAGTATATCACATAATTGCATGACTTTTTAATGGCCATTAGAAGCTAAATTTGAAAAAATTTTACAGCAATATCTATATCTGCTACGGTTTTAGGGGTTTCCTAGAGGGGGACTTTGGGGCCTATGTAGGGTTGCCATTCGTATTGTTTTTATCAGTACGTGTACTGTTTTTTATTTAAAGTACTAATTTATGCATTTCAAGTAAATCAGTACCCAAATGTACTGATTTTTTCATTAATGTACTGTTTTTGTACTGTTATTATATATTAATTTTGTTCAGTATATAGTTTGTCATATTGACAAATTGTTTGCGATACAAATATTAATATAGATGTTCTATTAACATTAAAGATTTTTGCCGAGTCAGTACGAAAAAAGAAGACAGTAGAAGAAAAATGGAAAGTGTTTCTAAATGGTGGTGCCTTTACGAATTCAAGGAAATATGTAATTTTATTTCTTCCATTCCACATTGAAACGCTTTTACAGAACGAGTCTTTAGTTTTTAAAGTGGAGAAAAACTTTGGTTATAGTTGTAATGAGTTTTACAATTTCTTGAAGACTGAATACAGGAAAGAAATTGTGGACAATGAACAATAAATATTTTTAACTTGTAACATTGTAAATATTTATGTCCATGCATATGTAAATATATTATTTATAAAAATAAATGGTATTAGATCCTTTTGCAATAATTACAATTATTAATAGTAATTAGTTGTAAATCACTTTTAAATAACTTTATGAAATCATTTTGAAGATAAATACATAACAAGCTTCGTTATTCCATGTGTTGAATTTGTTTTTTATCATTGTTGTCCTTATATCTGTAGAATGGTGGCTAAAAAGGCCAATGTCAAATAATTCATTTTTGAGAACATTTAAATTTAAGTTTTTTATAGAAGAATTCTAAGTGAAATTGGCTAGCAAAACCTTTTTGAAGCTGTTCTCGGTTAAATTAGACATTGGCTGTTTCCGCAAAATAAAAAAAATTCAGCATGACCTTTTAATTGCAAAATGAAATTAATTATGCTGATAGTTATAGCAAAAAATACTTTTATTTACTTTTAATTTAATTTTATGTTGACCTATATTCAAAAAATATAATAGAATAAAGGAAATAAAATTTTTTTGATTTTATTAGAACTAATGTTTCTTTGAAAAAGATTAAACCAAGTAGCTATAGCATTTGTTGTTTTTTCGATTTTTTTGTTTTCACTTTGTATTCCCGCTTAAAATATATACGGAATTGGATTACTGTTTTGAAAAAATTAAGTTTTATTAATTAAATTTTATCACTGTTCAAATTATGGAATAAATTCAAGTTTTGGTTTAAAAAGATTAAAGCTTTTTATGTTATTAATGTGGAATTGTATATTAAAAAAGTATATGTACTGTTTTTATGCAATTGTACTGATTTTTTTCTCTTATGTACTGATTTCTCTGATTTCAAAACTGGTAACCCTAGGCCTATTGTAAATTGTAGACAGACCAACATGAAATTTATAAGTTGATTTCTAGTCCTATAAAACTGTGACGTAACAAATTTTATTACGATAGTAGTATTTTTTTAAAGGTTTAGGTGTAATAAACTGTTTCCCTAGATAGGGTTTATAAGGGGCATATATAGGGATGCAAACGATACATCGATGTTTAGAAAACATCTATTTAATATTTTTATTTATTAAAATTTTTTTCATAATATTTTTATCATTTTAAATATTTATTTTTTTCAATTAAACCCTTCATTTAAAAATATGAAAAAGTGTATTTCAAAGTATAGCCGTACACCTAGAGAATAAACATGTTTAAATATGTTCAACAAAACTATTTTTAAATAAAATTGTAAACATATTATGGTTCATTTAACCAAATTATTGTCATCGACAACCAATACACAACGAAGAACAACCATAATATGGTTGTGGCTTCTTGATGGAGGACTAATTTAACAAAAATATGGTTATCGGTAACAATAATATGGTAAAATTAAACATAATATGTTGAAAATTTTCTTTAAAAATAGTTTTTTTGGAGGTGACCATATTTAAACATGTTTTTTCTCGGCGTGTACAAAGTACGCACATATGTATGTACATACCTGCATAATATGCATTGCATAACTACATATACATATGTGGTTCCCATATTGTAAACTAAAGAAATGTTAAAACAATTTTGGAGACTGTGTAATAGGGTTATAAGTTTTTTAATTTTTGGCAAATATATGTCTCACAAGGTAAAATCGTGTAGGGCATGGAAAAATATTAAGAATTGCATTTTTAGTTTTTTGCTATTGTTAAAAAAGTACACCCGCTAAGTTCCATGAAGTTTTTAATTAAAATGTTTTTTTTTTTACTGAAATTATTTAATATTTATTTTAAAATACTTTACATTTCATGTCATTTTGTCAAGAAAATTCCTCAAAAGTTTACTTAACTGACTTCTTTGTTGGGTACATATTAAATCTTTCAATAATAATAAGAAAAAAAATTAAAACATCGATGTATCGTGTTTGTACCGATGTTTTTTAACAACGATACTTATCGTGGAAACATCGATGTTTTTAAATATCGATGTTTTTCGGAACGATGTTGCATCTACTATATTATTGACTAATCTTCACGAAATTTGAGTCTGATTTTTAGTCCTAAAAAACCTTGACGTACTAAATTTAATGGCAATGGCAATATTCATTAAGGTTTTAAGCGTAATTAACTGTTTTTCCGGAGCAGGATTTATATGGGGCCCAGGGTAAATTATGAACCGATCTTCATGAAATGTAACACTATGATTTCCAGTCATATAAAACGAATGTTATATGTATGTTATATCATTCCGTGTATTATTCCACCATTTATGTTGGTTTTTGTAACAAAATTATCAAATTTTTAAGGATGGTGGTTCCACATTTTGAGTCATAGCTCTGATCCTACTAAACCGATTTTGCTGGGTTTCAATCCCCAACTGCTTAGGATAAGTACAAGCAACTTGACACCAAGTTAGTTTTTTTCTTTTAAGTCTTTCGAAAGTGAGCACGTTTTCAACAGACGGACAGACGGAACGACTGACGGACATGGCTTAATCAGCTTAGCATTACTCAAGGTGTCGGAATATATATACTTTACGGGGTCTTAGATGTATAATAAAAAAGTTTCACACGAAATGACAAACTTAGTATACCCTCATTCACCCCTTGTGTTGGTGGAGGGTATAAAAACAATAACAGCTCATCATGACAGGATTGTATTTCTAAAATATGCGTAAGAGTTGTGTGATACTGTTAAGTACCCTTTAACAATATAAATGATTATTTCAATTAAAAAATTCACGTACGAAGTTAAAAGTGATTATATTAATCCCTTAAATGGAAGTAGGTAATTGCCGAAATTTTACCGAACGCAAGAGATGCTTGAAATGACATATTTTTATTTCGCAATCAGTCATCAAATTTTTTTTTAGCAGAGCGAAAAAAATTGAGTGCTTCCAAGTGCGAATTCACCATATGTGACGCGCAAAATAGAAAGGGACCTAAGGGTTTTGTTCAGAAGGGCCATTTTAAAGATTTAACTACGTGTATCTTTGGTGTACCATCACTGAGCGTGTTGGTATTGGTCTCATTTGAAAGTGACACATCTCATGACGTCAGGAACGTTTTAGTCAACCCTGAAAACGCGCGTAAGTCGTCCCTACCTCTTGTTTTGTGTCGTTATTTTTTACTGTTCCCTTTACCTTACTGGTCCCTTTCTCTATGCGCGTTCACATATAAAAATCATGAGACTTGTAGCAGGTTTGTAAGAGGCAATTGAGCTTCTCTGCATTACAAAATTGCAAAAAATAAATTGAATCGTACGTTTTATGATTTCTTTCCTTGAATTATAAACCAAGCTGAGTTAAAGTATGAATCAAACAGACTTAGATGGTATGAGTTTGATATCGACATATACTTATAAATCAATGTCGTTGTGAGTATGAGTACATCAGAGTAGTTAAATTAAGTATTTACTCTGATGCGTTAAAACGGCAAATAGATGAGCTGATTGAGTTGAATCAGTTGTACGTTTTATGATTTCTTTCCTTAAATTATAAACCGAGCTGAGTTTAAGTATGAATCAAACAGACTTTAGATGGTATGAGTTTGATATCGACATATACTTTTAAATCAATGTCGTTCTGAGTCTGACTACATCAGAGTAGTTGAATTAAGTATTTACTCTGATGCGTTAAAACGGCAAATAGATGAGCTGATTGAGTTGAATCAGTTGTACGTTTTATGATTTTTTTCCTTTAATTATAAACCGAGCTGAGTTTAAGTATGAATCAAACAGACTTTAGATGGTATGAGTTTGATATCGACATATACGTATAAATCAATGTCGTTGTGAGTATGAGTACATCAGAGTAGTTAAATTTTTATATCGTCGCTCATATTTAAAATTTCATGAGTGACTATGAGTAGCGAAAAAACGATTCATTGCAGATCTCTGGTATCTACTTAATCAATAAACTGGATTTCAAGGAAATAATTTTATAATGCAAATACTATTTGAAAATTGCCATTGGAATTATTAAAATTTACACTGCAGCAAAACTAAAACTCAACAATATTCCTAAAAATCTAGGCCTTTATATTCCTTTTGAAAATACACGCCCATTTTATGTGTATAATCTAATCTAATCATATAAATCTTTCATACTAATGGATTACATTAGAAAATCATATAAATATTTATTCCAATAGTGAGGTTTTTTTTATCAAATAGCTAAACTAAATATAATTAACTTGTAATCATAGTTATTGTGGCTATAAAGTCATTTAACATTTTTCAGACTATTTATGATTGCAATGGCATTTTTAAGGTTCTTCAAGTTCAAATATTTTTGAGATTATTGACTGCTACTTCTTCAATTGATATGTTTGAGACATAAAGTAAAATATTGATTAACACGTAAAAAGCTATAAATGTAAAAAAAAAAAAGTATTATCAAAGTTGTTTTTGGGAATACAATTATTTATTAAGATTTTATTTGTTGTGCTTAATTCCCTATTTTGATAATTGTTAAAAAAAAAATACTAAAATTTATTGTTGGAGGATAAGCTGTTCATATGCGCATTTCACTGGTTGCTTAGGCCCGATCACTAGGAAACGTTCTCCTGATTTCTTGTGAAAACAATAAAAGCCATTTGTTTTTGTTTTTAATTTTGTTTTTTTTTCTTCGCCAACTTACAACTACAAAAATTGTAGTGGGGAATGTAAGAAAAGATAAGCTCACTGTATTATTGCTGGTATTTTGTTTAAGCTTTGATAGCGTTGCAAAGAAGACTTTTTGAGTGTTTGTAGGTAATTCTCATTTCCTCTGTAGTCTTGTTTGCAGATAGCTTTGGCTTTTCTAAAATTAATTAAGAGAACGTTTCCTGATGATCTGGCCTAAGCAACCAGTGAAATGCGCATATGAACAGCTTATCCTCCAACAATAAATTTCAGTATTTTTTATCAATTAATAAAAAAAGGGAATTAAGCACAACAAATAAAATGTTAAAAAAAAACATTTAAAAAAATGTTTGCTTTACAAATACTTCTATAGAAAGTTTTGCTTTAAACGAATTTCTATAAAAAAAAAATTACCTTGTCCCACCAAAAATGTTTACAGAACAAAATTTTTTTCAGAAAACAAGTTTTTAATAGAAAAAAATTCAAATTTCTGTATAAAATACTAAAAATAAAAACATTTTTTTTTCCAATAAGATTTTCTGTAAGGAATTCTTTGTCTTTAACAAGATTTTTAATAAAAAAATCTTTGTCTTTAACAAGATTTTCTACAGCAGAGTTTGTCTCAAACAAGTTTTTTATAGAAGAGTTTCTCAAAAAAAAATTACAATAACAATTTCGCAAAGCAAATGAATTTTATTATAGATAATATTGGGTACGTTCGTAAATGTATCACTTCGCTGCATCGGAAAGGAAACTTTTTTTAATGCTGATAAAAAATTATTATAATTTTTTTTTTATTGTGTGACTATTATTTTTGTGGAGTATTTGGCAAGTTTTTGGTCCAAATCTACTTGATTGATATTGTATATATTTTCGCTTTGTACTCGCAAACACACATTTAAAAACGTATTAGAATTGTGAAAATTGTAAAATAGTGAATAAATTATTTAATAATACCGAATAAAAGGATATATGAAAATATATTTGTTATTTTATTAAATTTAGGTAGCCCTTTTAAATAAGAAATATTTATTCCATATTTATTTTAACTGTAAATTTTGAGTGGTCGAATTTCGGCCACCTTGCGGTCCTAGTATATATAAATATTTGAAATCACTGACTCAGCGCAGTGATGCATTTGCGAACGTACCCATTTTCCCACAAACGGCTTGAAATAGATATTTTGCCACAAATAAGATTTCATATAGAAAATAATGACATAAAAAAGACTTGTCTGTGTTTACACTAAGGAAATTTTCTTTCAGAAAGTCTAAGGCCCTAATCATGTAAAACGCAACGCAACGCCACAAAAATAACACTGAAAGCACAAAAAATGTCATAAATATTTTGTAATTTCGTTGTTGCTTTCTAGAGAAATTCATGTACCGTTTTAAAATTTTCAACGCCACAGTCTATGCAGCGTTTAAAATTTTAAAACGCAATGTGAATTTCTGTAGGAAGCAACAATAAAATTAATATATATTTATGACATTGTTTTTGCTTTCAATGTAATTATTTGGCGTTGCGTTGCGTTTTACATGATTACGACCTAAGTTTATTGGTGAAAGGGAAGAGAAGAATATCATGTTCTCTTCCCCCCCTTACCAATAAAATCAGACTTTCTGAAAAAAAAAAAACTTTCATGGTGTGAACCCAGACTTTATTCATTCCTCTAGGGCGGCTACCAATAAACTCAGACTCTCTGAAAGAAAACTTTCATAGTGTCAACCCAGACGTTTTACATTCCTCTAGGACTGCAACAAGATCATGTTATCTACTTCTATCATACCAATAAGTCTTCATTCCCTCCCATGAACTGTTTAGTTTCCATATTTCCATTAGGATTGTTCGGCGCGATGTGCTCTTAAGTCATTCACGTCGTCTACTGCCTTGGGGGTTCCAGTCAAGCGCTGTTCTATATATGTATACTTTGGTGAAGCTTTCGGTGCGTCTATTCAATCCTCATCCATTTCCTTTTTTAGTAGGCCTTGCAATAGAATCTTGTTTATTCTGATCCACAGTGAATATTATCCCACAAGAAAGATTATTTATTATTTATTTATTTTTCTATCAAAAAAAATTTTCCCCAACAAGATGTTTCTATAGAAAATATTGCTTTTAAACAAGATATTCTGAAAAAAAAACTTCTCAATTAAATTTGTCTATGAAAAATATTGCAACCAAAATATTTTTCTATAGAACTTTTTGTCTCAAGCAATACACAGTGCAACAACCAAAATCCGAATGGGATGAAGCCAATTGCAAATGAAAAGTGGCATTATCCGTAACAAAACTTTTAAGGGTTTTTTAGTTCAGGGCGAGATTTTTTTACAAGCATTTGAAGTTGTGGTGATTTTGGAACGCTGTCTTACAAGAAAAGATCATTGAAACTTTTATTTGATTAATAAATGCCTTTTTATTTTTTTTATCCTGGAAGTTGTGATATCTTACTTTTGGGGTCGAGGAATTTATTTTTACCTTAAACTCACGCTAGATGGCGCTGTCATACAAATAGTGCTATTTCTTGTAGATTTTCATAGAAAAAAAATGTATTTACTTTTTTTGGCAGAATACTCAGTTTTTGATGTTGGCTTCATTGTAAAACATATTTCTAATGATATAACGAAGTACCTTTTTTTATTCGTAGTACGTTACATTTACAAAAAATTAAATTTTTATGAATTTTTTTTTATTTTTAAGAAACTGTTTTCCCTCAACAAAATTTTTTATAGAAAATGTTTCCCTTCAACAAGATTTTAAAAATATTGTCCTCAATATCATTTATCAGTAGAAGATATTGTCCCTAAATATTGTTCTAGATAACTTATTGTCCCAAACAGTATTAGCTGCCAATATTATCTTAAAACATATCCCAGAGGTGATTGTGCTAGAATACCTCATACTCTTTAACAATTTGAGGGCAATTAGCTTACTTCCGAATATAAGCAAGATATTTGAGGCATGTATTAACAACTATATAGTAGAACTTTGCAAAAAGAATGGTCTAGGTAATGATAGGCAATTTGGATTCAATTATAGATACTCTACGGTCCACGCAATACATTTATTACTTTCTGATATTTACTGGAACCTAAACAGACCGATGTGCAGAGGAGCTTGTCTGATTGATTTCGAGAAAGCATTCAATAGTATATGGATCCCCGGATTAATATATAAATTATTAAAATACAAATATCCTATATACCTTATTATACTTGTAAACAATATGATAAATAACAAATCCTTTATAGTCTGTGATAAAAACAGTTCCAGTACAAAAAAAATTTACTATTGCAAATGGTTTACAACAAGGATGGTTAATTCCCCAATTCTTTTTAATTTATTTATACACGATCTCTTAAACGAAATTGATAATATTATAGGACTTGCGGATGACATCATTATTTAAGGCCGTTTTACATAACCCACAAGTCTTAAGTATTTGGACGAAAATGCTTCCCTGATCTAAAAATTGCTTAAAAATTTTTAAAAAGCAATAACAACTTATCATGACCGGGTTGTATTTTCCTCAAAATACGTAAGACTTGTGTGATAGTGTAAAGTGCCCTTTATCATTCAGATAATAATATTACAAACATTAATGAAAACCTTGAACAGTTCTTTAACAGTTCTTACATAAATATGCTACTGATTGGCAAATGAAGATTAACACCAATAAATGTGAGGCTATACTTTTTCGACCTCCTGTAGGAAAATGTAATAATAACATTAAAAAGAATTGGAAATCCTTTGGTATTAAGTCCAATGACAATGTAAATATACCAAACAGGGATATGGTGAGGTACTTAGGAGTTCATTTTGATAAATTCCTGTATTTTGATAAACACATTAACATACAAATTACTAAGGCCAGAAATGCTCTTTTTAAATATAAGAAACTATTTTTTTTTTCGAAAAACATTAAACCAGAGGTTAAGATAATTATGTATCAATGCCTAATTCGTCCCATTTTAACATATGGCTGCCAAATATGGTTCAATATTTCTCCCTCATACATGAAGAAATATAGAATCTTTGAAAGAAAATGTTTGAGAGCCTGTATGGCAATATATAGGTCTCCAGATAGCAATTATACTAAATACATTTCGAATAAGAAGTTGTATAATGAGGCAAAAGTAAGCAGAATTGGCAATTTTTTTTGTATGTTATAAGGAATCATATACTAAGATGTATTGAATACAATGACAATAATTTAATTATGGCATCTTACTACGTTAATAAAGAATACATTATAAAATGTCTAAATTCTGGATATGTACCACCTGAGGCCTTCTTATACCCCGATAGTAATGGCTTCATGCAAAATGAAAGTGGCGTCCCTATATTTTACCACATTTATAGAACATCCAATATTAAATCCATACATAGTAGAGATCTGCATTTGTGAGATTAAACGACACATGAATTCACATACCAGACTAGCCAGTGGTGTGTTGTGTGTGATTTTAGAAGCATACACAATTTATTGTGTGTAAGAAATAACCTATGTGTGCAAAGCGTTCAATTATTTATGTGAGTGTTGTGAGAAAAAATTTTCAATTGTTTTCAATTCCCGCTTTCCCGGGATCTAATTCCGGGATTCCCGTAAATTTTGAAGAACATCTTTTTTCAAACTTTAGTAAATCTATGTCGGACTGGTGTCTAGAATGTGTTATTAGTAGTTTAATCCAACTTAATTTTACCACAATATTTAAATTTGCTACAGTTTAAGGCTTATTAAGCTAATTTTTGAGAATGGGCCTTATATAGGGCCTATGATAAATTATAGACATATCATCCAAAATTTATTTTTCTTGTCTTAGCAAAATAAAGTGTAAATTTTACAATAATATTATACGGTTTTGCGGTTAAGGGCGTAGTAAAGTGTAAATTGCACCACAAAAGCAGTATTCGTTACGCTTTTAGCCATAATTACATGATTTACGAGATTAACATGGAGCAGTAGGTAAATTATGGACCGATATTCACGAAATTTGGTGCCTTATAAAACGAATTTGTTGAAATTTAATGACAATAGGTGCATTTCGCCACAAATTTATGTTAGTTTTTGTTGAGTTTTTAGGGATTTAGTTCCAAATTTAAGTGCATTACTCTTTTCCTACTGAAGCCATTCTGCTGGAATTAAGCCTAGAAGATCTAGGAAGAATTTGACACCCATATGGCGAAATCAGCTTAGAATAAACGAAGGACTCACAATACAAATGCTTTATGGGACCCTAGATGAATATTAAAAAAGATTCAAATGGAATGGCAAACTTAGTATACATTCATACACCACTGCTGATTAAGGCTTATAAAATTGTAAAAAAAATATGTTATTAAATATATGTAGCAAATAAATTTTCGTTTCAGAATTCCTACTTCGTAATGTTATGCTTTCAGTTCCTTATCGCCCTTCCAGAAATTTTATTCCACTAACGGCCAATTTCACCAAGTTCAGTTATAATTAACTACCAGTTATAACTGTCGAAAACATATTATTAGCTGGAAGTTAAGGTAACAGTTAAGTTTTAACTGAACTTGATGAAATTAACTGTAAGACTTCAATTCTTTCATTCTAATTATGCAAATGAGCTCTGAATTTGATAATGTATATTGATTTCTATGATCCTATTGACATAAAAATAACCTCTTAAGTATATTAAAATAATTTAAATATTCAATTGTTTACATTTTTGTTATATAATAGATACTAGACGTTATTATTTAAGGCGTAATGGTCAGTAAAATATATTAGTTTCATTGCAGAAATAAGTAAAGAAATAAATAAAAATTTTGGGCGAGAATCCCGGGAAATTGATTTTTATTTCCCAAAAAGTGCGGGAATAAAAATCTCTATTTGGGTGCCAAACACTCCATATTCGTAAATGGCAAACCTTTTACTTAAAAAACGACAGCTACAATCCTTGCCAGACCGGCGGTTTTGAAACCATTAAGTGGATAACCCTGTACATGTTTAAATAAAATATTGCATGTTGTACAATTAAATTTTGCTCTTAGCATTTAAACCATTTTCATAAATTCTATTTTCTTTTCTAATTTGGGACTTTTTTTTAATACTTAATACCGGATGTTGATGAACAAACATCTGCTCACACTGACGTATATCTTGTAAAATTGTAAAAGGAAAAAAAAATTTAAACAAAAATTCATGAAATAATTATCGCGAAAACTATAAAAAGAGATGTATTTAAGAGGACTATTAGGAATATGATGGTTCGTCTCTTCCAAAAATCTTGGACGATGGGGAAACAATCCAATGAGGTCATATTCGGATTCAGAAGGTCGTTTTACTTAAGGATCTGCTGAAACGGTCTCAGGGCGGATTTTCATACAGTAGTGTAATTTTTCCATGTTACCATATTCTAATATATATATAGCATATATGTATTAGAGGTCTGCACTAATGTACATATTTGCTAGCCAAACGATTGTTGTGTGTGTATTTGATATTGAAATCAAATGTGTAAAAAATGAGAGCTAGTCACGCTCAATCATTTTAACTGAGAGATCAACACAACACCGTTCATGAAAAAGTACTAAAAAAAGTATAGTAATCAACTTACCACTCAAAACCTCAGATTTGAGACTGGAATTTTTTTCTAAAGATAAAAAATATTATTCCTAACTTAAATGTTAACAAATATTGGTGGCTCACCGAATAATTTTTCTCTTTTTCTTTTTATTACCTGACCTTTTTTTTAACCTTTGCGATATAAAAGTAAAGTTTTTTCCCATTTTTTTCCTTACATTAATACTTTATATAATTTATACGTATAATAACATAAATAAATATATATTATCAAAATAATAACAACATAATTAGTATACTTGAGATCCCGTTCTTCGGACAGTGCTATATCTAAGTTATATGTAATACTTTTTGTTTATTATAGTAAAAATATGTTATATGAAAATGTTTAAATAAACGTTATAAAAAAAAAAAAACAGTATTAGCTTTGCCCAAAAAGATTTTTTTTATAGAAATATCCCTTACAAGATATTTCGATTGTCCCTAAAATTTTATCCCCCAACAAAATTTACCAATAGTAAATAAGGTCATCAACAATATTTTTTCTTAAAAAAATTTCTTGTCCCCATCTATTTTTTTTTTTTTTTTTTTTTGTTCAATATTTATTGTTGACCTGCCGCGATTACATTGTTCTAGAAATTGACTCTTTTTTGAGACAAGCAGGGGACCTAACATTTTAACCTAATTCGGTACGCTGAATCCAGCGGTGCCAGCCGTTTTTTTTTTAAGGTTAGCTCTTGCTTTCGAGATATACCGTTATTTCGAAAATGGAGAAGGTTTCACAACATATGCTCGCGTAACTCAGAAACAGTTTAGTTTATTGAACAAACTAAAAATTTACGCAATAAAATTTCCTTTCAGAAAAGTTCAACTTTTTCTAATATACACAGTCGTTTTAGAATCAAATTTTTTTTATTTTTTGGCAAAAAACAAATGCAGCCCAATTTTAAATATTCCCGGGGAAATGAGTTCCCTGGGAATAAGTTTTTCCCGGGAATATAACCCCCCTATTCTAAACAGACGGGGAGAATAGTATTATGGGAAAGGGATAATGTTTAGTGTATCATTTCGGATGGTAGCTGAAGAAGCAGAAAATCAACAACTGTTAAAAAACGAGCAAAGGGTTGCTAGGAGACAGTTGCGTGATAATGCAAACCCACTTTTTAATTTTAGTAATGATAACTTCTTAGCCTTTAAAATGTTTGGAAAATATTACAGGGTTAATAAGCCAGCCTTTAGGTATCTACTGGTCGTATTAACGTCCAACTGTCAGTGCAACTTTACGTTTCTTTGCCGAAGGGGGTTACCAAACAGTGTTCCTAGCCTAATATAGCCTGAGCAAAGTCTTAACAGAAGTCATTGCAATATTTGAAGCGTGTTTATGCACAAAGTGGATTAGTTTTCCTAAAACTCAAGAAGAAAAACGTTAAATTTCTTAAGCTATGTATGTAAACCATGGCATTTCTAGTGTTACAGGATGCGTTGAAGGGACATTAGAAGAACAGCCTAATCCAACGGTATTGGCTCCTCCTTCAACGGACTCCTTCATCTCAATCAAATTAAAACTGCCTCTTCAATTCCAGAAAACCGAACATACTTTTTTTGATCAGACCATACCTGCAAAAAATCATTAATGTATACCATCAAGGACAAAATACATTAACATACCTTCTTCTACTCTGAAATTTTTTTTTGCGGTGGGCCTGCTGAGTTCAACTCCGCCTCCAAATTGCGCAGAAAACGGTTTAACTCGTCTCTACTCACTTTAAACATGCCACGAGCAATATCTGGATGGGTTTCCATTTCGTTCAAAAGGATCTCAAACTGTTTTTTATTTGTTATTTTTGACCTGAAAATAAAGAATGCAGTGATATTAATTAATTTATAAAAAAAAACTAAAGAACTTACATTTTTTAGCACCACTCCCTTGCAAATTTTTTGGCGGAATTATTTTTAAAATTTGTCATCACATTCTCCCTTTAATTGACATTCGTAATACCTACTTTTTCCCCGGGGAAAAGTTTCCCATTTTCGAAGTCTGTTTAGAATAAGGGAAAAGGGAGAACTTTCGCCCGGAGATTTTATTTATAATAGGGGAACAGACAAAAAGGGAATAAATTCCCGGAGAATTGTTTTTTATAAGTGGGCTGATAATTTTTTTAGCAAAATTTCGAACTTTTAATTTGTTAAAAATTCATAAAACTTGGAAAATGCAGCTATGCTTCAAATTTTTCTAGACGTATAAAAACGAAGTTGCAAACAAAACAAGCCATAAATGATTAAAATCTGTTTACAACTTCTGATTTTATTTACAAAAGACGAAAAATTTTAATCAAATCTAAGAATTTCATAAAACGCTATATTTGTATTTGAGACCCCCTAAGAAGTGGTGATAAGGGGTAAGTATGTTTTGGGAAAATGTTAAGGGCAAAAACTAACTGAGGTCGGTCATACATTTTTTACCTCTATTGAACATTTTTGTATGGGAGCCCCCTTAAGGAATGGAGATAGCGCGTAGGTATGTTTGAAATAAATGATGTAGATAAAAAATAAAGTGGGGATGACCATACATTGACCTATCTAGGAGCATCATACGCGCTGCAGGGGCCAAATTTTTAAATTTCAACCATACAAATATGGCGGTTTAATGTAATTCTTAAATTTGGGCCCTTCAGCGCGATTTTTTTTTAAATGTTTTTTCCTCAACAAGAGCTTTCTATTATAAAAAAAAAATGCCTTAAACAAGGCTTTGAAACTAGCCCAGGAAAAACTTTTTGAATATTGGTAATAGGTCGTAGTTATTTCATACGTTACGTGGTAAGTAGTTGTCATTACAATTGTCATTATTCTGAAAACCTCAATAAGTACTTGCTAGTAATGACCTCAGTAAGTACTTTTCACTACTATTATTTTCAGTTATGAATATTTTCTTACTAATAATCAGCTAAATAACTACTTATTAGTTGTCTTATTTTCAGTACTGAATATTTACTTACTAGTAACTAGCTCCATAACTACTTATTAGGTCTATTTACTAGCTCCAATTAAGTAAAAACTAGTTCTTTTTTGGCTTCTAGTAAGTATATTGTAAGTACTTACAATTCAACTTACTGGTAGTTAAATAATAAGTAGATATTTTGTGACTTATAGTAAGTGAATTGTAACTACTGAATTCTGAGGACAACTCGAACAAAAATAAGTAGTTATTCAGCCGAAAAATAAGTAGTGTTTATATTTCTCCAACATTCCTTGCTAACTTACCAGGTAAGTAAAGTTTTTGCTGGGAGTGTCCTCAAAAAGATTTATCTATAAGAAATATTGTCACAACAAGATTTTTTTTTTCAACTTGTTTCGAAACAAGGTTTTATATAGAAATATAAAAAAAAACCCAAGAATTTTTTATACAATCAAAAAAGTTTTTAAAAAACTATTTTGTCGCAAATAAGATGAGCAATAGAAAATATTAATCATCAGAAATTTTTGTTAAAAAAAATTTATTTTAAAGAAAATTTCCTCCCAAAAAAGTGTTCTCTGAAAAGACCTTTTTCCCATCATAGACATGACTTCACCTGTTTATAAAAATTATGAAACTAAATTTTTGCTTCGTGAATTGCAAAAAATTCGTAAATATGCTGCAAAGTGCTTTTTTTTATTTTCAAAAATGCTTTCTACTATAGTTTCCTATAGACAGGCTATTTTAATTGTTTGCGAAATATGCAAAACTTGTTTTGAGAAAAAAAGTTTGAAAAACTTTCCCTGTTAAACGCTGTTGTTCACGGTACCGAGCAAACATACTGTTTAATCAAAGAGATCCCATTGGCTTATCGCTACGCAAAAATAATCAGTGCGATTTAAGTTAATTGGTTAAAAGAAAAAAAATGTCAAGTTTTTAGCGATAAATTGAAATTGATTATATTTATGCTGACTACCACCCGTATAACCTTCTTAGCGGAAAGGTATATAAAGAAGTGCTTGGTCAAGAAAGGTCTTAGTATTTTTTGAGCAAAATGAAATTGTTGTTTATTCTAGCAGTTGGCTGTTTATCCGGTAAATACTTAAAAGAAATTTAGAAAAAAAATCATCTTTTTTACAATAAATTCTAATAATTTGTTCCTCTAGTATCTGCTTCAAATTTTGATGAGGATGAATCCCGCAAACACGGTGAAAATGGCTGGTATGTGCCCAGTGAAGATGGCTCTTTCGATTGGGTCGATATGAAAGAAGCTGAATTGTATATGGAAGCCATGGAAAACATTGATAGTTTTGGATTGACAACTACACCTGTTAGTTATTACTTGTTTACTAAATCGAATCCTAAAAAGAGCAAAAAGATAACCGCTACAAAAAAGTCAATTGATGCCTCCAATTTTAATCCAGATCATCCCACCAGAATTATTATTCATGGTTTTATTCAAAGCCGTTTGTCTGGCATGAACAAGGACATCCGTGATGCCTGGCTAAGTTTGGGCGAATACAACATTATCGTAGTCGATTGGGCTCGTGCCCGTTCTGTGGATTATGCCACCTCCGTTCTGGCTGTACCCACTGTTGGCAAGAAAGTAGCCAGTATGATTGATTTCTTGGCAAATAACTACGGCATGTCTTTGGAAACTTTATATGTCATTGGCCACAGTTTGGGTGCACATGTGGCTGGTTATGCTGGCAAGAATGTTAAGGCCGGTCAAATTCATACAATCATTGGCTTAGATCCCGCCTCACCCCTATTTAACTTTGATAAGCCTAAAAAGCGTTTGGCATTCACTGATGCTTTCTATGTAGAATCCATTCAGACTAATGGTGGTGGATTGGGTTTCTTGAAACCCATCGGTAAGGGAGCTTTCTATCCTAACGGTGGCCAATCTCAACCTGGATGTCCTTTGGATGTGGCTGGTATTTGTGCCCATAGTCGCTCTGTGACCTACTATGCCGAAGCTGTTGTTAAAGACAATTTTTCCACTGTGAAATGCGAGAATTATAAAGATGCTGTTGCGAAGGATTGTGGCGCGACTTATAGCTCTGTTCGGATGGGTGCTGATAAAAATTCTTTTATGGTTTCTGGTGAATTCTATGTACCTGTTAACAAAAAAGCTCCTTTTGGTGTTTTTGGATTTTGAATAATTAAGTTACTTCATAAGTTTTTAGAAAATAGTCACGATGTGAAATCTGGTAATGCGTTTTATTCATTTAATAAACAACTTTTAAAATCAAATTTTTTAATAGATAAAACATTTTAATGAAAAGATTTTCTTTGTTGTGCTTCATTCCCTATTTTTATAATTGATAAAACTACTGAAATTTATTTTTGGAGGATAAGCTTTTCCTATGCGCATTTCATTGGTTGCTTAGGCCAGATCATCAGGAAACGTTCTCCTAAATAATTTTAGAAAAGCCAAAGCTATTAGCAAACAATACTACAGAGGGAATGAGAATTACCTACACTCAAAAAGTCTTATTTGCAACGATATCAAAACTTAAACAAAATGGTTGTGAACTTTATTAAAACTGCGATTCGTTAAGTAAGAAAACACTAAATGCATCATATAACAATATTGTTAGATATGTTTGTTGACTGAAACGCTTTTCTAGAATTTCACGATTTTCAAAGAAAATATACAATATGTATATCATTTGATAACCTGTTAAAGTGCCGTTCGTTAGTTTTACTACACAAGATTATATACACAGAGCAGCCGAATTACCTGATCAAAAAGGGGGGAAAAGATAAACAGTATTCCACATCTTGATGAGAAACACTTTTTAATTAACACTAATAGTCTCTGGAGCCATTTACCTCATAATTTTCAAACGACAAGGAATTCAAAGCTCTTTAAATGTCAGATTTTTAAGCATTTTTCGTAACAAATATAATTTATTTTTATTTAAATATTAAACTTTGTTAACCCTTTCTATTATTTTTGTTGCCATTTTATTTTTGATTTTAATAATTAGAAATTCTTAGAATAAAATTGTTAAAACAACCTTTTAAATTTCTTTTTATATTTAACCAGTGATGGAAAATTCAGTACTATGGTACTATTTTCAGTACTTTTTCCTTTCAAAAATACCACGGTACCCCCACGTCCGTTTTAGTACTCTTTTCTTGTTATACTTCTTTGCTTAGAAATTTAGCGTTGCTATTTTTTTTAACATTGACAACCAGGGCTGTGGAGTCGTCACCAAAATGTACTTACTCCGACTCCAACCGCTTAAATTTCAACTCCGACTCCTAATCTTACCTTAATGCCAAATGTATATGAGACTGGTCCTTATTTGACTTTAAACTCTTTTTTTTAACGCAGTACCTTTTAGATTGTTAAATATAGGAAGAAAATTATTCCGTAAAAATTTCGAATCAATATTTTAAATATTCCATCGCCAATTTCGAAGTATTTTTATTTTGGAAAATATTTTTCTCAAACGTCTTAATTTACATATGTACATACATATTTTTAAACAATTTCTTATTCAAATTTTTATTACTTATTCGTTTGTCACATTAATAATTTAATATTATTTAAAAAAAAAAAAATTTTATGATATATACTTATATTAAATTCCTCTCTTCATTAGGGTAATTTATTGAAAATAAAACAAGATGAATCAAAACTTGTATTAAAAATCATAAACGATTCAATTAACCACAAGGAAACTAATTATTGTAAAGCTATGGCACGAGTTCTATGTTTAACAATTTAAATATCCTTCAGGCTGTGAACAAATTTCAATATAAAAAAAAACCTAAAAATTAACTTTGGTATTCAAGAAAAATTCTTGATAAAAGTACTAAAAAACACAAGTAAGGAAGAGGCGTAAATAAATTGAAAACTTGTTTATCAATTACAACGGATTTCGATCCACCTAAAAATTGCGTTGGTTAAAATATTGATGTTTGACTATAGACTGACAGCCGTCGTAGTAGCGGAAAGGGTGAAACTGCAAAAACTCTGATGAAGAGAATGCTGTTATTCTCGAAACATGTGAATTCGGCCCGAGTTCGATCCCCAGCTCAGTCAAAAATAAAAATGATCAATAAAATTTTAACTCATTTTGTGTTGTGAAATTCCTTTCTTCATTAGAATAATTTAATGAAAATTTAATTCGAGGAACTTAAGTCTGATTAAAAAAATTAAAATTTGGTTTAAAATCCATAAACAGTTCAATTAACACCAAGAAAACATAAATTCATTTTTATTAATCAAATATTTAGCATCATTTTTTTTATAAAAATTCAGAAGATTATCATATTGTAAGAAAATTTAAATATTTTTTTGTTTTAATCTTAGCCGATTTTTTTCATTTTACGATAGTTTTGGCAAATTCTTATCAAAAGGTTATGGCAACAAGCTTGTTGATAATTTTAATGTCAGATATCTTCATCTGAAGAAGAGACACTGCAGCACTCACCCAATCAGATGAGCAATAAACACCATCATATGTGAACAGAAACCGTGATGACTAAATCTTTTGTGTTTGGCACTGGCAGGCCATAAAGTAAATATTAGGATAAGATTTGAATAATTATTGTTAGTTCATATTTAATATATGAATATTCAATAAACAAATTCTGAAAAAAAAAAAAAAAAAAAAAAAGAATTTTGCTGTTGAAAATTATGTATTTTAGTTTTTTATTTTTAAATTTATTTTCAAAAAAAAAAAAAAATTTATGTTTGAAAAAAGTACCAAAATGTTGAAAAAAGTATTTTTTTGCTTGGTGGTCAGTACCATATTAAATTTTCAATTTTCCATCAATGTATTTAACATAACAAATGCTAAATATGCCTGCAACAACTTGTTCAAATTTTAAGTATGGATTTGTTACTTTGTTATTTATGTCATTTATTGTATAATTTATTCCTTATAGCTAATTAATTATTTTTTTCCTTATTAGGTACTATGTATGTATTAATAAACAATACGTATCCAATGCTGTTAAAGGGACTGGGTCTTACAGCATTTGCGTGCTAAATAAATAAATAAATAAATACCAACAATAAAAGAGTGAGTTTATCTTTTCATACATTCCCCACTACAATTAGTGGAAATTCTCCCAACATTTATTGTATTTGTAAGTGGGTTAAGAAAAAACGAAATTAAAAACAAAAACAAATAGCTGTTATTGTTTTCACAATAAATCAGGAGAACGTTTCCTGGTGATCTGGCCTAAGCAACCAGTGAAATGCGCATAGGAACAGCTTATTCTTTAACAATAAATTTCAGGTATTTTTATCAATTATAAAAATTGGGAATTAAGCCCAACAAATAAAATCTTTGAATAAATAATTGTATTCCCTAAAACAATTTTGATAATAAATTTTTGCAAGTGCACGTGCATAAAACACTGAACTGGCAAAATGTTTTATTTTGATTTCTTGCGAAAACAATAAAAGCAATTTGTTTTTGTTTTTAATTTGTTTTCTCTTTACCCATTAACAACTACAATAAATGTTGGGAGAGTTCCAAGAACATGAACAAATTAATACCGTTGCTCTGCCGGCGTTATGTTCATGTCTTGTAAAAATCGATAGCGCATGGAGACGTGGTGTTGCCAAAGATCAATATTGTCAATTTAGCCATTAAGTGGCTAGATTTAGCCATTTTTCACCTTGTTTAGCCAATAAAAATGAGTTTAGCCATTTTTTTGCCATTTCCCAACTTGTTTAGCCATTAAAATTTTTTCCGTTTTTTAAATGCTTTTCTTTAGCTTCACTTCGGAAAATCAAATCTTGTAACGTTAATTTAACCGCCTTTTAATCAATGCAAATGGATGAAACTTAACAGGCATTCATACTCCCGATGACAATACACGAATACATGGGCGTATCTAGGATGAAATTTAGGGGGGGGGGGCAAAATTTTTTATCAGTTATTATAAAAAAAGGGAATTAAGCACAACAAATAAAATCTTTTAATAAATAATTGTATTTCCAAAAACAACTTTTTTTTTTTTTTATTTATTTATTAAGTTTATTTTCAATTTAATTCATTACAATAGGTGGCCTCAGCGTCCAGTGGCATTTTTGAGGCGAGTTGGCAAAATTAATTTACAATTAATTTTAATATACATACATACATATCAAAAGAAAAAAAAAAAAAAAAGAAAAAAGTGATATATTTAATAAGAAATAAATAAAGTTTACCCTAGAAGCTCATCTACATGTTCCAAAATGGGTTTTTTCAGTAATTTTTTAAATATTGAAATTCTATTTGCGTTTTTTATCTCTTGTGGCAAATAATTATACTCACGGCTACCCACGAACTCAACACGCTGCTTAGTTGTTTCCAATCTGCATCGGGCTATTCTTAAATTTTGACTATTTCTAGTAATAATTACATTTTGATTTGGTAAAAATTTAATGGTGTGATGTCCAATGTTATTCAAGCATTTGAATACGTATAACAAAAGTTGCATTTTGTAAATACCAAATATTGGCAATATAGTTTGACATATTTCCGTAAACAGTGATGAAGTAGAATATAATATTGGTAAATTATAGACTACCTTTAAAGCTCTATTCTGCATGCGTTGTAACGATTTTAAGTGATAAGTTTTTTTATATCCATACAAAATGGCCAAATAATTAAAATGACTGTGGATTAAAGCATAATATATGACAAGTTTCGAATCTTCATGAAATTTGTTTCTCAATTTGTACAAAATTCCAACGGCTTGCGCGGCTTTTATTCTAAGCGATTGTATGTGTTTGTCCCAAACAAGATTGTTTTGAGTATTTATTCCTAAGTACTTCACAGACTTAACTTCCATAATTTCTCTTCCATCAACAATTATCGAAAAATTTATATTATTACAAGTTGGCTTACATCTTATCAGCTGAGTTTTATTAGCATTCAAGATAAGCTTATTTATTCTAGCAAACTCACATATTAAGGCTGCATCACGTTCCATGTAAGCTTTGACAACAGTTTCATGTTTATTAGGGTAAAATAAGCAAACATCATCTGCATACATAAATATTTTACCACTAAGACCAAGATTATGCAAATCATTAATAAAAATGCTGAATAGTAATGGACCAAGTACACTACCCTGTGGCACTCCATTTTGAACACATCGTGTACTTTTGTTACTTTGAACGAACTGTTGACGATTTGTTAGATAGCTTTTTAATAACAAAATATCTCTTTCCATAACACCATAAAACTTTAATTTTTGTAGCAAAATATCATGATCTATAAGATCAAATGCTTTACTAAAATCGTAAAAAATTCCAGCCACACCACCCTGCCCTTCATCTAAGCCCTTACAGATGTAGTTAATAACATTAATGACTGCTTCTTCCGTTCCACATCCTTTTCTAAACCCATATTGAAAATCACTGAGTAAATTGTCATACATATACAATGACATTTGGTTGTATAAAATTTTTTCAAAGATATTGTTAATTACTGACAATACGGCAACAGGTCTGTACTTATCAACTGCGGATGCATTATTTTCCTTAGAGATTGGAATTATTTTATGAGTTTTTAAAATATTTGGGTATGTTTGGGTAGTTATTGTGTTGTTAAAAACGTTTACCAAAAAAACTTTGATAATACAGCCCAATTTAAAAAAAAATTCCCGGGAGTTTTTTCCCTTCTCCCATTTTTCCTATTTAAATTATATTTGGACTGATAGACTCTGTAGACAAAAAGGCAAAAATATTCCATTTCAGGTAATTTCCTATTTAATTTTTTGCGGGGTTTTAAATTTCCCTTACCAAAGCTTTAGATTTCCTCGGGCCTTCCTAATGACCATTAAAAGTTCCTCTGACAGGAAAAATAAAATGGAGTAGTTTTTCAATATTACAAAGAAAATTGGAAGCCAATATCTTTTTGGTATTATATCGATTTATTCTAGCGAGTTGTAACGAAAAATAAGCATTTCGTCTTTATTCAGCAAACAAAACTGCTTAAAGCTTTTACAATATTTTAGAAAAAAATCAAGTTTATAATTACTAAAGTGTAAAAAAATTGGTTATCTAATTTATTAAGATTGCCCTCCCTGTTTCTTTTCTTTCGAGCTTCCAACAAGAATTTAATTTCAAAACCTATAAGGTTTTTGCGAACCCTGTTACGCACTTAAAAACCAATGACATTTATTGTTTTTTAATTCGTGTAAAGAAGTACCTAAATTGTTATTTATTATTATCAATTAAATGTCAAATTATTCTAGATAATTCATATTGCAACAACAAGAAGACTAACCAAAGAACTTTTTTTAAACTATTTATACACAAATTAAAAACCAACAAATGCCACTGCTTTTTCAGTTCGTACTACTTTTGAAATGGCAACAGTGTTGCCAGATTTTTTTTTTTCGAAAATACCTAAGAACGCAAAAAGAAATTCTATTTTTTCAAACATTCTTCCCCTAAACAAATCCCTAAAAATTTTGAACATTAACTTTTGTTGTATTTAAAAAAATTTGTTGTTTTCCAAAATTACTAAAAAAAATCATTGTGACACTAATAAACATTTTCAAAAATTTAAAAAAAATTGGTCTAATTTTATACACGCTACTCTTTAACATGTAGGGATTTTTTTCTTCTTAGTATGGCAACACTGTATGTAAGTAAAAGAAAACATTTTAGAGATAATTGATTTAACAACAAAATAACAATAGAATTTTTTAAAATAATTTTATTGTTCGGCATAAACGGCTTAATTATCTCTTCATTTACGAACGAGTACTTGTGAGTGTTTTTTAATCGAAAATTGTCACAAATTTTGATTAAGAAGAAGGTAAAATACTGATTATCGACAATGGCCTTGTTTAGTTAAGCAGTTCATAAAAAGAACCACAACTATTTCAAAATAAAATCATAAATTTTAATTGTTCTGAAAGTACTCGAGATTATAGAAAATCAAACAAATTTACGATAAACCAAATTCTTTGGGAAAAAATTTAAGGCAAATATTCATGACCTTTAATAGGCAAGTTCATTAAGATATTTGGCGTTAGCCATGAAGTTCTGTTCTTTGTCGAAAAAGACTTTAATTTAAGTTAAAACTTTGAAAAGCTTTAAGAATCATTTATTAAAATTTTAGATCCTGCTGTGGCCATTCCCGAGCTCGAACATTTAAATAGAGATAACAGCTGCTGTGTATTCCGTTTCTATTGTTCTTTAAATTGAGTAGATTTGAAAGAAGTTAAATATTTTCACCGAAATAATCGAAATACCAGGTTAGCACAAGGAAAATAATTTCATTAAAACTCTTCTTTGCTAACCCTTATTATTTTCACAGCTGTTCATGTAGTACATGAATCTGCCAAGGCGGTCACCGGTGACCAACGCATTGGTCATATTTTTTCTAAGCTAGAGAGCCGCCAAAAATACAGCCAACTGGAATCACGTCGAAATAAGACTGATTAAAATGTCCAGCATTTTATTTTATCTTAATTTTTTTTAGTTTAATAGTTTCTTCCTGACATTAGGGTGGTACGAACAGAGATTTGGTAGCTAAATACTAGAACGAGATGCTTGAGGTGAATGGCCCCTAAGGGCAAAACATTGGTCTTCCCGAGACAAAAATATTATACTCTAAGATCGGACTGTAAATGCCTAAGATTTAATGAAAAATGTAAAAAGGCGATCCCTACGTTCGGCAAAAAAAAAAATTTTCGAAGCCTCCTTGCAAAAATACTTTATATTAGACGTGGAACGGCGAATTTTTTTCCTTGTAAGGCGGTACGCTCTAATGTGCATTTTTGGCCCCTAAAGAGCATTTGATAGTAAAATCAAATTTTTTTGTTTTTTCTGTACTTAAATAATAATAGATTCATACATACAGTGGTGGACTTTTAATTAGGAACGACTTTATATATATTTATATAGAAAAATCTTCTATATATATAAAATAGGATGTGTGTATGTATGTATGGATGAATGTATGTAACGTATGGACTCCAAAACGGCTGGGCCGATTTTGATGAAATTTTCAGGGAATCTTCAGAATATTCAGGCGGGTGACACTGTGAAGTCTGATTACTGATTTTCGGTCTGGGGGCGGAGGGGCGTAGCAAAATCCATAACTTGAGAACGGCTTGACCGATTTTTTCTTTAAAATGATCGCCATGGTGTAACTTAGGTTTTGCGGAAAGAAAATGTTGCCCCGCCCACTTTTACGCTCAATTTTTTCGTAAGATTCACAGCATATATATACATATATACAACCATGTGTATATATTGGCGTAAAAGGCTGAAAAATATTTGCACGGACAATAAGAAGGCCCATTAAATGAGTCGGGGCTTCGTGGGTGCATTCCACAAAAAACCGCACGTCTCAAAAAAAAAAAAAATAATAATAATAATATGAAGTGGTTGCGGTTTTCCAGGGAAATGCTTATTTCAATCTGATGTTATTAGTTTTAACATTATTATAAATAAAAATTCCCCGAGAGTTTTTTTCCCTTCTCCTATTTTTGCTATTTAAATTCTATTGTAAAAATGGGAAAAGGGAAAAAACTTCCGAGAATTTTTATTCATAACTAGCTGACCCGGTCCGCGTTGCTGGCCCTAAGCAAACATTAGTGTTGTATTACCAGACGATTTAAATTGATCTTTAAACGAAATTTACGGCCTTTAAATAAAATATAATATTATAAATTAAAATGTTGTTCATATACATATGTTTGATTTACATTTGAAACTTTAAGCTTCACACGGTTTGCATTAACGACATTGTAAGTTGTCTACGAGTTGTGTAATAATGCTTATAAATTACTCTTAACCTCTTCGAAAATGTTACACTGCGACGTTTTGTCTTAAAATATCGTTTCTAATTATGTGGTCACCCATAATCAAAATTGAAAAAAAAAAATTCTATATAGTATCTCAAGAGGGTGTTTTTCAGTAGATTATAGAGATATGAGAGTTAAGTACTCAATATAACTGGTTGGTAAACAACAATGACGTTAAACATGCATGTAAGTATACAAATTTGGAACAAATAATTTGGTTATCAATATAAAACATCTGTCAAAAAGCGAACTGAACGGGAAAAGTGAGCATGGAACCTCCCACACAAGGACAATAAAATTTTCTCAATATATCAGGATGGATAATAGAAGAAGTTTTAAATTTGATACCATTTGCTTCACAGAAAAATATAAAAATTTATTTAAATTATAAAATTTCTGATATTGCTTAAAAAATTAATAAAATTTGCACTAGTAAACAAAATTAGACGTTTAAATTTCAACGAAAAACGTTTTATTGCGATTATTGAAAAAATGTATTTTCGTAACTCCATTGAATATTTTTCTTAACTATATTGAATATATGTATACTGATCGCTACTGGTAGGGTGCCCAGCTTTTAAAAAAAAAAAAGTGTAAAATTTGTGCACAGTGTTATTAATAAAAGCGTTAACCAGCTGACTCAAAACTAAAGCGTACAGAAATGTTTGGAGTTAAAATTGCTTTTAACTGGGCTTATCAATTATAATTTTTTTTATAAAAGATTATATTAGGAAATTTTTAATTGTGAAGAATTCTTTTCAAAATTAAGATTTTTTTTTAGCGAGAGCCAAGAATTTGGTAAACTTAAATCTGGCAAGCCTAAGTATATCAGACATAAATGAATGCTATGAAATTAAGTGAATCCCCTATCCTGCCATATTTTTAAAGTTAGAAGCTTAGTGCTCAAACATACAAGTCTTGTTGGCAAAACCAAAATGAGGTTTGGCCTATTATCCGACCAAACGCAAAACATCCGACGAAATTTGGTCGGAAAAGACCAAGTTCGGCAGCCCTGAGCTGGAGTCTAATCACCGCGTACGATATTGAGCAAAATTGATCGAAATTTCTAATTTTGGTATCATGACACTCGATATCGAATGAAAACTATCGTAATTTGAGATGATAGCATTCGAAATCGACTAACCAAAGACATTCCATCACTCGAGTTTTCATTCGATACGTCAATGTCTATCGTATGCAGAAAAAATACCATAGTTTACTCGATATCGAATGCGGTGATTACGACAGGGGTCTAAAACATACAAAAAATTTTTTTTTTATAATACGAAATTGCATTTTGCATTATTGGGATTAATAAGAATCCCATACTTTTCCATGAATGAGTTCCAACTTTTTGCATGTCGCGCCCAGCTTTGTCTCCAATATTTTAAGCATTAGCTTTTTTTTGCTAAGCTTGATCGCTTGATTATCAAACGCATTACATTAGATCATAATAATAGGAAGTAGATTAAGAACATATTTTTTAAGTAATATAAGAATCACTGAAAATATTTACTGTGAAGGTTGTTATTAAAAGGAAAATTACGAATTTCTGTATTAACTACGTTACTATTGTGTATAAAAGTTCACTACATAGAAAAAAGTGTTTTATCAATTAAAAAAATGGTTTAAAAAGTATTTCAATTTTATTAATTTGATAATTGAATCAATTGCTTTTTAGTTGAAAGAAAATAAAAAACTTGATTTTGATTTAATTAACATACATATTAGTTGTTTTGAAATAAATTTTCAATTAAAATTTTAATTAAATAACAAAAAATCTTAATTGACTTTTTTTTGTTTAAAATTAAATAATTTATACATGTAGAATTGTTGTTGTGCATTGTCAATATTTATTTAAACAAATTAACACATTGTTTGAAATGGCAAAGTTTTTTGTTCACTTTTTTAATTTAAAATTAAAAATATCATTTATTGAAAATATTTTTTCAAAATTTTAAAATTTTCAGTAATCAATATAATCATTTTGGTAATAGGTGCAAAATCAACAAATTGTTTGCTTGATATTATGAATTTGGTGATTGGAGAAATTTAATAATTTTTTCTGTGTACTTACTTTTTTAAAATTAAAAAAGTAAAGAAAGTTATCAATTCTTAGGAACTAATTACACTGTGCTAGTTAAAAAAATTTGTCAAACGGGCCACACAGCGAGTTAACATAGTTGGACTACACTTAATCAAGTGTTGCTTACCGTTTTTTTTTTAGGTTAGCTCTTGTTTTCGAGCAATACCGTTATTTCAAAAATGGAGGAGGTTGCACAACTTATATTCGCGTAACTCAAAAATGGTTTAGTTTATCAAATAAACTAAAAAACTAAATTCCGCAATAAAATTACCTTTAAGTCAAGCTTAACGTTTTTCGTATCTGCTTCTAATTAAGAAACATAATTTTTATTTTTTTAGCGAAGTTTCAAAATTTTTGTTTTTTAAAACGGCATAATAATAGTATCAATTAGACGTATCTAATTATTTTTATATAGAAAACAAAGTTGCAAACAAAACGAGCTATAAATGATTAAAATATGTCTACAACTTTTGATTTTATTCCCAAGAGATTAAAAATTTTAGTAAAATTTAAGAATTTCATAAAACGCCATATTTGTATGGGAGCCTCCCTTAGAAGTGGAAATAAAGTATAAGTAAGTTTTGAGAAAATATAACAGGCTAAAAACTTATGGAGGCCGGTCATACATTGTATCCTCCTAGGCAGTAATGTGACTTTTCCTTTAATATATTACTTCTTCAGTATGGAACATTTTGAATATGAGCGCCCTAAAGAAATGGAGGACCTTGTGGAACCTCTTCCATTTTCGAAATAACAGTATATCTCGAAAACAAGAGCTTATCTTAAAAACGGCTAGCAATACTGAAATATTTACAGACCCGTCAGGTGCACCACTTAACAAAAAACAAGTGTCAAATTCTAGCACTGTGTTATTAAAGTCTCATGAATTGTCAAACAAAAAAATAAATATGGTTAACCAGTATGAAAATCATTCCTCCTAAAATAGTTAATTCCAAATTCGATTATCTTTTTCAACATTTTTGCTGATTTCAACAGAACATTAATTGGCACATTCCTCCAAAATATTTATTTTCAACGATGTGCTGAAAACTTTCCCCGGTTTAAAGAGCTGCTACCGGAAGTCTTGATGGCACTGATGTTGAAATTCGTAAATCCTTAACTTAAGTCATTTTGGAAACTTACAAGCATTTACGTATATACTTAAACTATGTTCACACCTATTAAATATTAGTCGTCCTACACGTAACCCCTAGTTTTATTAAAAAATTATTTGCTTTTGCAAAACGTTTGTCTAGATCAATCATCATTAAACAGGTTTTAAATTACATTATAAAATTACCTTCTTACAAAAAAGTTTAAGTTTATGTTTAAGGAATTGCTACAAATAAAGCTAAAGTTTGATAAAATACTGGTCACGCTTTTTTTGGATTTTTTTTTCGTCAAATATTTTTTAGGTCTGAACATACGGGTACATTTATGAGAAGCGAAACCAGAAATATTAACAGACAAATTTTTAAATGAGCCACTGCATTTGCAGAAAATTTTCAAGGAAATAAAATTATGTTATGAGGTTAAGATTCTTATAAGACTTATTTGTGTATTTAAAAAAAATAACATATTTCAAAATATGCTGCAAAGGATAAAAATATGCACTAACATATCGATGTCAAAATTAATAAAAAAAAAAAAGAAGCTCTAAATCGGATAAATTTATTGTTTTTGCCTCCACTGGGCGCACGAGAAAAAACATCTTATTGATTATTTTCGGTTGCCCTGCTTCTAAGTAATTTATTTACTCAATAAAATTTAATTTTATTATTTTTTATATCTTTCTTTATATTTAAAAGAATAAGGTTTTTTTCTACTATAAAGCAACAAAAATCTATTACTTTTTAAACAAATTTCAGTACGTCACTAAATTTGATTTTGTCGCAATTTTATTGGCATTAAGTTGCTTATCAATCAAAAAATATCCAATATTAAGAATAAGAAAATTAGACTATTAAAATATTATCATTCCGTTTCAACTGATAACGAATAAAATTCCTTTAAAAAAATGCAAAATTTTGGAAATTTGCGAAATATGCAAAATACCACTGTATTTAATTGAGATTACGATTAAAAATAAATTGATAATTTGCGTTAACTTATTAATGACATGATGGCCATTTTCCTTTCAAGAGATAAAAAAAAATTGGTATAAAATCGCAACAGTTTCCGAAAAAATTTCATACTGTTTTTCGCGCTATGAAACATTTCTTCCTATTAATTTTCTGTGCAGTTGCAGGTAAGAATTTTTAAGTTTATAGCAAAAAATCTTAGTAAAGTGTAAAATATGTGTTCCAGCTACTGTTGCTGTCATCCCAGAGGATGAATATGTCAATGGTGAAAATGGTTGGTATGTACCCCGTTTGGATGGCACCTTTGATTGGATAGATAAAGATGAAGCAGAGTCATACCTCGAGACTATGGCCAAAATGGAAGGACGCTCATCCACTAATCCTGTAAACTTTTACCTCTATACTGAATCAAATCCCAGCGAAGGTCAAGAGATCAGTGCGAACAAAAAATCCATTGACGCCTCCCATTTTAACGCCAAAAAACCCACAAAAATTACCGTTCACGGTTGGAATTCTAAGAAGGATGATTTAGTTAACAGTGGTATTCTCCAAGCCTGGTTGACTCATGGTGATTACAACATGATTGCTGTTGACTGGGCACGTGCTCGTTCTTTAGACTATGTCTCCTCTGTTTTGGCTGCTCCTGGTGCTGGTCAAAAAATTGCTGCCTTAGTTGACTTTTTAGTGAAGAATTATGGTCTGAATTTAAATACTTTGGAAATAATTGGCCATAGTTTGGGTGCTCATGTGGCTGGTTTCACTGGCAAGAATATTCAATATGGCAAAGCTCACACTATAGTTGGCTTGGATCCCGCCTTTCCTTTGTTTAGTTATGACAAGCCCGATAAACGTTTGTCCAGCACCGATGCTTTCTATGTGGAATCTATTCAAACAAACGGTGGTAAATTGGGTTTCACGAAACCCATTGGCAAGGGTGCTTTCTATCCTAATGGTGGAAAATCCCAACCTGGCTGTGGTATCGATTTAGCTGGAATGTGCTCCCATATGCGTTCTCTCATTTACTATATTGAAGCTATTCGGGAAGATAATTTTGCTACTGTTAAGTGCGATAACTACGAGAGTGCTGTGGCCAATGCTTGTGGTTCCACGTATAGCTCCGTACGCATGGGCGCCGTTACCAATGCCTACATGGTAGCTGGTGATTATTACGTACCTGTCAATAGCAAAGCTCCTTTTGGTGTTATGGATTAAATATTTTTTGAGAAATAAAAAAAAGACTGCTAGAAATACACAATCGATATTAAATATTCTTAAACTAAATTATTTTCTTTTAAATGTTTTCTAATTCTTAGTCGATTAAGCCATGCGGAATCGAAAAAAAATATTTTATTGTTAAATCTCTTTTTTTTTAATTCAAGTAGGAGGTTTAAAATACACTACACTGAAACATTTCATTAATGTAATAAAAAGTTTCTTTTATTACAGTACATAATAGAAATGAAAGTTACATCAATACAATGAATTGTGTAAACCAGGTGTTTTCCGCAATTCGTAGTTTCATTGGGGCCACGAAATGTATTACATTCGGACAATGAAAAACTTTTTAACACGATTTAAGGCATATAGTTATAGAAAAAAGTGATTTTAATTACCTTTTTGGTCTACAATTTTTTTAAACAATTTATTTAAATTAGCTTTTTTTTAATTAAGTATTGAATTGTAAAAATTACAGCACCTGTCAAATTTTAATGAAATATTTACGTACCATTAATGAAGCTTTACATTCCTAAATGATGAAAGTTTTTTCCGTTTTTTGAGAAAATTATTATAATAATGTACAGAATATAAATAAAAATTAAAATTTTTTATTAATGGAATCGAATTCATAAACTTTTTATTGATTTTTTTTTGTTTAATTTGGAAATTTTTAGTGACGTACAATTTACATTAAAAGTGTGACAAATGTCATTCTTTTTGTCATTTTACGCTTACTTTTTACAGTGAAACTCTACTTATGCACCGTTGACTTGGTCGCCAATACTACTGACTAACTGTAGGCAATGAATTGTGCTATAGACATTTAGCATGTGCTTGTTATAGAAAATTCACTGCTGACCTTAGTACCAGTGTTGCCAATGAAGAATTTGAAAACTGGAAATGACTGTTACACATTTGAAGCAAAATTACACATACGAAACGAAAAAAATTGCTCTCAAACTCGGCAGGCATCACCCTTTTGTTAATCCTTGTTTGCAATTAACTGGTTATGTTTACAAAAAAGGCAAAGATAATCTGTGCTTGATGGAAAAAATGAATTTTTAATGGCACGTAGACAGAAGAACATTAACAAACTGCTTATGTTCAAGCTCAAGCAACTCAATTAAGTCTGGCAACTCCGTGTCTACAAGACGGCAATTTTATATTTCTCTGCTTAACTCCAATTAAATTAATTTTTTATTATGTATAAACAAAAGTTAAATAAAGAGAATTATATCTTTGTGTTAAAAAAAAATTATTTTCTCTTAAAACAAGTTGAAATATGGCCTCCAAAACGCGTAAAAGTTTAAATATAAACAAAGTAACTTGTTTGCAATTTAAATCTCAGGTACTGGAAAGTGAAGATGATATTGAATGCGATGTTTGTAAAAAAAACTCTCCACTCAATATGCACCAAGTTAGATAAAAGAGAATATGAAAAACTTGTCAACAACCCTGCTTTGGAATATAAATGTCATTTTTGTGCACCAAAAGATGATATTGCTATGTATGCTAATGATTTAAAAGAAATCAAAACAAAACTTAATCAGTTGCATGACATAAAAGAAACAATAAATTTTATGTCATCACAATACGATAACTTATTAAAAGGATTAGCAAACAACAAAAAAGAAATAAAAACATTAAAAAAGGAGAATGATACCCTACGTGAAGAAGTTAAATGGTGTAAAGGTCAGTGATGGTATGAAGCCCGTAGATGTTGCTAAGAACATAGCTTAGGAAGCCGGCGCACAAATTTCTGAAGATGAGATTGATGACGCATATTTTATAAACCATAAAAACAAGTATAACACAAAATCTCTTGTTGTAAAGTTTGAAAAATTCAAAAAGTAAAATAGCTTTAATGAAAGAAAAATCAGAATTGAAGGAGGTTGATGGTTATTACAAGTTTTTATAAATGACTTTCTATGTAAAGAGACAGTTGAACTTCTTAATCATGCAAAGTCACTAAAAGCTGTTGGCTTTGAAATAGTATATGTAAGAGGAGGTAATGTTTTCGTGAAAAGAAATCCAAAATCTAAACCAATATTTTAGCTGCTTCCAACTTTTCTGAAGATGAGGAAGAAGAAGAAGCCCAATTTGAATCTCCAAAGTAGTATTTTAATATCATAAGAACCTAGTTACAGTTTATATATATATACTTATATTTTTTAATACATTTTATTGTTTATGAACACGAAATATTTTTTTAATTTAAATTCTTTTAAGTGCCACCAAAGTAAATCTAATTCAAAAGCATTTAATATTTTAACCATCAATGTAAGAAGTATTTCATCGATAGATAAATTTAATAGATTTCGTACAGAATTGTGTCAAATGTTGGTAGTACCTGAAATTATAGCTGTCCAAGAGACCTGGTTTGATAAGGAATTTGTAAATTTGTATTCCATTGATGGATATTATGCTGTACATTGTTGTAGAGATGACGGATATGGGGGTACATCTTTTTATATAAAAAATCAGCTTAAGTATAATGTGTTCAACGTAAGAAGTACACACTTTTTGGACTTAATTACTATATCCTTGCCAGAGGTTCAGGTCGAAAACAAGCCTTTGGTTATAACTTCCATGTACAGATCACAGAAATGCAATTTTGAAATGCTTTTAACAAGTATAGAGGATCTGCTACTGATAATGTATTTTTGTGGGTGATTTCAATTTTGATTTGATTTCTATGAATTTATTATGTCGACGTTTGGTCAATACATTTGCTGAATTTAATTTTAATTCAAGACATAAATTAATAACGAGACCTCGCAGCAATTCTTCTCTTGATAGTGTTTTTACGAATTTTATAAATCAAATTTTAGTTAGTTCAATTCAGAATGAATTATCGGATCACAATTTTTTATACTGTGAATTGAAAATTCAGTTTGCGCACAATGAATACGTTGTTGAAAAAATTCATTAAATTGATTACAGAAAATTTGGTTCTTATCTTGATGATCACCTTAATATACCAAGTACAAGCAATGCTTCGATTCAGTGTAAGACATTAGTGGATACTATTTCCTCAGCTGCATCATACAGTTTAACAAAAAGAGAAAAAGCTGTTAACGTAAGAAATAAAATTAGCCCCTGGATTTCTGAGTCGTTAATTTCATTAATAAATTTAAAAAACAAACTATTAAAAGCCAGAAGGAAAAATAAACAAAATATCAATATGTTGTGGAGACTCAAGAAAAACATGGTGTTTCGTTAATAAACAACCAGGAAGGAATATAAAACCGCCTTGAGATCTGATTACATTAAATAATACTGTAATTACGCAGGATAATGAAAAGGCCATTGAACTCAACAATTTGTTTCATAACTCAGTAAAGAATTTAAAGGATAGTATAACGCAAAACTCGAATGATGACATTAATATGTTTGGATCCCTAATTCAGGAAACAATATGTTTTAATTTTAAACCAACGAATAGCATGGAAGTTATTGATATTATTGATAATATGAGAATACATAAAAGTCCTGGCTATGACAATATTACTACAATAATGTTGCTTGTACGAAAAAATTATATATCTGCCTCTATGGTAAACATATTTATTAAGATGATAAACAATTCCATATATCCTGAAGTATTAAAAATACATAAAATTTGTCCTATACCAAAATGTCCAGGAACGAACAAAATTGAAAACTTTCGTCCTATATCTGTGCTTTCAATTATTGACAAAATCTTTGAAAAAATTATATATATGCAATTAGCCGATTATTTAGATGATCACAATATAATATTTAATCGCCAATATGGATTCAAAAAAGGCAATGGAACGGAAGAAGCTGTTGTTAATGTTATTGAATACGTGTGCAAAGGACTGAATGCTGGATACAAAGGCGTAGCAGGACTGTTTTTTGATTTGTCGAAAGCCTTTGAATTAGTAGAATACGATATCTTATGTCATAAACTCCATTTTATTGGATTGTCTCTGAATGCAATCAATTTACTGAAAGACTATTTAAACGAAAGGAAACAATTCGTACAAATAAACGAATCTAAAAGTCACGAGCTCGATGTGTTATATGGGGTACCACAAGGTAGTGTACTTGGACCACTTTAATTTAAAATTTATTTAAATGATATAAAAAATATAAAATTCAATGGTTTTATTATAAATATGAAAAAGTATTACAAGTTAATATGGAATATGATGCTGCAATATTATCAGAGTTTTTGAGACTAAACAGATTAGCTCTAAATTATAGTAAAACCAAATTCATTCGATTTAAGCCGTACATTTCGAGGAGTGATGTGCCAATGGAAGTACACGTTGAAGGAAACTTGATAAGTGAGTCTGAAAATGTTAAATATCTTGGTGTAAATATTTGCCATAATCTTTTATGGGATAACCACATCAATTTCCTCAAGACAAAAATATCATCAGGAATTGGCATTCTTTATAAATTTAAAAATAAATTAAATACCAACACCAAACTTTTACTTTACCAAGCCTTAATACATTCACATCTGACATATCTTCCTATGATCTATGGCTATAAAATATGTTCAACATTAAAATCTTTACAATCGGCACAAAATAAAGCTCTGAAAATTGTAATGGTCTACCTCTCCGGTATTCCACCGTAAATCTGTTTAAAAACCATGCCAAATTAATACTTCCAGTTCGTAGTTTGTATAAACAACAATTATTGATATATATGTTTAAAAGGAGTTGGCAGTCACACTATACGGTTTCAAGAGAAATGTCAATTACGCAGAGAACTACAAGGCAATCAAGAAATTTACATATACCGAGATATCGACTTGAGTTATCTAAACAACTATTTCTTACGCTGGGCCAAGTGAATATAATCAGTTACCAAATGAATTAAAGAATACCAGTGTGGGCCAGCAGTCGACACAATCGACTGCAATCTAGAAATAACTTATTTGTACCGTTATTTTAAATATTTATTTAATCTAAAACTTTATTAAATATGTATATACATTAGTGTGTCCCAAAAAAAAATATTATTTTATGCCCCACCTTTTTTTTGAAAGCTTATAGTGTGAAGTATTTTTGTGATTTTTTTCAGATTTTTTGGAAGAGGTTTAGAGGTCGCTAAAATCGAATTTAACCCAAAAATCGGGTTTTCTCGATTTTTTTGAATTTTGCTGATTACTCGGCCCGTTAGCACGATTTTCTTTGTTACTAAGTCAATTTTTTTAAAGAAAACTTCTCAAACTTTACTTCTCTGTGCAGATATTAAAAGTTTCGGTTATTTTTTTGCTCATTTGGGTCCCCTTAATCACATTTTTTTTTTGGAAAATTTACCATACATTTGAAAAATCATGCTCTGTAACTTTTAAAATTTATATTGAAGTTAAAAAACCAATGATTGAGTTTAAAAGGTGGATAAATTCTGAGTCATTGCAAAAAAAATAATTGAATTTGCTCTTACTGTTCCAAAGTTATAGCCTTTTAAAGTTTTGTACCCATTTTGTGAAATTAAAACTATTGTCATATGTTTGCCAGTTATGCTTCGGATTTGTTTTAATGTTAGATATTTAGATATTAGGTATTCTTTTAAAATAATAAATATGGGTGGTTTTTTGTTCTCTTGCACAGACTGCAGCAATGCGAGTCAAAAAAATCTAGGCAGCTTAATTCTCATACCCCAAAAAAAAACATTAAAAAACTATTTTTTTTAACTTTCAATTATTTATTAGAGCTTTTACGACGAAGCTCTATGCCCTGCAATAAATTCTGAAAGTCTGTTGCAGAGCTTGTTAGATTAATGTAAGTATTAGCTAAGGCCACGCCGCGTTCTGTGACATCATTTACCACGTGCAATTGCTGACCTTTGTTCTTTGCTTCATTAAATGATTTGTTGTATGCCTTTTAAACTGAATCATTAGTTTTTTTAACTTCAATATAAATTTAGTAACAAAGAAAATCGTGCTAATAGGCCGAGTAATCAGCTAAGTTCAAAAAAATTGAGAAAACCCGATTTTCGGGTTAAATTCGATTTTAGCGACCTATAAGCCTCTTCCGAAAAATCTGAAAAAAATCACAAAAATACTTTACCCTATAAGCTCTCAAAAAATGCTGGGGTACCTATAAAAATAAAAAAAAAATTTTTTTTTGAGACACTAATATACATATGTAAAAATATATTTATTTAACGTTAAAAAACATATCGCACTTGATTATAAACAGAGAAGTAACTCAAAATGTAATAATTCTCAGTAGAGCAGAACAATTTTTTAATTTTATAAGGCATATTTCTTTTAGGCATATGAAATTTAGTGACAATTTTTCTAAAAATGTATATATAACATAAGTTCCCAATCTCAGTGTTTATAACAAAGCCTTTTATATATTTTCCATTTATATTTATTTCGTTGATGAATTATTTTGTTATAACCTCTCTATATATAATTTTTTTGTAAATACCTACATGATTATCATATAACAAATGACCATGATCAGTAGTGTCTGTTATATATGTAAAATCGCAGCCCATCAGAAGATCGCACTTTATTTAAAAAAAAAAATGCAATAAACACATTCTTTACAATGTAACCATATTAATAATGTAACAATTACATTAAAATTATTCATAAGCGCAAAAATTTAAGAAATCAACGGTAACACTTAAAAACAACAACTCTCCCAAAAAGAAAACAAAATATTTAAAATTGTCTTTCTCTTTTTTATTTCTTAATCTCTACTGTTCTCCAATTTAATGCATAGCAGAGAACTCGGCATGTTGTTGTTCTTTTTACTATGTAAACACAAAAACAAAGCATACTGCTTCTGTTATATGTTTACATTGTTTTTGCTCACACGTATGTGAATTGTTTCAATGTATTAGTACCACTTTCTAACGCATATAACTCGTAAAATACTGAACCGATTTTAACAAAATTTACATTAACAGAATCTACCAAAAAATATCTTTCAAATGATATATATATTGTTAAAATAAAATATATAGTTTAGGCGTAAAAGGGATCCAAAGAAATCCTATTAATATATGTATTTCAGTCTTATCAACGTTTAAACACAATTTGAAGCGGTATTTATGCGAGAATGTTGAAACACTTCTATGAATAAAATTTCTATTTTTGTAATACATAGAGTTTTTTTTTCTAACTAAATACGTATGTAAATATTGTACAAAATCAAAATATTAGATATAATAGTTGCCATTAGCCTCTTTAATGCCATAATGGGCGCTGAGGCAAATTTTAATTATGTAATATTATTTCATTGAGATTAAAAAACACAATAAAATAAAAATAAAATAAAATAATTTCTTAAAATTCGCTGTAATTGTTCTATTTAATTGAAAAAAATTAATTCACTTATGGGTATCCTGTATTGCCCAGTCGATAGTCTTAAAAAAAATTGCACAAATATTTCTGCGGTAATAAGGAAAAAGTGCTTAAGTCAATTTTTTTTTGTCTATATTTAAATTTTTTCCTTAAGTTATATTTTTTTTTTTTTGACCTTTAAAATTCAATATTAAATGAAAATACTCAAGCTCGAGTTCTGTTGTATGTAAAATTTTCTTTGATTGTTTCCAATATTTCGATATTCTTCGAATATCATCATCAGGGAATTTTTAATTAAAATTTAACCACCAAAAATGATTTCCTAACAATATATAGAAAAGTAATGTTTTCTTTGTCAACTTAAAACGTAAAAATATTATCTAAATTTGTAGGGTGCTCTACATTTAAAATTTGTATAATTTTGTTTAAACATACAATTAAATATTTTCCTTAATGGAAACGTTAACTTGTAATATTTAATTGTAGGGATGTATACCTCAATTAATATATCAATGTTTTACGTAGCACGTAGCGTTTTTCTTTCAGTGTACGGGTACTTTAATTTAGTTGAACGCCAAATGATCTTATACTCAATAGTATTTTTTAATAAATTTTTTTATATAAAAGAAATTTAAACTTATTAAATATTATCGTTCCATTTCACCTGATAACAAATTAAATGCATTAGAAAAAGTGCAACATTGGCAAAATGGGCAAAGTAACACTGTATTTAATTGAGATTACGATTAAAAATAACTTGATAATTTGCCTTAACTTATTAATGACATGATGGCCATTTTCCTTTCAAGAGATAAAAAAAAATTGGTATAAAATCGCAACAGTTTCCGAAAAAATTTCATACCGTTTTTCGCGCTATGAAACATTTCTTCCTATTAATTTTCTGTGCAGTTGCAGGTAAGAATTTTTAAGTTTATAACAAAAAATCTTAGTGAAGTGTAAAATATTGTTTTCCAGCTACTGATGCTGTCATCCCTGAGGATGAACATGTCAATGGTGAAAATGGTTGGTATGTACCCCGTTTGGATGGCACCTTTGATTGGATAGATAAAGATGAAGCAGAGTCATACCTCGAGACTATGGCCAAAATGGAAGGACGCTCATCCACTAATCCTGTAAACTTTTACCTCTATACTGAATCAAATCCCAGCGAAGGTCAAGAGATCAGTGCGAACAAAAAATCCATTGACGCCTCCCATTTTAACGCCAAAAATCCTACAAGAATTACCATTCACGGTTGGGGTTCTAGCAAGGACGATTATACGAACAGTGGTATTCGCAAAGCCTGGTTATCTCATGGTGATTACAACATGATTGCTGTTGACTGGGCACGTGCTCGTTCTTTAGACTATGTCTCCTCTGTTTTGGCTGCTCCTGGTGCTGGTCAAAAAATTGCTGCCTTAGTTGACTTTTTAGTGAAGAATTATGGTCTGAATTTAAATACTTTGGAAATAATTGGCCATAGTTTGGGTGCTCATGTGGCTGGTTTCACCGGCAAGAATATTCAATATGGGAAAGCTCACACTATTGTTGGCTTGGATCCCGCCTTTCCTTTGTTTAGTTATGACAAGCCCGATAAACGTTTGTCCAGCAACGATGGTTTCTATGTGGAATCTATTCAAACTAACGGGGGTAAAATGGGTTTCTTGAAACCCCTTGGCAAGGGTACTTTCTACCCCAATGGTGGTAAATCTCAACCAGGCTGTGGAGTCGATTTAACTGGATCCTGTGCCCACGGTCGTTCCGTTATTTATTATATTGAAGCTATTCGGGAAGATAATTTTGCTACTGTTAAGTGCGATAACTACGAGAGTGCTGTGGCCAATGCTTGTGGTTCCACATATAGCTCCGTACGCATGGGCGCCGTTACCAATGCCTACATGGTAGCTGGTGATTATTACGTACCTGTCAATAGTGAAGCTCCTTTTGGTGTTATTGGTTAAATATTTAAATATATGAAGTGACTGCTAGAAATACACAATCAATATTGAATAAATAGAGGTGTGATTTAAATGGAAGTGGGCATAAAGTCGTTTTATATGTCTAGAAATTATACAACCAACTTTTCTGATGATTGGCCTTTATTATAATATACGTCCTTTGTAAAGACTTCTAACAAAAAAACCCCCTTTTAATTCGAGTAAACCTTTAAAAAATAATTATTCATTGGAAACAATTTTGTCCAATTAAGATTTAAAAGCATGAAATCAGCACCGCCAAATTTTGTAATGATCGGTCCATTACACTATGCTAGTTGAAAAAACAGACAAGCCGGGCACATGGCGTTTTTACATAATTCGGGTACGCTGAATCTAGTGGTGCCCGCGGTTTTTTAAGATTGGCTCTGGCTTGCGAGACATACGGTTATTTCGAAAATGGAGGAGGTTGCACAGCATATGTTCGCATAACTCAAAAACGCTTTAGCTTATTGAAAAAACTTAAGAAACCGAAATTCCGCAAGAAAAGTAAAACTCCTCTTTAATATATGCGGTCGTTTTAGAAACATAATTTTTTTTTTTTTGGGAAAAAAATAATTTTTTTATCAAAATTTTAAAATTTTTTGTTTTTTAAAAATTCATAAAAAATTAAAAAATATAGCAAGACTTCTAATTTTTTGCAGACGTATATAAAACGAAATTCCAAAAAAAACAAGCCATAAATGAGACAGACAGATTTTCTGCAACTTTTGATTTTATTCACAAAAGTCGACAAATTTTAATTAATTAAAGAATTTCATAAAACGCAATATTTGTATGGGAGCCCCCCTAAGGGATTGTGATAAAGGGAAAGTATAATTTGAGAAAATGTTAAGAGCAAAAAACTAATGGAGGTCAGTCATACATTTTATCCCCCTAGGGGCGACGCCTGGGCATTTATGGGACTTTTTCTTCAATATATTTCTAGTCTGCATTGAACCTTTTGTATGGAAGCCCCCTTAAGGAATGGAGATAGCGGGTGGGTATGTTAGAAATAAATGATTGAGATGAAAAATAAAGTGGGGTTGGTCATACATTTGACCCATCTAAGGGCATCCTAGGCGCTGCAGGTGCAAAATTTAAGGCTAAGGTTATACGCGTATAAAAAACAAAGTTCCAAATAAAATAAGCTATAAGTGATTAAAGTCTGTCTACAGCTTTTGATTTTTTCAGAAAAGATGAAATTTTTTTATTTTTTATAATAACTAAACTTAAAAATTTCAAAACATTTATTTTTGTTGTTATGAATTTTTAAAAAACAAAAATTTCGAAATTTTGTTAAAAAAATTATTTTTTTTTTCCAAAAAAAAAATTATGTTTCTAAAACGACTTCGGATATTAGAAAGAAATTTTACTTTTTAAAGGAAATTTTATTGCAGAATTTCGGTTTTTTAAGTGTTTTCAATTAGCTAAAGGGTTTTTGAGTTATGTGAATATACATATGTTGTGCAACCTCCTCCATTTTCGAAATAACGGTATATCTCGAAAACCAGAGCCAATCTGAAAAAACCGCGGGCACCACTGGATTCAGCGTACCCGAATTATGTTAAAACGCTAGGTGCCCAGCTTGTCACGAAAAAAAAGTGTCAATTTCTTGCACAGTGTTATTAATCGTAAATCCCATGTAAAGTTAGTCCACATTCAAAAACATTTTCAAATGTCAAAACCTGTGGCTAATAATAATATTTCTAAAAATTTTTTTTGCAGTTTCATATCGTTTTATCGTTAAGTGGAAAAACAATATAAATAAATTTATAAGAGAGTGCAACATTTTCAAGGTCATCAAATGTGAACTTCATTTTACCCACACCACAATAGTGCAGAGGGTATTGTGTTGATAATTGTAACACCTTTTTTAAATATTGCTTCTAACCAACCTCTTAGTATACCGATAGACTTATTAACACTTTTTGAGTCGATCTAACAATGTCCATCCGTCCGGCTGACTGGCTGTCCTTGTAAACTTTGTGCGCATAGTGTAGGTCGCCATTTTGGAGATAGTTTGATGAAATTTGGTATACATGGGATCTTATTATCGCAAGGACCAAGCCTAGTGAAAATCTTGAGAATCGGTCCATAATTTCACATAGCCCCCACACAAGCTTCTTTCTGACAATGGCTCACATACAAATACTACCCCAGAAAATACCTTTTAATATCAAATTAGCAGCAATAACTTTTACGAAGATTAAATATTGTGCTGGTAGGTGCAAAAATCAGCAATATGTCCCATAGAAACCCCCTTCCTTAAAGCATTTAACCCTATGCCTGGGCCTATCCAGGCATTTTTTGACTTTTTCCCGTTTTCTTTTCATATATTTATTAAATTTATTAGAACGAAACTTTATGTATGTGTATGTAAGTGTTTTTTACAAGAAAATTTAAGCACCGTGGCCGTGGTAATTTGCCTAATGAAATTTTTTTCCATATTGTATCCACCTGGGCCTGGCCAGGCCCTGCCCTATTAAATATGTTCTGTAGTAAATAAAATCAAAACGAAACGTATCAAAAAGCATACGCAACACATACAAATTCTTGCTTTACTTTAATTTCGAAGAAAAATTCTTGTTGACAACAAAATGTTCTTGCTACAGCCATAAAACTCCAGACACATAAAAGAAGGGGTTCATTAGTGTGAGTTTTATCGATAGCCACAAAAAACTCCATACAAAATACTAGGTGGCAGTTTGTGCCACACAAATTAGGATATCTTACAATTTTCGGCACGAAGAGCTTTTACATAAATCGTAACGTAATAACGTGGATTTGTTCTGCCGGTCCATGATTGTCCATGGGTCCCAAATAGGGTACGATCTCGAAAATTTGTTTCAAAATACTGTGGTGTAGAGTTGCAACTTAAAGCAAAATTAAACTTATCACTAAATATTATATAGTTTTTATTCTATATTTTTAAACGGGGAGATTGACATTAAAATTGGACCAGAATGTTTTCCAGAAGATATTTAGCTTAAGTTGCCACAACAATAATAACGAAAATAAATTGCATTATCTGCCTCTTATATGCACACAGTTTGTAAATATTAAGCATTCTTTTTTGCATTCCAACTTGTGCAATTAGAGTTTGCTCCTGTAAATTCGCTTCTAAAAATAACCCACATTGATGCATTATTATATTAGCCCATTTTAATAAATCACTTTTAAAATTATTTTATACTTATAAGAAACAAAACTGTGCAAACCATATTTAATTTAAACGCAATTTGCTAAATTCTATTTAAACTTCGAATTTGTGCATGCATCGTGAATGTTAAATAATGTTGATTAATTTTCGCACTGTATATGCAATTAACTGAGTTTTCATAGATGTATTTCTCGTTTTAAATTACTAAAAGAAGTACAAATTTTGAAATGCAATTAAGCCATAAATAATAGCCTTCTTCACAATCTTCTTGCTACTTTTTTGTTAATGTGCACCACCAAAAACCAATCGCTTATATATACTACCCTTAGCAATACTAAATTGCAAACCTACAGCTGTTACTCAGTTTCTTGTTTTGCAACCAACATTGTTATAAATATTTACAATTGCATACAGATTGTGAATAGGGCTACTGTAAAAAGTTGTTTACTCCCGTGTGACCATATTGAACATACTGCTTTTCTTTCAAATTCCCTATCTGATTTTTAGGTTTTTATTTCCTATAATTTACATGCAAAATTCTCAGAAAGTGGCCGAAGTAGAAGTAATTTCAGTTTGAAAAGGTCCCTAGGGACCTTCTCACTCATCGGAGGGTTAAAATATGTTTAAAATTTTCCGCAGTTTAATGATGCCAAATTGTATTGTACACCAAACACAATCGACTCAACGGTTCTAGAATTATATCGCTATTTTTATACCGGCCACCAGTAGTGGTTAGTGCGGTAATATTAAGTTTGTCATTCCATGTAAAACTTGTTAAATATTCATCTAAGAGCACATTAACTTAATAAATTATGGATCCTTGAGTAATTCAAAGTCGATTTTTCCATGTGCACTTGTCTTTCCGTCTGTTGAAATCACGCTTACTCCAAACGAGCCATTTGGGATTGAATCCGGTACAATCGTTTTTAGTAGGAAAAGAGTTATAAATTCTAATTAATACCGATCACCTTAAAAAATAGATAGATCTGTTAGATGAACAAACATTAATTGGCGGAGGAAGGCACAAACTCGTTCTATATGGCTTAAAAGCATACTTCTGAATTTGGGGATGATCGTTTCATAATTTACCATATCGATGAAGAAGGCTGCAATTATTTTGGACGATTTGTAGGAAAATTTAGCAAAATTACGTTTTGCTTATTTTTTTCAATGTGGAATAAAATTTAGACTAAAAGCTTAAATTGACTTCGGATCCGTGATGCTTGGATTATTCAGGAATAAAAACTTAATAAAAAAAACTAAATCCGAACAGAAGTGGTGATTTTATTCGAATTAAAATATAGATATTCAGGCCTGTTCTGAAAATTACATTTTATCAAAGTGATTTGAAACCACAAGAAAGGTGTTCTGGGCAAATTATTTTGTGATTTCAAAACGTTCATCAACGTACACAACTTTTTAAAATCACTTTGTTATTTTTGCGACTATTGTAAGATGACCGTCATATTAAATTACTTAATAAAATATTCAATGTGTTGTTTATTAATTTTTTTATGCAATACGCTTTTTTTATTTACAACAAATCATTTAAAATTAAGAACATTCGACGACAGTACAAAAATAAAGTTTGCTTTTGTGACTTCTGTTGTAATTTCAGGATTGTCTTTTTAGTTGAATAAAAGATCGCTAATTTGCTAACGGCGGCATGACAGCAAAGTCTTATATTTATTAAAATTCGTAAAAGCTGTGAAGAATCGCAGGAAAAAGTCGCTTCTATCCGCGAAGATGGCTAGAATTCACGAAAAATTGCAAACTTGTAAACAAACCCTAAAACTAATTTAAAATCGCTAAATGGGCTAAAAAAAATAATATCGGAAAATAACAAAATATTTTTGCAAAAATAGCCAAAATTCGCGAAAATTTTTAAAATAACAAACAAGCCAAAAAATTAACTAAAAGTCCCTAAAACAATACGGAATGGCAAAAGTTCGGTAAAAATTTTCTAAATTAGTGGAAATTCGCAAAAATTTGCTAATAGCGGCAAGACAGCAGAGTCTTCTATTTATTATAAATCTTTAAAGCTGTAAAGAATCAGAAAACTTACAGGAACAATAATAAGATAAAATTTTGTCATGATTTTAATGAAGTATTAATTAGGAAAATCGACGTAGACTTATAGGTTTAAGTTTAACTGCATATGATTTAGTAACTCGAATCGCATCCACAAACCATAAACACACAAAAGTGGTAATCGTTATCGAAATCGTGCACTCAATATAGAAATTCCAAGTAGGAAATTAAGAGAGTTTGGTAGTTTAGAGTTGGAGGGGGATAACAAAAGATTTTGTGAAGTTGAAAAGGTGAGAAACTAATTTAATTTTATTTTACTGGTAATAACCTGGAATAAAGAGAAAAAAAGGGATTTGTATACTATGTTTGTAATTAAATTTTGTATTTTTATTTTATTTGAACAAAGTATTTTACATATTAAATAAATATTGTAAAGGAAGAAAGCAGTAAAAGTGTAATACTTACAGTTGATATTTAAGAAACTTATATTTTATTTGATTTTGAAATATGTGGTATTTACAATGAAACAAAAAGGGATACTATTATCGTAATAAAGTAAGTTCTAGTAGCTTTGGATTAATTACAAAAGAAACCTATTAGAAATAAATTGAAATTATGCTTTCGAATTAAAAGGTTTCTTATTCTGATTTTTATCATTTGCATACAAAAATATGTAGATAAGGGCGATCAATAGTTTGTGTAGAAAAATAAGGGGAATCTTAAGAAGAAGTGCAAATTGTGTGTAAAAACGGCAATGCTAAGCAAAGAACTAAAGATGACGGTAAAGGAAAAATAATTTTTAAGATTTAATGTAAGGGCACTGAACACTAGAGATAATGACTGAAAAATATTGTCAGAAAAGAAAAGGTATGTATAAATATTTGTATGATATTATTCCTTAGTTTTTTAAAAAAGCACGTAAGAATAAAATGAAAATTAATTCTATTTAAAAATCAAAAGAGAAACAAAAACAAAAAAAATTACAAGATTCGGTACTCCACCACAATATTAAAGGAGTGAACTTTTTATGGGGCCTATGGTAAATTATGGACAAATCTTAATTATTCGTTACAGTTTAAGGCGTGCCACAGAGTTTTCCAAAAGTAAGCTTCACATGGAAAATATGGTAAATTTTGTTTAAAATAAACCAGTGTTGAAAACACTTTAGTCAAAAGTTGAAAAGTCGCAAAATTTTAACTTCTCATTGATTTAACTTTTCTCTGCTTTTTACAATAAAACATTGATTCTGTTAAAACTTGTGAAAAACGGCAGTCGTATTTTAAAAATCGTGCTGTATCATTCTGTATCATTTCTTAATTCTCTGGATCAACAAACCACAACTTAAATTCGATTATAAGTCATGAATTGCCACCTGATCGTACTAAATGTTTATAAAATCAAAAATTATCTCCATTTTTTTCAAAATAACATTAATGAAAATATTACGTTTATAAAAAATCGGAAATTAGGTTACTAAAACCACGAAAAATGATTTCCTAAGAATATAGAAAAGTAATGTTTTCTTTGTCAACTTAAAACGTAAAAATATCATCTAAATTTGTAGGGTGCTCTACATTCTTTAATTATTTTATGAATAATAAGAATTTTGTTTAAATATACAATTAAATACTTTCCTTAACGGAAACGTTAACTTGTAATATTTTACTGTAGGTATTTATACCTCAAATAATACATCAATGTTTTACGAAGCACGAATGTAAAATGTTTGGTATCATTATTGATAACAACGAAATGTACGAAAATTCCCGTTTTGGAAGTTTCTTAGTATAAATGAAAATTTCATTATTGCAATGAAAAGTTTAGGACCAGTAATGAAGATTTTCATTGCATAAAAGAATAACGGCCAACGAAATGATTTCATTCCAGCAACGTAGCGTTTTTCTTTCAGTGTACGGGTACTTTAATTTAGTTGAACGCCACATGATCTTATACTCAATAGTATTTTTTAATACATTTTTATACCCTCCACCACCACTGTGGTGAATGAGGGTATACTAAGTTTGTCATTCCGTGTGAAACTTTTTTATTATACACCTAAGACCCCATAAAGTATATATACTCTGGCTCCTTGAGTAATTATAAGTCGATTTAGCCATGTCCGTCTGTCTGTCCGTCTCACTTTTGAAAAACGCAAAAGAAAAGAACAAACTTGGTCTCAAATTGCTTGTAGTTATCCTAAGCAGTTTGGGATTGAAATCCAGCAACATCGGTTCAGTAGGATCAGAACTATGAATCAAAATGTGGAAACACCACCCTGAAAAAATTGATAATTTTGATACAAAAATTAACATAAATGGTTTATTAATGCACGGAAGGACATACAATTTTGCTCGAATTTGGTTTGTACGACTGCAAATCATACTGGTAAATTTCGTGACGATCGGTCCATAATTTACCATAGGCCCCATATAAACCCATCTCGAGGAAAACAGTTTAGTACGCCTAAACCCGCAATAAAAAACGCTAGCATACAAAAATTTGGTACGTCACAGTTTTATAGGACCAGAAATCACACTGTAAAATTTTTTGAAGATCGGTCCATAATTTACACTAGGTCCCATATAAACCCTACGTCCGGAAAACAGTTTAGTACGCCTAAAACCGCAACAAATAACGCTAGCATACTTAAATTTGGTACGTCACAGTTTTATAGGACCAGAAATCACACTGTAAAATGTTTTGAAGATCGGTCCATAATTGACACTAGGTCCCATATAAACCCTACTCCCAGAAAACAGTTTAGTACGCTTAAAACCATAATAAATGACGATATAATACTAAAATTTGGTACGTCAATGTTTTATAGGACCAGAAATCACACTGTAAATTTTTTTGAAGATCGGTCCATAATTGACACTAGGTCCCATATAAACCCTACGTCCGGAAAACAGTTTAGTACGCCTAAAACCGCAATAAAAAACGCTAGCTCACCTAAATTTGGTACGTCACAGTTTTATAGGACCAGAAATCACACTGTAAAATTTTTTGAAGATCGGTCCATAATTTACACTAGGTCCCATATAAACCCTACTCCCAGAAAACAGTTTAGTACGCTTAAAACCATAATAAATGACGCTATAATACTAAAATTTGGTACGTCAATGTTTTATAGGACCAGAAATCACACTGTAAAATTTTTTGAAGATCGGTCCATAATTGACACTAGGTCCCATATAAACCCTACTCCCGGAAAACAGTTTAGTACGCCTAAAACCGCAATAAAAAACGCTAGCTCACCTAAATTTGGTACGTCACAGTTTTATAGGACGATAAATCACACTGTAAAATGTTTTGAAGATCGGTCCATAATTGACACTAGGTCCCATATAAACCCTACTCCCGGAAAACAGTTTAGTACGCCTAAAACCGCAATAAAAAACGCTAGCTCACCTAAATTTGGTACGTCACAGTTTTATAGGACGATAAATCACACTGTAAAATTTTTTGAAGATCGGTCCATAATTGACACTAGGTCCCATATAAACCCTACTCCCGGAAAACAGTTTAGTACGCCTAAAACCGCAATAAAAAACGCTAGCTCACCTAAATTTGGTACGTCACAGTTTTATAGGACCAGAAATCACACTGTAAAATTTTTTGAAGATCGGTCCATAATTGACACTAGGTCCCATATAAACCCTACTCCCGGAAAACAGTTTAGTACGCCTAAAACCGCAATAAATAACGCTAGCATACTTAAATTCGGTACGTCACAGTTTTATAGGACGATAAATCACACTGTAAAATTTGTTGAAGATCGGTCCATAATTTACACTAGTCCCCATGTAAACCCTACTCCCGGAAAAGAGTTTAGTACGCCTAAAACCGTAATAAATAGCGCTATCATACTAAAATTTGGTACGTCACAGTTTTATAGGACCAGAAATCACACTTTAAAATTTTTTGAAGATCGGTCCATAATTTACACTAGTCCCCATATAAACCCTACTCCCGGAAAAGAGTTTAGTACGCCTAAAACCGTAATAAATAGCGCTATCATACTAAAATTTGGTACGTCACAGTTTTATAGGACCAGAAATCACACTGTAAAATTTGTTGAAGATCGGTCCATAATTTACACTAGTCCCCATATAAACCCTACTCCCAGAAAACAGTTTAGTACGCTTAAAACCATAATAAATGACGCTATAATACTAAAATTTGGTACGTCAATGTTTTATAGGACCAGAAATCACACTGTAAAATTTTTTGAAGATCGGTCCATAATTGACACTAGGTCCCATATAAACCCTACTCCCGGAAAACAGTTTAGTACGCCTAAAACCGCAATAAATAACGCTAGCATACTTAAATTCGGTACGTCACAGTTTTATAGGACGATAAATCACACTGTAAAATTTGTTGAAGATCGGTCCATAATTTACACTAGTCCCCATGTAAACCCTACTCCCGGAAAAGAGTTTAGTACGCCTAAAACCGTAATAAATAGCGCTATCATACTAAAATTTGGTACGTCACAGTTTTATAGGACCAGAAATCACACTTTAAAATTTTTTGAAGATCGGTCCATAATTTACACTAGTCCCCATATAAACCCTACTCCCGGAAAAGAGTTTAGTACGCCTAAAACCGTAATAAATAGCGCTATCATACTAAAATTTGGTACGTCACAGTTTTATAGGACCAGAAATCACACTGTAAAATTTGTTGAAGATCGGTCCATAATTTACACTAGTCCCCATATAAACCCTACTCCCGGAAAACAGTTTAGTACGCCTAAAACCGCAATAAATAACGCTATCATATTCAAATTTGGTACGTCACAGTTTTATAGGACGAGAAATCACATTGCTAAATTTCGTGAAGGTTGGTCCATAATTTACCCAAGGCCACATATAAACCCTACTCTCGGAAAACAGTTATTTGCGCCTAAAAGCAAATTAAGCTCACTTTGGGAAAATAATAAAATTCGCCTTAAACCATCACAGATATAGATATTGCGGTAAAATGCCTTACTTAAATTCATATGGCCAGAAAAAATATCATGAAAATTTGTGAAATTTTCTGTTAACGCTAAAACTAATTACACTGCTGTATTGAAATGTATTCTTATTTATTTTTTGTAATACTAGAAATCAGTCTTCAGAATTTTGGGATGATTGGGCCTAATTTTCCATAGGTCCAATACAAATGACCCTCCTAAAAATTATTATAGTTCGGCTAAAACTTTTACGAATCATGATATTTTACTCAAGCCAGTTCAAAGTTCTAACAAGATACGCATACAATTTTCTTATTGTCGGTCAATAATTTAATTCAGGTCTAAGACGCAACCAATTTTAATGCTGACGTTCGTTTTTGTGAAGCTTAATTAATAATATATATCTATTTATCATATAGAGCCCACTCCTGTCGGTGGAGGGTATCAAAGATTCGGCACAGCCGAATATAGCACTCTAACTTGTTTTATATAAAATGTTTGGTGCTTTCATAAAAAAACTAAATTTAGCTTTTAGCGTTTTTTTTTTCGAAAAATGTCATCAAAACCGTCCTCTTTTTCTATTTAGCCATTTTAAGTACGTTTTTCATATGTCTCCTTGCGTTGAGTGTCCGAGAGTGGACAGAACTTTATTAATTAATGCTATGAAATAAAGTGAATCTACTCCCTTACCATGTTTTTAAATCGTTATGCGACTTTGTAATGGCATTATAATTCCTATCAATCAAAAAATATCCAACAAAGGAATTTAAACTTGTTAAATATTATCGTTTCATTTCATCTGATAACAAATTAAATGCATTAGAAAAAGTGCAACATTGGCAAAATGGGCAAAGTAACATTGTATTTAATTGAGATTACGATTAAAAATAACTTGATAATTTGCCTTAACTTATTAATGACATGATGGCCATTTTCCTTCAAGAGATAAAAAAAATTGGTATAAAATTGCAACAGTTTCCGAAAAAATTTCATACCGTTTTTCGCGCTATGAAACATTTCTTCCTATTAATTTTCTGTGCAGTTGCAGGTAAGAAATTTTAAGTTTATAACAAAAAATCTTAGTAAAGTGTAAAATATATTTACCAGCTACTGTTGCTGTCATCCCAGAGTATGAATATGTCAATGGTGAAAATGGTTGGTATGTACCCCGTTTGGATGGCACCTTTTATTGGATAGATAAAGATGAAGCAGAGTCATACCTCGAGACTATGGCCAAAATGGAAGGACGCTCATCCACTAATCCTGTAAAATTTTACCTCTATACTGAATCAAATCCCAGCGAAGGTCAAGAGATCAGTGCGAACAAAAAATCCATTGACGCCTCCCATTTTAACGCCAAAAATCCTACAAGAATTACCATTCACGGTTGGGTTTCTAGCAAGGACAATAATATGAACAGTGGTATTCGCAAAGCCTGGTTGTCTCATGGTGATTACAACATGATTGCTGTTGACTGGGCACGTGCTCGTTCTTTAGACTATGCCTCCTCTGTTTTGGCTGCTCCTGGTGCTGGTCAAAAAATTGCTGCCTTAGTTGACTTTTTAGTGAAGAATTATGGTCTGAATTTAAATACTTTAGAAATAATTGGCCATAGTTTGGGTGCTCATGTGGCTGGTTTCACTGGCAAGAATATTCAATATGGCAAAGCTCACACTATTGTTGGCTTGGATCCCGCCTTTTCTTTGTTTAGTTATGACAAGCCCGATCAACGTTTGTCCAGCAACGATGGTTTCTATGTGGAATCTATTCAAACTAACGGGGGTAAAATGGGTTTCTTGAAACCCCTTGGCAAGGGTACTTTCTACCCCAATGGAGGTAAATCTCAACCAGGCTGTGGAGTCGATTTAACTGGATCCTGTGCCCACGGTCGTTCCGTTATTTATTATATTGAAGCTATTCGGGAAGATAATTTTGCTACTGTTAAGTGCGATAACTACGAGAGTGCTGTGGCCAATGCTTGTGGTTCCACGTATAGCTCCGTACGCATGGGCGCCGTTACCAATGCCTACATGGTAGCTGGTGATTATTACGTACCTGTCAATAGTGAAGCTCCTTTTGGTGTTATTGGTTAAATATTTAAATATATGAAGTGACTGCTAGAAATACACAATCAATATTGAATATTCTTAAACTTATTTTAATTTTTATTTTCTAATGTTTTCTAATTCTTAGTCTGTCTGTCCGTCCGAACAATCTAACGGAAAAAAATTTTTTATTTTCAAATTCAAAACAACTTTGATAATAAATTTTCTTTTTTTATTTCAATTAGGAAATCCACCAAAACCTGTGCGGTATAAAAAAAAATTACATGGGCGCTACATAAAAAACTACTTGATTTCGCGTCAATAACCAAACATTTTCATGAAAACTGATGGCAAAATAGAGGTGTGATTTAAATGAAAGTGGGCATAAAGTCGTTTTATATGTCTAGAAATTATACAACCAACTTTTCTGATGATTGGCCTTTATTATAAAATAGGTTCTATGTAAAGACTACTAACAGAAAAAACCCTTTTAATTCGTGCAAAACTTTAAAAAATAATTATGCATTGAAAACAATTTTGTCCAATTAAGATTTAAAAAGCATGAAATCAGCACCGCCAAATTTTATAATGATCGGTCAATTATTAATCATAAATCACATGTAAAGTCAGTCCACAATCAAAAATATTTTTAAATGTCAAAACCTGTGGCTAATAATAATATTTCTGAAAAAAAAATTTGCAGTTTTATATCGTTTTAGTGGAAAAAACAACATAAATAAATTTATAAGAGAGTGCAACATTTTCAAGGTCATCAAATGTGAACTTCATTTTACCCACACCACAATAGTGCAGAGGATATTGTGTTGATATTTGTAACACCTTTTTTAAATATTGCTTCTAAGCCAACCTCTTAGTATACCGATCGACTTATTAACACTTTTTGAGTCGATATAACAAAGTCCATCCGTCCGGCTGGCTGGCTGTCCTTGTAAACTTTGTGCGCATAGTGTAGGTCGAATTTTTGGAGATAGTTTGATGAAATTTGGTATACATGGGATCTTATTATCGCAAGGACCAAGCCTAGTGAAAATGTTGAGAATCGGTCCATAATTTCACATAGCCCCCACACAAGCTTCTTTCTGACAATGGCTCACATACACATAATACCCCAGAGAAATACATTTTAATATCAAATTAGCAGCAATAACTTTTACGAAAATTAAATATTGTGCTGGTAGGTGCAAAAATCAGCAATATGTCCCATAGAAACTCCCTTCCTTAAAGCATTTAACCTTTAAGTGTATACCTGGGCCTATCCAGGCATTTTTTTTTTACTTTTTTCCGTTTTCTTTTCATATAATTATTAAATATCTTAGAACGAAACTTTATGTTTTCCTCAATCAAAGTGTTTTTACAAGAAAATTTAAGCACCGTGGCCGTGGCAATTTTCCTAATGAAAATTTTTAAATAAATTTTTAAATAAAATCAAAACGAAACGTATCAAAAAGCATACGCAACACATAAAAATTCTTGCTTTACTTTAATTTCGAAGAATAATTCTTGTTGACAACAAAATGTTCTTGCTACAGCCATAAAACTCCATACACATAAAAGAAGGGGTTCGTTAGTGTGAGTTTTATCGATAGCCACAAAAAAACTCCATGCAAAATACAAGGTGGCCGCTGGTGCTAAACAAATTATGATATCTTACAATTTTCGGCACGAAGAGCTTTTACATAAATCGTAACGTAATAACATGGGTTGGTTCTGCCGGTCCATGATTATCCATGGGTCCCAAATAGGGTACAATCTCGAAAACTTGTTTTAAAATACTGTGATGTAGAGTTGGGCTAAGCCGAATATACTTTCTTCCTTTTTTTGATTTAGGTTTTAGATATTACTTATCGAAACTAAATAAAACAATTTTGGGTTTTTCTGGCTTAGCTCGGATTTCGATTTTTAAGCATCATTATTATTTTGACTGAAACTTGATTTTGAAAACTTCTTCCAAGAAAACGTAACATTTCTCCCAGCTACTTATATCTCGTAAACCGGTTGGGATTTGGTGTTCGTGTCTTCAGCATTTTTGCAGGTAATTAGCAGGAAAACCAGAAATATGATCTAAAAACCGCGTTTCATGCGCATTGAATATGCAGTAAAAACTCGAAAATATGCCCAGAAAATTGTTAAAAATATCCTCTAAAAAAATCAAAAATTGTACACTTGAAAACAAAATTTTCAACAATTTAAAAACATTTGCATTAAAAAAGACAATCCTAAATTAATAATAATCGGAAAAGCCCAAACGCCAGAAGATTTTACCACATGCGAAAACGGTGGCATGTCATAACGTCCAGTGTCATAGTGTCCATGGACGTTATGACACTGGACGTTAACTAAAGCTTCTCTGCATAGTCGGCTTTCGTTCGGAAACAAGGCAGATATTAGAAGCTTTACTTAGCGAAGCCGGTGTTTGTTATACCATAGAGAAGAAAATCCTTGCGCCCGGCCGAAGGCCGGCTATGATCCCAAATTTGTTTACATTCTTGCTTGTTGTGGACATTATGGACATTATTAAGAGTTTTTTGTGGCGAATATTATCTAGATATTAACATCCATAAGAGATTTTTTGTCTTAAAGGGAGTTCATATATAGAGTTATAAATGTGAACATTTAGAAGGAAGTTTAAGGTATTTATTAGGGTATTCATTTAATCGTGCTTTGCTTAAATCGGTTAATCGCTCGATTAATTAACCGACCTTTTAGTTTAATCGGTTAATAATCGGATAATTTTGTTATTGATCGGTTAACCGATTAATAAAGATTTTTTTTATAAATTAAGTAATTTAAAAAAATAAAAATGCATAAATGATTTATTATTTGAAGTTTATTAGTAAAAAAAAAAAACAATAAATTAACAAACATAAGAATTCTTGAACTAAAACGAGCAAACAAAAAAAAATTAAATTATTCATAAATACTCGTATGTAATACATATTTTTTTATTAATACATATTTTGTTTTAATTGAAAAATAGACTGGCTGATCATTTCATTAGTTATTTCAATAGTTTAAAAAGGTCTTACAAATAAGTCTTAAAGATAATTTGGTTTAAATGTTTAGGATTTAAGCGATTCTTTTCTTTAGTTTTGATAAAACTTGACTAGAAAAAAATTCTTTCATTTATCGTAGATTTTGGATAAATTAAAAGCAACCCCTAATACAGAATATTGATTTTTTCAAATTTGTATCACTTCTAATTGTTTCGGTTAATTATGTTAATAAATTTATATGAGAAGAAACAACCCTGTCGGATTTTTTTTAGCTAGCTCAACATTAAGTTGACTTTTAGCTAACTTATTTACAACTGACTTGTAAACTAACTCATAATTGGTATAGATTTGAGTCAGTTGTGTTCTGTACAACTGACTTCTTCTCGATAACTATTGAACTAGCGTTTGGCTAACTCAAAGCTGATGCAGTGCACTTTGGTAAAAAAAAGTTTTGCTTGTTTTGTGTACGTTTTCAAAGTTAAATATAAGCAAAAGTTCCCATATTCTATTTGTTAATATTATTTAGTTAAATATATCTTATTTTCAAAGTAGAATTATTATGAGAACCATATCGGGCATGCTGCTGGTGTCTGTAGACAAAGGGGCAATACAACAAAAGTGAAAGAAAACGTATGATGTGTAATATTCTCTATCTCTCTTTAAAAATAAATAAAGCAAAAATACTTTTTTTTTTTTTATTCTAACTTATGGTTATCTTAAAGTTATACAGTGTGAGTGAGTACTGACTAGTACTGCGGACATTGCGTGTAAAAACTGAATAGCTTTAATCATGTAAATGAGTTAGCTTGTGAGTCACCTGTGACTAACTTCTGATTAACCATGAGTTAACTTTAAGCTAACTCATTTTCCGACAGGGAAATAACTTAACTCATACATATAAAAAGAACGTGAAACAAAAAGGTGTTAACAGCAAAAACTTATAGTGTTTTCTTTTCTGCAAAAAAATACAAAGTACCTTTTAAAAGTACCTTATAAAAATATGGAAACAAGAAAATACCTTTGCCAGATTGCTGATTTATTAACACCAAGTTTTTCAGATTTCTTGATTTGACGTTTACTTTTCAAAAACAATTTTATAACACCGAATCCACTAAAATTTTATATCACTGACAACCTATCATTAACAATGTAATGCTTTCTTATGTTTTTACTATTAAATAATAAAAAAATAACTATTAAAATTTAAAATTTTGACTATCCTTAGTAGAGGAGATTTTTTCCCAACTTCATCTGGTAACCCTATATGTAAACAGAAGCCATCTTTTTACAGGGCATTATCAACACTGTCGATTTTACCGGGTCTAAAATGCAATGCCTTATGCTGGCTGGCTTCTTTTAGAGAGCGAAGCATTTTTAAGAAACGAACACCAAATTGCATTTTTTTAAATATAATGTCACATTTTTTTAGAAAAGAAAACACCATTATCTAAAATGAAGATCACTGAACACCTTCTTTTTTTGTATGAAAAATATTTTCTAAACACATACCTTTTGTGTATGAGACTAAACAAATAATTAAAAACACAAGAAAATATCTTTTAACCGGTTTAATCGTTAATCGAAAATAGCCAATTTTAAATTAACCGCTTAGTTAATCGGGTACTAATTAATCGCTTAACCGAAAAGTTAACCGAATGAATACCCTAGTATTTATACATTAGGAGCATTGGGCAAATGTGAACCGATTACAAAAGAATTTAATTTGCAGTAAAATATTTTTGCGGCGAATTTAATTTAAATACAAACATAATTAGATGTTTTACGAACACAAAAGTCTTATTTGGAAAGAAGTTTTTATGGTTATTATGTAAAATTATAGACCGATTTTCACCATTTACATAGAATTTATCCTAAGTTCACTTAAAATGTATTTACCAAATTTGATAAAATTATCTACAAAATTGCAGCTTTTACTTTGCACACAAAGTAAACATTGACAGACAACCAGCCAGACGGACGGATGGACATGGTAAGATCACTTTAAAAAGTGATTCTGAGTCGGTCGAGCTCTTGTAAGCATCTTAAAAAAATTTTAAGTTTATCAAGATATGCCGCAAAAAGGCAAAATATGGGCTGTGAACTTGAATAATGCTGAAAAATGCTCTTTTATCTAAATTATGCACAAAATTGCTGTAAAGGGAAAAATGCAAAATATGCACAAACAAATCGATGCCAAAATTCATAAAATGCACTTAAACGGGTAAATATATTGTTTTCGCCTTCATTGGTCGCACAATGAAGGCATGCAATTGCGGATTTATGGTTTCCCTGGCAATTAGATTGGGAACTTTATTAATAGTGTCATAAAATCTAAGTCCGAGCTAAATTAGAAAAACACAAACGTGCTATTGCTACACAGAAAGAAAACCCTCGTACTAAATTTAAGTGTTTTCCACTTACTTTAAGCACCAGTCGTACTTAAAAATTTAAGTGTGCATAACACTAAAAAGTACTAAAAACAGTCCCAAATGGGATTACTTTCGAAAACCGAACCCGGAATTTCTTAAAATATGCAAAAATTTCCGAAATCAAGTAAAAACAGAAAAAGCTGAACTTTTTCTTAGCGTGTAACTTTCAGAAAACTTTTTAGTCTCATTTCCCAACATTGGATTATGTACGCATGTTTTTTGTAGAAACCACAACAGCACGAAGTATATAGCGAACGATTTGCTTGTTTGTGTAGAAACAACAACAACACATAAGAAGAAAAATAATAGTTATTTTCATGTTTAAAAAATTAAATAAGAAGCAAAAATTCCCAATTTCTTTTTGTTAAAATTGTTGAGTTAAATACACCAAATTTTCAAAGTCTAATGATTACGAAAACTTATAAAGCAGCAGAATCAGTGTTGAAAAATTCAGTACTTTAGTACTTTTTTCAGTACCTTTTCATATCAAAAATACCGCAGTACCCCCGCTTTGTTTTTAGTACTTTTTTTATGCTTAGCGCTTTTTAACTTTTAATATGTTAGCAAAATTCTCAACTCAGCGCTAAACTACAACTATGTGATGTGATCATTTCGATAGCAAACTTTTGATTCATATGTTTGTTGCAAAATTTTGGTTTTTAAAAAAAATTTTGCACAAAAATGTTATCAGTTTACAAGTAGTGCTCTTATACTACATCAAGCACTAGTACTAGGGAGATCGATCGGTTATTATTCGACCGGTTTTAACCGGTTATTTTAGCTTTTCTCAAGTCGGTTATTTTAAAATGTCCATTTTTCAAATATCGAATAAACCGGTTATTTTGGTATAATAAACCGGTTATTTTAATAATGTGTAATTTATATACATTTTCCTTACTCTTGTTGTAGATGTACCCGTAATTTAAGTATTTTTCTAATTCCATATTAGGCAAATTTAAACTTTTTATGAACAATGTCAAAACAAAATGTAACTAAAGTAAAAAAATGCATTTGAACACTCACTGTAAATAAAAACCACTTATGAATGAGTGTGTTCTGTTAAAAAACCAAAAACTATTCAAAATACTACAAAAACGTGTGCAGTTAAAAAGTAAATAGTATTTAATTTGTGCGACCGTTTTCTAAATATTGAAAATATTTTCATATAGATGTTATCTCTAGAGATATTTCGAACGGGATGGAAAAGACAAAGTTAGGCTCTGGAAGTGTCATAAGGTGATAAGTAGCGAAGGGTTTCCCACGTTACGATTTATTAATCACCTTTAATTAGTCCATATGGTTGACATTAATGTGCTCCAAATAAAACTTTACCCCGTTCGAAGTTGGTCTTAAGATTCGACAAATAATACTTTACTAAAATACGCTGCCCAAAAATGAAACATTAGTTGAAATATAAACCCTTTGTGTTGCCGAGGACGGAATGCCTCTTAAGGTACTAAAAATTCTTAAATAGTTCCAGCATTTCTTTATGCTTAAAACTACAACATTCCGGCGGAATCAACGATATGGAAATAATTCATTAGTTTTATTTATTAAAACACCAAGAACTAAAAAACAAAATTAAGAAATCAAATAATGTCATGGAAGGCTTCAAATTGTGGTCGCCGAATTGACAAATATTTCATACAAAAAGCATTTTCATCTTACTAATCGTTTATATAATTCTGAAAAAAATTGTTTGATATATATAATCCAGGCTAAGAGGTTTTGTTTGAAACTTTTCAAAAATATGGTTGAAGTCTATTGATTCATATAGAGATGGCTTAATCACTAACAAATTAAAACTCATTTAAAATAAATTTAGGAGAATGTCTTAAATAATAAATTTTATTTAATTGCTATAATATTTTATTTGCTCTTGCAAAACGTTTGGCTAGATCAAACATCATTTAATAGTTTTTAAATTACATTATACAATTATCGTCTTACAAAAACAGATTAGTAAATAAATAGAAATTGTTAGAAATGCGGTTAAAGTTTGATCATTTTACTGGTCTCTTTTTTTTTGGATTTTATCGTCAAATATTTATTAGGTCTGACCATACCTTAAGTCATATCTATGTATTTTGTAGGTGTTTTTATGTATTCGAATGAAAACCGGTTAGCTTAAAAATGTTTAACCGAAAACCGGTTTTTTTAAATTAGCAACTATTCGTAATATTCGAAAACCGGTTATTGAAAAAAGTCGAATAATCGATCTCCCTAACTAGTACTAATAAGCACTAGTATTTTTATATAAAAACTCTAACACCGTTACCACTAGTGCCTCTTGTTCTAGCAATTGTACTAGTGGCTTTTTGACAATTAACGCACAATCTCCTGAAGGGTTATGTATTTAAATACATAGATAAATGAATTCTAATAAAATATTTTCTTTTCCTTTTATTTTTATAAATGATTGTTTTATAATTAAAAGATTTTGTTTGTTGTGCTTAATTCCCTCTTTTTAGAAATTGATAAAAATACTGAAATTTATTGTTGGAGGATAAGCTCTATGCGCATTTCACTGGTTGCTTAGGCCATATCATCAGGGAACGTTCTCTTAAATAATTTTAGAAAAGTCAAAGCTATTAGCATACAAGACTACAGAGGGAATGAGAATTACCTGCAAACACTCAAAAAGTCTTATTTGCAACGATATCAAAGCTTAAACAAAATACCAACAATAAAACAGTGAGTTTATCTTTTCTTACATTCCCCACAATCTTTTAATAAACAATTGTATTCTCAAAAACAACTTTGATAATATGATTATTTTATTTTAACAAAAAAGTACCATGTGGTGGGAAAAAGTACTCTTTTAGTTGAAGTTCAGTACCATTTCAAAATTTCAATTTTGCAACACTGAGCAGAATGCTCGATGCTATCTCATAATTAAGAGTTCTCCAGTAACCAAAGTGAAACAAACATGTGTAACGAGAAAGTAAAAATTATTATTATCTTCTCTCTCTCTCTCTCTCTCTCTCTTTATATCTCTCTCTCTCTCTCTCTCTCTCCCTTGTTCTAATCTAAACATTTACCCTAGAAATGTTTAGGTTAAAATCAATCTATCTCAGATAAATTTTTATCTCACCTTTACTAATGTCAATCCAGGTTTCGAATTGTTTTAAGTTAAGGGGGCATTTGAACAATCGGTATTTGAATTAAGCATTCTGTACTTGATTTAAGAAAATCCATACTATTGACAAAGTGGCTTGATTTAAGAATGGATGGGTTGATTTTTCTTTTCAGTGTGATTTCCATTAGTACTACAAAAACTAAAGGCAAAAGAAAGTGCACATGACAAGAAGTTGTGATGTCTTTTTATAACGATTGGTTTAAAATTTCTCAGAAATCTCATATAAAGTCCACTCCGCAAAATTTGATCTCTTGGTCAAGCATATTAAGGATTCGCATATTTGATGATGTCATTCCTACATGTTTTAAGTGTGAAACAAATCCCACGCTAAATTCCCGGGAATGCGGTAACATTTGAGTTTCCAAGGAAATCCCACGTATAAACCAAAGCAGTAAGTGATACAAAGCTGTCAAAATTAATTTGAACGATAAGAAATTTCTCAAAGTGTGTTATAAAATTGAAGTGCTTGATAAAATCTAAAAATTTTTTTAACTGCGAAAAACAATTTCTTTTATGAGCAATCACCTTTTTTGTATTATTAGAGGGCCTGTATTGTTATACATTTAATATTAAAAATGTTGCGCATAAAACATGATAAAATATTTCAAAATATGCTTTTAAAATAAATGAAATGTTCAGAATTATTAGAAAAAAAGGGTGCCCTAGGAGTCTTGTTGTTACCAGCTTAGCTCCCGCCAGAGACTCTGGTCTGATTCAATACAACGGGCTTGAGGTCTACGTTACAATCATTCGGTAATTTAAGTTAGAATATATTTTGTAAGTCTCGCCTCCATCGTTAACTCTGTACTTCTCTATGGCTGTGAGTCTTGGAACGCAGTTACTCGGGAAATAAACTTGCTGCAAATCTTTATAAGCCGATAGTTGCGGAGAGTCCTAAGAATATTCTAGTCTCAAACAATATTTAAGGAATGGTTGTGGAGCAAACCCCAATAAGAAAAGAAATTCTTAAAAAAGGAGCGTTGGATTGGTTATGTAGGTCTACGAACGATATAACAAGCAACGCTATTGAATAGAATCCCCAAGGAAGCCGAAGCAGGGGTAGACGATCGCATTAATGCTGTTGCCAAATTGAATCAGAAGCTGCCAAGCAGAGCAAGAGCTGGAACGAGATTAAAGCACTAGCGGTGGACAGAATAGAATAGAACAGATATGTTATGGTACTTTGCTTCTTATAGTAATGATGGGAACTTTTATACATTTATATATTTTGTAACTTTATTTGCAACAATTAATTATTTATTTAGTACTAGTATTAATTTCGCTACTTCGTGAGCGTCTCCCTTTCTTTCGTGGAAATATGTATTTATATGCCAAAGTTTATGTTTCAAGATTAAAAAAGACCAGTTGTTCAACAAAAAAGTACCAAGCAGTTATTCTCATCCGCTCTGGACATGATATGTTTAATTTTATGTTTATATTTGCAATATTAACGAAAATTTAAAAAAGAAAGGTTAAGAACGTAAAAGTACCAAAAAGATGCCTCTTGCAGATTCTCATTCGCTGAGGAGCTTGCATGTTTAGTTTTATGTTTCTAGCTTCAATTCGAACGGAAATTCAAAAAGGACCAGTTAAAGAACAAAAAAGTACCAAAAGCCCTCTTTCAGATTCTTATTCACTAAGGGCCTTCCACGTTTCATTCAGTCAGGACCTTGCATGTTTAATTTTATGTTTCGAGACCAAAAAAATAATCTCACAGGTTCTTATCCCCTCAGGACATTGCATGTTGAATTTTATGTTTATAGGTAAAATATTAACTATAATTAAAGAAAGTACCAGTTGTAAAACAAAAAGCTAAAGAAACAAATTAAATCTCCCGTATTTCCCCCTTGTTGGTACTTTTTTTCTCCCCATTAAAGTATCAAGGATTTCATAATTGTAGTGAAAGCCCATAAATTAATACGTATGTCAATGAATGGAGAAAAATGTTTTGTAAAAAAGTGACAAAAATAGTTAAGACCTTCGCCCCATAAACGTTCGAATTTCGAAAAATTACAGAATTTGTATTTGTACTCTTAAGATTAGTTTCGATTGTGATATTAAGTTTATTTTTATGTTTATTGATTTAAAAGATAGATGGGGTGACAAAATAGTTCCAAAATACAGGTTCTAACCGTTTACTCCCTAAAACGGCCGAATTAAAAAAAGTACCAGACAACTGTCCGCTTATTTTTTTGGTTCTCTTTTAGTTCTGGAGATATAAGGCTACAGAATTTACCCGTTTTTAGAGACCAATCCCTGTCTGAATGTTTTAGCTTCAGGCATTTAGGCTGTGCGATAACGTTACAATTTTATATATACATTATTTTCATGTTTAAATAGTTAAACAAGAAGCAAAAATTCCCGATTTCTATTTGTTAAAACTATTTAGTTAAATATCGAATTTTCAAAGTAGAATGATTACGAAAACCATATCGTGAATGCTGTCGGTGTGTTAAAATTGTAAGTTGCTCTGTAAATAAAGGGGAAAGAATTGTGAAGGCGAAAAACCATGTGTAACGGGTAAGTAAATAATAATATTCTCTCTCGCTCTATCTGGTTCCTGCAACAAGTTTAGATTGCATCATGAAACAAAGAAAACAAGATAATGCATTTAAGTTTAAAAAGCATTATTTTTCTGCGCATGTACGTCATAGTAGTAAATAAACACATACATGATCACCCAAACACGTGTATGTGGTAGGCTACAGTGATGTAAAAATTACGTCAAAATGAGAGTAAAAAGTTAACGGACCTGCGCAATGCATTATCTTGTTTCATGAGATTGCATTATATTTAGATTATAATGAATCTCACTTTCGGGGTTTTTTTAATTACGAATTAAACCAACTAAGAAATTCTTGAATTTGAATATAATTTTTATCTCACTTTTACTTAAGTCAATCCCGGTTTTGGATCGTGTTTAATCTGTATTTGAATCAAGTATTCTGTATTTGATTTAATGAAATCCGTACTTACCGTACTATTGACACCGCTTTCACTTGATTTAAGTACGGATCATAAATTTTTCTTTTCAATGTGCCCTATATGGGACCCGTGCCCAATCATTATGGTATAAGATTAAGATTCTTATAGCAGTACTTTGTGCCGAAAATTATCTAGATATCTACATCAGCATTAGATTTTTCGCCTTAAAATGATTTTTGGAAGGGTATTTATGTATTTATTTTAATTGGAGGGTATTTAAATTGGACCTTCCAGCACATAGTGACTTTTATAGAAGATTCCAGTAAAATTCAATAGGTCAATTAAGGTTACAATAAAATATTTAAGAGTAAAATTTTATCTAAATATTAACATGATATATAAGTTAACGGGGCCAAAGAAGTTTGAATGGAGAGTTTTTGAAATAATGAATTTATTTTAACCATTTCAATATATCATTCTAATAAATACACCCTTTCCAGTTGTAATTCAGAAAGCGTCAATTCAAATTAATATTAGTCAATTGCTATTCAGAAAGCATCAACTGTTATTCAGAAAATAATAAATGTAATTACGAAAAATCCTTAAAAATACGCCTGCCTCTCTTTTGCAGCTAGGGCCCTATTCTCCGTTACTAAATCCCATTGAGAATATTTGGTCTACATAAAATTAAATGCCAATAGCAAAATTCGTGTTCAAAACGTTGCAGGTCCTGGCGTGTTAGAACAAAGATTGATCTACTTGGAAAATATTGTAGGTCATGCAATGACCACTATAACTGGGGGTGATTGCGCTCACGCTGTGCAACACTGCACAGTTCAACAGTTAAAGAAAATATAACGAAATAGTACAAACTTACGAATTTATTTAGCTCTTCAGTACACATTTTTTTTATCTATACTATCTATACTGTACTATATCTATATAAAGCTGAAAATGAAGAATGGAACCTCCTAACAGACAAAGGATACATAAGGTTCACTAAAGTGCTTAGGATAGGGTCCAGAAGCGCTAAACCTCCTATTCTTACCTCACTCATATCTCCAAAGCTACAAAGAGACAGAAAAAAATGTAATACTTATCGTTGTTCTTTAGAAAAATAAACGGACATGTGAGAGGTAAGTTTTTAATTTCGGCCCTTTTAGTGAGTAAACGTGTAAAATTTTGGTACTTTTTTAATCATCCCGTCTATATTTTGAACCAATAAACATTTAATCACGTTCGAATATTATTTGAAAAATACAAATTTGTTATTTTTTAGAAATTCGAACGTTTAAGGGGTAAAATTCGTAACTATTGTTGGCACTTTTTTTACAAAGTATTTTTCTCCATTCTTTGGTACATACGTATTAAATGGGCGCCCACTACAATATAGAAATTTTTGATACTTCAATGCGGAGAAAAAAAGTACCAAAAAGGCGAAATACGGAAAATGAAATTTCTTTCCTTAACTTATTGGTTGTACAACTGGTACTTTTTTAATTACCTTTAATAGTGGACCTGGAAACATAAAATTCAACATGCAATATCCAGAGTAATAAGACTCTATGGGCAATCTTTATGGTACTTTTTAGTTCATTAGTTGGTACTTTTTGAATTTCCGTTAGTATTGGACTTAAAACATAAAAGTAAGCATTGAAGGTCCTGGGTGAATGAGTACCTTCAAAGGGATATATTTGGTACTTTTTCGTTCTTTAGCTGGTGGTTTTTTATTTTCGTTTATATTGGACCTATGAACTTAAAATTCAACATGCAAGTTCCTGAGTGAATGAGAATCTGTAAGAGAGTTTTTTTTTTAAATATTTCTCAAAAAATGCAAAATATACCGAAATATGCACAAACAATCGATAATTGGATAAGTAACTGACTGACTTAGAATTTGAATGTTCTCGAAAACAAGCATTTAAAAATAAATCCAGCCCCTAATTTTTATATATGCAAACATAAACAGTAATTTCTGTTCTTTTTATTTATTTTTTTTTTTTTTAATTAATAAAATAAATCCATAATTTGTTCGAAATTAATGGAATTGGTTTGTTTATCTAAAACGCTTTCTCTTCTGCCGTGATAAGAAACAAGCAAAAACAGCTAAAACAACTGTTAATTCTATTTGCCAATTTAAATGAAATCGGCCTAATAGTTCCATTTATTCATATTGCAACAACAATTCAAAAGTTATTAAAAGATAATAATAAATTAATAAAATTTTATGAAAATATTTACAGCAGATAAAGTTGAGAAAGTTGGTATAAAAGGAGACATTTTTAAAAAAAAAGGTCGTAGTCTAAATTTTAAAATGAAATACTTTTTGATAGTGGCACTTTGTGCTGTGGCAGGTGAGTTGGATTTTTTTTTTTTTTTTTGTTTTAAGAAAATTACTGGGTCTTAAATTTTTTGCTGAAGCTTTTTCTTTTTTAGTTAGTGCCTCTCATATTCCTGAAGAGGAACGTGTTAATGGAGAGAATGGCTGGTATGTCCCCCGCCTTGATGGCTCCTTTGAATGGGTTGATATGGATGAAGGTGATGCCTTTTTGGAAAGTATGCAAATGTACGAGGGCCGCTTGTCTACGAGCCCTGTTACTTTCTATTTGTACACCACGTCCAATCCTGACAATGGAGAGGTGATAAGTGCCTCCAAGAAATCCATTTCTGCTTCCCAATTTAATGCCGACCATCCCACCCGTATTGCCATTCACGGATGGTCCTCCGGCAAAGACGACTACATTAATACTGGTGTACGTGATATTTGGTTGTCCAAAGGTGAATACAATTTCATTTTCGTAGACTGGGGTCGTGCCCGTTCTTACGATTATGCTTCCTCTGTTTTGGCTGTACCCGGAGTTGGCAAAAAAGTTGCCGCCATGGTTAACTTCTTGGTCAAGAATTACGATTTAAATTTAGATACTTTGGAAATTATTGGTCATAGTTTGGGAGCCCATGTTGCTGGCTATGCTGGCAAAAATATTGTCTCTGGCAAAGTTCATACCATCGTAGGTTTGGATCCTGCTTCACCCCTGTTCAACTATAATAAACCCGACAAACGTCTATCTAGTACTGATGCCAACTATGTGGAATCTATTCAAACTAACGGTGGTAAATTGGGCTTCTTAAAACCCATTGGCAAGGGTGCTTTCTATCCCAATGGTGGTCAATCTCAACCTGGTTGTGGTCTTGATCTTACCGGTTCCTGCTCTCACAGCCGCTCCATTGAATACTATGTTCAAGCTGTTGAAAAGGATAATTTCTCGAGCATCAAATGTGCTAACTATGAGAATGCTGTTGCCAAAAAATGTGGCTCCACTTACTGTTCCGTTCGTATGGGTGCTGTTGTTAATGCGTATATGGTTGCTGGTGATTTCTTTGTACCTGTTAACAAGGAAGCTCCCTATGGCATGTTAGCCTAAGTTTATATTTTAATTCTATTTTTTATATCAAATAATAAAACATTTTATTTTAAATATCTTGAATTTTTTATTTTTCATATTTTTAATTTTCTCTCTTAAAAGCCTGACCTGTGTCATTAAGTACAGAAGCTGGGGAAAACATATTTAAAAACACATCACTCATATGTCTCCTTTAAAACTCCCCTTAGCAAAAATGCATATTTAAATGATATTTTGCTAGAGAGGAGTGTGCCACTGACAATATAAAACCCTTTGAGCTCAATTTAAAACACTTTTCATTTGTTGTTGAATACGAATCAGACCGACCTTCAGTATATTTAAAAGTTGTTTTCTGTCCAAACGTAAGATTAAGTTTTTGAACAAAAAAAATTGTTACAGCTGTTGCCAAACATTCTGCTTTTGTATTCGGTTCTTTATATCCCTGAAATAAACATGTTTGAAAACATTATAATCCTTTCTACAGAAAAGGACTTGTTGAAACGTTTCTACTTAGGCAGAGGTTGGAAATGAATGGGACGATGCAAAACTAATAAATTTGAAAAGAGGTTTTTAAAAAAATTTAAGAAGATTTTGTGTATTATGGACAACACCAGGTAGACTTTTTTCATTTGAAACCTGTAAAACTGAAAATGAGTTATAGGAAAATGTTAAAAAAAAACTACATTTTCATTAAAAAATCCTAGTTAAATTAATTTATCTACTAGTTGCGCCGGAACGGTTCTCCGGATTTCCTAAATAAAAATAAGAAATTAAATACTGGATAATATTGTTAATAACCCCAGCGCTATCTACCTGGTCATAATTTTATCAGGAAACTTATTTTTGTTTAATAAATATATTTTGCGAATTTCAGCCAAAAATAAAAAAAAAATAAACTTAAGAGGAACTTGGCACCCGACCAAAATAATTTTTTGTCCAAGTTTGGAATCAATCGGTCCAGCCGTTCTTGAGTTTAAGGAGCACATACACGGCACAAACGTACAAATAGATATACTAAAATTGTAACGGCTGACTGATTCATCATTGTTCAGCCTAAATGCCTGAAATTTGAACAGGATCGATCCACTAAGACGGGATTTTTGAAAATTCGAATATTTAGGGGGTAAAAAGGGGTAGTAAAAACGTGTAAATTAGGTAACCTTATGTTTGCAGAACTTAAAGAGGTAAAAAAAAAATTTAATTCTTATCGTTGTTCTAAATAAAAAAATAAAAAAATAAGCAGACAGATGCCTGGTACTTTTTTACACCCTTTGGTACCCTTTTAGAGAGTTAATGGGTGAAATCTGTATTTTGGAACTTTTTTGTCACCACATCTATCTTTTAAGCCAATAAACATAGAAATAAACTTTATATCACAATCGAAACTAATCTAAAGAGTACAAATACAAATTCTGTACTTTTTCCAAATTCGAACGTTTAAGGGGCGAAAGTCTAACTATATAACTATTTTTGGTAGTTTTTTCAAAAAACAATTTTCTCCATACATTGACATATACGTATTAATTTATGGGCTTTCACTACAAAATTGAAATTCTTGATTCTTTAATGGGAAGAAAAAAAGTACCAAGAAGAGTGAAATATGAGAAATAAAATTTCTTTCTTTAGCTTTTCGTTTTACAACTGGCACTTTCTTTATTTATACTTAAAATGTTACCTTTAAACATAAAATTCAACATGCAATGTCCTGAGTGGATAAAAACCTGTGAGTGAATTTTTTGGTACTTTTTTCTTCTTTAACTGGTATTTTTAATTTCTCTTAGTATTAGATCTAGAAACATAAAATTGAACGTGCAAGGTCCTGACAGACTGACACGTGGAACGCCCTTAATGAATGAGAATCTGAAAGAGGGCTTTTGGTACTATTTTGTTCTTTAACTGGTTCTTTTTGAATTTCCGTTGGAATTGGACCTAAAAACAAAAAACTAAACATGAAAGGTCCTCAGTGAATGAGATTCATTTAAAAGGGATTTTTTTGGTACTTTTTCTTTCTCTAACTGCTAATTTTTTTAAATTCTCGTTAACAAAAATTTCGTTTATAGATGCCTAAACATAAAATTAAAAATGCTATCTCCTGAGCGAATGAGAATAACTGTTTGGTACTTTTTTTTGGTTTATAACTGGTCTCTTCTTAATCTAGAAACATAAATTTTTTCATATAAATACATATTTCCACTAAAGAAAGGGAGACGCTCACGAAGTAGCGGAATTAATGATGGTATTAAATTTTTATTTTCTCTGTTTACGAGCAAAAATAAAAGGTGTTAAAAATTTGAACATAAATTAAACAAATTTTTCTTATATTTTAAACGAGATATAATAAGCCAAATTTGTGGCATTTTGATTGGCAATCTGTTGCCATTTTTGGAGTAAAGGCACTATCATTTCATCAGCGTAGAACTCTGGGTTTATTGAGCGGAAAACTGATTCAATTTCGTTTTGCAGGTTTCTACGGAGGTTAAATTTACAGCATTAAGAAAGTTCTGCAGAGATCGAAAGACATGATAATCTAAAGGTCCGGGCTATGTGGTGGATGCATCAAAACTTTCCATCCAAGCCCTATCAGTATCTGCCGGGCCATCAAAAGTGTGCGTGGTCATGATAGAATACAACACCTTTTCTGTTGATCAATTCCGGTCGTTTCAATTGAGTTGATACCTTAATCTCTTTAATTGTTGACAGTTAATATAAGAATCAATTGCTTGACCAGAAGCTCATAATCACAAATTCCATACCAATCGCACCAGACACACAGCATTTCCTTTCGTAGCATCAACTCCGGCGTTGTCACCGTCTACGAAGCTTCGACTTTCTTCGTCCATGCTGTTTTTCATAACTTATGATCGTTCGTGATCCACTTTTGTAATCATTCCTGTAATCATTCGCTTAAGAAATGGTAAGATTTCGTTCTGATTTAGTATTCGCATTTAGCGTTTCTAATTCGGTCTATTAAACTGTTCACTGTAAATTCATGTGGCATCCAACCATTTAGCTTTTTTGTCTATCCAGTCCATGATTTCTTCGACTTTTTTTTGTAATTGTCGAGGTACATCTTAAACTTTACAATTATAAGATCGAATATGAGTGAAACATTTCACTGCGCTCTGTCTAGTTACATCGTCTCCGTAAAATTCACAAACTTTTTCAGCAGCCTGCGATGCACAGTGTAAGATTTTGCTAATCTAGCTGGACAAAAACGTTTTTTTGAGTTAAAATTTGAGTAAATATATTTATCAAATATGAAGAGCACTTATTATAAAATAAGCAAATGCAACAAATTTGCCTAATTTGTCAACAATTACAATATAACGTTACTTTAAACTTGAATATTTTTGAGTGAATTAAAAACAACAAAAACTGTTACATGAAATTGCTCATTTTTAAAAGCTTGTAACTTTCTATTGGAATGGAATTTTTTAATGATTTTTTTTTAATCCAAATTCAGATATTTTTAATAAGAGATTTTGTTTGTTGTGCTTAATACTGTTGTGATAAAAATACTGAAATTTATTGTTGGAGGATAAGCTGTTCCTATGCGCATTTCACTGGTTGCTTAGGCCAGATCGTCAGGAAACGTTCTCCTAAATAATTTTAGAAAAGCCAAAGCTATCAGCAAACAAAACTACAGAAGGAATGAGAATTACCTACAATTCCCTCAAAAAGTTTTATTTGCAAAGATATCAAAGCTTAAACAAAATACCAAACAATAAAACAGTGATGAGTTTTTATCTTTTCTTACATTTCCCACTACAATTAGTTAGAATTCTCCCAACATTAATTGTAGCTGTAAGTGGGTAAAGAAACATATTAAAAACAAAAACAAAGTACTTTTATTGTTTTCGTAAGAAAACAAAATAAAAACAATTTGTCCGTTCAGTTTTTTATGCACGTGCACTTGCAAAAATTTATTATCAAAGTTGTTTTTGGGAATACAAATATTTATTAAAAGATTTTGTTTGTTGTGCTTAATTCCCTTTTTTAATAATTGATAAAAATACTGAAATTTATTGTTGGAGGATAAGCTGTTCCTATGCGCATTTCACTTTCCTGACAATCTGGCCTAAGCAACCAGTGAAATGCGCATAGGAACAGCTTATCCTCCAACAATAAATTTCAGTATTTTTATCAATTATTAAAAAAGGGAATTAAGCACAACAAACAAGATCTTTTAATAAATATTTGTATTCCCAAAAACAACTTTGATAATATTTTTAATAAGGCTTTAGTTCATTGAATTTAATTTTCATTAAATTATTTTTATGAAGACAGGAATTTTACAACATGAAAATAATTAAAATTTTTATTGATAATTTTTCATTCTTGACTGCGCTGAGATTTGAGCCCAGGCTTTCACGGACAGGTTGTCCAGACTAGTTTCGATTGCAACCACACAATCTCTTCAGTGGGGTTTGCCGTCTTTACTCACTCGGCTATTGAACCGAATGACGTCAATAGTCAAAGATCAATCTTTAAACCAAATGGTATTTCACCTTAATTAAGTCCATATGTATACGTTGAAAGTCTTATTGTTTGAAAATATAACCGAATAATATTTGGCGTACGTGCGCACATACCCACAAACGATATTTATTTTTAAGTGTTTGTGTATTAGTGCACAACCCTTCATACCGTTCATAACTATTTCACGAAAGTAACAAACATTATGTAGTGTTCTATTTTTCGTTAAAAAACCGAATAATTGTTTTTTTCTTTACATTGATAAAGGAATGAGCAAACAAAAAGTGTTAACAACACTTCTAACTAGTATTATTGTTGTTGCTTGGCAATTTGCACAAATAGCATATGTTTGGTTTGTATGGAATTTTTTTTTTTTGTTAAAATTACATATGCATGCATTTTGTTTTTGTAAAATATTTTTGGTTGTGTTTACCAGCCAAAAAGACCGTGAACTCAACTAAAACGAACGAACATTAATGTGCTAAAAAGAACACAACAAACTTTGTGGATGTTAACGAAAAACCGAATGCAATGAATTGTTCTCATCTTTATGTTGAGTTGGATTAGTACAGTAGTTTTATTTCCTTCGTAGGCATACACACACACCACAACAGAGAAACGTTTATTAAGGTATTTAGTACACAATTACTATAGCGTTTGGTTTTTCATATTTCTACCGTACCGAACATTAAACAACTATACTTAATGTTTATTTTCGAACATTGGTGAATTGTGCAACATTTTGACTAAATCATATAAAAACACACAAATTATGAATTTTTACTATCGCAATTATAATTGCATCTGGTCTGTCACAAAAATTAGTTCCGATCCGAAGTGGAAGTGATTTCGTATTTTTAATTTAAGAAGCTCAAACAAATTCGATCGGAATTGCAATTATAGCATTAAGCCATTGCGATCGGAAGGTTTACAAAATATTAACCGCCCATCTAAGGGTATGGAGGGCTATATGCTAAGGATATGTCCCCTTTCGGTGTAACACCATCCGAGGAAATCAGGTGCAGTCAATACCTGAAATTCAAAGGGGTTTTGAATTGCTAATATCTTGATATGGCTGCTGACAGTAGAACATATATGGTACCAAGGAAGTCAGTAGACCCCAGGACTTCGGTCTCAGTCTGACTATTCGTTAAAGGTCTCTTTGGGGATCACGTACTGGTTGTGACCTCGACCCAACGTCGCGGAAAGGGATATCCTAAGCATTCAGCTTTACAGGTTCACTTTCCATCTTGAGCAGAATTCCGGATACGTGCGGATCTCCCTGGGTATTGTTACTATTTGAACATATGCTGCATGACTTAAACTCCCAGCAGGTGTTATAAAACTCCAGTCCCAAGACAAGGTAAGAGTGTATAATTCTACCGAGTGATACAATCAGGCCGGATTTTTGAGATCTGGATTTAGTTTAAGCCCTGATTTTTCCGGCGAAATATGATTTTGTTTGTTTTTATTATTTCATTAAAGACCAACATGTTAAGCAAAACTAAGCTGTTCCATTAAATTTTTTATACGAACTTGGTAATGGCGGCACAAATCTGTATTCAGATTAACTAAACCTAGTTTAACTGAGATCTCAAAAGCCCGGAATCTGTGTGCTATCTGTTTGTGCTGGTTGCTCTTACACATTAAGAGGTAGGCCAGCATTGCAAGTACTCACGTTATTCTTTCGCATCAGTAAACAAAATATAATTCCACGGATTAATAGGAATACGTTTTGCGGTTATTTCACACCTCGGCCATTACATCCTCGGGGGACAAAAGTGGATCCAATACCTGACACATCAGGGGTAAATTGGCAGATCTTGCCAAAAACTCTTATCTGAGATCACGGAAGCCAACAGCTTCCAGGACTTCGGCCCTAAAATGGTTATTGGTGAGACTCCCTAGGGAATCACGTGGTGAGCTTGAGACATCCTAAATATTAAGCATAAAGGGCGGATTTTCTACCCATTGCTTGTCAGCAGTAATTGCTGTATTTCTGCAGTATACGTTAGGAACGAGCGTACAGGACTCTTGCGAAATTCATTCGCCTAAAATTGCCACCCATGTAAGAAGTGTTATGTCCCATTCACACATGGGGACGTTGGTGAACGCTTTAAGACCTACCGGTAGCTTAACTCAACGTCTCATTTCTTAACTTTCATAAACAAACGTTGGCAACAAGAAAACCAAAACAAGGAATTCTAATAAAAACAACCACAATGTCACATCTGACATGTTAATAGAAACGTTTTTGTTGTTGCCGCTTTGAAGTTTGGAAATATGAAATGGAATTTTATGGTTTTTTATGACAACAGCAGAAGAAGAAAAATAACATAAAATTGATTTCACTTTCAACATTCCCATACTCTCTTCTTCAGATTAAATCCTTTAGAGATACACACGCACATACACACATACAGTTACTTTTTTTCCTGTAAATTTTCGTACTGTAATGCATTAAATAAAGGAATACCTTAAGGAAATTTTAGGAATCCGATGATTTAATACAGGAATACCTTCAAGAATTTCGTAAAGTGCTTTTCCTTTGTCTATCAAAATGTCACTTCAATTTTACATTTTGTGATTTTGCGAAATTTTACAACAACAATAAAACCTTGGATTCGGACTATTTTTATTAAAGATGTACCTTTTCATTACCTAAAAAATAGCTTTACACTATGTAGTATATTTAAACAATTTCCATTCAAAACTGAAATCCTCGAACCAAGAAAATGTGAATTAGTGAAAACAAAACACAAAAATTTTTATATTTAGTAGTACTAAATTTAAAGTGCATTCCAGTAAAATTTACTACCACGGAAAATAGAAACCTAAGTTGTCAGCTAATGGTATCGAAATGACAACGAAACGTTGTCGAATGTTTCGTAAACATCTCTTATCAAAGTTGTAACGACGAAGTTAGTGGTATCCTACGTTATCCAGTAAAAAGAACTGTACACAAATCGATAACAAAAATTTTAAAAACAAAAAATATCGTATGTCTTCTACTCAAAAACGTCCTACTTTTAAACTGAAAAGGCCTTGTCATCACATAAAGATTTATACGTTGCTAGTTTTCCTTAAAGTCTGTCCCCCATATTCATAAAAAATATTTTTAATTAATAAAAGGTTTATTAAACAAATTTTCATAGAAAATTAATTTCATAAACCTGCTATAAGCCTACAATATTTTTTATGAATATGGGGGTTAAAGTTTTCGGCTGTTTACTACAGCAATTTAATTATAAATAAATGAATATTTAACAAAAAAGAATACTTTTATAAGAAGTAACTATTAAATTAAAAACAAAAAAATTTTTTCTTAATACCCATAAACGTGGAAATAAACACACAATCATATGTCGATGTCAAAATAAAAACAGCAATACCTTTGTCAAAATAACAACAGAATGTTATTAGAATCAAAACAACTTATTTTGAATTTAACAGGGAAGTATCTTTGAAATGAAAAGTATTGCAGACACATGGACAACCAATGGGTCTAAAAATATTAAAACCGTCCGTTGTCAAACTGAGCACAAGCGTGGCTGGCACACTTTTGATCACGGATGTTGTTAATTTTGGTATTTTTTTTAACGGTTTCTTACTCTGTGTGTAAAATTTTGTAAATATTTAAGTGAAATAATAAAAATTTTACACCTAAAAAAATTAACAACCCTATAGGGGTAAGCCCAATTATAGTTGCCCATTATATGTAGGACCCTTCTGGGCCCCCCGAAATGCAAAGCATTACATTGCCGCCATCGATATTGGTCTTTGCTTAGGAATTTTTGCGCTTTGCGTTGCCTTAATGGACCTACTCATAATCGCCACTAATGAATCGATACAGAAGTGACCATTCCATGCGGGAAATTTGTGTCAATTGTTTCAACAGAACTGATCCTGGAACTTGTGAAAACAGAATAAGAACAAAAAGAAATAACTAATGGCATTTGAAAGGAGAACTTATCACTTAACTGGTATAAAAAGTCTATGGTTTTCATGGGTAACCGCGTATGTAGGGAGATCGAACGGTTATTATTCGACCGGTTTTAACCGGTTATTTTAGCTTTGCTCAAGTCGGTTATTTTAAAATTCCCATTTTTTCGAATATCGATTAAACCGGTTATTTTGGTATAATAAACCGGTTAGTTGAGTAATGTGTAATTTATATACATTTTCCTTAGTGTTGTTGTAGATGTACCCGTAATTTAAGTATTTTCTAATTGAATATTGGCCAAACTTAAGCTTTTCATGAAGAATATCAAAACAAAATGTAACAAAGGCCAAAAAACATTATGAACACTGTAAATACAAATCGCTTATAAAAGCGTGTGTTCTTGTAAAAAAAAAACCAACAACTATTCAAAATACTACAAAAACGTGTGCAGTTAAAAAGTAAGAATTTGTGCGAGAGTATTCTAAATATTTAATATATTTTTATATAAAGGTGATCTCTAGATATTTTTCGAACACGATTTAAAAGACAAAGTTAGATGCTTTAAGTGCCCTAAAATGATAAGTTACAAAGGTTCTTCCATGTCACGACTTATTAATCACCTTTAACATGAATGTGATTTAAATGAAACTTAACTCCGTTCGAAGTAGTTTTAAGGAGACGACAAATAATACTTTATTAAAATACGCTGCAAAAAATGAATCATTGTGCGAAATATTAGCCCGTTGTGCTGCCGAGGACGAAATGCACTTTAAGGCACTAAAAACTCTTAAGTAGTTTTAGCATCTCTTCATGCTGAAAACTACAACATTCCGGCGGAATCAACGATATGGGAAAAATTTCTACCAGTTTTATTTATTAAAACACCAAGAACTAAAAAACAAAATTGAAGAAATCAAACAACGGCAATGAATGTTTTAAATTGTAGTCGACGAATTGACAAATATTTTACACAAAAAGAATGTTCAGTTCACTATTCGTTTCTATAATGCTGAAACAAAATAATTTGAAATAGATAATCCTGGCTAAGAGGTTTTGTTTGCAACTTTTGAAAAATATGGTCGATTTATATAGACATGCTTAACCACCAACAAATTATTTGAGAGAATATTTCAAATAATAACTTTATAAAATTCCTATTATTTATTTGCTTTTGCAAAACGTTTGTCTAGATCAAATATCATTCATCAGTTTCTAAATTACATTAAACAAATATCTTTTTACAAATAAAGTTTAGTAAATCAATAAAAAATTGTTGAAATTTAAGTTAAAGTTTGATCAATTTACTGGTCCCACTTTTCTTGGATGTTATCGTCCAATATTTGTTAGGTCTGATCTAAGTCATATCTACATATGTATTTTGTTGGTTCCTTACCTTTGCAAATTGTTTTGTTTTTATTCAAATTAACGTTTTTTTTTAAAAACTTATTCGATTTTTGTGTTTTTAAGTATTCGAATTAAAAGCGGTTAACCAGATATTTAACAATTGCTTAACCGAAAACAGGGTTTTTTAAAATATCAACTATTCGTAATATTCGAAAACCGGTTATTGAAAAAAGTCGAATAATCGATCTCCCTACGCGTATGTCCATTTTTTTCGATTTTGAGATGTGGATGCCATATTGCTTAATTTTAAACGCTCTTTATATGGTTCTTAAAAGTTCTGAAAAAATATGGACCAATTCCGATTTTTTTATGTACTGACCAATTTCAAAATAGTTCGACCTAGAATGTTTTTTCCACTCTCCTAAAAAATTTGATTTACCCATGAAGTAAGAACAAAAAGATAGATTGTTTTAATTTTGTATTAATTTTGTTTTAATAATTTTTTTTATACATATAAAGGATTTTTTCTTTATTAATTAGAACCGTTATCGTAACAGGTTCAGTATTCACCGGTGGTGTGATACATTACTTTGGGACTATTTACAAATTTGTTCTTAAAATTAATTCTAGGATATAATTCTAGGACAAAACGCCGCATAAACTCATTCGAATTGCGGTTAAACAACTCCAAACAATCCTTTGAAGTTGTCACACGATTACGTTTATGGTCAATTGAGAGCAAACGCGGCACCCATCTTGCAGACAGCTTTCTTAAACCCAGCTGATCATTTCAAATCGAAACCACACTGCCATATGAAGTGCCTACGCACTTTTACTCTTCGATCGGCCAACACAATATCCTGAATTATTTCGACATTTTCGGGTGTAGTGAGTTCAATTGGCCGTCCAGAAGGTTCAGCGTCATTTGTACTTGTGCGACCACATAGAAAGTCAGTAAACCACGGACTTATTGATCCGCCCTCGTATATTATTGTAAAGAGAACAAAGTACCTTAAATAGATGTGTAAGAAGAATTCATAACTTTCACTTTTTATTTACACTAGAGGGCACCAAAGTCAAACAAAATTTGAGCTAAACTTTTAAATAAAAAAAAGACTTTTACCTGTTTTACTAAAAAAAAATGCCAAAAATTCATTTCTTAATGTATTCTATTCCAACTTTATAGTTTTGTTTGCCATTAAACGCACAAAAAAGGGAAATTATTTTTTTTAAACAACCCCTAGAGGGAAGGAAACTGACACTAAAGTAGTCCCGTGATAAGATTTTGGTGGTAGAGACCGGTTCCAGTTCTAACATTTTTTATATGAATGGGACTGATCACTTTTACATGGGGTTGTCATTGGAGGGGTTCAATTGACACCTAACAGCCACCATTTGACAAATCACACATCTATTGTCAATGAACGTGTTTAGTGTTAGTTACTACAATTTTTTTATTTCAATAAAAAAAAGTTCTAGAACTAAATTTAAGAACCAAATTTTAGAAAGTCCCAGAAAATATTTGTGTCATACCACCGGTGAATACTGTGCTGTAATTTATTATTTTTTCTATTTTTTGGTTCTTCATATACCAGTTAAATGATTGGTTCTCCTTTAACTGGTCATGAGTTCTTTCTTTTTGTACTTCTTCTATTTTCACAAATCCCAAAATCCCAGGACCAGTCTGTTGGACTAATTGACACAAATTTCCCGCCGGGATATTATGGAGAAAATTTGTGTACTATCGTAAACTATGAGACTTTTTTATTGGAACTCCCCGAAATTGCTAAAGTTTGGTAGAGTATAATTAACTATTTCTTTAGAGTACCTAAATTTTTGTACTTTTTGGTGTGGTTTAACAGAATCTGCAAAGAAGTCCTAGAATTTTCTGCCGGAAATATAAAAATTGCGTTGATATCTTAAGTCATATTTCATAAGTTACAAAAAAAAAAATTATAAAGAGGTAACCTAATGGTACAGCCCAAATTAGAATATAATAAGTAATACAGATTTTCTTTCTTCGTTATTAAAAAAAAAAATAACTCAAATGTTATGTACTAAGTTTTTTAAAAAAAAACCAAGAAAAAAAAGGAAAAATTAAAAGTAATCAATATTTTTTTTTTTGGGTTCACCTAATTTTTTAAAAAGTTTGACGTTACTAAAAATATATATTAATAGAAAATGAGTGTGTGCTTTTTTGTAATTAAGATACAATGTAAGGAGGATTTAAGATTTTATGACGGAAAATGGAAACTCTGCATTTTTTACACTCTTATGGCTAATAAATCAGTGAGCGCTTAAAGGCTGGTTTAGTTGAACTAAACTTAAATTTATATGTAGTTTGAACTCAACAGTTGCAAATCAGTGTCCCATGTATTATATGTAGTTTAAAAAGTAACATGTGGCAGCACTACGATAAATGTTGTCAAATTCATATGGTCTGTATTGGTAGTTTAAACGCCCAATTTTATGCGTTTAAAGATGGTTTATATGTTTACTGATTTATAGATTTGTCGGTTTAAGCACATTTTAAACCAAAAACAGAGTTTAACTTGCTCCTTTTTATTAGCCCTTAGAAAACCGAATAATTACACAGGATGAAAATGTTTTTTACACAATTTCATATGCAATAAGTAGATGTTCCCAGCAAAAACTAGGTAATGACTTGAAATTACTGAACAACTTACTTTTCAATGACTACTTCATACCATCTGCATTACATAGAAGTAGTTAAGTAATGGCTGATATATAATCTGATACATAAGCACTTGTTTATAAGTTGATTAACGAAGTTTATACTTAATTCATAAAAAAATACATTTAAGGTTTTATTTACTCAAATCTAATGCAAATTGATTTTTAATACATATTTGTTCTTACAATTTGTTTTTTTTTTTCAATTGTTATAAATGAATATGAAAAATTTAAATACTTATTATTTGATTTTGGTTTGTATTTTAAAATTTAAATTTTGAATAAAAACTACACTAATCAATCAACCAAAGGATATTATCACGATATCGTCTAGGTGATTTAAATTATAATATATGATATCGATCTTGTATCATAAGCGATAGTATTTAAATTGTACCTCTCCTTTTAATATCGTTTTTCCATGAAAATATCATATGGTTTTTGCAATCATATCGTTCTCTGGTTTATTGGGTATGAATATGTCCTTGATGCAGGGTGGTAAAATTTTGCATTAGAAAGCCAATTAAATTAAAGATACAATTCAGTTTTGTTGATAACAATGTGTCTATTTGTAAGCAAACGTGGTAATGACTTATTTAACTCCCTATTTGTAAGCGAGGGTGGTAAGTACTTGCCTCCAATGACATCACCGTGCTAAAATAATGAGTTGAAATGCCAACGTATAAGTAGTGAAGAGTATTTATATTAGCTTTTTAACTCATTACTTTGCAACTTCGTTTAAATATACCACGTCACATCCCTGCAGATAATATTGGGCTACGTGGTCCATTGTGGCTTAAATGGACTACTTACAACATGGTCCAATGTACTGAAGTATGGATCATATTAGACAAATTAACATGCAGTGCTGCCAACTGCATGATGTATAGGTATACACTATACTATAGTTTACAGTATTACATATTGGTAGCCCTGTTGTTGTCCATTATTAATTGTTTATTTAAAAGTAAAACAGGAAAGTTTTTTAAGATTTGTGAAAAAAAAAATTAAAAATACCAAGTAAATATATATAATAATAGCAATAAGGGATTACAGTGCACGCCATAAAAGGCGATTAGTGAAAAAGTAGTAACATGGAGTACTTTTGAAACTAACCCACTTGAGTACTCCATGGAGTAGTTTAGGGACTACTTCGGTGGGTTATATGGTCCACTCCTAGGACATCGTAATGTTAAATATACCTCATTTTTATCATATAATTGGAGTAGTTTTGGAGTACTCCTACTCCTTTATGGACTACTCTTTACACGCATGTATGGACTAGTCTCGATATCTGCAGGGATATATCACATAACGGTACATGTGTGTTTTTCGATTTATATTTCTCTTTCAGCCGCCCTCCAGAGTCAAATTCTGGTTCTATTAAAATTAACTATATCTTGTTTTAAAGGAAGCTAAACTACGCGTCGAATAGGGGATAATTTTATAGAAAATACCGCAGTAATAGTGGATTAAAGCTAAGATTTTATGAAAATATTATTGTTTATCACCAATTATTGTCACCTCGGTAGATGTTTTGTACCACAGCAAATAACAAAATCAATAGTTTTATAACTCTATTGTATAGTCCATTTGATAACAAAAACTGTAAGCCATATTGGACTGAAATCGAATAAAAGCTAAAAATTCTATAATAAGAAAACAAAAGCAATAGCATTTAACTCAAATTTTACTTAGTACCACCATCATATTTTCGCATTTTTATAGAAATGTATTCACCGAATGCATCCAAATTTACAACAGATCTATAACGTATTATTTTTCAATAAATTACTATTTTTAAGTGTATTCTAATCATAAATGCAGCTAAAGCGTAATTTTTAAAGAAAAGGATATATAGGAGGTAAGAATGTCCTTGCATCCAATGCAACAATATTTGCAACAGCACTAGAACGTGAAATGTTAGAGGCAGATACTAGTTATTGCCACATTCTTATATAAATTGTGGCTTAAAATCAAATATTTCAATTCAGAATGTATGGGAGGAAGGCATATCCTTGCAGTGATTTTTCTCAAACATAAAACTTTTAACTACCAGTATACTTAATTTTGACGTTCTGCGATAATAACTCTAGTTTTGCCGATTAACTATATGGGATAAGGTCACTGTGCGGTCTCTGCCACCAACGAACCTATCACGCGACCACTTCAGTGTCAATTCGCTTCCCTCTAGGGTTACATCGCCTTTTATCGTCTTTCGGCTTAAACTGCTGCTAATGCTTGCAAATAATTTAAACTTGCTGCTTGATTGGCTTTTAATGATGATGCAAGTTTTTCTTAAAGTTGACAAGAAGCTTTTTGGTGTCAAGCCTCTAAATTATAATTTTCAAACTTTTTTTGTATCCTGGGCAGTCCTTGTTTTCCGTGTTTAAATCAACAACAGTCCTGTACCTCACACAGCCTCTCTTACACATTGACATCGATGGAAAATTTTCATGATGTTATTTTAATTGAAGAAGTAAAACAAAAAATCCAAATGATGCAAATGTCTAAATAGGATTAAATGACAGATGTTTTCCCTGCAAAACATTACAAACATACATTATTAAAGACACACACTCTGTGTCAACGACACGCCTGCTGTTGTATATCTTTTTTTTATTAGTTTCTTAAAACATCAATACAATACAAACATTAACCAGCAAAAAGGTCAAAATTAAATTGTTCATTAAATGAAATTAAGTGAAGGGTGTTTTTTAAGACGTTTAGAACTTCCGATAGGGAGAACTGTAAAATCAACTAACGAAGTGTGTTTGACTTTTTTTCAATATACTTTGGCAAATCACCATGGAAAGGACCACACCAGAATAAAGTCTGTGATTCATTGATATTTTTTTTTTCAAAATTTGAGATTAAGATCACTTCCTCCAGGTAATGGTGCGCCTAGTCATCCCGCTAAGCAGCTAACACACAATACTATGGATCGCCTAATTACCACTTTAACATACACAGAAAAAAAAAATTTCCCCAATTAAAGCATTAATCAAAAATAAAATCAGTTTTAATTAAAAAGTAAATCAAGTGAATTAAACATTTAATCAAGTGAATTAAACGTTTAATTAAGTGAATTAAAAGTTTAATAGAATTGCACCAGTAAACAAATTTATAGTAACAATTTAATGTTTAATTCACTTCAGTAAACGTTTAATTCACTTGATTAAATTTTTTATTAAAACTGATTTTATTTTTGATTAATCCTTTAATTGGGGTCAAATTTTTTTCTGTTTATCTTGCGTAAAGAAGAAGAAACCGCCGCTGTAGACGTGAGTGTAACAGAGAACTATAATTTTTCGATCTGACCCCGTTCTCAGCAGTTGGGTGCCTGCCCGTCCACACACTCGCCGCTGAAGCCGTGAGTGTGACAGAGGACTGGAACGCTGCTTGGTCTTTGCCCGTCCACTACTCGGAAATTTTGGCCTGCATCGATATAAGATCCAACTGGTGCAAGAATCAAAGCCAGCCGATCATTATTTGCATAGTGTGGTCGGTTTTTTTTTCTTATGCTAATCCCGCAAAGCTCTACGCTTGTCTGCAGGCGGGAATCGAACCCGCAAACCGCGCACTGATGGACTAGCTCACTACCAACTAGTCTACCGGGGCACTGATGGGCCATGTCAGTTGATTATTGGCAGTTGATCCAGATCTTTCTTCAGCAATAAGGCTGATTTCTGACTTAACAAGCAGAATTGTCGTTTCTGGAGAGAGCACAATTATTATTTGACTCTTTAGACTCCATTACGTCCCGAAAAAAATCAATATTTGATGCAGTTTATATGCCGAAAGCGTCATCGGCCCATTTGTCTATAAATCCGAAACCAGTGCCAACATTACCGTGAATGGAGAACGCCACAGGCAAATGATTCGTGATATTTTTATTTCTCATGTCATTGCAAATCATTTGGAGGAGGAGTGGTTCCAACAAGACGGCGCAACCAGCACTTTGTTGAGCCGAACGTTTGGTGACCGAATTATCTCAAGAAATGGGCCTTGGCCTTCTCGCTCATATGATTTGACACCTTTGGAGTACTTTTTGTGAAGGTTTATAATTTACAAGCCAACTTTCCTCGCACTTTTGATGAAATAAGAGCGGGTATGCTTGAAAAAGTGGTGCCATAAATTATTTTTCAACATTAAATGCCATGAAAGTTGAGAGCTAATAAATCCAAAATTTTGGACATTTTATTAAATTTGTTGTGTTTTTTTTTTTAATAGCTTTGCGTCTAAAAAACACCCTATGCATGTGTTTTTAATAAAAAAATATCTCCTTAAACAAAATTTCGTTTTAATATGATAACCCATACATTATTTTTTTAAGTAGTAACAACATGCCTCAATGGCAGGACGTTTTCATGTGCTCTGCCTTTTATGGTCAGAAAGGGTCAATGATTATTTTGAATTCATGATTCACAAGAGTCAATGGAATATTCTAAGATGTTAAACGGATAAACTTTGCCACTTAATGAACAAACAACAAACTTGTTGACATTTTTATTTTGTCTCAACGCAAATTTTTTGTATCGAAATGTTCATAACAGTTTTCTGAGGAAATTTTCTTTTTCTAAAGGAAAAATTTAATAAAAAAAAAAAACGTAACAAAATAAATGTTATTGGTTCACGTTTGCTCTTTGAAATAGTAAAGAAAATATCCTGAAAAATTTATACTTTTTTAAGAGAAACTACTATGAACTGTGAGATATGGGATGTTGTTTGTTGTATGTGGGTAAAAAAATACAAATGAAAACAATTGGAGTGATAAGCGAGAAATGAAAGAAAAATAAATTTACAATTGTAGCTGCAGGCGATAAACGGCAAAGTAAGTTCAGACTGTTGCTTAAAAAGTTTTATCTTTATTTTATTTCTAGAAGCGAAAGTAGAATGGTAAAAAGCCCATAGCGGCCATGCCGCTGTTGTCTTATAGTTGCGAGTTCTTTTGTAAACAAAGAGGGCAATGCAATACACAGAAAAAATTATTAAATTTCTCCTATCACCAAATTTGTTCTAAATTCATAATATCAAGCAAACAAGTTGTTGATTTTGCACTTATTACCAAAATGATTATATTGATTACCAAAAATTTTAAAATTTTGAAAAAATATTTTCAATAAATGATATTTTTAGTTTTAATTAAAAAAGTGATCAAAAAACTTTGCCATTTCAAACAATGTGTTAATTTATTTAAATAAATATTGACAATTCCCAACAACAATTCTAAAAGTTTATTTTAAACGAAAAAAGTCAATTAAGATTTTTGGTTATTCAAATAAAATTTTATTTGAAAATTTATTTCAAAACAATTAACATGTTAATTAAATCAAAATTAAATTTTTAATTTTCTTTCAATTAAAAAAATAATTGACTCAATTATTACATTAATTAAATTTAAATACTTTTTAAACCATTTTTTAATTGATAAAACACTTTTTTCTGTGTACAAAGGTGAAACAAACATGTGCAGCGGGTAAGTAAATAATAAAATATATTATTATGAGAAATTGGGAGTTCAGCAAGTCATTAATAAATGAATTAATTAATAATAAATTTTGTATTCCCGAAAATAACTTTTATAAAAATGTAAACTTTTTCAAACATTTTAAGTTACTTTTTTTTTAATTATGCTTAAGTTCATTGAATTTAATTTTCATTAAATTATTTTTATGAAGCTAGGAATTTTTACAACATGAAATTAATTAAAATTTTTATTGATAATTTTTCATTCTTGACTGCGCTGAGACTTGAACCCAGGCGTTCACGGACAGGTTGCCCAGACTAGTTTCGATTGTAACCAGACAATCTCTTCAGTGGGGTTTGCCGTCTTACTCACTCGGCTATTGCAGCCGGATGACGTCAATAGTCAAACATCAATCCTTAAACCAAATGGTATTTCACTTTTGGTAGATCAAAATTTGCTTTGAATGAATGATTATCTATTTTAATTGATTTACATGTTCTTCCTATTTTCTGTTTTTTCGTCCTTTTTGTCAAGAATTCTTCTTGAAATCCAAAGTACATTTTAGTTTTTTCATGTTTTTGACGTCATCCGGCTTAAATTAAATTCAATGAACTTAAGTCTAATTAAAAACATCTAAATTTGGATTAAAAAACCATTAACAGTTCAATAAAATAACCACAATACTAACATTTTAAGTTACATTTATTAAAGATCACTTGCCCAAAAAAAAAAAAACATAAAAACAAAAGCACCTGACATTTTAATTTAAAAATTTTATTTTTTATGAATAATTTTTGATACCATCTATCAAGAAAACTAGCCAGAAAAAATGTTTTTTTATGTTTCTGGCATTTAGATTTTTTTTAACAATCAGGCCTGTTCTGAAAATCACGTGATTTCAAATCACATGTGCTTTTAAAATCACACGTGTGATTTTGTGGTGTTCTGTAAATCACACCGTTTTTGTGTTTTTCGGTGTGATTTTCAATTGTCGAAAGTACAAGCAAACACAAGTTTTTAACACCCGCTTGTTCTACAAAGGCGTATCTCATTTTTTAACGCTTCTTATGTTATTTTCCGATAATTTGTTTTTTTTAACCGATTTGGCGATCTCAAGTTGGTTTTAGGGCTTGTTTCAAATTTTGTAATTTTTCGCGAATTTTTGCCATGTTCGCGATAGAAGCGATTTGTTCCTGTAAGTTTTCTGATTCTTTACAGCTTTAAAGATTTATAATAAATATAAGACTCTGCTATCTTGTCGCTGTTAGCAAATGTTTGCGAATTTCCACTAATTTATCAATTTTTACCGAATTGTTGCCATTCCTTATAGTTTTAGGGACTTTTAATCAATTGGCTTGTTTATTAAAAATTTTCGCGAATTTTGGCTATTTTTGCAAAAATATTTTGTTATTTTCCGATATTTTTTTTTTTTTTTTGCCCATTTAGCGATTTCAAATAAGTTTTAGGGTTTGTTTACATGTTTGCAATTTTTCGTGAATTCTTGCCATGTTCGCGGATAGAAGCGATTTTTTCCTGTGATTCTTCAAAGCTTTAACGAATTTTATTAAATATTAGACTTTGCTGTCATGCCGCCGTTAGCAAATTAGCGACTTTTATTCAACTAAAAAGACAATCCTGAAATTACAACAGAAGTCACAAAAGCAAATTTTATTTTTGTACTGTCGTCGAATGTTCTTAATTTTAAATGATTTGTTGTAAATAAAACAGCTTATTGCATAAAAAAATTAATAAACAACACATTGAATATTTTATTAAGTAATTTAATATGACGGCCATCTTACAATAGTCGCAAAAATAACAAAGTGATTTTAAAAAGTTGTGTACGTTGATGAACGTTTTGAAATCACAAAATAATTTGCCCAGAACACCTTTCTTGTGGTTTCAAGTCACTTTGATAAATTTGTGATTTTCAGAACAGGCCTGAATAACTTTGAATACACAAAAACATGCGGATTTGATACCACCAATTTATGAATTATGCGGATTCAAAAAATTTTGCGTTTCCAATACAAGCCGAAGCCTAGAACACACTAGTACGTTAATTTTTACAATAATTCAATTGAAAATCTACATTAATTTCGATTTCCAGAACTTGGCTGAGAGTTTTACTAAATAAATACATACATATCTATTTTATTACCTTTATTTTAAAAGAAAGAAGTGCACTTAAAGCTTTTTGGTTTCAGAAAATGCGGTACCAAAAGGCCAAAACTAACATAAGGAAACAACTACTAATTCTTATTAATTAGTATTCTGTCCTTGATTCTAAAATTTTGTTTCAGAAAAAAAACACAGCAAAAAGTGTTTTATCAATTAAAAAAATTATTTAAAAAGTATTTAAATTTAATTAATGTGATAATTGAATCAATTATTTTTTTAGTTGAAAGAAAATTAAAAATTTTTATTTTTCGAATTTTTTCTATGAGGGGAATGTAAGAAAGAAAAAATTCACTATTTATTGTTGTGTCTTTGTTGAAGCTTTGATATTGTTACAAGTGAGACCTGAGTGTTTAAAATTCTTATTCACTTTATGGTCTTACTTGTATAATATTTTTAGCTTTTCTAAAGTATTTGGAAAAAGTTTCCTGACGAGCTGGCCTAAGCAACCAGCGAAATGCGCATAGAAACTAGCTTTCCCACAACAATAAATTTCAGTGTTTTTTATCAAAAATTGGGATTATTAGCACATCATTAATAAATGAATTAATTAATAAATATTTCATTCCCGAAAATAATTTTTGATATTAAATCTCAGTTATGTATTTTATAAAGCTTTTTGTTATAGTTCTATTCCTTAAATTTTTTAGGAATGACTTTATACACTACCAGACTATTATCTTGTATCTTCTGGTAGTGTATAAAGTAATTCCTAAAAAAAATTTAAGGAATAGAACTATTACAAAAAGCTTTATAAAAAACATAACTGAAATTTAACTCATAGAAAAAATTCGAAAAATAAAAATTTTGAATATAATAAAGTTGCTTATGAAAAGAAATAGTTCCCAATATCTATTTGAGAAAATTAAAAATTTAATTTTGATTTAATTAACCTTTTAGTTGTTTTGAAATAAATTTTCAATTAAAATTTTAATTAAATAACAAAAAATCTTTATTGACTTTTTTCGTTAAAAATAAAATAATTTAAACATGTTGAATTGTTATTGGGAATTGTCAATATTTATTTTAATAAATTAAAACATTGTTTGAAATTGCAAAGTTTTTTAATCATTTTTTTAATTAAAATTAAAAATATCAAAATTTTAAAATTTTTAGTAATCAATATAATCATTTTGGTAATAGGTGCAAAATCAACATATTGTTTGCTTGATATTATGAATTTGGTATAAATTTGTTGATTGAAGAAAATGAATAATTTTTTCTGTGTAAATAGTTTTACATTTGTAAAGTTTTTTACCTCACCTTTAAAAAAAAATGTAGTTACAGCCTTTTGGATTTTAGGACGCGATAGGGTAGTTGTACCATATTTCTTCTGTTACTGAATTCACACCGGATTACTATTCTTTTCTATTTTTTATTTTCCAACAGTTAGCATTTGTTACCTTTAGCTCTCTTCTAAATCTATTCTCTAGCGATTTTTGACCTGTCTTAAGGGATTCAAAAACACCACCCCATTACCCTATGCACGGTTGGATGAATAGGTAGCAATGGTTTCTCAAGAGATAGGGTCGAATGCAGTATGAACCGTTACAACACATACAAATCTACATACATATTTGCTTTATGAGAGATATACCAGAACAGCCTCATAGTTTGGTGACTTTAACTGTTGACTTAGCATCGTCAATAATAAGTGAAAACTGTAAGCGAATTTAATTGTACTTATGATAAACGGCCGCTATACAGTTCATTAAGCCCTTTAAACTCACACCAGTGATGTGAAATGTGGCACAATTGGGCCATTTGTGGCACTTTTGAATAATTGATGGCCTTGTGGTACTTTCTAATCAATTTTGGCCCTTTCACATTAAAATTCAACTAACTACTATTAACCGTTCAGTACATTTTTCAATGTAATTTTAGAACTGTTTCAAACACAAATTTTATTTACGACATTGTTTTGCTTGTTAAAAAAAATTTATAATTTTATTGGCAAACCTATCTTGTTTTAAATAAAAATTCTTTTTTGTTAGCATGTATATCAAGTTAATACGAGGGCGGATCAATAAATCCGTGACTTTTCGAACTTCCCTCTTAGTTATATGAAATGCAACATTGCTCCCATCAAGTACCACCTGTTAATCCACTAATAGACTTAGCCCAACGTTTCTCCAATTTGTGCATCCCTTCTAAAAAAATAGGATCTTTCGAGGTCCATAAAATAGGTATGTTTGACCAATAATTTCATCGTTGGAGCTAAATCTCTTTCCACCGAGCCATTTCTTTAGGTTCGGAAATAGGAAATAGTCACTGGAGGCTAAATCCGGAGAATATGGCGGATGAGGTACCAATTCGTAGCCCAAATCATGTAGTTTTTCCATTGAGACTGCACACGTGTGCACCTGTGCACTATCTTAATGAAAAATTACGCACTGGATATGCAAAGCCATACCCCACTGGAGCATTTGACTATTCCCTTTAACAATAAAACATTCTTGGCCATCTGGGCTCGTTTTTTTTAAATCCACGTTTAATCGGTCCAATAAGTTGGCATAATATTCGCCGTTTATTGTTTTTCCCTTTTGAAGGTCATCGATGTGGATTATCCCGCGTGCATCCCAAAAAACTGTTGCCATATCCTTATTGGCCGACAAACTTACCTTGGCCTTCTTCGGAGCCGGTTCACCCGGAGAATCCCATTGATTAGACTGCTGCCTCGACTCCGGATTGTTGTAATGGATCCATGTTTCATCCACAGTTACAAAACTCCGCAAAAACTCATTAGAATTGCGGTTAAACAGCTCCAAACAATCCTTTGAAGTTGTCACACGATTACGTTTATGGTCAATTGAGATCACACGCGGCACCCATCTTGCAGACAGCTTTCTTAAACCCAGCTGATCATTTAAAATCTAAACCACACTGCTATATGAAATGCCCATGGCATCAACAATCTCACGCACTTTTAGTTTTCGATCGGCCAAAACCATATCGTGCATTTTTTCGACATTTTCGGGTGTAGTGAGTTCAATTGGCCGTCCAGAACGTTGAGCGACCACAACGAAAGTCAGTAAACCACTTTTTTACCATTGAAGTCGATGGTGCAGAGTTCTCATAGTATTTATCAAGCTTTTACTTGGTTTAATTGACGTTTTTTTTTCGCAAAAAATAATGTTTAATGAGCACTCGAAATTCACTTTTTTCCATTTTTAAAAAAACCCACGAGGTTGTGTTTTGAGCAGATGTCAAACGCAAAGTAAATGACGGAACTTGCTCAAAACATTAACAGGTGGTACTTGATGGGAGCACTGTTGCATTTCATACAATTACGAGGGAAGTTCGAAAAGTCACGGACTTATTGATCCACCCTCGTACCAAAAATCACTGCAAAAGATTGTCAAAAAACTTTTTTTCTGTCATTATTTTCTCTTATTGGACCATAGACGTCAACCGTGCACCTGTATTTCAATATTTTTTTCGCTTTACTGTGATTTGCGGGACGAAGCTCCTCATCAATAGCTCTCCTCCAGATTTTTTCAGGGGTGCGACGGAGCGTCCTCTACCTATAGGGTTATATATGTAGGTAGCTATAGGTGCTGGTTCTTCGAATATATGGACAATCCATGGCCATTTTCGACGTTTTATTTTATTGCACTAGTTTTGATTTGTTTTTTACCACAAGCCAGCATCACTGATTCTATTTGGCCACAATATTCGCAAGATATTGTTGTTATTGTTGTTGGTAGAATACGAGCCGAACCATATGTTTTCTATTGCTCCAAAGGATATAATTTTGTGGCTGTCACAGTAGAAAGGGTAATGGGGAGTGTGAGAATACGTTTGCTGCCAGAAACTCTATTCTGTTTCACTACAACGTTCTTAAGGTTAACGCAACAATTGCTCGGTAAATAATTTTAGGAATTAATTTTGTGTTATTGTATGAATAACATGAAAGACAAGAAAACAAAACCTTTGAAGTGGTCTGGCTATTAGTGTTATTTTGAAACTATTAACAGTTTCATTTAGTTTTCGGTAGCTTTTGGTAACATTTGGCTTTAACAAAAAAACTTAAAGGCCTTTACAATATTTTATTTGAAAGGTGTTTAACCTTTGTTTGTCTTCTTAGTTTCTTTTGTGGGCGTTTTGAAAACAAAAAAGCGTTTTATTGTTTCTACTTTGCTTTTTATCTTTTTTTGGGTTTTCCACTTTATTAAATACATTTGGACAGTCATTTTATTAACGACCTAAAAAACAATTTATAGTTTCAATTAACTATCATACTGTTTCTTTTGATGTTTAGAACACAGTGCTAGAAAATGTTATCAGATTTATAATGTCTAGTTTGTGATATTTTAATTTGAATTAAAGTCACTATGATAACCTTAACCCTTGAATGCTTAAATGGATGCCCTTGTAATCCATGAGCCAACCCAAAGAGTATTGAAACTTCGGATCTAGAAAACTAATATCTAAAATTGGCTACAATTGACGGTTTTGAGGCCAACATTGTTTGTGTTATTCGTGAAATGTGGCCAGTAATGCTTAAAAAATTGGATCAAAATTGGACGTCCAGGGGCTTCCACGTATGTCGATCCGAAAGAAATAATTTACGAGTTCGAACAATTTGTACTGCGTTTTACGATATTCGTACTATTTCTTTCGAATGAACGGAAGTTGTTTATACCTTATCGAAAACAAAAACTCCCTTTTGAAACGGCAACTCTTTATTATGAACAATAAAAATCCCTTTCGAAATTCCAACTCTGTATTGCGAAGACAAGCTTCAGTTATGCAAGAAACGTTAGGAAATTGTTCGAAAGCTATTTTGTTGCTGACAAAGTGAAAGAAAAACAAAAACTGTAAGACTCATTTCAGACTCGGCAAGTTAGTTGCGCAAGTTACCGCTGACAATTACAAACCAAAATTGGGCAAGAGACTTAAATTAATAAAAGTGTTAAACAGTCAAATTAAACCAAATAATTGTAGATTTGATATAAACTAAATGATTACTAATGCTTTCTAATCGAAATAGCCCCCAAGAATGTCGTTCGTCAAGAAAAGCCGAGGTGGCCTTATACCCGAAAAAATTTTTAATTTTTAATACTTAATAATTTTTTTCTCTTTTTTATTAATTTTTTTTTTTTTTATTAAAATTAAATTTTTTGTCTTATTTTTTGCATTTTCAAGATCGAAAAACCCCTTTATAAGCAGGCCCTAAAAACTTTAGATATACATTCATAAAGAAATGCACTGTGATTAAAAGGTTATGATTTGTTTCAAATAATTCTAATTCGGAACGAATGGCTTTATTTAAAGTGGTACTTTGAAATTAAGTTAAGTTATTTCATACCAAAGGCATACTCTTTTTATACGAATTCAATACTATTTAAAATCTTGATTTTCCATCCCTGATTGAGTTTTTTTGTCAGATATAAATGGACATCATATCAATTTTTTCATGTGCCTAAATGTATGTTAATGATTTATGGCATTTTTAAGTCTTTTGAAGTGGTGTAAATTTAAAAGTGAAGGTGACCAAAAGAGTTTAAAAAATATTTTTATTTTGTAAAAACTAACATTGAAAATTATTTTCTTAACTAACTTAATTCTAGAGTTTCTCGGTATTTTTTTGACATTTGCTATGTTGTTTTTTTTTTGGTCGTCTTAAACTCCTTTAAATATACTGCCTGTCTGTAGAACACGAGCGCAAAAGTGACTCGCTTAACTTACATTAACAACAACATTTCAAAATTTGTTTTTGTTTGAAATTTAAGGTAAATGAGTCATTTTTGCTCTCGTGTTTTACAAACAGGCAGAGAGTCTGGTTACTTGAAATTTGTTAAGTGTAGTCAAGTGTTAATAAAACACACTCTTAAACATTTTTCCCAAGGCAAAATAAGAAATCCAAAAAAAAAAATTTTTTGAGAATATCAAACATTAAATAGAAAAAATCACAAAAAAGGGGTTTTGTGTTTGGCAAACAATTTGATAATTGAATTTTAGCACTAAAAAAAACTTTGTATAAGAAATTTAAAATATTCCGAAACACAAACATTAAAAACAGGCACACTTTTCTACAAATTTATCGGAAAACAAATAACATGCTGCGGTTAAAATCCTGGATAAAAGGTTTAAATCTCTTTTAAGTAGGAATAAATAAAAAGAAAGTTCACAAATTATAAGAAGACTTAAAACTGTAGAGTTCAGTGGTGGATGCAGTCGTGGTTTTTGCTCATATTTTTGGGCATTTGTGGCTGAATTTTAAAAGCAAACTTTTCTAAACTACATACATACATATATGAAATATAAATGTACAGTGTAATTTTTTTAGTGGCTTCGAAACCGACGGTTTAGCAAGGCTGTCTGTCAGCTATCAAATATCTGCCATATGAATGTGCCTTCTATTTAGTGAAAATTAAGTTTGCCAATTACGAATATGGATCGTTTAACAACAGAAGAAAGCTTAAAATAATTAAAACTTTGTACAAAAGTGATGGTTCACACGTAGCATACTTTTCAAGCACAGGAATTGGAGAGACTAAAAAAAAGTTTAAAGAGACTGAAAGCGTTGTAGATGTGTTCAGGTTAGTGCATCATCGCCGAAAATATCTTTTCTGTAAATGAAAGTGTGGCGGGCGGATAGTCCGGATTTGTCGATTCCGCGGCTCAGGGCGCTATGGCTATGGTGACCATATTTTTAAAGCTAATATTAGACGTGACATAACCATAAAAACAGCTATTTAAAACACTTTATGGGCAACGCTGTATTTGATTGAAGGTGACTTACCATAACGACATAACCATGACCATGCAAACCATTGAATTGAATTTTGGTTTCTATGGTCATCGTTACAGAAAACAAAAATATTATGTTGTGCAAAGAGATCACCATATTGATACACATTGGCTTTGCCGTAACGCATCAACCACGAGCTTAATTTTTCAAACTTTGGCCGTTTTATAACCAAAATAATTTCAAAAAATTTTTGAGAATTCAAGTCTAATTTCTTGTTTTTAAAAATTTTGGATTTCAACAAAAACTGCGCAAGTTTCCAGTAAGAAGAGAGTCAGATAAATTGAAAAAGTATTTCTTTATTATATTTTAATAAACAGAACATTTAATTTAAATATTGAACAATTGAACAAAAATTATTCACACAGAACAAAGTTTTAAGATACAGTACAGATGGTCACCGTAGCTATGGCCGTATGATAACCCATTTTTTGCCTACAATTGAAGATCATGAACGTTACCACAACCCACACAACGTGGTAAACTTTGGCTGTATTGCATGGGAAGTTTCCAGAACGCGTAATATCTCGTTTTGGCTAAGACGGTTGGCCACCAAGATCTTGCGATTTGACGCCGTTATTTTTTTTTGTGGAGCTACGTCAAAGAACATGTCTATATAACATGTCTATATTCGTCAAGTTATCGCTGAAATACCGTCCGAAATTTGCGAAAAGTGGTCGAAAACTACTTCAAAATAATCGACTGCCGCAACCAATCTGGAGACAGTAATTTAAATGACATTTTATATGAGACACAACAACGCAATTTTGAGACAATTTTTTTTTTTGGCACTTTTTAATTTTTTCGTTGGGGTGTTTTTGCATTTTAGGTGAAATGAATTTATTGCCCCCAATATCACGGAATGAAAAATTTTTACTTTGGGGCTTTTTTTCATTTACTTATATAATAAACAACTGCATGGATCTTAATAATGATGCTCATTTATCCTTCATTATAATTTTGTATTCACTTCGTTTGTATTCAGTATAACGAATAACTACGAAATGAAAGCAACAAACACTCGATATTTAAGAGACGAGTAAGATGAAGTTATTTTGTTTACTTAAACAAGAGTATATGAATACTAACAACTCTGAAACAAAACAACCACTGAATAAATGTCGAATAAGTTCATGGAAAAACACATTTATTTTAAAGTCAGTATTGCCAGTTGAAGGAAATGAAAAACATTAGGAAAGATAACTAAAAAAAAAAAAAAACACAATGACGAGTAAAAGCAACAAGATAACGAAGAACGTTTATATAAAAATAACAAAAATAATACAAATCTGACTTTGTTTTCATTGTAAATTTTTAAGCTCCAACAAAATTTCATTTTATTTTCAAAAGAATTGTTTAGCAATGTGTAGTGCTTGGAAGTACATAAAAAAGTAGTTAGGAAAAACATTAAATTTAATTTAAAATATGCTTTACAAATTACATACATATTATTGTAAAGATAACAAAAAAAAATTACATAAATTTTCTAAGTGGCAACATTGATATTGAGTATTTAATAAAAAAAAAATGATAGAGATTGAAAACTGTGAAACAAAAGTCGTTTCATTGAACAAAGTCTTTGTGTCTGCCATATGAAACGAAATGTGTTTGCTAGTAGCATGAATAAAACAACAGTTTGCTCAGTAAACTGAATTTTATTTGAATACGAACTTCATTGGATAAACATTTCAGTATGTTCATGAATGAAGCTCTTTATTATGATTCAAGTAGGAGATACTTTTTTCTATAGCCTTTTTTTGACAGATCACGTGTGAGTCGTATCATGCTGTCATGTTATTTTTGTTTAGTATTGTTTGGCATTTCATAATGGAAAGACTTACTTACGCCTTCCCAAGCGACATCAGGCTGTATCGGGCATATGGGCTCTTGAAAAGTTCCAAGAAGATCCGACGTTTTCGAGGCAAATTTTGTTTAGCGATGAGGCCCATTTCTGGCTCAGTGGGTATGTAAACAAACAAAATTGCCGCATTTGGGACGAAGAGCAACCTGAAGAGATTCAAGAACTGCCACTTCATCCAGAAAAACAACGGTTTGTTGTGATTTGTGGGCCGGTGGAATCATCGGTCCATATTTCCTTAAAAATGATGCCGGTGCGAACGTAATCGTCAATTTCGACCGTTATCGTGCCATGATAACCGACTATTTGATGCTAGAAATTGAAGCTCGTGATCTCGGCTACATTTGGTTTCAGCAAGACAGCGCACAGTGGAAAATCGTAGAGTTAGACCAGCCCATAATTAATTTTTAAAAAGGTTCGAATTACACCAAAATTTTTTTTTATCGAAAAGCTAAGATGTCCAACTTAATAATTTGAGGAAAATATTTGATGTTTGGTCAATAGCAATACTCGGAAGTAAAGACCGTATTCACATCTTTTAACGACAACGATTTATAACTATAAAAATAAAACGTATTTCAGAGCATATTTTTAATATAATTCACATTACAATTAAGGAGTTATATACCTTATTGGAAAGGTGATTTAATGTAGATTCCGATTTTATAAATAGCGGATCAGGTTTTAGTGAAAACGTTTGAAATTTTAGCTTCTGAATGATGTAATGTTGTTTTGGCTGCATGTAAAAACTTCGGTAAGGCTTTTAATTAGGAGCTCTGATTAGCTCTGCGCTCATATGTAAAAAATTGTAAAGCTTAATATATTAGTAAAATACTATAAAAATATTAGCTGCGTATTCCTGCCTAAACAGAAGTTACATTCAATAATGTTAAAAAACTCAGTTATTTAGACAATTGAACAAATGATTTTTGTTAAAGTAGTTTTGCATTGTTATGTAATTTTTTTTTTTGCTAGATTAAAATAAAATTTAAAAATTGAGCAAAAAATTCCGTTATATAAAAAAATTGACTAGTAGTCTATTGATGGAAAGTTTAAGAAGTGTCACGTCACAATTAATATATGTTTTTTGGTTATACTGTGTTTTTTTTTTTTTTTTTTTTTGTACCACTTATGTTCATTAGGGAGAGGTGTCATTATTTGCCCATGTAATATCAAACAACGAAATATTACTAATTTGCATATGTTTAATTTTCAACATATTTTGCACTTTTTCAGATATTGCAAACCTACTTTTTAATATAAAACTATATTTTTTGGCCAAAACTAATTTTTAGCCAAACGAGTTGGCCAAACTAAATGATGTTTTAGATTCGCTTTTTGGAAGTATTCCTCCTAAATGATTTTTTAGATTCGCTTTTTGGAAGTGTTCCTCCTTAAGCTAATAAATTTTTAGTCACGCACCGTCACGGGGAAAAAAGTTTGTCACGCGTAAGTCTGCATTTGGTACGCTGAAGTTACCTGGAAAAATACGCTTTTTTTTAAGACATATGCAAGTACATATATGCAGCTGAAATAAATTGCGAATAGATGACAACTTATGGCTCTATCGAAATGCGTAAGTGTTATATCTATCACTTTTAATCATTTTTTTTTTCGGAGCTTAGTGAAGTTGCAATTTATTATTACAGTATATAACATCAAGGTCTTTTTCTTTCCTTCGATTTAACCAAATTTAAAAAAAAAGTTGAATATCTTTTTTTAACTACTATAAAAGTACTCACTTTTAGCATTATTGTTCATTTTTCACTTTTTTTACATGAATTTTTTGAATAAAAACTTTAAACTTAAATACACGTCTAATTTAATATAGTAACTTCCTCGTTTTGTTTAATAAACAAACCACATGTTTTTGCATTTATAAAATAACGGTAAAGCATCATTGATGCTTTATTCTTCGGGGATACTTTTTTTAGTATGTTTTTAAGTACATAGTGAAAAAAAAAATCAAAAACTCCAAGAGAAAAATTAAGTACTTTTGGCCAAAAAAAAGGGGAAATTTCCTATAGTGCATGGTTAGGAAGATCATTTGTTCGTATATATTTCTTTGGCCAATTAATTATTTATTTTCAGTTTATTTTTCTTTTTAAGCTAATAAGACCTAATGATATTGATGTAAATAAAACAAATTTATTACATTTCACCGACGCACAGTGGCGCCCGTAGAGCAAGCGAGGTTGCAAAAATCAAAATTTTCATGAGTGCCGACGAAGTTTTGAATAAACCCATGTTATAGGAAACTTTTCAACGATTTCAAATATGCCACTCTTAATAATATCACATTTTTAGTTTAGAAGATATAACCGTTCAAAGTTGACCGACTTTCGGTTTTCAAAAAAACACACAATTTTTAGTCAATTTGTTGCGATTTCAGGTGTAATATCACGAAAAATAGGTAACGAATCGCCTTATTTTTTATTTGTATTGATTGATGTATTTATTAAATGTATAATGATAAAAAAAAAATTAACTGTTTGCTTTGTGTTTCTCCTGGTAAATCACTATTTAAAAACTATCCGTTTTTTCACTATTTTTCAACTTTGACGGAAAATAAAAAAAAACTATATTTTTCTATATTTGCCATACGTGCAAAACCTGTTCTTTGATTATTTCTTTACATAATTCAAAAGGTTTTATCTGCCCGTACGTGCCCGTTTGGCTTCTAGAGGTAAAAAAGTTTAAAAAGACATGGTTGCAGAAATTGTATGGCGTCCATCCCTTATATGTTTTGGCTGACAGTAGTTTGATCTAATAGTTTGAAAAAAACTACTCATTGAAATTAGCAGGTACGTACCTCACATAAACAATACTTTGGCGTACAAATGGTCAGGAACAATATTGACTTATGGTCCCTACAGGTAGGCACAAATCTTATTTGGACACGTGCATAATATCAAAATTGCATTATTTAGCCTAAATCCATATGTATGCAGGGAACAGGTAAATTTTTAGGCATGGTAGCATAAGCCTATATATTGCAAAATAAGCATAATGCCTGGATTAGTCTACGCCTGAAAGTTGGCGCAACAATTACTGAAACCATTAAACAATTTAAGTACTGAAAACATGGCGTTGAACAATTTAAAATTATTTGAACTGTTTAGAAAGTCAACCACACCAAAGTTTTTCACGGAAGTGAAAATTCTTCCTGAGAAGTTGACATTGATCAGCAAATGGGGCTGCGATGGATCATCCGGACAAAGCGTTTATAAGCAAAGGATATCTTTCGATGACGCTACAATATCGGACGGAAATATGTTTATGGCATCTGTTGTTCCTTTGCGGCTAAAATCGGATGATTCCCTACACTGGAAAAATCCACGTCCGTCATCAGTGCATTATTGCCGACCAATAATGTTTCAGTTTGCAAGGGAATCGGCAGAACTCATAAGGACTACGGTGAAGGACATTGAAGAACAAATAAGCAAGATTAAGCCTACAAAGCTGCAAATTGGAGAAGGAAAATATATTGAATGCAATTACGAGTTCCACCTGACCATGGTTGACGGAAAAGTCGTAAACGAACTGACAGGAACAACCTCAACAATGTCATGCCCGATTTGCAAAAAGAGTCAGAAGAACTTTTTTCAATTCAATTCAATTTATTTCATATATAATATGTTACATCTCAATTTTATATAATTAGTTGTAAAGAGTTTAAGATTAGTATCTTTTTCTGCTTAATTATAATATATTTCAATTAGTTATCATAGACAGAATTATATTGGAGGTAAAAATTTAGCAAAAACCTATCTAAACCCCTTTTTTCGTATTATTTTTATATTTTTTTTATCGATTTTATATTATTATTTGTCAGAAGAACTTTGGTAATTTAAACGATTCTACAAATGAGGAGAATTACGAATATGGAATGTCACCATTGCACGCAAGGATAAGGTGTATGGAATTCTTGCTAAAACTGGCATATACCCTACCACAAGAGGAGGAAAACTTCGATGAAAATACATCAATAAAGGATAAGGAAAAGATCAGAAAGAAGCAAATACAGGATGGTTTTTTTGAAACAAGTTGGACTAAAAGTAGACTGTCCCAAGCACGGATACGGTAACTCTAACGATGGAAACACTTCTAGGAGATTTTTTGAAAATGATGAGGCAGTAACTAGAATCATTGGAATTGACAATCAAATCGTGAAAAGATTGGGAACGATCTTGGATGTTTTAAACTGCAAAGAAAATGTCAATTCTACAAAATATGGAGAATATGCGTCGAAAACTGCATCTCTTTTAGCAGAAATGTATCCACAGAAGAAGTTGACCCCGACCGTCCATAAAATATTGGCGCATGGTAAAGATATAATTGAGTACCAGTCTTTGCCAATTGGAGAGCTTTCTGAAGAAGCACAGGAGTCTCTTAACAAATTTTATAAAAAAATATAGATTGCAGAACACATTCAAAGCATCAAGGGTGAGGCAAAATGAGGACCTCTTCAACATGTTGGCAGCATCTTCCGATCCACTTATTTCTTCCCTGCGGCATGTGAAGTCACGAATAGAGTTACAAAATAATTATAGTTTAGAAATGGTTAGTCTTTTAGATATACCTTCTCTTACGAATTGTGATGAATATTTTACAGAAAATTGAAAAAATAAATTTAAAAAAAAATTATTTTTTTTTTAATTTGTTGGATAATAATTTAAAACATAAAACCCTTAAGAAAAAAAATAAAAACAATCTAAATATGTGAAAATAATTTTTTTTAGTTACCATAAAATTGATTTTTCTACTAATTTTAACTTTGATAACCCATAAGTAGGCCCCTACAAAGCGTAGCACCCTTTCATTTCATAGGCTGAACAGTTATCTATCATATGCTGTTAAAACTGTTCAATTATCTGATTCGGTTCAAAAGATATGATTTTTGCAACGAAAAAACTCAAATGGCGCCACTGTGCGTCGATTGGCCACCAAGATCTTGACGCCGTTTTTTAGTGGAGCTACGTCAAAGACCGTGTCAATGCGGATAAACGTTGGAGCATTTTAAAACCAACATTCGTCAAGTTATCTCCGAGTAGCCGCCCGAAATGTGCTAAAAAGTAATTTATATCACATTGTATTTTGAACGTAATGGCAAGGTCCATTACGTCGAAATCATTGCTTCATGTGTATTTTATATAACTTTATTTTTGAAATCGACCAACAAATAACCCTATATAACAACGCTCTTCGTTACCATTCGCCTTCACAAAGACTTTTATGTACACTATTAAGTGATACCCACCCGGGTGATACTTCCACGTAATTATAGGCGATAAGCAAGTGTTTGTCGAAAAAATATTTTTTTGTTTTTCTATTTTTTTTTTTTAAATAACTTTACAATTTGTTCGGCATGTAAAAATTTCCTTTTAACTAAAGCAAATTTAAGTAAGTGTTTAAAGAAATTAAACTAAGTTGACTACCCGGGTGGGTATTGGTAAGGGGAAGGTTAAACCGATTTCAACCAACAGACGGGCAAATCCAGAGTATTGAAATGTTAAGTTAGCGTTTGTGGTCCTTTTTTTCATTTCTGAATATGCACATGGGCGAAAAAAAAAACGTGAAAAACGCGGCTTGTTCTTATTGTTGCAGTTTTCGGGAAATACGCGTGCAAATACGCGCGTGGTACAACCAGCCAGCCGATCGATGTGTGTCTATTGCTTACAAATTTTGTTTTTTTTTTTCAAATTTATTTGTGTTATTCATCATCTTTCTAATTGTTGTCTTTTTTTGACGCGTAGATAAATAGAAATCTCGTAACTAGTTTCGTACCAACTAGTATTAGACTAGCTATAAATTCCAGTACATATGTATAAGGCTGTTTACGTTCTTTTTACCTACGTATCCCAAATGAATTAAATTGAGGAAAATAAATAGTTTTGTCTTTAAATTCGATCAATACGATGAATGGCGAACGGTACAGACAAATGATTCGTGATTTTTGTATTCTCTTTGTCATCGCAAATCATTTGGAGGATAAATTGTTCCAATAAGACGCCGCAACATGCCAGACAGCGTGTGAAACCATCTCTTTGTTAAGCCAAACGTTTGGTGACCGAAATACCTCAAGAAATAAACCTGTGAATTGGCCTCCTCGTTCGTGTGATTTAACTATATTTTGGTCTATGCTGATAAACCAGTAACGATTGCTCGTTTAGAAGCCAGCATTCGACGCACTATTGACGACATAAGACCGGGTTGGCTCGAACAATTGGTGCAAAATTTGACCGACAGGATGGCGTTCCTAAGGCGAAGCCAAGGGGGTCATAAGCCAAAAATTATTTTTAAATATTAAATGGCAATGAGCTAATAAAGCCAAAATGTTGGTCATTCCATTCAATTTGTTGTATTTAAAAAAAAAAAAATTCCTATGCGTCTAAAAAAACACCCCATATCCAAAATTTACAGGGTCTAATATCAATATTACAAAACTTTCTTAAGCAGTTTAAAAAGTAGCTTTTATCCTTTATTTTTTTTTTAATGGTTAAAAAAATCATGAAACACATTAAATTGATTAAAATTCAAAATAAAAATGCTATTTAGGGTTTTAAGACAAATATTTATAAAATATTTACATGTAAATTAACCTTTTTTTTCTTTATTTTTTATTCATTTATTTGAAAGAATAAAAACAGTAAAGGAAATGGAGGAAAACTCAATCCTTTTAAACGCGTTAGTCCTTCAATTTAATTCTTTTGGTATCTTGTCAAAACACAAACATCAGTTAAAGTTCAGTTCACTTAGAATTCTAATTTCCATAATGTTCAATCAAATGTTTACAAATGACTGACTTTTGCTGACTGGAAACTGTCTGAATGGAAATTGAGGATACGATATATTTTTATAGCAACACTACCATTAGAGGGTATTCTGCGTTTGTGCTGGTGTTTGTTATATAAAGAGTTTTTCCAAATTTGATACAAACAGCTTGGCTTTAAATGCAAAACATTCGACATAATGTGGGTGGGATTGGAGAAGTGGGCGTGGCGCAAAATAGATTAATTTTATCTTATGAACGGTTTTTATATAAATTTCTGTTCTTATCGCACCATGTTGGAGGATAAATAAGATTCGGCATAGCCGAACTAATCCATCTACTTGCTTTATTTCATTAAGTTTAACAAATGTTTTTAAATAGTTTTAAGATATAAGAAAATATATGTAAAGTAGCCTTTTTCGTAGACAAATTTATATGCTAAAGTTTGTAGTTAAGATTTTACCAAAAAAGTACCAACATGTTTCACCTTATACAAAAAAAAAAAAAATATCAATGTTTAATTAACATGGCGCCTTGTTAAACAAATGATGGGGGATTCCCAAGGTAGTCATCAAGTTGTAAAGTCATATCTGTGGTTTTCACGAATAATCGCGTAAGTCGGTTTTTACCGAAATTGAGATAATGATGTCAAAGCGCTACATTTTGCATTAGGTTTTTATAAGTATTAAGCTTTTTAGAATATAATGTAGTATTATTAATTTTTTTCTGCTAAAAACAACTTAAGTTAACTGTTTAATAAAATATTTTGCTATTATAACGATTTATGTCGACATACATCGCCAAAAATTGTAAAATTGCTGAATATGTTTCCAAATAAAAAGCATATGTGATGTTATGTTGTTATTCGTGCAAAAAATATGAAAGTATTTTTTGAAAATTTTTCTATTAATAACAACTTATATGTACATGTGCGTTTATTGTTGACTTCTTTAGTTGCAACAACAGCAGATGAGCGGTTGTTTGTAATTTTAAGTCCCGTTATGTTGTTTTTTGAGAAAAATATTTGTTATATTGGGCGAGATGTCAATGCTTTTGTCTATCATTTTAGTATTAGATTTTGATGTGAATGCATACAACATTCGTTCTTAGAGAAGTGAAATACGATTGGCTTCAGCTTATAAAACATGCGGCAGAAAATCTAATAAATTTGAAGTTTTTGAAATGAACACCGCTGACTTCCTCAACTTTGAAAAGACATTTAAGCATATCTTTCAAAAAGTAAATAAAAATATAAACGGGAAAAAAGTTTTGTGGAAAATATGCGAAATATTATTTATAAAAAAGGGGCGTTTGATAAAATTGAATTTAAAGAATATTTTAATAGTGTTCCTGTCGAAACTAAGATACTTAAAAATAAAAAAGTTTCATCAGAAGATGTTTTCAACTATAGACTTCAGCCTAAGCATGTTGAAAAACTTCCTATTTCTTCCGAGAAAAAAAAAGACTTAATACATTTGTTGTCATTAATTCCGGATTTATTCCACGATTTTTATAAAAATATCAAAGTTTCCGAAACATCTCAAAATACATTATACATAGATGAGGAAGATGTAGAAAACTAATAAATAAATATTGTACTACAGAATTAAAATTATTCTGTATGTAAAATTAAATAAAAATGAAATTTAAAACAACTGTTAATTTACTTAAAACCCGATCTTCTTATTTTGCATTTTATTTTAACGAAAAGTTAATTTAATTTTTACTGTCAAAAGTTCAACCGCGAATTTCATAAAAAATTAACCACAAATTCCACAAATAAATGAAATTTCAGTTATTTAATATAATTTAACTACCAAAAAATAAATCTATTTATAAATCTGTGGCAAAAAGTAAAAGTAAAAAACGATTTGCTTGTTTTTTTTTTTTTTTTTATAAAATGTTTATTTATTTCAAAATTAGTTACTGTATTTTTACTATAAATAAACAAATAGTTAATACATCTTAATTTATAAACATACACTGTCCCTTGACGGGCGCTCTAGTACTTAAATAAGTATATTTGTCTCCGTATTTTTAAATCTAGATATGTTTTATATAATACTAAGTAAATAATATTATTATTATGGATTTATACGATTTGCTTGTTTTGTGTAGAAAATTCCCATATTCTATTTGTTAAAATTATTTAGTTAAATACATGAAATTTTTATGGTAAAATAATTGCGAATACCATATCGGGCATGCTGCTGGTGTCTTATAATTGAAAGTTCTTCTGTAAACAAAGTGGTCAGTACAACAAAACTAAAACAAACATGTATAACGGGGTAAGTAAATAAAAATAAATATTCTCTCTCTCTCATTAGAATAACAAGCGGACAGGAGTCTGGTATTTTTTAGAAATTCGACTAAAACCTGTATTATATAAAATTACTGAATTACATAAAATAACTGAAAATTCATTTGTTTTTACGGAATTCGCAGTTGAATTATTGACAGTAAAAATTAAATGAACTTTTCGTTAAAAATAAATGAAAAATAAGTAGACCGGTTTTTAACTGGATATTAATTTATTTTATATTACAATTTCAGTTAATTTTACGTACAGAATATTGTGAGTGTAGCACACTGTGTGAATCCCCCAACAGTAAATTTCTGCAAAGGCATACCCCCATATTCATAAAAAATATTTTTGATAAAAGGTTTATTGAACAAATTTTCATAGAAAATTCGTTTCATAAGCCTGCTATAAACCTAAAATATTTTTTAGGAATATGGGGGATAGTCTTTATTTAAAATTATCATTGTTTCATATTAATTGTAAAGGAAAGATGATAAAATAGCAATAAATCATAACAACAATTAATTTCATTATTCAAATTTTTTTTTGGGAAAACAAAATTTCTTATTAATAAGATTAATGTATGACGTGCTAAATTCCCAATTTTTTTTTTTTTTTTTTTTTCAAAATACAATAAGAATCCGTTTGAACTAGGAATGCCATTCGGGACTGGTTTATAAGATAAAGTTATAAGATAAATGCTTTTTATGAATGTTTATAAATAAAACGTTTTTTAAGAAGGTTAACAAACAAAAGTTCTGTAATTCAATATAATAAATTTTCATATGAATTCGAATGTGTATTCTAAGTCAAATTACAATTTTAAAAGCTTCCACACTTTTAATAGTCTTACTCCTTCAATATTTTCCAGGAATATTTTCTATGCACTATCAGAATATTCAAACAAACCAAATTGTGTTCGTGCATATAAAATATTACTTCTTATTCCTTCAATATTTTCCAGGAATATTTTCTATGCACTATCAGAATATTCAAACAAAGAAAATATTCCTGGAAAATTTTGAATAAGACTATTAAAAGTATGAAAGCTTTTAAAATTGTAGTTTGACTTGGAATACGCATTCGAATTAATTTAAAAATTTATAATAAAAATTAAACTCAACATGAGAACTAAAATTCCCAGATTCTATTTGTTAAATGATTATATTGATTAATAACGTTTGTAAAAATTTAAAATTGTGTATTTTTTCATATTTAATGATTAATTTAATTAAAAATATGATAAAAAAAACCGCGTACAATTTCCAACAGCGTGTTAATTGATTTTATTCAAAAATAATTAAAATAAAATATCAATTGCCTCAGTTGATTTAAACTAAAAAAAAAATATTAAATATATTAATTGAATAGAGCAAACAAGTAATTGATTTATCAGCCATGTCACAGAGTACAATTCCGTTAGGAATGATTCTGTTCGGAACCGAAGAAAACATATGTGTTTATTGATAGAAAGTATATTTTGATAGTTTTTTGGCCTTTAAGATACAGAAAACTCCCATTCCGTTCATAAAAACAAAAATGATTTCATTCGCAAAGTTTTTTCGTAATTTTCTGAAGCACCAAATTATGGAAAAAATTCCGTTTCCGAACGGAATTGCACTCTATGACATGGCTGTATGTATAAGATTCTATTAAAATTTTAATTAAATAAATTGAGATAAATAATTGAAATTTTAATTCGCAATTAATTAACAAAATAATTTTTTTTTTTTTTTTTTTTGTTAACCATAAAAATTTTATTTTAACAAAAGCTCATTTTTATATCCACCACCACTAGAGGTAGGAATTACGTCATGTATAAATTACACTACTTAAATTCGTGCAATCGCTCGAAAAATTACCGTAAGTACCATGCCCACTCTCGGAAAACACTACACACCCAAATCTGTGAAGAGCAAAGTTTAAATTTTGCCCATTTCAATTAGAAAATAAAACGACACTTCACTTCTGGGTTTCTTTTTTTTTTGTGCATTACAAAGACATTTCGTTCTTTAATTAATTTTCTTCTTTAACTATTTTCAGCACTTCTCGCATTTAAATTTGCTTATAATAGTTGGACACGATTAAAAAGAATAACAAAATTTTACTTTTCTCTTTCGTTTTCAATGACAGTATTAACAGAGGAAATCAAATAAATATAAGAGATCAGTATTGTGGTCCATTTCCTCTCAACCCAGAATGTGATGATGAAGTTCCTTTTATAAAAAAGAAAAAAACACAAAAATTAACTTAACGATTTCGGGATTGTCTAAATGCCGAAAATCCCGGGATTAAATAAATTCGGGATCGGGATTGGCATCATTAGTTTGAATCAGACCTGCCCTTAGTTTGAAAACTTAAGAATTCCTGCGCCATCTTCTTGAAGTTTGGGTTTATCATATAACTGCGGCCGTAACGCGGATCTGCGTCTCTAGAAATATTAGAAGATCTAAGCTATCTCTTGACTTATTCTTTAGCAGAACCACAGCATAGGATGGAAAGAGGCTCATCCTCCTCGGATTCTTTTGTAATTTTTAAGCAAGCGCCCCAAAGGTCAGTCTCTGTAGCCTTCTCTGAACTTGTACCAGCCGAAGGTGTGGCCGGGTTTTCAACACTTTCGGAGTGCAGAGACATGTTAAGTAGCTCTAGAAGACGTTTTTTCGGTACGATTGAAGTCAATTGTCTTTGAAATATTCGAGCATTGTATCGAGGGTCAAACATTGTAGATAAACAATAGATTTCATTATTTTCAAAAGCCTTAAGCTTTTTAGTTAGAGCTAATGCTAAGTCAGCCCCTTAATTTTGAGGAACTATTTTCTATCTTCGTTGATCCATTTTTTATATGAAATACTTTCATTATTCTGTTTAATATTCTGCTCTGCTTTTTAACGTGTTATTTCTCTTAGTTACTATGCACTAGCATAAGCATAGAAAATTTCATTATTTGTTCAAAAAAACTCCAAAAAAAAATATAAAAAGTATTGTCGTATCGACAGTAAAATATCGTCGATACCGATATTTTGGAAAATCTGAAGTATCGCCGATATATCGGTATTTGTTACTTACCTAATTTAGATATCCTCATCTTTATATGAGATTTTTTTCGTCAAATTAATTCCCAAATTGCAGTCTGGGGGCAAATGTAATTAATTTTTCATCATATTGTCATAAATTTCATTGCTAATGCTAGTGAAAAAAAACAATCATAATATAAATAACAAATAAATAGTTTTTTGTATAAAATATTCTATAATTTATTTTCCAATATTTCGTTATTCTTTGAATAACATCATCAGGGACAGTACTTACAGGAGTAAGATAATGACGACGGTAACAGCTACACACTAGCTTATAAGGGAAAAACATTTCTTGTACTGTCCCTGATGATGTTATTCAAAGAATAACGAAATATTGGAAAATAAATTATAGAATATTTTATACAAAAAAGGACCTCGAGCTTGACTATTTATTTGTTATTTATATTAATAAAAAGGTCGAAAAACAACTTCATCTAGTTAGATCATAATATGTTTTAAGCAGATTTGAAATACAGTGCACTCGCGATAATATGAACTAATTAAAACCAAGTCAGTTCTCTTTTGCAAGAATGTTCGTTCATATTTGCGAATGGCTTCTATTTTTTTTTTGCTTTAAAAACGTTTTTACCATATAGATAAAACTTTCTTATGTTAAATCTTTTATTTATTGCTTGTTGGAAAAACAATTTATTTTTGAAAAAGAAAAAAAAAATCTTTAGTTACTGTGCGAAATGTCCGCTAACAGTGATCTTTTTTTTCTGTCATATTCAAAAACCATCCAAAATAAAACATTTTCCATTTTTGGGTACTCAGAAGGCCGTACATTTTTCTTTTTCCAAGCCAAATGAACGTATTGTTAGCACATTTAATTTTAGCATTATTATTTTTATTTTTTTCTTCCCATATTGTAAATTTTACCCCAAATTTATTCGCACTTCCACCTTTTTTTAAATGTTCTAAAATTTTTGATTTTTCTATTAAAATTAAAAACTTTTGATTACAAGGGTAATCACGATGGTCATGTAAATTTTCTGTGCATATTATGATTGATCGGGAGTATATCCCTTTTATTGTTGGTGCAAATGTGCTATTTTTCTAAAAATATTTCTGGCGGCACTATCTTAAGTAGAGCTTTCAATCGGGAAATCCCGAAAATCCCGGTATTTTCTGGATTAGGCGAATCTCGATTTTTGGGATCGCGATTTTTTTATATTTTTTTTATTATTTTTACATTTTTTTAAATAATTTGTATATATATTTTCTTGTAAACGTATTTAAATTTAAATGTTAAATATTAACAAACAATTCTTTTAACGAGTGTTGAGTGGGAAAGATGTTTTTCAACTGTATTATTTTTAACAACAAAATTCGTTCGTTGGTGTTTAGCAGATACAACATTGAATGCTTCAATATTCTTAAAAACCTAATTTAACTCAGTATTAAGTACACGCCTTTTAAAACTTTGAAATACATAATTTCCAATAGTGTTCTAAAAGTCTCCAAATGATTTTAAAAGTTTTTCATTTGTATTTTAAAAATTTTCAAATGTATTTTAAAATCGTTTGTATATATTTTAAAATTATTCAAATGTATTTTAAACTTTGCCCAATTGAATTTAAAAATTTTCCAATTTTTTTTGTTGAAATTGGCCAATTGCATTTTTTAAATACATTTGGACAATTTTAAAATACATTTAGAAAATTTTGAATTACATTTGTAAAATTTTTAAACACATTTATATAATTTTGAAATACATATGAACAATTTAAAAATACGTATGGAAATTTTAAATTGTATTTGAAAATTTAAAATAATATTTGGACAATTTGAAAATAATAATTATTATTGTGCTTATTTTGTTGAACTGTTAATGGTTTTTAATCCAAATTTAGATATTTTTTTTAATTAGGCTTAAGTTCATTGAATTTAATTTTCATTAAATTATTTTTATGAAGACAGGAATTTTACAACATGAAATTAATTAAAATTTTTATTGATAATTTTTCATTCTTGACTGCGCTAAGATTTGAACCCAGGCTAGTTTCGATTGTAACCACAGAATCTCTTCAGTGGGGTTTGCCGTCTTACTCGCTCGGCTATTGCAGCCGGATGACGTCAATTGTCAAACATCAATCCTTAAACCAAATTGTATTTCATTTTGGTAGATCGAAATTTGCTTTCGAATGAATGATTATCTATTTTAATTGATTTACATGTTCTTCCTAAAATACATTTAGAAAACTTAAAAATATATTTAGGCAATTTTTAAATTCTTTCGGAAAATTTGAAAATACATTTGGAAAATTTAAAATACTATTAAAAATGGTGTAATTTTTTATATCAATAATCAAATATGGATAAAAATATGATTTTTATGTTTTTTGTTACGTTTTTTAATACATAATCTTTATGAATTGTGATCAATTAACAATTTAAGTTTGTTTTTATCATATATAATTTTTTTTTTTTTTTTCCTAAAAAAAAATATAAAAAGCTCATGAAATATGTATTTTTACTGGAAAACTACGCTGTTTTTCAAACAGTTTTAAAAGTTTTATATATTGGGTATAAAAAAAAATAATTAAAAAAATCCCGAAAAAAATTTTAAATCCCGTGAATTCCGGGATTCAGAAAACCCCGTCCCGATTGGAAGCCCTAATCGTAAGTTGTTAAAAATTTTCATTTGTTTACAATTACGCACAAGCATAGATATTAAAATAAATTTTTTAACATATAAGAATGCCTAAAAACAGTGAAAAATAATAAAAATATGGCGTCTGTATGTCAAAAGTTGTCGTTTGCTTTTATTTGCAACTGTGCAAATATGCACTTCTATTTTTGCTCAATGTTTTTTTTAGTGCAATACGTACATTATGTTGTGGTGTTGTGCAAATGTGTGTATTTTTGCACACATTTGCACAGTTTACACTACCTATCGTGATTACCATTTATATTTAATTCCAGCTGAATGAGATTGTTAACTAAAACGTGTGTGTAAGACATTTTGATTGACCTACATAGTGGTCATAGATATAATCTGTTAAAAATACAAAAATAAATTGTTCATATTTTAGAATAGTCAATGGAAAAAAATAAGTATTAATTTTTTGGGGTGTTCATATTATCGCGAGTTCACTGTAAATTAAACGACTATATCTAAACTGATCAACATGACAAAAAGACTTTTCAACAAGCCATTAAATCTGAAAAATTTTAATTTATTTATAAAGATAAATAGCTGGTATTTTAGAAAACTAAAATATATAAAGTAACAAATAAATATTTACGTTCAGCCTTTCACTTGTTGATTTCTCGTTACCTCTGCATTTAACCCGAAAAAGTTGCATGACTACCAAACGAAAATCAAAGAAAATTTTTGATATTAAATTTAAATTGATTTTTTTTACATGCAGCCACGTAAATAAATATCAATAACAATGACAAAATAATGTACGAAAGGGGGAAAAATTAATTAAGTTTATAACACATCTTCATATGTGCATACGCAGCGAACATGATAATGATACGCGAACATGGAAATATTTTGTCATATTTATAAACTCACACGCATGCATAATTAGTTTGTTGGAATTTTTTGCATTTTGTTGTAGTTTCTGTAAAATCAGAATTAAATAAGTTAATAAAATTGAGGCATTTTTTAAATATGAAAGTAGTACGAAATTAAAAGAATATGTTTTAAATATTGAAATAATAAAATAAAATATGTAGAGTCCTACTGTTAAAGGACGTAGTTAAGCAGCAAAATGTTCCATAACTAAGGGTGCGTACAGAGTGGTCGCCGAGCCGTGCCGACTGACGCTTATTGCGAGAACTTTTCATGCGAGAAACAAGCTTGAGTGTGCCTAGTGGATGCGAGAATCAGCGCTGATATTTTATCTATTATTTGTGTTTTATGTATGTTTGTATGCATTTGGGTTTGTTGTTTATTCGTGTTTGTGAAATTAATTTTTTTATATAATTTTATTTAATTTTTATTTGAATTTTTTTTTTTTTTTTTTGTTTAATTTTTATTTTTATTTTCTTTTTAATTTTTATTATTTTTTGATTGCATGTTTTATTACTTTTTCTTAAATTTTTGTTTTTAATTTTTTTAAATGTTTTCCAAACAAGTTGAAATCATAACAACATAACATTAACAATGTTTTCGGCGCTGAAATACGCTTTGGAAGTGTTTTCTCGAATTCAATCAGCTTTGCGCTCTGACCAGCTCGGCGCCCACTATAAGTGCGTACAGAGTGGCCGCTAGTTGCCGAGCCGACTGACGATTATTGCAAGAACCAATGCGAGAAAACTGGTACTTTACAAACTAGTACAAATAAGCGCGAACAGGTCAGCGCTGTTTCTCGCATCCACTAGGCACACTCAAACTTGTTTTTCGCATGAAAAGTTCTCGCAATAAGCGTCAGTCGGCTCGGCTCGGCAACAAGCGGCCAGTCTGTATGCACCCTAACAAACGATATGATAAAGCTTTTGAAAGGATTATAAAAACTTTCATAATAATTTATCATTAAGAACCTCTTTAAATTAAAACTTTTGTATTAGCAATAACCTAATACAGAATTTTTACCAAAAAGCTTTTAAGCCATATCATTTTTTCTACAAAAGCTTTACAGTATTAACATAGTCCTACAAAAAAACCTGATTCATATAAAAATTTTCAGCATAATTTGTATCAATTTTGATTTTAATATTTTTTTTTTATTTTGTCAGTGCATTACCAATTACTTTATAAACTGAGCTTAGCAAAATGAGTTAAAATTATTTGTGCTGAATTTGGGCCTAATAATGACGTAAAATTCAGGGTTTTGGGCAAAAAGGTTCTATTTCATAAGATCACAAATTTCATGGAGAACATAAGCCGATTCTCAATATTTAAAAAAAAAGCTCTCCGCCTTGGGCCTAAAGCGAATTTCATAAAGATGTTCTTGTAAAAGGTAGCGGGTTCTTACCAACCGGACATGGCTTAATCGACTTATGGTAAATTTACATATAAATATTATTTGATAAACAAAAGCCTGACTACTAAATGTGATTGATATTATTTTTTAACAATTTTTTATGTTTAAAAAAACTTTAATTTACAAAGTGATAATTAATGTTTGATGTGGCAAAAGTTATGTAAAAAATGTACAAATGTCAGGGAACGTAACGGTTATAAGTGATAGCAAAAAAGTTTTTTTATGACGGTTATGTTGTGAATTAAAAACAAAAAAATTCATGAAATAGAGTTATTTTTTAAAGTAAAAATAAAAAGGTCGACTAAAACTCTTAAAAAGAGAATTTTATGTAGCCGTCAAAAAAGAAAACTCATTTGAGGAGTTTGAATTTTCCCATCATTTAAAAAACTCATTTTATGTAAATTGACACCCAAAGCTGGTTATGATCAGTACAATTTGTAAAGCAGTGTTATCAAATCAGCTTGCATTGCAATTAAATAAATCGGCATTAAAAAAAAAAGAAGAAAATAAGAAACATGAGTTTTATTTTAGGCGGAAAAATTACGACTCCTCAAAATTAGCTTAATTTTATGACAGGAAACTCCTTTGAGGAGTTTTATTTTACAGCGAAATAAATCTCTCATTTTAAGAGTTTCATCCGTACTTTTATTTTTTCGTTAAAAACTAAGTATTAACTGAGGAGTTAAGATCGTCTTTTTAGATCACCATCGATCCTGATAGAGCACTTCAATACAGGGATGTTAAACGGGGTTTTAAATTTTGTACCAACTTCCGAAAAAAGTACTTTTTGGAACTTCACGTTACCATTTTTTTTAATTTATTAAAACAACAAAAAGCGTACCTAAAAGTTCAATTATACACAAAAAAAAACAAAACTTAACATTAACATACATTATGTGTATGAATAAAATAAGGTACATAAAAGTCTTATAAATATATGCGATCAAGATCAAAATCAGGCACTTATTTGTTTAGTTAATAAACTAGTTGGAATTTTTCCATCATAGCAGCATGAATTTGTTGATCTTAACCAATTCTTTGTTTGTATGAGACTTGATAATGTTGACATATGTAGTCTATGTCTTTTCCTAGTTTTTATTATATTTTGAAAATAAGAAACTCATTCCACATTTGCAGACGAATGTGGAATGGATAAAATTCCAGCAACGACTCTAGAAATGTCAGGAAACTAATGGTCATTCAGCTCATTTTGTAAATTAGCTACTACCGACCAAAAACTATAAATGTTTTCAGTTTTTAACAACTGCAGTTTCTCGACATCTGCTAAAGCTTTAAATTGATTATTGATTGAATCAAAATTTGCAATTTCATTTGGGAAAATTTTTACTAGAAGAGGTACAATACAACTTGTTTTACCTGAAATAACATTTTCAGGAGTAAATGTATGGAACCACATTAAAACTTCGTCACTAAAGTTGACTATGGTTCTCAAAACTTCGCAAAATTTTGTATAAAATTGTTTTGCATTTTCTTTCATTTCTTTAACAATATCAATATTGACATTATCCACTTCTGTTCCGCAATAAATTTCTCCAAAGGGCTTGTGATTTTTGTAAAGGTCTACGATAGAGATATCGCATTCATCCAAAGCATTTTTGTTCATGAAATTACGTGAAATTTTTATTCATGAAATTACGTGCTATTTGGCGGAACAAACAAGTTAGCCTTTGTAAAAATACATGCATTCGGACATCTTCTGATTGCATTTCTAAATTAACCATATTAATAACTTTAAGTCCATATTGCATAAATAAAAATTGCAATTTAAAAGAAGGCTTTTTAAATCCTGATAAAAGAAATAATAATTAAAAAAATAAATGCAATGAATAGAACTCAATAATTTGTTTGTTATACTAAAAATTCAAAAATGAAAAATTTTTAAATTGTACCAAATGAGTCACGGTAGTACCACGGTACTTTAGAAGGTCAAAATGTAACAAAAAAAAAGTACCAACTTTAACATCCCTGCTTCCATACGAATCTATTGGTTTATGGCAGTAGAAGTTCCCGTTGTCTCTAATATGGTGAGTTTTTCCGTTTAAATTTTCTAGATGACTGTTGTTTACGGTATAGCACTTCCTTTTACCACTGGTTATGAAGGATTTAAAAAAGTTTATTAAAAAATTTTTTCTATATATAAAACTTAAGAAAAAATCAAAGATCTCCTTCAAAAAAGTTATCAAACCTATAAAGTTTTTAAAATGTACGTTTCACCAAAGAAAGTATTCCACCCGAGGAAATGTTCATAGTTTTCAACAGGGAAACCAAAAATATGCAAATGCATATTTTTCCTTGTACGACCAATGAAGGCAGAAACAATATATTTATCCGTTTTAGAGCTTTTTATGAATTTTGGCATCGATTAGTTAGTGCGTCTTTTTACGTATTTACCCTTTATATATTTTTTCTTTTGCATAATTTAGTTAAAAAAGCGTTTTTACAGCATTTTTTAAGTTTATTATAGCGCATATTTTGCACTTTTTGGGGCATATTTTCATACATGTTAAACTTTTTAGATGCTTACAAGAGCTTTCGCAGCAAATAAAAAAACGTTTTTGGCGATGGAGTACATAGAAATCTCGATCATACACCGACCGACTCAGAATCACTGTTTAAAGTGATTAAGCCATGTCCATCCGACAATCTGGCTGGTTGTCTTTCCATGTTCACTTTGTGCGAAAAGTACAATTTTGCAATTTTGTAGATATTCTTATCAAATTTGGTAAAAAGATTTAAACTTTACTAAGGACGAAGTCTATTTAAATGGTGAGAGCTCGTCTATATTAACCATAAAAACTTCTTTTTGTGTCCGTAACCCATCTAATTATGTTGGTATTTAGATTAAATTCGCAACCAAATTTTTTTCTGCAAATTAAATTCTCTTCGAATCGGCTCACATTTGCCCAATGCTCCCATCTATAAATACTTTTAACTTCCTTTTAAATGTTTACATTAAAAAAAATTTAGCGGCTAACCCTGAAATCCCATTAAGACAAAAAATTTCATATGGATGTTAATATCCAAATAATATTCGCCACAAAAAACATTTTTATGAACTTTAGCATCATAAGTTATGATTCATAACATAACTTTGTTTTTGTGAGCCCATCGTTTTCTTATAGGGTACAATCTCGATGTTTCGTCTATAAATACTATGGGGTTTGGGCTTTACCGATTATAATTTAAGGATTGCTTTTTTTTTAAATGCAAATGTTTTTAAATTGCTGAATATTTTATTTTTAAATGACAATAACAATTTTTAGAGCATATTTTCGGATTTTTACTGCATATTTAATGTGCATACATAAGAGCATATTTCTGGTTTTCCTGGTTATCAATTACTCAATAATTATTACACATTAACTGCCTGCTTTTCAAACAAAAATAAAAATTTTCGTTTAGAAATTTATATTGAAAACAAAAACCAATTTGAGTTTTTTTTTTATTGTTGTTTCAATATATTTTCCGAAGCGAAAATTATTGTAAATCAAAATTAATCAATCTGTCTTATTTTTCTTGTAATTGTTAAACAAACACTTGAATTGTTTATTTAACAATTTATATGCCGGTTCGAGCATTTTCAGCACTAAATCAATTCAATTCAAACGAAAGACGGATCTCCAATTAAGAACAACATTCTCTTTTTGCAGATCGGTCTTAAAATATGAAAATTTGCTTAAAAATCTCGAGTAAATAAACAATAAATTTTTAATTTTAATTTTGTTTAAAACATTTTTTATTTGTTTACTTTTCCATTAATTTATCTACTACGTAAATTTATTTGTTTATTCGTCAATGAATTTTTATTTTTTCTTTTCAAAAATTTCTTAAAATTATTGAAAAAATATTTTTCTTTGCTTTTTTTTGGGTTTTGTAAAATTTAGTTTCCAAATTAAAAAGAGACGAACATGTCACAATTTGTGAATATTCCTCTTTAGAAATTGAAAAATTTTTGTATTTTAATTTGATAAAAGTTTAAAATAAATATGAAAAAGTCTTTTTCTTTGAATGAGAATTTATTTGCGAATGTTTTGCTAATACTGTGTTTATTATGGAAATATTCTCATAAGTTGGATATGAGTCTGATGGCTTTTTTTTTGGCACTTTCAGGTATTAAATATTTGCGTACCAACGCTCATTTAAGTTTATTTTGAAATTTTGAGTTCATATTAATTTTCACTTTTAGGAAATCTCAGTTCCCAAATAAAATTTCGTAAATTTAAAAAGCACTTGAGCTACTTTTTTATGTCAACAATAAATTTTTTTTTTTAAGAAATGGCTTGCAAAATATGCCTAAAAGCAGTTTCGCATTTTAATACAAGTTTAAGGTATTTTAAGGAAATACAACCCTGACTTAATAAGTTGTTATTGTTTTTTTTTTTTTTTTTTTTTTTTTTTTTTTTTTTTTTGAAATTTTTTAAACAATAACAAGATCAGAAAAGCATTTTCCTCAGCTTTCTTAAGAATTATATTATAGTGTACTTAAAACGACCTTAAAGGTGAACAAAATGCATTTCTTTAAAGAAAAACTCAAAATGACCCATATCGTTTTTTGGTTCAGGAATCCACCTAATTAAATATATATAATTTTAAAGCTTTTTTTTTTTTTGTTAAAAATAAGTTCTTTTTAAAAGAAATATGTAAAAGCTAAGGTCGACCTATTATATAAGATCGTTAAAAGAAAATTTCTAAAAAGCTTTTTATATAATTTTTTCATATGCAACTTTTTGAAAACGCTTTTTTCAATACAAAACTTTAACCGTTTTAAAAGCTCTTTATAATAGATATTTATTTTGTTAAAGTTAATGCCATAAATTATTCTTTTAACCGATAATAAAAAATTAATGAATGTGTTTTCTTTAATATTAAAATCTGTTTAATAATAAATGTTTGCGTTTTAAAATTGTTTTTCCAATATTGAAAAAAGGCAAACTTGGTCTATCATCTTACCCAAGGCACGTTCATAAGCTGAACTCGTCGCTCTCTTAGTTTTTGATGTGTGTGAAGATAAATACGAATAGTGACATTCATTATTTTAAAATATGACATGCGATAAAAAATATTAAAAAAAATATCACATGCGATAAAAAAATATTATAAAGAAAATTCGATTATTAACACTATCAATAAATCTTTGTGTCACACTGCATAGACATGCTTTATAAATTGAATGTATTTAACTCAACTATTTTAACAAATAGAATCCGAGAATTATTTCTTTTTCATAAGTAACTTTTATTCGAAAAATAAAAAATGTTGAATATAATAAAGCAACTTATGAAAAATAAATAATTCCCAGATTCTATTTGTTAAAATAGTTGAGTTAAATACATTCAATTTATAAAGCATCACTATCCAGTGTGACACAAAGAATGCTGACGAAGGCCGTAGCGGGCCAGAAAATGCATTTCATTCTGCTGGTGTCTAATAACTATCAATAATTTTTATCGATTTTTATCTTTCATAAGAATTTCACTGTAACGACCAATTTCACCAAGTTCAGTTATAATTAACTATTAGTTATAGCTGTGTTAGTTAGTTTTAACTAAACTTGTTGAAATTGGCCGTAAGTCAAATTTTCAAAAATTAATAAAAGTTTTCATATATACAATTTTGATACATTGCTTATATTTTATGGTAGCGTAGTCCCAAGGCGAATTCATTACAGGTGATCCAAAAAGCCCTGCTGATAACTTTTTTCTTTAGCTTTATAATTGTTGGATGTCAAAATTTTGTTTATTATCTTTGTTTCTGTTTTGATTTGTTTCGGTTTTTGACATTGTAAATACAATGATTTTACAAAAACAAATTGCTTGTGGTTTTTGTACGAGTTGTACTTGTTGTACTACCGAGATTAACTGGAATGAATTCGCCTTGCGTAGTTCATAGTGTTCATTTTCAAATGGATTTGATTCCTTGAGCTGGAAAAATTTGGACACTGTGGCCATATCCCTTACAGAGTACATTCATGAGAATTTCAATCGAAATCAAATTTTTCAAAAATCAAAAATGTTAATATTTAAAACTAAACAAATGATTGAAATTTCATAAAAACTTCAAAGATATTTTCTAATCTATTTTTTATCGCATGGGGTATTTTTTAACATATTTTTTATTGTATAAAATATTTTTAAAAAATTAATTGATTTTTGAAGTTTACGTTCGATATCGGCGAACGGGCAGTTAGTGTTAATAGTAGGGTATTCATTCGTTGAACCGTTAATCGGTTTACCGATTAATTACTACCCGATTAACTGATCGGTTAATTTAAAATTGGCTATTTTCGATTAACGATTCAACCGATTAATTTCAGTCGATTAACCGACGTAACAACATTTTTAATTTTTTGTGTTTTTAATTATTTGTTTCCTCTCATATAGAAGAGGTATGCGTTTAGAAAATATTTTTTTATACAAACAAAGAAGGTATCTTCATTTTAAATAGGTCTTTGCTGTCAACAGCTTTTTGTTTCGCCTAATTTTTATATGGCCATTTTCATTATGACGTGACGTGATATTTGTACGCCAAAATGTAAAAAAATTAAATGAAAGAAGTCAAATTTGTAAAAAGTTTTTTATATGAACAAAGTAATAAGGCAGCGCAATATTCAGAAAAAAGTTTACAACAATCAACCCTAAGGATTTGATGATAAAAGCAAAAATATGCGCCGGCGTGACGTTACAAAATACAGAAGTGGATTTTGACTTGCATTACAAAACTGCATAAGTCTGCGAACTGAGCAAGATTTTTTTGTATAAAACCTTTTTTAATAAGCTTTGGACTTATAAAGATTCAAGATCCAAGTTATCAAATTTAAAAATCTTTGCTCCTTTAAAGTACATATCGGAATTTCCAGCGAAAAGTCTACTTTTTGTAATGTAACGCCACAAAGCAAATAAGCTTTTATTTTAGTACCATGTTGTTCAAAAGCTTTACACAACATATAAAAAAAGTAAATTATACATATACAATTTTTGATAAACGATTTAATTTCTTCTGGCGTTACATTACAAAAAGGAGACTTTTCGCTGTAACTTTCCATATGTATGTATGTGTTTAGTTATTTGTTTTTTCTCATATTTTCTCATATCAATCGTTTAACAGAATTAGCCAAAACAATTAGAAGAGTTGAAAATTTAAAAAAATTAAAACAGGACTCTAATGACATAATGGAAGATTTTATACGTTTAGAAAAATCCAGGAAAAGGACTGAGAAATTAGATTTTCTGTATTATGGATTGCGTTCGATTTCTCCAACATGAACGATATGTGAAAGAATTTTTTTTGTCAAAATTTATCAAAACTAAAGAAAAGAATCGCTTAAATCCTAAACATTTTTCTAACTATTGAAACAACTAATAAAATTATCAGTTGATTTTTTAATTACTACATAGTATTTGTGTATTAATTAAGAAATATGTATTACATATTTATGAATTATTTTTTTGTTTGCTCGTGTTAGTTCAAGAATTGTTATGTTTGTTATTTTATTGCTTTTTTACAAATAAACTACAAATAATAAATAAATTATGTAAAATTCCTGTCTTCATAAAAATAATTCAATGAAAATTTAATTCAACGAACTTAAGCCTAATTAAAAATATCTAAATTTGGATTAAAAACCATTAACAGTTCAATAAAATAACCACAATACTAATTAATTTATGCATTTTTATGTATTGAAATTACTTAGTTTATAAAAAAAAACTTTAATAATCGGCTAACCGATCAATTACAAAATTAACCGATTAAGGCAAAACCTCGGTTAATTAATCGAGCGATTAACCGATTAAAGCAAAAGATCGATTAAATGAATACTCTAGCAAATAGTCGTATTTTCTTTATAATATGTATTTTTTTATCGCATGCGATATTTTTAATATATTTTTTTATCGCATGCGATATTATTAAAAATTATTTTGGTTTTTCGTATTTAACTAAACACACATTATAAATTTGCCTTAATACAACCTAGTCCCTAATGTCTCAAAAAGTATTTAAAAATAAATGTGTTGCAAGATAAAATGACACCAAAATATTGCCTATAAGCAATTTGTCCATTATTTCAAAAGGATATTGGTATTTCACATTTATTTTATTAGGAACTCTATTTCAGTATATTTAAAAAAAAAGGAGATGATCTGGTGTATTTGTCTTAACAAGCGATTTACGGTAGAAAACCTTCCCACTGTGCACCCGTATTAAATTCTTTATTTTCATAATTTCCAGTTCACTGAAGTTTAATAAATTCTTTTAATAAATTTCCAATTTTTATGCCAGCGACACAAACTTATTTTTTTTAATGCATATATGCATACGAATATGCATTGCCTTGTCCATGGAAAAATTCTATAAAACGAAAACTGTATTTATAGTTCAAAAGTATGTGAAAAGTTTGTATGTTACTCGCAGTTTTTTTTTCTCTCTTAATTTTATGGATGTTGGATAAAATGTTCAAGTACATTGTAAAATGATACAAACACTTTTTTTGTGTGGAAGTGTGTATGAAAAACCAATAGAATGTGCAATAAATACATGAATACTTCAACTGCGGATAACAAATATTAGAAATATTTTCGATAGACATGCGCTTGAATAAATTTAAAATTTCAATTCAAACAGTTTTTACTTAAAAATTAAACAAAATTGGAAAGTTGTTTAAAGGACATTTCATGAGAATGTTTATGAAGATTTTACGACAATGGGTCTTTACAGGGGATTTAAATTTAAAATGATATTTGCTTACCTACAGTAAATGCACTGTTTCTTAAATTTAAATGATTACAAATATTTATCGCTTTTATGCCCTTCATAATTTGTAAGTTAATTTAAAGCTGTTAACCCCAGGATTACCGTCTTGGTCTGGCCAGACCAAATTTTGCCTGTAATAATTTGAGCATGTTACTAAAAATCAAAAAAACCGGGACGTAAATTCTGTAAGGGCCATTATTACAACTTACAAATAGTTATTTTTAGGATGCTATCTGACAGACAAATAGTTTTTGGTTATTACAAGTTAACATTAACCTAAAAAGTGACTGATAAGCTAACATCAGGTTTGTCCTCATGGTAACTTTACAAGTGAACTTTAAGAACTTGAAGATGCCATATTTTCTGCTGAAGATATGGTAACTTCAATGACAGTTTTATGTTAATTAAACAAAACTAAGTCGTTGCAACTACGTATTTTAAACAACCAAAAGTAGTCGGTATATACTGCAATGTTGCCACAGTATATAAATTACATTTTTTATTTTATCGGACAGCTGTAATAATGGAAAAAACTTATTGGTCACTTTATCGTTCAAGATAGCTATTGTTCACGTTAACTATCAGCAACTTTATCATTAGGTTGTAATAATGGGCCTAAATGATATGTTCTGAGTCGAATAAAACTATGTACTTTGGATTCGATTGGAGCAAATAAGTGGGGTTAAATTTCCTTTTTTTGTTAAGGTCTATGAAATGACTCTCTTGGTCTAGCCAGACCAAATTTTTTTTTCCTTGAAAGATATTTCAAATAGGACAAAATATTAAAAAAGCAGATACGTGAATTCTAGAAATGATATGTTCTAAATCGAATGAATCAAGTTTGAATAAAATCAGAAAACTACGGCCCATTATGCGCTTAGTTCAATCTAACTACAAAAACCTAACGCCAAACTCGTTTAAAGTAATTAGTATACGTTCAATAAAAAAATATATTTATTTACTTTTTATTTAATTGGGGTTTTTAGCTGTACAAATTGTGGTCTGGCCAGACCAAGAGGAGCACTTAGTGGTAAAAAGTTCCGAGAATCCTCGGGTTAAAAAGGAAATATATTTATAAAAACTCGCATGCACAAGCTATAATTTTACTGTATGGGCGAAAGAAAGTAGGACCTACAACTCCTTTAGTTCTCACACTTGGCAAGCAAATTAAGCTTTATTCACACCTATTAGTTGACGTCCTACACGTAACAACTAGTTTAATTAAAAAATGGTTTGATTTAGCAAAACGTTTGGCTAAATCAAACATCATTTATTAGTTTCTGAATTACATTTTACAATTATCTTCTTACAAATAAAGTTTAGCAAATCAATAGAAATTGGTAAAAATAAAGCTTAAGTTTGATTTTTTTACTGGTCCCGCTTTTTTTTTGGATATTTTCGCCAAATATTTGTTACGTCTAAACATAACTTTATTTTAGTTCGGTCGAAAATCGTAAAGGAGAAAACGAAAAAATTGCACTGTGTAAACTGGGACTTATGTACCAAAAAATTTCGACATTTTTTTAATGTTTTCAATATAATTTCTCACGCAAAATTTTGTTTTCATTTTCTAAAAACAGGAAGAAAAACAAGTATTTCTAACAGAAAAGAAAAATGTTGATTTAAAAAGATTGTTGAGACCGTTTTCCTATGCAGAACACATTTACTTGAAATCGAGAAAATTTCAGATTCCCCATACGTTTCATTATATTTTCGCTGGCTATTAATTCGTACATAAAGTAAAATACCACATTCCCGTTTTAAAATCGTTGTTATATTTTTGTTTACTTTTGCCAAAGTTTAGTCCCTAATTATGTTAAACTCAACGCAACGCCAAATAATTACATTGAAAGCACAAACAATGTCATAAATATTTTGTAATTTTTGTTGCTGCTTTCTACAGAAATTCACATTGCGTTTTAAAATTTCAAGCGCTGTATAACTTGCGGCGTTACAAAAATTTTAAAACGGTACTTTTCTAATTGATAAGCGTTTATGAGAATTTTTGAAACATTGTAAGAACTTCACGCGCTTTTTTTTTTTGCTGTAATAAAGTCAAATTTAATTTTAAATGAAAATTCCTGTTTAAACAGCCAATAGTTGCGTCATGAAATATTTATTTATTTATTTATTTATTGAAATCCTGCTCAACAAGAATATATCTTATAATTATAGAGCAAGAGTACTAATTAGAAAAAAAACCACTACAATTTAATAAATAAAAATTAAATTAAAATTAATAGAAAAAAATTAAATTAAAATTAAAAGTACAAAATTAAAACAAAATTAAAAGTACAAAATAAAAATTAAAAAGTACAAAATTAAAACAAAATTAAAACGTACAAGATAAAAATTAAAAAGTACAAAAATAAAGCAATAAAAAATTATAAGTTCAAAATTAAAACAAGTTTAAATTAAAAAAATTACAAGAGGAAAGTTATATGACCTGTGGTCTATTTATTGAAGAAATTAAAAATATGTTGTTTGAATTGTATTGCGTTGCTCACTTGCTGAATGTTAGGAGGAAGAGAATTCCAAAGACGTGCCGCATTGATGAAAAATTGCCATTCCGATATAAGGCATCGATGCACAGGTATTATCAACCTTTTCCCTCTCAAGGATCTTGTGAAGTGAATCATATTAAATAAGCAAGCTGGTACTTTACTGTAAATGATTTTATGCATAAACATTAGCATTTTAATATTTATTAAGTTCTCAAATGATACACCATAAAGACATTTTGAGAACGATGAAACTCTATCATGCCTTTGCAGTCGATAAACGTATCTTATAATGTTATTGTAAAGTACATTAAGTTTCCTCTTACTATTAAAGTCACACTTGCCGAATAGTTCACAGCCATACAAAAGTCTAGGAATTAAATACGACTTGGCCAGGAGCTTCCTTACGTTGAGCGGTGTAAAATATTGTGTAGCCCAAAGCGATCTTAACTTCTGGTAAGTCTGTGCCACTAGTGCATCAATATGACTTGACCAAGTCAAGTTGTTATTAAATACTATACCTAAATTTTTCACTTTTTGAACAATCTCAATAGGCTGGTTGTTAATCAAAACATTAATGCCGGTGATATGTTGGGATCTCCTATGTATTATCATAAATTTTGATTTTTGAGGATTAAGACACAAACCGTTTCTGTCTGCCCAGCGAAAATTCTGTTCAGATCATGGTTGAGTTTTTCAACATTCTCCGCTACGGAGATTACTGGGCTACACCCAAAAAAATTTCACAGGTTATTCTAACCAACTTGAGTTGTTAATTAACTGTAAGTGCAAATTGTTGTTGGAAATTTAAGGAGAACAATAAATTTGTTGGTTAAGCTAACCAAGTCATGGCGGTAACTGAACTATTAATGTAAATTGTTTTTGCAAATTTTTGATGAAGAACAATGTTGTTGGTTAAAGTAACCAAGATGCATAAGTAACCGAACTACTAATGTAAATTGTTGTTGGAAATTTTTTTTAACGAACTATTTTGCTTGGTTAAAACTGCCTTTCTTAATGGTAAATATTCTGCTAATGTAAATTGTTTTTGTAATTTTTACAAATTTTGTAGGTTAAAATAACCATGATTAAGTGGTAGAAAATTTTTTACAATTTTTGTAAGTACCACATTAGTAAAATTAACTATTGTTAATTGGTTAAAGACTTTAATTGCAAATTGTTGTTTTATTTTTACTAATTTTATTGGTACTTTTAACTAACACTTGTGAGAGTAAATTATAGTCTTTGTTTTTACTCTCAGAGAACTTTTTATTCTCATCTATCAGCGCAAATGTGCGTGCATGCGTGTGTGTATGTACTCGTATGTACATGGCAATGAAAAAAATATAAAAAAACTAAAAGAAGTCTTGTTTTTCTCGTTGAAAACACATTTAAGTAAAAAAAGAAGTTTTGTTTGCATGCCATTTATGTGCAAAAAACCTATGTAAAAGCAAATGTGACCGATTTTTAATTGTAGGGCAATAATATGTGTTTTATTGTTGTACAGATGAAACTATATCGATTTACACCGAAGTTCAAATGCTGTTATTGTCTAAATTTAAACAATTGTAGGAATATAAAAATTATTTTTTCTAAAAAAATGAATTGCTTATTTATAAAAGATATTTTATGTTTACCAAAGCAACATGGCGACATAATCAAAATGCTTTTGATTTTCATAAAAATTTGCCAGTTTGATGTGTGTGCACGTAATTTCATGAAATTTTATTTATTTTTTGTTTAAAAATGTATGAAAACTAGATTTTCAATGTTTTTTTTTTATTAAAATTGTATTATTTGACAAATTATTAAATTGTTTCCGATGAAATATCCAATTTTGTTTATTATTACAACAAATAATTATTACAAATTATGAAAAATAGTCAGGCTTTGGAAGTCTACCTTTAAGAAGTTTGTAAAATTCTAATAAAGGTCTGCAAAAATATTTTTACAAAATAAAGTAATGAAAATTAAAAATTTATTAATTTCTTGTTTTTGGTTTGCGGAGAATAACGTATGCTAAAAAGACGGGATGGAGATGTTAAATTTACAATTCCTTCCTTATATTATGACGGAAGCAATACACATGGGAAACATTTAAATACCTTCAAATATCGATTACATACTGAAAAGGTTAAAATTTGTAACCATTAAACTTGTAAAGAGCCTATAAGTAAAATTATTACCTAAATACTAGTGGTAAATAGTTAGGGCGTGTGTGAAACGGTAGCAAAGGACTATGGTAATAAAGTATTTCCGTGTGGGGAAAAATTCATGCTTCTGCTGTGTGAAATGATATATTTTAACGAAATAAAGAATGCGTTTTCATCGTATACCTAGATAAATAAGGATATATTCAAAATATGGGACTACGGTAGTATACCACATTTATAGACGAGTCAACGAAATAAACTGCAATTAAATTACCTATGTTAATCCATTTAGGGATAACAACATGCTGCCAAACTTATATATTAAAAAAATTGTGGCTACACAGATATGGTGGCTAAAACTTTTCTTTTGTCCCTAAACTGTTTCCCATTTTAATTATACTAATACATAGATATGTATGTATTGCAGTACTTGTAAGTTAATTTATCAAAATTCCTAAAAAAAAATACCTTAGATTTTATGATTGTAAATATACTAGAGCTCGAACACGGGACAGTGTATGTTATATTAACTACTATTTGTTTGGTTATGGTCTACATTATAAGAACTTTTTTGAAAAATATCGTTGGAAAAAATTACACCTTTTTTGACGATAAAATATTTAAAAAATATTATATACAGTACTTTTTGCTTATAGTCACAAATCGTGGACTATATCGCTAGAATGACTATACGCCTAGTTCACATGTGTATATGTGTGCCACATTTGTAAATTTTTGGCAAAATTTAAAAAATATAGTGATTTATGAAAAGCAATTTACCTTTCTTTCTTAATTATATAAAAAACATATGAGCAGGGCTATAGTTTTTTCTTTAAATTTCTAACAAATTTTCAAATCGCAATACTAATGAGATTGTTTTAGATGAAAAATTGATAATATTGCCAGATAGTTACATTAAACACATTTAAAAATATTTGCTTTAGAAACTTGGAATAAAGCTTAAGATTTATTTGTTTTTCAGACATTTCCCTTGCCAAAAGTTATCAAACTTCGGATCTCTACAAGAAAACAAGTAAATTTTTTATTTATTTTGGAAAATAAATTCTAAAAATTTAATCGCGTTTGATTGCATATTAAATGGAATTTTAAAAATTTCTTAAGATTAATATTTTTGCAAAATTCAATTCACTGATCTCTCAAGTTCTAGATTTTAAGATATTCAGCCTTGTTATGATATTCGCACGATTTAAAAAAGCAAAACGCCAGATTTATTTTATAGTGTTCGGAAACTCGTGCGTTATGCTTGCGATCTGCCATAGTTTCTTACAAAAATTCTAGTTTCCTTCAGCATACTTTTGTAATTTTAATTCGCCAAACTTCGTGGTATTGTGATTTACAGAACACATATACGATTTCAAGTCAGAATCGCAAATGTTAAGCGTTTTACGATTGTCAGAGCATGCCTGATTTATTTTAAATCGTTCAAAAAACTATAATATAAACACACTACTTTTTGGCGAATTTAATATGAATTTATAAAATAAAAAATATTAACAACACTGACAGCGGGCTTATAGCTTTGCAACAGAGTTGCAAACTGTTTTAAAAAAGTTAAAACAATAATAACATATTTCATCACTGTTATTAAACACAAAAACTTAGTAAACGATTAATTTCTTGATTCTTTGATATGGTTTGTAACTTCAGAAACAAATAAAAAACTTGGGCTTATGTGACTAAAACGTTAATAATTTGCTTTACTTTTGTAAATGTGCTTATATCGCTAAATGGACTATAACGTAAATACTTTCTATTAATCTTCTGTATAGCGGCAAAAATAAAGATTAAATGGACTATATCGCTAATGTGACTAACAATGGAAATGACTATAAACGAAAAGTACTGTATAAAATAATGAACAAATTAGGAAAATAAAATTTTTTTGCAGGTGGCTCTATGCATTTTATATTATATTTTTGTTTCGAATTCACAAAATTTTTTAAATGTTTTTATTTGACTTTTTCAATTACAATTTGCGATTTGCTGCTTGTCAGAAATTTTGTTGGTTGTTTTAAAATTTCTACTAGCCCCCAGGGCTATTGAAATTTCATTAATATCAGAAGTGTCAACATTTTACTTGCATTCGCTCTTTTCTATCGCCTCATACACGTCCTAAGAAAACACACTTGTTTTATAATAAATTCGTTTGATACATACATACACATATTATAAGAACATACCTACATAGTTGAATTGTCTAAAAATTTTAATAATAATTCGATTCGAATCGTTATAATTTCATTTTTACAACAATAAAACACATATTCTTACCCTACCAATTAAGCAATCGGTCGCATTTGTTCTTACGTAGGTTATTTGCACATAAATTGCTTGCAAACAAATACCAAAAACCTGTTTTAACGAAAAAAACATACACACACACGTTGGTTTGCAAAAACAGAAAACATGTGTATGTATGTATGTATTGATGCATGTATGTGGTTTTTTGCTCTCTTCAGTTTTCTGAATGTGAGCATGAAAACCGGTTTTAACGAAAAAAACATACGCACACACACGTTGGTTGACAAAAACAAAAAACATGCGTATGCATGTATTAATGCATGTGGTTTTTTGCTCTCTCCAGTTTTCTAAATGTGAGCACGAAGTTTTTGCTTTCCTTGTTACTTCCCCCCCTCATCGTTAAGAAGCACAACATTTTTGTCAATTCCAAATGTACTAAGTGCAACATCTTTATAAATCTATAGTCTTTGGTTCAACCTTCTTAAAATAACGGAACTTAAATTTTTGCGTCTTTCACAAATGTGTACAAGGGAGGCCATGTTCTGGTTTAAACCGTATGCTTAATGAATTTTGTTTCTTCGTCGCGCTGCAGTTCGACGATGGCCACCTTAGAAGCACGATGTTGATCATTTTATTTCTTTTATGTTTTAGTATGCTGTACGTCTTTCTCTTTTGCAAACGTTTATTTTACAAGTGAAGTGAAAAGGTTTTAAATAATTAAATTTAATAACTTAGTACATACATATAATAAAATAATTAAAATTAAAGTGTTAAAAAAGTGGTAAAATGCAATGTGAGAGTAAAGAAAGCAGTCCCTGTTCATCAACATTTTATATTTCTATCCAGAAAGAGGAGCTTGTTGGTGGAAATAATGGACGAAGTACTAAAAATTGAGAGAATACAATTGAAAAACACCATAGCTTATACGTTCAGTTATTTGGTAATACGTTAAAACCTAAACACCACTTTTTAACCCATTATCCATCAATAATACGACAGGTAGGGCCGTTGAAGCATCTTTGGTGTTTTAAATTTGAGTCCAAACACAGAGAATTAAAATTATATACTAACTCTATCACATCTAGAAAAAATACACCATTATCAATAGGTACTAAATGTATGCTTAAGTTTTCTAATCGTTTGTTATTAGGATTATAAGGATTACAAAATATATACAATCTCGGTGACATTAAACAATGTAAATTAGTTAACAAATGGTATTATAACCAAATATTACATATAAGCAATGAGAATTACTACGAAAAATTAAATAATTTTACTGATAAAGTTACAGTTAAGGAAACTATGTACAAAGTAGGTTATTTTTTATTATCAAAAAAGATGATTTTATATGAAATTAAAGATATATTAGTAATTAAAGTGATATTGAAATCGAATTTATTTGCCTTAAACATAAAATAAGTCCCTATTTACAGCACTACCAATCTTTTTCTGTTTTAGAAGAAGAAAATATATATCTTTTGAAACCAACTGAATTTTTTAAATCTCCGTTACATTTAAGTTATTCTCCTAATGGAAAAAAATATATCCGACCAAAGTATTATTGAAATATAAATATGTATACCTTTTTATTTTTCAGTACTAACCTTAGATTTAACATATTTTTTTCTTTTATAAAACATGTTATTTAACTTAACTGTAAAATTTAATATTGTATTTAATTTAATTAATAAAACAATATTACCAAATTAAATCATTTATTGTGAATTTATTCCTTATTGAGAATTATTACAGGTAAAGTATTACAAATTATATTGTACTTTTACAATAAAAATGTAATATAACTATTTTATAGTAATATTGCCAATAAAACTGTATAATAACAAAAATAATTGGTTACATTACAATAAAATTGTACAATTACATAAAGTTGGTTACAGAACAATAAAATTGTAATATTACAAAAAAAAATTGTTCCTTTACATATTTAATAGTAATGTTACAATTATAAAAGTTATTTTACAACTATAATTGTAAACTCACCATAATAAATGGTATATTTTACTATTTTTTTGTTAAACAACTGTTAAATTGTACCATAACCAAGTTTTTTTGTTAAAATTTGTGTTACCGATTGACATCGGTAGTTTTAACCAATTTTCATGGTTGGTGCAATTTCAACCAACAAAATTGGTTAGATTAACCTATATTTTTTTTTGGGTGTACTGAGGTACATCTGCACATCATCAGCATACATGTGTATATTGCAGTGTTGCAGTTGTTGTGGCAAATCATTAGCGTAGATGGAAAACAGCAACAGGCCCCAATATTGAACCTTGAGGAACTCCCCTTGAGACTGCTATGGGCGTGGAAATATTATTATTGACACATACAGACTGAAAACGGTTAGTGAGGTAAGAATATAACATTGATGTAGCCGTTGTTGAAAAGCTGAAGAGATTCTTCAGTTTCAAAGAAAGTATTTGATGATTAACCGTGTCAAACGCCTTAGAATGATCAAGAAGTACTAAAAAGTTCACTTTTCTATTATCGAGATCACGTCTTATGTTCTCAGTCACTTCAGTTAAAGCTGTAACGCAATTATGTTGATTTCGGAAACCAGACTGCTTGCATGTCATTAAGTGATTTTCATTGATATATGTGGTCATTTGGGCACATAATAATTTTTCAAATGCTTTGGAAAGAAAACTCAATATTGAGATTGGCCTATATTCAGTGTTTGACTTAGGTATTGGAATTATCTTTGCATATTTCTATTTTTCAGGAAACGTACTTGTTGTTATAATGGTGTTGAAGAGATGTGTAATAAAGGGCAGAATCAACGGAAGTATAATTCTGATGAATTTCGGATGCATGTTATCGAAGCCAACTGCATTTGATTTGACAGAAACGAAGCTAGAAATCACATCTGTTTGATCGACACATGAGAACACGAATGGAATTTGGGTTTGATTAAAACAAGAATCTACATTATTGTAATCGTTCTGTATTCCTGAGACGTCTGCAGAATTTATGGGGAAATTGGTAAAAGCCTTGTTGAGTTCATCCGGGTCAAGTGTTCAGCCACTGTTGCTACACTTCCTGCCAATTCATATATCCTGAATAGTTTTCCAGGTATTTTTGGAACTAACTGCAGCACTGAACTTGTCGGAGTAGAATTTTGACTTTGCCATACGTATTTTTTTATTTGCGTCTCTTCTGGCAATACAAAAAGCAGTTTTCAGACTCAACGTTCTAAAACGTTTCCAACGGGAGTAAGCCAAATCTCTGTTTTTAATCACTTGCAAAACTTCTGCAGTAAACAATGGTTTTTTATTTGTTGTAATTTTCTTCTGTTTAATAGGTACACTGCTATCGAAAAGAGTAGATATGTTTGATTCCAGAGAAGCCAGTTGATCATTAGCGGACGACAAGAAATATGAATAGTCCCAGTTCAGAGAATAAAATGTTTCATAGAGAATATTAAAATCGATGTTTTCAAAATCACGATATAGAAACACTTGATTTTCATGACGAAAATTAAAATCATAAGTTAGGAATAGCAGGTCATGTTTAGAAAAACAGGGGGCAGCAAGTTGGTCATAGAAAAGAGCATTTGATAGGTTTTCAACGAAAATGAGATCAAGAAGAGTGCTATATGTTGAGGTAAAATGCGTGGGCACTGTTGTATTAATAGGGATAAGTCCTATGGCCCCCATGCTGTCCTTAAGCGAGGACTCTCTTAACACATTTGAGTTGAAGTCACCAAGTATACATACATTATTGTAACGCATAGTTAAGGTCTCCAGTTTGCTAAAAAAAATCAGCGTAGGGCACGTCACGCCTTGGCCTATAAACGCATCCCACGAGCATTTTACTACTTTCCTTTGAAACTAAAAAAAATATGTTCATAAGTTAGTTTTGAGAAAATATTTCTAATTGCTTTTATTAAAAATTGTAAAACTTGAAATTTTCTATGTTTTGTATATTAATAATTACTGCAAAGATATTTTTGAAAATTCTCCAAAAAAAAAACTCTATTAAACAAATAAAAGCATTTTTTTAGCGAAATACGAAGCAAAAACGAAAAATTTCAAAATTTATTGTGACTATTTCCATTTATTCATTCATTTAATATACTCAAACTTGAAATAAGAAAAAGATTTTGGTTTGAACTCCCAAAAAAAATGGAACAACTTAAAAAACGAATAATGACCGTTTGTGAGGAATACTACACTTTTTTTTTATCAAATTCATTGGCAAAATAAATTCCAATTACTGTAAAAATTAATATAAAAAAAGTAATAATATAAGAAAAGTTCTTTTAAAGTAATTTAGGGCACTGAAGATTATCAAAATATAAAATTTTCAAAACATTTCAATTTTGTAATCTCAACTTAAATTAATATACGAGTATTGAAATAAATGAAATTTGGTAATGGGTGAAATTACTAGGGATGTTACGATACGCCCCTTTGCCGATACGATACCGATACCGATACTGAAGAAAAAGTGTCGCCGATTCTGATACCGATACCAATCTTAAATTTTAATTCAAGGTCAAATTAACGAAACTCAAGTAGAGCAATTTCTTTATTACACAAAATTTCAGTATAAGAGATTAATAATATTTAAAATTGATTTTAATAAGATTTAAAAAACAACGAAATGAATTTAAATTCAAGTTAAAATTAGTTTATTTTTTAAACAAAAAAACAGTGTAAGAGATTATTTATATTTAAAATTAATATTAATAAGATTTTTGTTTAAAAAACAAAGTATTCTCAACTTCTGGGGAGATAGTTTCGAAATTCCGTTTGAAGCAGACGTGCAGTAAAGTTTGATTTTTTAAACAAAAGTCTTATTAATATTGATTTCAAATATAAATAATCTCTTACGCTGTTTTTTGTTTAAAAAATAAACTATCAAAAATCAATTTTAGATATTAATAATCTCTTATACTGTAATTTTGTATAATAAGGAAATTTAACTACTTCAGTTTCGTTAATTTTACCTTGAATTTAAATTGTATCCTCTCTCAGATGTGTATGAACCCATTAGACAACTTAAGTATTTCTGCGCCATGGTCTTAAGTTTTGAGTATAATATTTAATAGCGTCAGTTACCAAACGGATCTGAGTCTCTAGAGAAATTAGAAAATCTAAGGTATATCTAGACTTCTTCTTTAGATGAGCCACAGCGTAGGATCGACAGAGGATCATCCTTCTCCAAATGTTCTTTTAAGATTTGCACAAACGCTTCAAAGGTCAGTTCTTGTAGACTTATCATAACTTTTACTACCTGTAAGGGAGACCGTGTCTTCAACACTTTTGGAATCTAGAGTCATGTTGAGTAGCTCAATAACGTTTTTTTGATCTATTGCCCTTGAAATTTTCTTGGTTTGTATTAAAAATAAACAATAAATTTCATTATTCTCTGACTACTCAAATCTTTTATTCAGAGCTAATGCTACGTAAATCGCCAATTTATGAGAATCTGAACAATTCTGCATCTCAGTTTATACATAAGTATATCGTTTTTTCTAATAATGTTCGAAGACTGTTAACTAGCGAAAAAGCATCAGAAAATGTAGCAGTGGCTTTGCTTATGTATTTTGTGGTATCTTTGAAGTTACCCAAAAATTGCAGCGAAATGATTTTTATTTTTACAAAAATCATGAAAAATTAGCAGAAAATTCTGCTGCAGGTCCAAACCATGGACTGCTTCAGTCCAAAAAGTCGTGGTGTAAAATTGCATTGACAAGTTACACAGCAAACGCGTAAAATGCATATACGTATCGAAGGCATGAAGTAGGACTACCTTCTACTTTAGCATGCGTCTCGAAAAAAGTTTACGCATATAACGTGCGGTGTGGAAAGACCTCCAGCTTAAGAGTTAAAAGAAACAATTTATAATTCTGTTAGATTTTTTGCTATTAGTTGTTATGCAAAAAATAAGCATTGGAAATTAAATTGTTTGTTCAAAAAAAAAAAAATATAAAATAGTATAGGCGTATCGACAGTAAAATGTCGCCGATACCGATATATCGGCGATACTTCACGTTCCCTAATAATTACACATGGAACATTTTGTTAGAAGAACAACGGCAAATACGTATAAGTGATTAAATATTACGTATACGTCTTATTAGCAAAAGTACGTTAAATGAAATCATTTTCGCGTGGATCATGCAAGAAACAAAACTGGGTCGCACGTCGTAGGAACGTAGGACGTAACGCCCTAAATTTCTAAAAACACGCCCTATTTAAACACAATTTAATCGAAGGCGTATTTTGTTTTTCTTTGAAAATAATATAAGCAAAATACAAAATTATTGAAATTGTTGTTTGTTTTACTTTTCTTTTTTTTATTTATTTTCAAATATTCAACTTGATTTTACATTTTTAATTTTTTTTTTTTCTATGATAATAGAGGGATGGGCAGTAAATATCGATATTTAAAAAATTATAATCGATATATCGCCGATATTAAAAATACCCATATATTGATACATCGATATTTATCTACGACTATCGAATCCGATATTTTTAAGATCTCTTTATAATAAAATTTAGCATTTAACCCGTTGCTCAACTGCTTACAATACTATTGTTTTTTAAGAATTGCATCTTATCTTTTTTAACTAATATTAAGAGAATAACGGTGCTTTTCCATTGTACATTTTCATAGATTTCACAGTTCAGTTTTGTCTCGGTTTTTTAAGAGATGACTACAAAAAAATAAGAGCGGGAAAAATATTCTGGAAAGGATTCCTAGAATTATGCAAAGAATCGCCTTAATTATGGCGTATTAGCAGCAATAGACTCATGAAAGTTCGAATGTTAATAATAAAAAAAGATTGTTTTTTTTTTATTCAAAATAAAATATTGCACAGTTTACTTGCATAGTATCCCAGTAAAAAAAATTTGTGTTTTTTGAAGCACTTAAGAGAAAAAGCACATAATTGAGCGCTTCAATAAGAGAGCTCTTATACAGCAGTAAATGATAATGAATAAAACTTACAAAAAAAAGCTGCTATTTTAGTACTGAAAACGAAGAAAGCTTTAAAGCGAAAAAAAAAATAAAAATATATTATGGTTTACGAAAATGCTTAAAAAAGCCATTTAAACCAGTGAAATCAAAACATTTATGAATATGTTAATATAGTTAGCCCTTAAAAAAAGCAATTTAGGAGTGCTTTATTTGCATTTTTTTTATTATGTTAAAAGAAGCGCTTATTGTCAGCAGAAAAAAGTCCTCCAAACCGGGAACACTCCATACAAAAATCAGGCATCCCATCAGCAGGTTTGAAGCGATTTGAGGTATGAATTCATATATAAAACCTGCTCCTTTTGGAGCACATTTTTTACTGGGATGTGTCACAAGTTTCGTTTACTGGCAGTATATAATCCAGCATTATATAATCCCAATTAATTTTATTTTTTTACGATTTCATATGGCGAATAAATAAAAATTTGTTTGTATTCTTTACTTTTTTTTAAATTCTTTTCTTATTGTAGAATTAATTGCCGGTCCCTCGATTTCAAACGAAAACTTCGTTCGCACAAATTACCTTAAATAAAAGTTAAGCGAATGAAAGTTGCGTTCGAAATCCAGGGACAGGCAGTAAATTTGAAATTAAAAGAAACAATAAAAAGTTAAAGTTTGTACATATGTAAATATGTATTGACATGTGTATATTAAGTTTTTAAATTTGGAAATAATTTCAGCGTAATACGTTCGATACATCGATATTTTTAATTAATAAATATCGATCCTTTTAGAAAATATCGATATGATATATATAGCGATATATTTTTTCAATTTGACCAACCCTAGATAGAACTAGATCTATGTCGACGTACGACGTAGATACGCTTTTACGTTCCCGCCAACTATGTTTAAATACTACACGTTTTTATTTTACAACGTATCTACGTCATATGCTAATACGTTCATACGGTGCAATTGTGTTCCAACGGTCATTCGAAATAAAAAATAATAACTAAAAAAATTTACTTTAAATAAACTTTTGTCAATAATACAAAAAATAATTTATATCATAATAAATTTGATACATCATCCCTCTCAATATCAAAACAGTGAAATTTACATTAAAAATATTCCATGCCTTCTTATAAAGGGTGTTTTTTAAACCCGATAGGACTTACGTAATGATTGGGTGCCAAATAAACGGTCATACTGCGATCACTTTTTGCAATTTATGACCAATAAAAATCAGTATGAACAGAGTTACGCTTGAACAGACCTACCAGACTATTCAAATTAATTTAGCAAATCAGTCATAGATTCGCGAAACTTTTATATGATTTTGTGATTTTTATGTCGTACATAATCGTCCACCTAAATGAGTTTGTTAATAAACAAAATTGCCGTATATGGAGTGAGACGAATTTAGAATAGAGCCTACAGACTCCATTATATCCAGAACAAGTTAGGAGATCCATAACAAAACGCAACAATTCCACCAAAAACTATTTTTTTGATGGAAAATTAATAAAAGCCAGATCGATGACTCTTTTTAAGACTTGTTGTTGTAAAAAAGTTTATTAACACTTAAACACTTCATAAATAAATTAGTTTGTCTGGCTGTTAGTTAAGTTATTTAGAAAAAAAATTTGGAATTGTTGTGTTTTGAAAAGCGGAATTGTTGCGTTCTGTTATGGAACTCCTCAAGTGTTTGCGTCTGAATTAAAGGCAGAGGTGTTTCCATCCATGGGGTCAACGGAATTGACAAGTTAAGGCGCCACTGTTATTATGCATTACCTTTTAAGGTGTTTTTTGAATTTTTATGTATTTTCGATAAGTTTATTTGTTACTTAGCATGAGAAACTTGGCGAGTCGAAACGTTGTTTTACCTCCGTAGAGAACAGACGTATTTTTTCCCGAGCTTCCTTAAATAAATTAATGCAATTATATTGAGTTTAAATTGTCTTTGTAAATTAAAGAAACAAAGTTACAAAGTTACTTGTAACAAAACAATTTAAAGAGCGAAGTACAATTTTATTTCCGTAAATCAGAGTGGTTCCCTTGGTAAAGTATCCGTATCTTCCTTCAAACTGTGTGAAACAAAAAAATATTGTGTTTAATGTTCAAACTAAGCTCAAATATTTGACAATTTTTGTTTGATGGAACAGTTGGCAAACAGTGTTAAATAAAATAAATTAATTGATGTTTGCCATGCGTTCAGACTAAAAGAAATATTTGCATCAAATAATTATTTAATGAGAGTGTTCAAAAATAAAAATATATTTCACAAATAGAAAAATGAGCACAAAAGCTAATTTATTTATTTTATTCTGTGGATCAGCATCTCTTATAGTGTTAGAACAGGAGAATGTAAAAGAAAAAAAATGGAAGCCACTGGGTAACGAGAACATGGCTAAAATTTGCGAAAAATTGCAAAGTTGGAAACAAACCCTAAAATATATTTGATCGGTTAAAAAATAAAATGTCAAGAAAAAAACAAAAAAAATGTTGTAAAAATAGCGAAAATTCGCGAAAAAATTAGATATTTCAAACAAGCCATAAAATTTAGTAAATGTGCCTAAAACGATAAGGAATGGCAAAAATTCTATACAAATTTCTAAATTAGCGGTAATTCGCAAAACTTTACTAATAGCGGCACGATAGCAAAGTCTAATAATTATAAAAAACCTTTACAATTGTAAAGAATCCGAAAACTTACAGGAAAAATTGCTTCTATCCGGAACATGGCTAAAATTATTTGTCGTTGTTTGCTCTTACAATTTTTTTGTAATATCAAATAAATGTTTGCTCAAAAATTACTAAAATATTTGATTTTTTGTGTTCACACTATGTTCACATTGGACAAATATTTGTTTACCGGCAAATACTTTTATTTGCTCAAAATCAGCTGTTATTTTATTTGATACTCAAAAATATTTTGTGTTCAGACTACGTTAATGAAATATTTGATGTTTGCTTTCAAATATTTCATCAGTCTGAACGTACCTTTAGCGTCGTATCCCAAGTTTCCAGCCAGCCAGTCCCCAACCCATAGACCACATTTTTATCAAGTATAGTCGGTCAAGCCCGATCATATAAAACACTACAGTATTTACAGAAACATTTTTAAGAGTGTACCCTTTTAGGGACCCATGAACAATCATAGACCCGCAAAACAAAATAATAATATCAGGGGAGAAAATATCTTAAAAAATATATAAGGAAAAAGAGTTCTTTGTGCCGGTTTTTATCTAGATATCTACATCTTTATGTGATTTTTTCGTCATAAAGTGATTTAAGTGAGGGCGCTCCTTTGGGACCTTTGCTCAATTCTGCACCTACAAGCATAAATCTTTGCTGTGATATAAAAACTATTATAAAAGATATTGTAGCCAAACGTTATTTCAATATCATTATTTATAAGGAAGTTTTAAGATTAAAGGCAATTTTCGGCAGTGATGTTTGTACGAGCATATGATCAACTATGGATCAAATATGTTGTAATAAAATGTGTCAAACTACACAATAAGATAATTGATGGGCACAAAGACTCTTTTTTGGAATGAAATTTGTATAGGAGCTATGTGAAATTAAGCTCAGATTCTGACCATTTTCAAAAGGCTTGATCAAATTATCAAATTATCTCTAAAATTGTGATCTGTACTTTGGGCACAAAGTTTACATGAAGAGTCAGCCAGCCAGCCTGACAGACGAACACCATTAAACCGTCTGAGAAAGAGATTCTTAGTCGATAGGCATACTAAAGCGTGGGTTTAGGACTAATAGTTTTCATCATCAGCTCAAATGCAAAATACCACCTCCACTCTCGTTCCCACTACAATCGGTTCTACGCACCGGAACGACTCAAAGCTCAACGAATCCCGACCAAGGATTTTAAACTCAGCAACACCTGTTCTTCAGGTCCCGCTGCTACAACAATAACAACAACAACATCCACTCTTGTGTGGATAGAAAAATGTACATTGGAATAAAAGTTTCAATGCTTGTGCTATCATTGGACTTTATTTCTTCAAAAATGCAGCCGGAGCTTAATTTTTTAAGAAATTGTTGTTGCCGTAATATGATCAATGATTTTTTCTCTTGAAATATATGGACGGCACTGATTCGGGCGAGATTTCGTTTCAATAGAATAACATCGACTTTTTTAAATCAAAATTTGGCCTTCAAGGTCATGCGAAATATGGCCAGCAATGCTTGACAAAATGTAACGTCCATAATGCGGTTTGTCAAAAAAAAAAAAACAGCGAGGGTGCCCATATGCCCGAAAACATTTCAAAATGTTTATGACAAATGAAATAAAAGCAAAATCTTTTGATTAAAATTAAATTTTTTGTGTTCGATTTTATAATTTCAAGTTCTAGTGGAGTTAAAAAAAAACCTTTTATATAAAAAATTTTTATACATATCTGTGGCATTTTGACAAAACATCTTAAATTAAATTCAAAAAGTTGAAAGAAATGTTGTTAATCATACGAATTTTCATTCAAAAAACATTTTTGTTTACGTTTTTAAAATTTTGCATTATAAACGATATTTTTCTTTAATTTTGGTTTATTTTATTATTTGATGAAAAGTATTTGTTCACAGAGTTTTTATAAAAACTTTTTTGCTATCTTATCTCGACTTAAAATGTTTTGTCAAAATGCCACAGATATTTTTTACAATTTAGAAAATCATTTTAAAAAATTGTTACGAAATTAAATTATGGTAAGGAATAATTTTTAGTTTTCCTATAAGTTTTAATTCTAACTGTCTGGCCCACTAAGTCGACAAGACAAAAACAAATTTAAATTTGTTATTATCGTTTTCAATATAAAAATGCGAAAGAAATGTTCTTGTCGACATTGTGGGCTCTGGCCCATGCCAGAGCTGGGCAGTCACACAGAAGATGCAGATTCGCCCAATCAAGACATAGTCTGCATTCATGGTATTCTGCCAGTCCGATCAGAAAAAGGTGGTACTTGACCGTGTTAGATAAGCCGCCAACAGTCGTAGTTCCTGTCTATTGAGACCTTGATCCGGGAAAGATCAGTTCCTTTGCCTGACGCATTGCCGGTAGCGATAGCCAGTTCCTCTCATGTTCTCTGAGAGGCCAGTCCTCGAAAAAGGAACTGGGTTGTGGCCCAGCTTAGCCCACAAAATTGCACGGGCCCACAACTTGGGCGTTCGAACCAGCTCTGGCTAGTTCATTAGCCCTATCATTACCCGTGACCTCTGAGTGTCGTGTCCCTCTATTCTTGCAGCCTTTCGCGGCATTCCGCCACAAGCCTCGAGGACAGTTTCCAGGAAGATAGAACTTTAATGGCCGCTGGGCTGTCAGTGAATATTACTATGGTGTTGCCAACCATTCCTTTGTCGAGAATCTTAGTGCAATGCGTATCAATAGCGTGAATATCGGCCTGGAATATGCTATTGCGATACGCGTGTTAGGTCCAAATACCCCAGCACCTACTCCGTTCTCTGATTTGGAACCATCAGTATACAGTGTAGACCTTGGTTCCAGTGAAAAGTTGCATTAGTATAAAAATTTTGTGTATCATTGTGCAGAAGGTTCCAGTAAGAATGTTATGACAAAGTATTTGTTATGCCTAAAAGTAGACTCCTAATTTAAATACATAACTGATTCAGTGCCACAATTAGTACAATGTCTTCTGTTATTTAGCATAAAGAATTATAGCAGAAGGTTCAAGACAAGGCCAGTTGTAAATAAAGGGCCAGATTGTAATGTGAAGAAAGTTTTATTTGAGTCTTCGTCTGCTTTAGATTGTGACTGGATAGAGCTGGCTAAAATTGAGAACTGAGTTTGTTTTGTACAATAAAGGCGGTTAAAGTGAGTAAATGTGTGTTTATTTATACTTAAATTGCCATCAAAAGAGCCCAACATTTTAAATAGAGGGAATAACCAAAAAGGTATTATTTGAAAAAGGTACAAACGTAACATCATTATAAATTAAATTCAATTAAAACGATTTATATAATTTATTTCTGTAACAAAACCTTCGAAAGTATATCTTCTATTACAAATTAATTCGCTGAGTGAATAAGGGCTTTTTTAAATATCTACTTTATTGTTTCCATTATTTCAAACCATTCATCATTTAATAATTCCTAAGCTTCATTTTTCTTTTTCAATATATCGTTACATTAACTCCCAAATAAATAAACTCATTCATTCATACAGAATTTACAATTTCTATAAATGATTTAAATATTCTATTTATAACATTTTTTTATAACATTTTCAATGTTTTGTTTTATTAATGGATCAATTTTTTTGCATGAACTTCTACACAAAACTTTTATTTAGTCTACTACAAATCAAATGATGTTCAAATATTTTCAATCAATTTATAAATGATTGAATTTGAAAACAACATTCTAAAGCATTCAAAAGGAATTAAATATTTCAAAGGAAATGATACAAAAATATTCAAAATCAATTTGTAAAAGATTGAGTTCATACAAATTTGAATCATTTAAAAGGAATTAATTTTTCATTAGAATAAATTCAAGGGAATTAAATTTTTCATAAAAATCAAATCAGTAACTCTACAATAGTAAATAATATTTTCCAAAATATAATTAAGAAATGAATTCTTTTGTACATTAAGTTCAAACTTTTTTACTTTCTAAGTCGATCTAACGATGTCCGTCCGTCTGGCTGGCTGGCTGGATAGCAGGCTGGTTGTCGGTTTTTGTGAACGTTGTTAGCAAATTTCAGCTCTCAGTTTTGAAGATGATTTCTGTAGTCATGCACTCAGAGAAAAATTCATCTTCATATTGATAATGAACTATCATCAGAATAGTGAAGTCAATGTTATTACAAATGGCATCAATGAGGCAAAAAGCGATATCAATTCATTAACAAACGTCATCATAAAATGTTGTCATATTTTATGCGTCATCAATGCTTTGACTACAGTGACATCGATTCGATTCCACATTTTGTGTATTATTAAAAATAAAATAAGAAGCAAACTTTCCATATTCTATTTGTTTAAATTATTTATTTATGTACATAAAATTTTCATGGTAGAATGATAATGAAAATCTTGTCGGGCATGCTGCTGGTGTCTTATAATTGAGAAGTGAAACAAACATATATAACTGGTAAGTAAATAATAATATGCTCCCACTTTGACTTAAGTCAATCCTCATGACTCACTTAAATGACAGTTTGTCATTAAATTGAGCCTAATGAGTGCTTTCTCCGATTTTACTGAGTCATCGCACAGATGACATGTTTTATTAAAACGACTGCGATTCATCATTTCTGTGATGTGGTAACACACATTGATGACATAATTTCACCTGATGCCAATTTGACCAAGTGATGTTAAGGCTTATGTAAAGTGTCACTTGTCACTGTACTGATGTCAAAATACATCAGCGTTATAATGCCTTTTCTATCAGTGTATGGAAGAGAAGCTTAAGCCGATAGAAGACAAAATTTAGTTATTACATACACAGAAAAAAGTGTTTTATCAATTAAAAAAATGGTTTAAAAAGTATTTTAATTTAATTAATGTGATAATTGAATCAATAATTTTTTAGCTGATAGAAAATTAAAAATTTAATTTTGATTTAATTAACATTTTAGTTGTTTTGAAATAAATTTTCAATTAAATTTTTAATTAAATAACAAAAACATCTTAATTGACTTTTTTCGTTTAAAATAAAAAAATTTTAACATGTAGAATTGTTGTTGGGAATTGTCAATATTTATTTAAATAAATTAACACATTGTTTAAAATTTCAAAGTTTTTTGATCACTTTTTTAATTAAAATTAAAAATATCATTTATTGAAAATATTTTTGCAAAATTTTAAAATTTTTAGTAATCAATATAATCATTTTGGTAATAGGTGCAAAATCAACAACTTGTTTTCTTGATATTATGAATTTAGAACAAATTTGGTGATAGAAGAAATTTAATAATTTTTTCTGTGTAAAGGTGTAACATTTTTATACTCGTATTAAAATTTTTTTTTTAACTTTTAGTTTAGCCTCTATTGAAGTTGTTACTAATACAATTATATACAGACTTAAAGCAAACAACTACTCGAACAAAACTAAAGCAAAACTCCATAGCCATGGATTTTATAAAAGTTGAAATATGCGTGCTGTGCTAATGGTCATAAGAACAAAATCTGTTAAAAATGGTAAGACTCGGTCCATAAATTCGCATTCAACCTTTTTCCGAAATATGATGTTTGTGCCCATAAACCAAGTTATTATGTAACCATATAGCCCATACTAATAACACTACCGAAAATATGTTACGCAAAATATTGTGCCCCCTCTTTAAAAGCGCTTTAAGGTATAAAAACTTCGCTTAACCCTTTCAGACCGTGATGCATTGATTGTGCTAGTGGGCTTTTCGGTTTCAATATTTTCGCTTCTATTTGACCAGTGGCAAATATACCGGCATGAAGCGATTGCGCTGATTGTTCTTTATGTTTGTTTCTCACATTATTACGCTGTTCGCTTTACCACTCTTGAACTGTTGCTAAATTCTTGCTTCGCATTTCAGTTTTAGCAAACAGCCGCAGATGTAAGTTGTGTTTTCAATCACAAAAGTACCAAATCTTTAACACTTTCCACCAAAAAAAAATGTTTCAAACCAATTGAAGCCATTTGATGCAATAAAAATTCATGCTGGTAAAAAAGGTTAACGAGATGCACAAATTGTGCGTATCCTGAAAATCCTTGAGGGATATGCAAATGGTAAGACATAAATATTAATTATAATTTCATACGGTATAGAGACCATATATTCCCAAAAATTATGAAAAAAATTTCCAAGTAGATGACTGTCACGTCTGAAAGGGTTAAATGTAGATTTCTAGAAAAAACTCTTATATGAATCTTAACCTCATAACATTATTTTGTTTTGCCGGGTCCATAATGGCCCATGTATCCCAGATTGGGTACACTCTCGAACATTTGTCTGTAAATATTTTTGTGTATGGTACTAAATGAACGGGCTTGAACGAATATACACTTGTTTTATTTGGATTTTTATTGTACCCTGTCTTTCTTTTCACCACCAACAATTTCCGTCTGTTGTTTTAGGGTCCTTTACACTGCCACGCAAGTCTTACGTATTTTGACAAAAATGCCACCCTGTTATGATAACTTATAAATATTTTTGAAAAATTTTCAAACAATTATTAGATCAGGGAAGCATTTTCGTCAATATACTTAAAACTTGTATTAAAGTGTAAGACGTCCTTTAGTATTTCAAATAACAACCATTTATTTTCTTCCATACAATGAATTTTATCTTTTGAAATTGCTCCTTGTAAATCCGTAGCAACGGAATAATAAAAAAAAGAGCAACAAAGTGTTTGTCTTTTGAAATTCTCGAAATTTATTACCAACATTAAATATAAAGTTCAAACAGACGCAGACAACAGCAGAGATACATTACAATGTCTGCGTTTAGATTTACAAATATTTACAAGACAACAAAAATAAAGACCCACAAACAAACAGATAGACAAAACAAATAGATAATATTTAGCATTTTAGATTTGTTAAGATATTAAAATCTTTATAGATTTTTGCATAATTGTTTGTTTGTGTGTTTATTTTTGAAACAAAACAAGGCATAGGAGGAGTAAATTGTTAATATTTATATAAAAAAATTAATCATTTCGATTCTTCTTGGTGTAATTCAGTCTGAGATACTTTTTTAATAGCTAGTTTTTTTTCGACCGCTTAATTTGAGATACATCTTTATAGCTAATTATTAAAAAAAAAATTTTTTTTTTTTTGGTTGATAAAGTGTCAGCACAGTGGGAATAAAATACGTAAAGTTCAGATAAACCTCGAAGTTCGAAATTTGCTCCCGGATTTGCATTAAAATAAAAAATGTTTAGGCTTTTGGTCTATTATTTTTTGAGACACTCTGTTAGAGCATTGTGTAGCTATTAGGGTATTCATTTAATCGGGCTTTTGCTTTAATCGGTTAATCGCTCGATTAATTAACCGAGGTTTTGGTTTAATCGGTTAATAATCGGTTAACCGATTAATAAAGTTTTTTTTTATAAATTAAGTAATTTTAATAAGAATAATGCATAAATTATTTATTATTTGGAGTTTATTAGAAAAAAAAAAAATATTATATAACAAACATAACAATTCTTGAACTAAAATAAGTAAGCAAAAAAATAATTCATAAATATGTTATACATATTTTTTAATTAATACATAAATATTATGTAGTAATTAAAAAATAAGCTGTGAGATAATTTTATCAGTTATTTCAATAGTTTAAGGAGACCTTAAAAAATAATCTTTTAGAAAAATGTTTACGATTAAAGCTATTAATTTCTTTAGTTTTGATAAAACTTGACTTGAACAAATTCTCTCACTTCTCGTTGATGTTGGAGAATTCGAAAGCAACCCATAATACAGAATATCTAATTACACAGTCCTTTTCCTTGATTTTTAATTTTTTTTTTTATTTTTAACTCTTCTAATTGTTTCGGTTAATTTTGTTAAAAGATTGATATGAGAAAATATGAAAAGAAACAAATAACGAAACACATACGGCCATGTCCTGAAAATCGAAATAACGTGAAATTTAAATCGATATAGATTTTTAATTGAATTTTTGTTAAAAATGAACGTAGTTAAGGTAGCAGAAGTTTGTCCTCAAAGTATGAGATATAGAACTGGACATATTTTTATGAATTTTGAACACGGCAGAGTTTCCAAAACAGGTTCGATTTCAATTCCACGTGATTTCGAATTCCAGAACATTCCCGATACATATAAAAACTACGTGAAACAAAAAGCTGTTGACAGCGAACCCCTATTTAAAATTAAGATCACTAAACAACTTATTTTATATGAAAAAATATTTTCTAAACACATACCTTTTGTATATGAGGCGCAACAAATAATTAAAAACACAAAAAAATGTGCTATAATGCTAAAAAAATTAAAAATTTCGGTTAATCGACTGCAATTAACCGGTTTAATCATTAATCGAAAATAGCCAATTTTTTATTCACAAAAGTCGACAAATTTTAATTAATTTTAGGGGAACTCCCATACAAATATTGCGTTTTATGAAATTCTTAAATTAATTAAAATTTGTCGACTTTTGTGAATAAAATCAAAAGTTGCAAACAGATTTAAATCATTTATGGCTTGTTTTGTTTGGAATTTCGTTTTTTATACGTCCGCAAAAAATTAGAAGCATAGCTGCATTTTCCAATTTTTATAATTTATAAAAAACAAAAATTTCGAAATTTTGTTAAAAAAATTATTTTATTTTCCAAAAAAAAATTATGTTTCTAAAACGACTGCGGATATTAGAAAGAAGTTTTACCTTTCTTAAAGGAAATTTTATTGCGGAATTTCGGTTTTTAAATTTTTTTCAATAGGCGTTTTTGAGTTACACGAACATATGTTGTGCAACCTCCTCCATTTTTGAAACAACGGTATATCTCGAAAACCAGAGCCAATCTTAAAAAACCGCGGATTCAGCGTACCCGAATTATGTTAAAACGCCATGTGCCCAGCTTGTCACGAAAAAAAGTGTCAATTTCGTGCACAGTGGCATTCAAAAATAGTTGCGTTTTTTGTTACAATTGTCCGCCTTTGCTACTTTTTTTATTTTAACTGTGAGCACCCTTTTCAGTATGTTTGCAACACTTATTCCATTCTCTCATTATGAATGGACTTTATTACTATTTAAACAGCAAAAAACGCCGAGGTCTTTTAATTTAAAATTGGTTGTATTGCCACAATAAATATTGCTACTTGGAGATCCGGGTTAACGTAATACATTTATTTATTTTCAAATAACTGTATTGCCACATCAACAGTTCCACAAATAAAACACTAGTTTGAAAATAAAAATCGACAAACACATATAAATTAAGGCATACAAATAAAAATCTGTGCTACAAACTAAGCAGAAAATAAAACAAATGAGTAAACAAAAAACAAAGAAAGGAATAAACAAAAAATATAGAATAGAGTTTTGGGACAAATATTTTAAAAATCATTTTAATTTTTTTAGTGGTGGTATTTAAAAAAATATTAAATGTTGATATTTTTTAACAAAATGCCTCTGTCGACAACCACAACACAAGTGACTGATTTTGACATTTGTAATCGCATCATATTTTTAAGTGGGCCGCAAATTTGTATGAAAACTGTTTCGTTATCATTCGCTGGCATAGTCGATCGAATTGTCGTGCTACAAATTGTTAGTAGGGCGCAAATCAGCTGTTTGTCGTTGAAAATGCAAACGAACGATAGCGATCGACATCGTGCCCCAGGCTGTTAACCGCTTTTTTATGGCAATAAGTCAAGAACGTTCGAAAAGCTGCAGGACAATTGGGTTAATCACAAGATGTGCTATCAAGTCATATCGTCATTATCTCCTAAATAATATTTTACAATTTTTAAAAAAAAAAATATTCTTCTGTTTCAAACAAAACAAACATTTTAATGCTGAGTTCATTGATTCGTCATAACTGTACAGTAGAAATCTAAATTATAAGGGGTTGCCTACAGCACTCAATTATATTTCTTGTAATTGTTTTAAGACATATGAATTTACAACTTTATGACTACCTTTTGAATCGCTTAAATATTAAACGCAAAATTTGTGGTATTTAGGCCGTTTTATGCTTCCGAGTAATGAAGACTTGAGTTCAGCGTATTTACTTGGGCCCAGGCTTCTGCGACGAATATTTTATTTAAGTAAAAATTTATATTTATTTTATCCCAAGTAGATAAATTGAGAACAAGGTATAATCGTAACAATCATATCGTTACCTTAAACGCAAAAGACCCTGTATAACATTTTGAAAATTTTTCAGTAGAAGTAAAAACTCTTTAAAATTATAAATTCCCTAAATAGTTGTTGCTATTTTAACAGGCCTTCAAGGTGGCTATACAAAGTATTGCTATTTTCTCTGCCTCTGGGATAGCCGAGATCGCAAAAATCACTACATAAAAAGGATTGGAAAATAAGAGCCATAAGCACCTTAGGCCTACATAATGTATGGTACCCTGCGTTGATTAAAAAGGACAATGTAATTTAACCACCACTACGTATAAAGCTCGGCTTAGTTAACAATTTTGTGAAAGCACTAGACAAGGAGAGTAGAGCCTTTGTTTATTTGAAAACAATATTTCCAAAACTTTCATGTACAAAAATTGGCAAAGGGGTTTTCGATGGCCCATAAATTCGAAAATTGCTTCTAAGTTCTAACTTTCAAAAGTTATTATCAGCAAATGAGAAATGAGAGTCCAAATTACAAAGAAATCGTCCGTGATTTGCTTGAAAACTATTCAAAAATCGGTAAATATTAAATGAGTTTTCTTATTCATATTTGTTTATTTTTCCTTATTTCTTATTTAAGCTGTAAATATGTCACTAGCAATACATTTCTTGCACTCGCATATGGACTGTTTTCCGAAAAACCTTGATGATTTCATCAACAACTTAAGACCATGGAGGAACGTTATCAGGGCCTATGAAATGAAAATAAGATAGGAGATTTTATTTGGTTTCCTAAAACAAAAGTAGAAATTATTTTTAGATTGTGCTTTGTAAATCTTGTTGCTAAAAAAATAACTACTTCATAACTTTGTTTGTACTTTCACTTTATCGGGAATAAAACAGGAACTTATCCATGGATTTTCATGAAAAAAAATTTATTTTTTTTCTAATATATACAGCTTTATGAAAAAATAATAAAAATAAAGGATTAAACAAAATACTGTGCAATAAACAGGGTAAACCCGTTAAAAAATCACAAAACTTTTAGCTCTACACAAATTTGCGATAAAAAAATGTCAAAGTAGGTTCTTTCAATTTATCGGGAATAAAACATGAATTTATCCATGGATTTTCACGAAATAAAATTTATTTGACTTCTAATACATGCAACTTTGAGCATAAGAACTAAAACTGGTAAGTATTCGTTGATTTAAATTTTTTATGAATTTTTTGAATTTTTTTTTATACTTTGGCCTCAATAACTCCAAAAATAATGGCTAAATTAAAAAATGATATTAGAGAAACTTAAATCTGGCGTAATTTAAAATGTTTAGGCGGATTGCATAACAAAATCGGGTACGTCATTCTAAAAATACGATGAGATGTAAGGAGCAGCCTTTTCAAATATCTCAATTTTTAGAAAAAATTTTTTAAAACAAAAACCTTACCATAGAATTTAAAATAATGATGATTTTTGTAGTTAGATGACTATAGCGGATCAAAAATATATAGTGGTTATTCAAGGAAAATAAAACTTCCCATTTGTTGCATAGTGTAGTTTATGATTTTTTTTTCTTCTATTTTTCTTGTAAAAAAAATACCAGTTATTTAGACAATTGAGAATGTTGTACTGTTAATAAGGCCTTTAAGCGATTACCATATAACCCCTTATGCAAAAAAAACAAAAAGTTAAAGTTCACATTAAGCCCATATACTTTTGCCGAGCTTACAATATTGTTTAACTAATGTGAACTTTAACTTTTTTTGAATAGGTGGAAAATCTTTTGTGTTTGTTTTTTGTTAAAAAAAAATCGCGGTCGAAAGCATGAAAAATTTGTGGACATTGTGTTCATACATGAGAATTAGAGTTTCTTTATTCCCGCACTTTTTGGATTCCCGGGAAAGCGGGAAATAAAAATCAAATTCCTGGAATCCCGTGATTCCCGCCGAAATTTTTTTATTTATTTCTTTAGTTATTTCTGCAATGAAACTAATATTTTTTACTGACCATTACGCTTAAAATTATTACGTCTAGTATCTATTATGTAACAAAAATGTTAAAAATTTAAGATTAAAATTATTTTAAGGTACTTAAGAGGTTATTTTTATGACAATAGGATCTTAAGCCTATAGTACACGGCATGTAAAAAGACTCATGCGCATGTGGTTCTGACGTAATTTTGACGTCATCACACAACACGCAATGCTTATTGTGGCTTTGCATTGACGTCAAAATTACGTCAAAACCACATGCGCATGTGTCTTTTTACATGCCGTGTACTATAGGCTTTAGAAATCGTTAAACATTGTCAAATTCAGAGCTCATTTGCATAATTAGAATGAAAGAATTGAAGTCTTACAGCCAATTTCATCAAGTTCAGTTAAAACTTAACTATTACCTTAACTTCCAGCTAATAATATGTTTTCGACAGTTAGAACTGGTAGTTAATTATAACTGAACTTGGTGAAATTGGCCGTTAGTGTAATAAAATTTCTGGAAGTGCGATTAGGAACTGAAAGCATAACACTACGAAGTAGGAATTCTGAAAAAATTTTACCGTTTAACAAATTCAGCAGGAAGGAGAAATTTTATTTGCTACATATATTTAATAACATATTTTTTTACAATTTTATATCCCTTAATCAGCAGTGGTGTATGAAGGTATACTAAGTTTGCCATTCCATGTGAATCTTTTTTTTAATATTCATCTAGGATCCCATAACGTATTTGTATTGTGAGTCCTTCGTTTATTTTAAGCAGCATTCACCATATGGCTGTCAAATTGTTTCTAGATCTCCTTGGCTGTTTAGGGCTTTCAGCAGAATCGCTTCAGTAGGAAATGAGTTATGCACCCAAATGTGGAACTAAATTCTAAAACACTCAAAAAAACCAACATAAATTTGTGGCGAAATGCACCTATTGTCATTAAGTTTCAACAAATTCATTTTATAAGGCACGAAATTTCGTGAATATCGGTCAATAATTTACCTACGGCTCCATGTTTAGACTAATCTCGTAAATCATGTAAGTATCAGAGAATGATAACAAGTACCCATAAGAATAATATACCCACGCTTTACGTTATTGTGTATATCCATACTTATAACACAAATAATAACAACAGCTATGGTTGTGCGTTGCAAAAAATATGGGTATTACTTATACTTATGCACGGCAATATTTCACACATCCACATTCAGTAAACTTAAATACATGAATGTTATGCAGATATTATTCAATACCCATGAATGCCTTTTGGCTATCTGCCATACATATAAAATATCCATGTATAAGAAAATATACATGGGTACCTTCAGTATTTTTGGCACTGCTGCGTAAATATGAAAAAAAAAATTTTGTATGAAATGTTTTAGCAAAAATGTGCTTTGATCACTAGCCAGGTATGGGACTATGTGCATATTTTTTTTTTATACATAAAATGAATTTTTTTGTAAAATCAGCAGTGCGTGTGACAGTGACAAGTGTAAAAAATTATGCGGATGCGTAAAGGTTTTATACATGCAAAAATAAATAATTTTTTTGCACTTGTGCACATGTCGCTGTCACACGCACATAGCATAGAGAGGGGACACGAGACGGAAGATATTGTTTTTTATGTATGTAAGTATTGATTTGTATGTTGTGCTAATAAGAAAGAGTGTAACCGCCACTCTATACATTTAGACGCCATTCTGTAACGATTTATAATTCAAACATTTCATTTTAATACGGGTAGTGAAAGTTGTATAAGAACCCAAAATTGAATTTCTGCCTAATTCAAAAATTTTTAAAATTGCATTTGCCATCTCTGCGACGGTATACATACTCTGTGTATACTTACGTTATACATACGTAAATACACATACCTTTTTATTCTTATGGGTATTGCAGGTAGCCAATACAAGTTTTATTTATTTGTACTTTCTAAAAGAAGAATGAATATACAAATACACATTGCCAGCGTATACCTATACATATTTAACTTCAACTTGTTATGGGTAATGGTATGTATGTGTATGGTTTTGACCTTTACCCATACATGTCCATACTTGTTTTCTCACTAATACTAAAAGAGTACTTAAAATGATACTTTTGTCATTCTCTGGTAGTATGGCTAAATGAGTAACGAAAAATGCTTTTGTGGTGCAATTTAGCATAATCTACTTTCATTAGACTCAAAAATGCCGCATATAAAGCACAATCTAGGATAACACTTTACTACGCCCTTAACCGCAAAACCTTATAATATTATTGCAAAATTTACACTTCAGTTTGCTAAGACAAGAAATAAAATTTTGGAAGATAGGTCTATAATTTATCATAGGCTACCCATTCTCAAAAATTAGCTTAATAAGCCTTAAACTGTAGCAAATTTAAATATTGTGGTAAAATTAAGTTGGATTAAACTACTAACACAGTCTAGACACCAGTCCGACATAGATTTACTAAAGTTTGAAAAAAGATGTTCTTCAAAATTTCCGCGGGAATTGAAGACAATTGAAAATCCTGGGAATTCCCGGGATGGGAAATGCCGGGAACAAACTCTAATGAGAATCAAAGAAAAGGTCGATTTGGAATTTTTAGTTAGTAAGGGCCTTTTGCGTTTTGGGTAACGATATGTTGATAATGTTCGTTCTATTCAATCATTATAAAATTAAGTTTATAACAATATGATTATGTTGATCATTTTACAGATTATATTCTGCTACAAATATAATCAAAATAACGGGTGCAATGGGGGTAATAATTATTACTTCAACGTCGGCACCTCGTAAAAATAGGGTCTTTTTTGTATTTTTTTTAAATTAATTACTTCCATTTGAAACATCATTTATTTACTTTTGTAAGTCTTGTATTAAAATACTTCATTCTTACTTTTCAACAACATTCAACACCTTTCGTTTGCCAATGATTGGACACAAAAAAGGTGTGTGTTTTTTAATTTTGCCTGAAGTATTTCAACGATTTTCTTTTCTTAATTCAGCTTAAGGATTAAAAAATTTTTTCATTTGTAAACGTTTTTATTCTATGGTGGAAAAAAGTAGTTAAGCTTGTCCTTAAAAACCTCTTTCATTGTTCGAAGGTTTCAGTTTAACTTTTCTTACTTTTCTTTTCGTTTTTTTATTGTATCACTGATTTTTTGGAAAAGTGTATTAATAGTGCAAAATTCCTTATGTCTGTGAAAGTGTTTCTCTAAAAGAAACTTCCACAAAATATGGAATTTTTTTGTCATGTTTCTTTTGGTTTTTGAAATAATTCATCTGGTTATGAGTATTTGGCCAACACAAAGAGGTCCTACATACATTTCGGGTCTTAAATATTAAGTGTATAGGGTAAAAATTCGGCATTCACGTATCTTTTGCAAATGGTTTGTATGTCTTTCATAATTTATATGGCATTTGTTCTCAGTTAGCAATTGAAAGAACCAAAACAAAATTCGTAAATGTCTAATTTTGTACATCATTTGCGAGACGTTCTACCATTTTAATAAAAAGTCAAGCTAAAGCATATCGATTGCTCGCCGAAGCTAATCCTGAAAACATGAACATGAAAGACAAGGACCGTCCAGATCCACCAAAAATATTTCAATATGATGAAAAGGAGACATTTAAGGATACATTTTACTCCAAAAAGATTTTTGTCGAACTCAAGAAGAACTTTTTAAATAGTTTTGAAACAGTAAAGCAGTAATTTAAACATTTTTGCAAGTAGCAGAATTTATCCAAAAGAAAATTGGGTACCACACGAGTTAAAACCGAGAGATGTTGAAAGACGATTTTGCATATCCAAAATGCTGCTGGAACGCCATAAAACAAAGAAATTTTTGCATCGTTTTTTTTCGGCGATGAAAAATGAATCGATTAAAATAAAATCGTATGCGTAACCCGTCCAACTAGCCGATTTATCGCCAAAATCAAATATCCATGGCGTCAAGGTAATACTCGGTATTTTGCGACATCAGAGGGGTGCCATCTATAAATGAGGTAAAAGGATCACAGAAAACTTGCGTAGAACACAGTTGATTCCTTTGAAGGGAACAGTGGGAACATACCCGACCAACTAGAAAAAGTGCGTAGAACACAGTTGATTCCTTTGCAGGGAACAGTGACCGAAAAATACTCGAAATATGCGACCAGCCATAAAGTCGACGAAGTCTTTAAAAAAATACTCGTTGGGAAGTATTTAACACAGCCGCCTTATAAGCCTGACATCGTTCTGTCCAACTTCTATTTTTTAAAAACCAGGGCTGTGAAGTCGGAGTCGGAGTTGAGGTTTTTGTACCGAAATCGGAGTCGAAGTACCCACAAAAACTCGCGAAACCGCACAGTGGGTTCGATGGTACCCAAAGTGGCGATTAATTCATAGAAGCCGTAGTTTTAAAATATTATATTTTTTATTGATGGGTTATTATAAGCACATAAAAACGCAGCATTTTAGAAAAAAAAAGTAAAAACAAAATAAATAAAAGAACTTATTTTGACCTCGAGCTCAAAATAAGTTCTTTTATTTATATATTATAAAGGTCGAATAAAATACAATATTAATTTGTAAAAACAACATTTTTTTTTAACCCGTTAAGCGCATTATTGTTTTTTTTTTTTTGGAAAAAAAAGACCTTAGTTTACAATTTATGCTGTAACTTTGAAATGAAAATCGATAAATTAATGAATAAAATTGGAAATTAGGGCATACTTAATGTGCTATTAAAAATTTTAAATAATAAGTTTATTATATGCATTTATATTAGTATACAGTTAATTTAAAGTCCAATTTTTGTTTTTCACAAAATTTTATATATGAACAAATTTTTTTAAAAAAGTCACAAAAGAGAATATTATTATTTTTTAATAATTAAAAATCATAAATACATAAAAACACAAATTTAAAATAATAGAAAACCAAATTTTTTTAACCTGTCAGCCGTTTTTGTTTTTCGGAAAAAACATGCCCCCATTTTCGCTGTAACTTTGAAATCAAAATAAATTCAAAGAATAAGTTAAAAATATGTATTCCTATTAGAATAAATTTGTTTCCAGTTTTTGCTTTCACTAAATTCAGTATATGTAAAAATTAATCTGAAAAAATAAGGAATTAAAAACTTTTTGGGAAATAAATTTCAGTGTTTTCATTCAAAAATTGGGATTATTAGCACATTATTAATAAATAAATTAATTAATAAAATATTTCATTCCCGAAAATAATTTTTCGGAAATCTTTATTTTCGAGATTTTTTACACAAAAGTGAAAGTAAAAAAAGGGCCGGGCATTATCTGGAGTTTTTTTTTATATATAAGCTGATATCCTATACTTCTCTAAAATCCATAAAACTAATTCCAATTCTTACTAATTTAATACTTGTGGCCCATTAAATGCGGAAATTATCCCAATATTGGACCTTTTTAAAAAAAATTATTAAAAATATTTACACATAATTCTTCCAAAAAAAAAATAAATTTTTGCTATATACTTTAATACCTGATGTTGAAAGTTCCATTATAAAATATTTACTTTTAATAGGTTTAACACTAACAATAATCTCTAATTTTTTCACTCTTTTTTAAAACCACAATAATTTGTTAAATTTGACCGCTCACTGAAAGGAAAGTAAAAAACTTAGTTGATTGATTTTTACATCTAGTGATACAGAATGTTATCTACTTTTACCCTATACCAAAATTTATTATAAAAACTTTATTTCTAGATTTCAATTAATCACCACTATTATAGCATTTGAGCCCAATGTGCGCGGACTCAAAAAATGGCCGGCATAAAATATTAAAAAAAAATTTTTCTAATATTTTTCAATATAAAAAATTTTTAAGAGGGTCTGCTTTGAAAATTTTGAAGTCTGAAAATAAGGACCAGTCCACTTTGCATATGTAAATAACTATATTAAAGCTCAATGCGGCAGGTGTCAGAATTATAATAACGATTTAAATTTATACAGAATCATTTGCTATATACAGCCATTTAAAAGGTACTGCTTTAAAAAAGAGTTTAAAGTCAAATAAGGACCAGTCTCATATACATTAAGCATCAAAGTCAAAGAAGGAGTCAGAGTTGGAGTCAGAGTCGGACTTAAAAAATTTCAGCGGATGGAGTCGGATTCGGAGTTAGAACTATTTTTGAGACTCCACAGCCCTGTTAAAAACGATGCAGTGCGCTTTCACTTTACTTCAGAACATTTTTTTGACACAGGCCTGGGCTGATTCGTTCTTTACCTCAAAAAATGAGAGTTTCGTTAGGCAAAGACTTCAAACGTTGCCAAACAGATGGAAAAGGATCTTACCTAAAGATGGCCAATATTTTAAACATTTTTTTATTCATTTAATATTTCACAATTTAGGCACATAATTTGCAATAGCTTAGCTCTTAATAATAACATAATTTTTAAAATAAAATAAAACATATTTAAAGGACTTAATTAAGCTCAAAATATACACTTTAATATACTTTTCCAAAATTTCAACAGCATTTGCATGAAAACATATTTCTAAGTAATTTTCTAACATGTCTTAAACAAAAACATGTTTCTATTAATTTTGTGCGTCTAAAAACGTGTCTGAAATGTATCCTGTTTGGTTTTTAAAATAACAAAAAAAAAAAAAAAAAAAAAAAAAAAAAATACGCCCACATTTGCATAAAGCATATTAAATGCCAAAAATTACCCCAAAAAAATTCTAACAAAAGACCAAAATATCATGAAAGTTTTTAACTCATCCTTCTCGTCTCTCTATCAGGCATGGAAAGTTCAATTAAATATTGAACGTTGTTTACTACGTTTACGGATAGAAAATTTCGCAGTACTTCTGCACAAAATAAAATAAAAATTTATGTTAATTAACAAATTTGTAAAATTAATTTAATTTGCACCAGTAAACAAATTAATAGTATTAATTAAATATTTTATTCAAATTAATAAAATTTTCTGCGGTAATGTTGTTGATGTAAGTAAAAACAAACTTTTGAACAGTAGCACGAATTTAGGAATACAAAACATTTTGAATACAATTTAAAACTTTTTTTTATTCCCAGTGAAGCGAATATTAATCGATTTTATCCATCGAAAATTCTAGATTTAAATAACAATTAATAAGGAACTTCAACTGTTGACCAATAAATTTGAGGTCCGGATTTATAGTGTATACTAAATAAGTCGACGCTTCTTTGTTTAGAAGTACAGACAGTGATTTTAGCGGATTAAAATCGCCTCTCAAGTGTCGCCCAGCAGAATCCACATTAATTCTTCTTCTTTGTCATCGAATTAACAAATGTACGGAATTCATCACGTTTCATTTTCTTTACTTCATTTCCTTATTGACATTTTTTTTTCTTTTTTACTATTATTTTTACTTCTCATTTTCAAAGAGCTTATACGTTACAAAACTTTAGAATGCAAATTTAACAGTGGCCTGTTAGAAAATCTTATTTGACTGATCGCTATGTCGGTTTGTTTTTTTTAAACTGTATTGGAAATAGACTTGTTCATATTTACGAAATGCTTACCGCTCTTATTTAGGGGACTCAGTTAATTGCTTACATCTTAAGGTTGCCGATCTGCCAAAATGGCAACTAAGAAAAGTTTTCGTATAAATTGACATATAAGACTTTGAAATTTGGCTAATTTTTGTTAAAATAAAATTAACTATAAATAATATAAATTAAACTACAGTTAACACTTTCACAATAGATCTGAAATAAATATGTTAGACAAGATATAAAAGAAACTGTCATTCCAGTCTGAACTGTGACAAAGGCTTAAAGGTAGATGGGCATTTCCATAAGAATGTCAACCAGAACTCAAAAAAACCTCGGATACTTTTTTCAAATGTGGTAAAAAGGAAAAAAACACTCAAACTTTACTATGAAGAGTTACTTTTAGCTTATAAAAACTTAAAAAAAAAACAAAGAATAAAAGTTTGAACTGACTATCTCTTTGATTAATTTTAAGTAACTGCAATCTATAATTTCCACTTTTCTGCCGATTAAATTCAGATATTGATAATATTGGAAATATTCATTAAAATTAATGTTACAACAACAATAAACAAGATCCATGACAAAAGACCAAATATATAGTTCTATTAGCGGTATATTTTTTTGGTTTGTTTTTGATGCTATTCTAATTTCACGTGCGTGGTGCAAATACATTAATTGTCTCTGTCATTTGTATATGATCAGTCGCAGGTGTTTCAAAATAAAAGTTCAAAGCAAGATATTTGTTGCAAAAAAAATATTGACTGGAATTTTTTTTTAAGTGGTATAATATAAATTTTATAAGCTTTTTAAAGGTCGTCACGTACGATATTGTAAGTACTATAAACACTACTCCCAAAAATAGCTTTTAAGGACATAGATTCATTATACATAAAAATTCGTGACAATAACTTTTACGACAGGTACTATGTCAGGACAAAATGTTGTGCTGTTAGGTCCAAAATTAGCTATTTGTCCCATATAAACCCCGTTCCTTAAATCGGTTAGAGGAAAACAAATCTCATGTAGATGAAGATATATACATATATTCTTATTATATATATGATGATATTCATATCGGCACAAATAACTTTTATATAATTCTTAACCTCATAGCATAATTCTGTTCTGGGGACCATGATTGGCCATTGGTCGACAATAGCGTACACTCTCAAAAATTTGTTTTTAAAATATTATAGTGTAGGGTATCATATGATCGGGCTTGACCGACTATACTTTCATATATTTTTGTTTTAAGTTTTGGTATACATATATTAACCAAAAATATATTTCATACCTTGTTAATACTATAAGAGAAAAATAAGTCATTATAAAACTATCCAGAAAAATTTTCTTCTTTCCAATTACGCATCATAAAGCAAAAATATGTAGTTTATTGGAAAAATTAAAAAAAAAAAGGAAAAATACCTCCTACAATTCGCATTTTTTACATTCACCCCAAAATCACTTTCATTTTATGATACGTACGATATTTATCTATTTTGGACAACAAAGTTCCGAATGTGATAATTATTTTTATAATGATAAAAAAAATTTTCAGTTACTAGAGATTAACAAAATCTCTATCGCTCTGAAAGCGTACGATGACATGGAAGTTCCAATATGGAAAAATTTTGTTTTTATATTTTTTTTATATATAAATTTTCAATTGTTCTGGTCCCAAATTGTGATAAAAAAAAGTTATTTACCTTAAATCTTCAAAAACTCCTTTTTTTAATGGCAATTCAGTACATTTTTAAAATCTTAGTTTACCATCCCTGATCTCTATTCTCCAAAGTAATTTATGAACAAGACAAATAACATTTTTATAACTCGGAAAACACTAACACAAATACTTTAAGAGTTGATAAAACACTTGTAGAGAGAGAGAGAGAGATGTTAATTATATCCTGTTTGTATTTATTTAATTAAAACATACATGAACAAAAATGTAAGCAAAATGATTAATCGACCAGAAGTGTTTTTGCCACATAATCAAATTTTTTTTTTTTTTTTTTGTATGAAGACACAATGAAGGTACTTTGTTGGCCAGCATAAAATATTTTAATGAGCACATTACACGTGTTAAGAGGCAACTCTTTAAATGTGAAATTTGATTATTGTTATAAAATACCCGATTTTTTTTCCTCAAAAAATGAGGTTTAATTGAGCTGTAAGAATATTTCTCATTAAAAGAAATATTCTTCCTTTTCTCATATAGAGAAAGAATCCAAACTTACAATGTATCATTAAGTAGAATATTGTTTCCTCTTTTTAAAAATATATAAACGTTCTGTAATATGCACATATTTTAGTTCAAAACCGATATTTCACTAACGATTTCGGGTTCATTTTAAGTAGATTATTTCGTTATGCCTTAGGGTTGGTCCACATTTCGGAACATAACAAATGGCGGGTCTATTAACATGGTTGGTGCCTTCAATCACTTGCATGCATTTTGAAGTGCTAACATCCGCCGTTTATTCCATTTAGTTATTGAACAAAAGAGTCTCACAGGGATATGTAGGGCAACATCCAAATGATATTCCACCTTCTGGTATTACATCCTCTGAGAAAATCAAGTGCAGCCAATACCTGGAATTCCGCAGAATCCAAAAGTGACGAGAGTCAGTCGCGCAGCACCAGACTGACTATTGACTGAGGGCCAATACCAGGGGTGAGTGTATAATTCAGTCGAGTTATACACTCAAATTGCGACCATTACACTCAGGATGGTGGCGCTCACATACAGGGGCGGTTGGTAAACGCATTGATTGGCGCTCAACATGCGAGAGGTTGTTTGTACGGTTAAGAAGTGGTAATTTTGATACGGCAGTAAAAGACAAAAGATTTCAAAATGTTTGCTAGCAGCCGGATTTATCCAAAATCAAGCTAATTGGGTACCACATGAGTTAAAGCCAAAAGACGTTGAAAGACGATTTTGCATTTTCGAAATGCTGGTTGAGCGGCAAAAAGAAAATTTATTTTTGCGTCGAATCATTACTATCGATTAAAAATAGATCTATTAGACGCTGAATAAATGCTAAATCCGAGTATCCATGGCGCCAAAAGGTAACGCTAACATTCTGAAATCGGGTCAGACAATCACAGCTTTTTTGCACAGTTATAAAGTTATAAAAATTAATTTAAAGCCAACTTACCTCAATTCATGATATTAAAATCTGAAAATAAAATTGATAATAACCATTTATTATTACAAAATTTATAATTATATATTTTAATTAAATTAATTTTTTTATTTTCATATTTGTATATGAAAAGATTTCGATGCTAAAGAGAAGCCGCTAAAATTATCTGGATTCAAAATATTTATATGTTAATCTACAAAGAATAATCTTAAATTGATTGGGATATTTTTTATGATTTTTAATAATAGTTGAGGTTTAATGGATCCATTTTCTAGTCAAAAGGTGAAGCAGAAGATAGTTTAAAACCAGGGCTATGGAGTCGTAAGAAAAAAATACAAACTCCGACTCCGTTTTTAATTTTGCGATTTTCGGGAAATATTAATTTTTTGGCCATATTTGGGCAAATGAGCCCAATGTTTTTAACTGTAAATAAATTTTAAGTAAAACCTATTCGGAATATTATAGACCACATAATTTTAAATTACCTCTTAAGATTTTTTTAAAATCAGAAAACATTTTAGGGTTAAATTAGGAAGGTCAAAGGTAAAATTTTGACATATTTGGAATTTCTAAAGGAAAGTTAATGAAATAGTGTATATTTGTGTGCCGATTTTCCTGAAATTGGAGAAAAATATACTCTTACGTCATACGACAAAACAGTGCAAAAATGGAGATAAGCCTTTAAATGCACGTGGAGTCAAAATGAACTCAAACTTTTTAAACTTAAGTTAGTTAGTTATAACTTGGGCTAAGATTCTCATGCACTAACAATCACATAAAATCAAAAATATGCGTTTTAAATATGCACTTAAAATCCAAAATATGCACTAAAAATTAAAAAGTATGCACTAAAAACTTAAAAAATTTCTATTAAAAAATTTTTTTTCTTAATTTTATTAAAAACAAAAATGTAAAAAATTTAGTCTATTGTTTTTCAAATATCTTAAAAAAACTTAAATAACTTATTTAAGTTTTTGCTTGTTTTAATAAATAAGTACTATTTCATCAAAATTTTTACCAAAAGTGATGCCAGTAGAAATCTTAGAAAATCTCTTTTTTCCCTACAACCAAAAAAATGTTCCCTACACTGTTCCCTACGTTAAAAATTTATTGTTTTACATATTTTGTTAACATTTTGTAAATATTATAATTTAAGCATTTATTAACATTTATAATTTCAGCATTAATTAAGAACAAGAAAAACACCAAAATAAATATATACATGCTATACACACACATATAAAAACTCAATTCCAAAAATAACACTGGGTTACAAATTTATTTTTTTTTTTTGCAGAAATGCCACTATATATCCTTTAATCTAGAGACAAAACATAGTTAATCTGCGTGCTTGATTTTGCATTTCCTCATCTTTTGTGTTTTTAAAGGACTTAACATTTCTCAAGGATACTTATTTTAAATGATTTTTTTTAATATATGTATCTAATTTTTTTTTTGCAAATTCGCTACCAAATTAAAGGGAATGTTCTGTAGAATTTTAAGAAAATATTTACATCCGCTCCCCTGAACATACATAAAAAAAAATCCTTTTAAAAATACTAGAGTTTGCCAAGTGTTCGAAATTCGACCATAATTTTTTATGCAAATATGAAGAAAACATACATATAAGTATATATGAATTTAAATGTTTAGAGAATTCGTTTTTTTTCGTCTTAGTGGATCGATTTGGCTAGGTACTAACCTCCGAACCAAATGTTCTCTTCTACTTAAGTCCGTGAATGTTTAATTTAGTTTTTAAGTTGAATTATATGAAAAAAGTCAGAAAGTACCAATTGAAAAAGAAAAAGTACAAACATTTCGCTTCTTAAATATAGTTTCTCAATCACTCAGGACTCTGCATTCTGAATTTTATGTTTCTATGTTCAGAATTATTAAAAATTCAAAAAGTACCAGTTAAAGAACGAAAAGTACCAAAAAGCTCTTCTTTACAGATTCTTATTCACTCAGAGCCATGCATGTTTAATTTTATGTTTCTAGGTCCAATACTATCGGAAATGCAACACGGACTATTTGAAGACCAAAAAAGTTCCCTCTTATAGATTCTCACCCATTCGGGACATTGCAGGTTTAGCTTTATGTTTCTAGGTCCAATATTAAAGGAAATTAAAAAAAGTACCAGTTGTAGAACCTCTCCCTTACAGATTCTTATTCCCTCAGAACAATGCATGCTTAATTTTATGTTTCTAGGTCCAATATTAACTAAAATTCAAAAAGTACGCGTTGAAGAACAAAAAAGTGACAACATTTTTCATCTTATAGGTTCTGATCCACTCAATAACTTGCACAAATAATATTTTATTTCTAAGTTCAATATTACAAAAAATTTTAAAATTACCACATGCAGCACGGAAAAGTAAAAGAAATAATTAAATTTCCCGTATTTCCCCTTTCTAAAAATTATTTCCCCCCATTCAAGTATCAAAATATTCAGTGTTGTAGTGGGATACCATAATTTATTGCGTTTGTATATGTCAATATACAGCGAAAAATGTTTTAAAAAACACGTACTTATAGGTACGATTTTATCCCGTAAAATGTTCGAATTTCGGAAAAGTACCAAATTTATATTTGTAGTTTTAAGATAAGATACGGATTTGGTATAGCCTTTATTTCTATACTTATTGGTTTAAAAGCTAAATGGGGAACCCAAAAGTTCCAAAATAGAGGTTAAACCATTTTACTCTCTGAAAGGGCCGAATTGCAAAGAGAACCAGACACCTGTCCGCTTATTTTTGTAATGAACAATGATAAATAAAAAATTTTCTTGGGTTCCTATTAGTTTTGGAGATATGAAGTCACTGAATTTTTACCACTTTTACACTCTTAATAAAATATACATTGTGCACTTCTGTAGGTAAATAAATGCCTTTTAAATGGTGTATGTTTTGCTTAAATCGGTTGACAAACAGAGACGGAAAGTGTTCCACATCCTTAAAAGATTTCATTAAAAATTCAAAATTGTATGATTTTATTTTTCGTAGTTAAGAGGTGTGATTTTTTTTTCTCGGTACAAAATTAATTTTTATACAGAATTTGTATTCATTAGATCTTCGCTTTTATGTGAGTGCGAATGCAAATAGCAAACATAAGCGATTATACATAAATAAGCAAATGCGACCCGAGTATTCGCCGACTTCTAATAAAAATACATGGTTTTGGCACTTGATTAAGATTGCCACGATTTACGAATAGTTACGTATTTTTACACAATATATTGAAAATTAGATAATATTTTGAAAATTTCCTACAAAGCCATTAAATAAAATATCTGTTCTTTTTCCCTACGTTTGAAAATTTCCGAAAAAAATACCTACAAAAATGGCAAAAAAAACCCCTGCAAAAAACCTGAATTTTTTGCAAAACTTTTTGGATTTTGTTTTAATTTGTCTTTAATTTTCATTTTACTTTCTGCAATATCAATTAATTTGACTTGACAATCTTAATTTGCACAAAGTTTATAGAATTGAATTCTGAAGCATCTTGCCAGATTCCATTAAACCACTTCATTAAAAATTGCAATATTATCAAATTGGTTTCTTCTTCTGCAACGCGGTATAACCCATGTGCCAAGCAAGCAACTTGTAACAGTTTTGGACAAATTATTTTAAACCCATTGGCAGCCTTAACTATTGTAAGGTTCTAAATCGGTTAAAAATAGAAGGACCTTTTGTCGAAATCTTTAGAATCCTGTTTTAGCTCCAAAAGAATTAAATTATTGATATGTATTAAAAAAATTTTTGTGTATTTGAAAATTTTTTGAAGAAATTTTGCTTAGACCCCTTTCAGACAAGCAAAGTTTACTTTGCAAAGTCTTGAGTTTATAGAAGAGAAGGGAAAAGAGTATAGCGGGGGAGTACATACTTTGCCGTACTCGCAAAGTCGTTTTGTTTTTCGTTCGTAGATTATACCTGAAGTTGGCTGCAACTTTATATTTTTATACAGCGTTACCAGGATCTTTGGAATAAAAATTGTCATATTGCGAAAGAAATCATATTTTGAAGAGGAAAATCTTAAAATTTTTTTTCTTAATTTAAATTTTTTAAAACAAGGCCAAAATAGTAAGAATTATTAATTTTTTATAAAAACATACATCTTATTATTTAAATTGAAATACATAAAAACATAATTCGTCAGTATATGAAACTTTATAAAAATACATTTTTTCTTTTCACAAATATTTTTTTTATCAATATTCTAAAGGTACGTTCAGACTGATGAAATATTTGAAAGCAAACATCAAATATTTCATTAACGTAGTCTGAACACAAAATATTTTTGAGTATCAAATAAAATAACAGCTGATTTTGAGCAAATAAAAGTATTTGCCGGCAAACAAATATTTGTCCAATGTGAACATAGTGTGAACACAAAAAATCAAATATTTTAGTAATTTTTGAGCAAACATTTATTTGATATTACAAAAAAATTGTAAGAGCAAACAACGACAAATAATTTTAGCCATGTTCCGGATAGAAGCAATTTTTCCTGTAATTTTTCGGATCCTTTACAATTTTAAAGATTTTTTATAATTATTAAACTTTGCTATCGTGCCGCTATTAGCAAATCTTTGCGACTAATGAAATATTTAACGAAAATATTTGTTCTGATATTTGCTTCAAACTGTGTGAACCAAAAAAATATTTTGTTTAATGTTCAAACTAAGCTCAAATATTTGACAATTTTTGTTTGTTGAAACAGTTGGCAAATAGTTTCAAATAAAATAAATTAAATCATGTTTGCCATGCGTTCAGACTAAAATAAATATTTGCATCAAATAATTATTTAATGAAAGTGTTCAAAAATAAAAATATATTTCACAAATAGTAAAAATGAGCGCAAAAGCTAATTTATTTTTTTTATTCTGTAGAGCAGCATCTTTTATAGTGTTAGAACAGGAGAATGTTAAAGATAAAAAAAACTGGAAGACAATGGGTAACTGGAACATGCCTAACATTTGCGAATAATTGCAAACTTGGAAACAAACCCTTAAATATACATATTTGAAGTCGCTAAATCGGTTAAAAAACAAAATGTAGGGGAAAAACAAAACAAAAATGTTGCAAAAATAGCGAAAATTCGCGAAAAATTTAGATATTTCAAACAAGCCATAAAATTTATTAAAAGTGCCTAAAACTATAAGGAATGGCAAAAATTCGATAAAAATTGCTAAATTAGCGGAAATTCGCAAAAATTTGCTAATAGCGGTATGATAGCAAAGCCTAATAATTATTAAAAATCGTTATAGCTCTAAAGATTCACAGTGAAAAATCGCTTCTTCGCGAGCATGGCTAAAATTCGCGAAAAATAGCTAACTTGGAAACAAACCCTAAAATATATTAGAAATTGCTAAATTGGTTAAAAAACAAAATGTAGGGGAAAAACAAAAAAAAAATGTTGCAAAAATAGCGAAAATTCGCGAACCATTTTAATATTTCAAACAAGCCATACAATTTAGTAAAAGTGACTAAAACTATAAGGAATGGCAAAAATTCTATAAAAATTGCTAAATTAGCGGTAATTCGCAAAAATTTGCTAATAGCGGCACAATAGCAAAGTCTAATAATTATAAAAAATCTTTAAAATTGTAAAGAATACGAAAACTTACAAGAAAAATTGCTTCTATCCGGAACATGGCTAAAATTATTTGTCGTTGTTTGCTCTTACAATTTTTTTGTAATATCAAATAAATGTTTGCTCAAAAATTACTAAAATATTTGATTTTTTGTGTTCACACTATGTTCACATTGGACAAATATTTGTTTGCCGGCAAATACTTTTATTTGCTCAAAATCAGCTGTTATTTTATTTGATACTCAGAAATATTTTGTGTTCAGACTACGATAATGAAATATTTGATGTTTGCTTTCAAATATTTCATCAGTCTCATTTAAAACAAAAACAAAGTTTTTAGAATTTGTTTTTGTTTTAAATGTAGTTGTTCGAAAGAAGGAATTCTTTCGCACATTGGAAATAGGTTATAATATGCCTTTTTTAATATTTTTATGTCCAGAAATAATTAATAAGGAAATTAAAAAAAGAATCACTCAGAAATGTGCCAAAAAATAATATGCATTTTTACTAAAATATGCAAAAACAATTCGATGCCATTTTAACGCAAATTTATTGATTCGAAAAGATAATAAGTCGACATTGTTCTTAGACTATCGACAAAAAACATGCATTTGCAGGGAAATCATAGCCCTAGTTATAACTTATCTGTATATATAAAATTGTAATGTATCTGACTGACTGAATGACTGATTCATCATCGCACAGCCTAAATGCCTAAAGCTAAAAACTTGAAATATGGACCAGGAGTTAGTCTCTCCCCAATTCGAATGTTTAGGGGGTAAAAGAGGGTAAAAACGGGTAAATTCGGTAACCTTACATCTCCAAAACTAAAATAGATACAAAAAAAAAATTAATAGTAATCGTTGCTCTTTAGAAAAATAAGAGAACAGGTGTCTGGCCCTTTCACGGAGTAAACGGGTAAGACCTGTATTTTGGTACTTTTGAGTCACCCCATCTATCGTTTAACTAAATGCACATAGAAATAAAAATTCATAACTTATCTAAAAAAAATAAGTGCCAAATTCGGTACTTTTTCGAAATTCGAACGTTTGAGGTAATTCCCTAACCTAATATCTGCTAAACTAAAAGAGATACAAAAAAATGTAATACCTCTTATTGTTCATTAAAAAATAAGCGGACAGGTGTCTAGCACTTTTTGAAGTAAGGATTAAACGGGTAAAACCTGTATTTTGAAACTTTTTTTTTGCGCCATCTATCTTTTAAACCAATAAACATAGAAATAAAAATTATATAACATTCGTAATTCATCTAAAAAATACAAATACAAATTTGGTACTTTTTCGAAAGTCGATCCCTAAAGGGGTGAAAATTGTTCCTAATTTTGTTACTTTTTTTTAAATACTTTTCTTCATCTATCTATCTATATATATAAAATTGTAACGTAACTGACTACTTCATTATCACTTATCCTTAACTCCAGATGCTAGATGACATTTGGGCCAAAGGCTGGGCTCTAGCCAAATTGATCCCGCTAACCTCTAATGCCGCTAAAAAAGACACCAAAAAAATGCTGTACTTATTGTTTTTCAATTAAAAAATTAGCGGACAGGTGGCTGGTACTTTTGTGAAATTCGGGCTTTTTAGGGCGTAAACGGGTAAAACCTGTATTTTAAAACTTTTTTGCCACGTCATCTATCTATTAAACCAATAAACATTGAAATAAAACAAATATCACATTCGTAACGTATCAAAAAAAATACAAATAAATATTTGGTACTTTTTGGTGAAAACCATACCTAAGACAAAGTAGCGGGTTAAAACCTAGAAACATAAACTTTGGCGTAAAAATATGTCCACGAAAGAAAAGGAGACGCTAACAAAGTAGCGGGTTAAATGATTGTACAACATAAAATTAAAAAGAATAAAGACAGGAAATACAAGCATAAAAATGTATTAGAAATTAATATTTGCAGATACTGATACTTTTTTGTTTTAAAAATCGGTTTCAATCACATTCATGAATTTTATTTGTTTGGCAGACCAAACTTATTTCTTTAATTTTTATATCACTTCCCCCTTTAATTTTTTTTTTAACTTAAATTCGTTTAAAGTTTTAATTAATTATTTGTTTGTTAGCCTTATGGCGTTTTCTTTTCTGAGGAAAATGTTGCATAAATGTTACATGTTCTAAATTTGTATGTTCGCTTGTACAAAAAATACAATTGTGGGAACAATTTTCTAGTTCTTTTGTGAATATGTTGATGAAAAACATGCAAAACATGTTGCATATTTTACCCTCACTTTAAATTAAGGTGTATACTGTTTTACAACTTTGATGCTTACTACTTTGTTTGCAAAGCGTGATCCATTTCGAGGTTCCCTACTTTTTTAAAGAAAAAAACACAGAAAATTTTACTTTAATGCGGAATGTTTATTATCATTTGAAAGAACATTCTTTGTCAGTCATTTTTGAAGATTATGTCTATCTATTGGCCGTTGCTACGTCGCAGATGGTCCATCCGTTGAGTCCAATTTTCGATGACTCGTTCGAGCATTTCGACTGGTAACTGGCGAATGACACGCGTGATGTTTTCCTCCAAGGTCTGAATCGAAAGCGGATTTGTCCGCATAAACTTTAGACTTTACATATCCCCACAGGAAAAAGTCTAACGGTGTGATATCACACGATCTTGGTGGCCAATCGACCAGCCCAAAACGTGAAATTATGTGCTCCCGAAGTGTTCTCTCATTAAATCCATTGATTGATGCGATGTGGGAAGTGGCGCAGTCTTACTGAAACCAAATGTCGCCTACATCACGAGCTTCAATTTCAGGCATCAAATAGTCGGTTATCATGGCACGACAACGCTCGAAATTGACGATTACGTTCGCACCGGCATCATTTTTAAAGAAATATGGACCGATGATTCCACCGGCCCACAAACCACACCAAACCGTTGTTTTTCTGGATGAAGTGCCAGTTCTTGAATCTCTGCAGGTTGCTCTTCGTCCCAAATGCGGCAATTTTGTTTGTTTACATACCCATTGAGCTAGAAATGGGCCTCATCGCTGAACAAAATTTGCCTCGAAAACATCGGATCTTCTTGGAACTTTTCAAGAGCCCATAGAGCGAAGCGATGTCGCTTGGGAAAGTCGAGCGGCTTCAGTTGTTGCACAAACTGTATTTTGTACGCTTTCAATTTAAGATCTCGACGTAAAATGCGCCAAGTCGTTCCATACGTCAGTCCGAGTTGCTACGAACGGCGCCGAATCGACTCTCCACGGTTTTCGTGTACACTCTCAGCTACGGCCGCTATATTTTCTTCACAGCGTGCTGGATGTGGTCTATTCGGTCGAATATTATCCAATAATGAATGCCGGGTCTCAAAATGAGTGATGGTGTTGCGAATAGTACGCTCAGTAGGCCGATTATGTTGACCATAAGTTGAGCGAAGTGCACGAAACACAATCCTCACAGAACGTGAATTTTCCTAATAAAGTTGAACGATTTGTAAACGTCTTTCCATTATGAAATCCCAAACAATACTAAACAAAAATAACATGACAGCATGACACGACTCACATGTGATCTGTCAAAAAAAGGCTATTGAAAAAAGTATCTCTACTTGAATCACCCATTGCAACCATCTTTTAATTTTGTTGGTCATAACTCATACCGCTCATAATTCTGCGAAAGGATGGTTTAAAAACAAAATAAAAAAAATGTTAACATATTAAATTAAAAAAATTCTATGTATATTATTATCGTTTTAATTTTTTGCAAGCCACTAGTGATGTCAATATTTGTTTCCAAACCGTAATAGTGTGCAGAAACCGCTCAAATAGCTTAAAAACCGCTAAGGCATTACATTTATGATAAAAGTGCAATAGTTATAAATAAAAGCAGCTAATTTTGTTCTATTGAAGCTGCACAGCATGTGATCACACTTCGAGTGATTATATGTAAAATTAGAAAGTGTTAAATGTATGTATATATTGTAACATATTTTTCTCAGAAATGAAATCGCCATTAGAATGTCAAAATTGAATTTCAGGAATTTATGGGACAATGTCAGTTATGACCTTTTATTTCTGCCGAAAAAAATAGAAAATAACAAGTATGTCTCCAAACAAAAAAAAACCAAGTTAGAGTGCTATATCTTTGATACCCTGCACCGACAGGAGTGGCCTCTATATGATAAATACATATATATTATTAACTAAGCTTCACAAAAACGGACGTCAGCATTAAAATTGGTTGCGGTTAATAGCTCTTTTAAATTATTGGCCGACAATAAGAAAGTTTTATGCGTTTCTTGTTAGAACTTTGAACTGGCTTGAGTAAAATGTCATGATTCCTAACAGTTTTAGCCGAACTAAAATGATTTTTAGGAGGGTAATTCGTATTGGACGTATGGTAAATTATGGACCAATCATCCCAAAATTCTGAAGACTGATTTCTGGTATTAGAAAAAATAAATAAGAATAAATTTCAATAAAGCAGTGTAACTAGTTTTAGCGGTAACAGTAGAGGTTTTTATTCCCGCGCTTTTTGGATTCCCGGGAAGGCGGGAAATAAAAATCAAATTCCCGGGATCCCGGGATTTCCGCCCAAAGTATCTATTATATAACCAAAACGTAAAAAATTTAAAATTCAAATTATTTTAAGACACTTAAGAGGTTATATTGATGACAATAGGATAATATAAATCAATATACGTATATACATTGTCAAGTTAAGAGCTCATTTGCATAATTAGAATGAAAGTATTAGTCTTATGGGAATAAAAATTCTGGAAAGGTGATTAGGAACTAAAAGCTCAATATTACGAAGAAGGAATTCTGAAACAATTTTACCGTTAAACAAATTCAGCAGAAAGGAGATATTTGATTTACTACATTTATTTAATAACATATTTTTTACAATATTATAACCCTTAGTCAGCAGTGGTGTATGCAGGTATACTAATGGTGTTTTCTTTTCTACATAAAATGTTACATTTTATTTAAAAAAATGCAATTTGGTGTTCGTTTATTTCGCCCTCTAAAAGGGTGGCTTGTTTTATTCTAAAAAATGCACTCTTACTAATGACATAAGGTATTGCACTTTACGCCCCGTATAAATCGACAGTGTTGATAATGTCCTGTAAAAAGATGGTTTTTTATATATAGGGCTACCAGACGAAGTTGGGAAAAAATCGCCGCTAATTAGGACAGTAGAAATTTAGAATTTTAATAGTTATTTTTTCTATTATTTAATAGTCAAAACATAAGAAAGCATTACATTGTTAATAATAAGTTGTCAGTGATATAAAATTTAAGTGCAAAATTGTCGGTGTTACAAAATTGTTTTTGAAATAAAAAACGTCAAATCAAGAAATCTGAAAAACTTGGTGTAGGTATTTTCTTGTGGCAAAGGTATTTTCATTCATTTTGTTCATTTATTTAATATCAATCTATTAACAAATTTTGGTTTATGTATATTTTATTTTTATATTTTGAAGAACAAATTTTTTAATTTATGTACATATTTTTTTACATATTGAACAACAAACTTTTTGTCATCTGTCTAAAACAGGGTGGTCCAATTATGTGTTTTGTTCTCGTCAAATAAAAAATTGCATTATTACAGGGTCGGCAAGACATTTTATACATGTACCTTTTAACAAGGTGGTATTTTTTTTTTTTTTTTTTTTGTAGAAAAGAAAACACCATAAGATTGCTATTCCATGTGATATTTTTTTAATATTACTCTAAGGTCCCATAAAGTATTTGTATTATTAGTCCTTTATTAATTCTAAGCCGATTTCGCCATTTGGGTGTCAAATTGTTTCTAGATCTTCTAGGCTGTTTGGGATTGAATTCCAGCAGAATCGCTTCAGTAGGAAAAGAGTTATGCACCCAAATGTGCAATTACCTCCCTAAAAACTCAACAAAAACTAAAATAAATTTCTGGCGAAATGCACACAAATTTCTATTTTCTACTTTTATAAGACTCAAAATCACTTGAAAGTCCGCATATGAAACACAAACAATTTACTACGCCCTTAACCACAAAGCTTTATAATAATGTTGTAAAATTTACACTTCAGTTTTCTAGTACAAGAAATAAAATTTCGTGATGATGGGTCTATAATTTATCATAGGCCCAATATAAAGACTATTCTCAAAAATTAGTTTAAAAGCCTTAAACTGTAGGGAATTTAAATATTGTGGTGAAATTAAGTTGGATAAAACAACTAAAGACACAAAAAAAATCAAAATTTCCAGGGAATCCCGCAATAAATTCCCGGGAAAGCGGGAATTGAAAACAACAAACTCTAGTTAACAGTGAATTTCACAAAATAACATGATCTTTTTTCTGGCCATATGAATCTAAGTTGGGAGAAATTTTACCGCAATATCTATATCGGTTATAGTTTAAGGCGAATTTAATTATTTTAACAAAGTGTGCTTTATTTAAGTTTAGGCGCAATAAACTGTTTTCCGGAGCAGGGTTTATATGGGACCTAGTGTAAATTATGAACCGATCTTCAAAAAAATTTACAGCGTGATTTCTGGTCGTATAAAACTGTGACGTACCAAATTGTAGTATGCTTGTAGTAAACTGTTTTCCGCGAGAAGGGTTTATACGGGGCCTATGGTCAATTATGGACCGATCTTCACGAAATTTAACAGTATGATTTGCAGTCGTATAAAGCGAATTCGTGCAAAATTGTATATCATTCCGTGCATTATTCCACCATTTATGTTAGTTTTTGTATCAAAATTATAAATTTTTTTAAGGTGGTGGTTCCACATTTTGATTCATAGTTCAGATTCTACTGAACAGATGATGCTGGATTTCAATCCAAATCTGCTTAGGATTACTACAAGCAATTTGAGACCAAGTTTGTTCTTTACTTTTGCGTTTTTCGAAAGTGAGCTTGTTTTCAACAGACGTACAGACAGATGGACATGGCTAAATCGACTTAGAATTACTCAAGGAGCCAGAATATATATACTTTATGGGGTCTTAGATGTATTAAAAAAAAGTTTCACACGGAATGACAAACTAAGTATACCCTCATTCGCCACAGTGGTAGTGGAGGGTATAATAAAATCAGAAATAGCAATTGATAGGCTTATTGTAAGAATATTATAATTAAGTCACCGGAACTAGTCTTATGTGTGTATGTGAAAAAACCGCACGCACTGTTTAGATTTGCCAAAAAAATTTCTATTAAAGAAAATTTTTTATTATTGGCAAATCATATTTTTATCTCCTCCCTACCCCACCCCCCCCAGAACACCGTCTGCCATTAATGAAGTGTAAAAAAAATTAAATTTGCTTTAAAATAAATAATTTGCATACTTTTAAAACCACTTCGTTTCCTGTCATATGCAAGAATTTAAACCACTCGAATTTTACAGTACTTTTAGCGTATATCTCCAACTATATTACGGATTATTTTAGTAAGTAACGTTCTTTCAAAATTAACTTTATCAATCTTCTGCATTGACATTTTTAATAAAAGATTCAAGAACACCTGACTCGTTAGAAATTCGTTTTTCTTTTCAGTTTTTATTTTTTTTCTTTACGTTTAGGAAATAAACAGCATTAATGTAATATCCTTTTTATATCGATAACATTTTAAGTCATAGCAAATATTTCTAATACTCGTATTAAAACTGAAAAGAAAAATAAACAAAAACTATTAAAAAACAAAAGTAAATATTTTTTTTATTAAAAAGTAATGAAACCTGACATTGGTCATGTCGATTAATTTTATCTCAAAAACCACTAAATAAACAGACGGAAACTAATTTGCAGATACAAATAAAACAGCACTAAAATATTTTAAAAAAATATAAGGATATGTATATGTACATATGTAAGTATAAGAGATGTGTTTGTTTTTTTTTCATAGAGTATAGCGAAAAACGAAACTGCGTGCTGACAAACCCGGTTTAGTACCCTGCAGACAAAGTAACTCGTTTAAGCTAATTTAATTTTATGGTTAGTTTTTTACTTTATCGTATTTAACGTTGGCTTGTCATAAAAGCCCAACTAGTTCATTTGTATGCATTTTTAACATAGTTTAAAATTAGTGGCTTTATTTACACTATAAGTACCAATAAAAGCAAAATTTGACAATTGCCCTCAATATTTTTCTCATACTTAATTATTATTTTTAGAGCATGTGCAAATTTATTTTAGAATAATTCTAAGCACTTATCCCTGGAACCAGAGAGAGAGAGAATATTATAGTTTATTTTTTTATTAGACCCACTGTTGCCAGAAGTGCATATTTATCTGCATCTTGCAGTTTTTATGCCCCTAAAATATAAAATGCAGATTTGAAGATTTCTGACCGAAAAATTCAGATCTTTTAAAATAATAATAAAATAATCTAAACACTACAAATAAAATGTATTTAACTTTTTTTAAGTGCATTCTGGGTATAATTAATAACACAGAAAAAATTGAAAATTATCTCTAATCACCAAATTCATAGAATCAAGCAATCAATCTGTTGATTTTGCAATGTAACCAATATCTTAAATAAGGAAGAAATAACTTTGATATATTTTTGGAAAAAATCTGAAATTAAGCGTTCTGGTTCCGATTACACTTTTTTCACACTTCAATATCTCCAGATCTGCCTTAATCGATTTCAACTGTTTATCAAAATCGTTTTTTTTTTTTCATAAACCAGTTCACATATCAAATCTTCTTTAACTTTTCTTCTTCAACATTTGTGAACTCAATTTGAGTAAAAAGTTGCAACCATGTGTTTGAAGCCAGTTTTCTGCCGCTCCTAAACATTTTTAAATTTTGAGTTGTGCCTGTATACTTATATTTGTAAATCAAACAACTTTTGACCCCGGTCTCTTAAAGTTACGAAAATTGTGTAATTAATTTAATATATAATTGATACTTATTTTTAAACTAATAATATTACATCTTTTATATTCTGTAAAATTAAGGCAAGTTTGATCAATTAAACGTTTTTCATACTCAAATAAAAATAATATAACTGAATTAATTTGTCCTGAATATGTCTTCGTTTTTTCCCCAGTTTATTTTTCTTTTTAAGCTAATAAGACCTAGTGATCTTGATGTAAATAAAACAAATTTATTACATTTCACCCGACGTTTCGTCACTATTTTGGTGACTTTTTCAAGGGTCGTAAAATTTATATATTATTTTACATTAAAAACATTAGATTTTTAATAAAATTCAATTGCAAAAAAACATTTAACAAAAAACAATAAAGTACAACTTAAAATTATTATTACAGAATTAATTATATTGCGGTTCTGTAACTAGCGCTAATCTTCGTTTTGTTTCTGTGCGAAATATCTTCTACATACAAATGTGATTTTCTGTTGGAACTAATTGTTATATCTTAATATTTTTGAATGAAAGACATGAAAAGAATTGAAAAGTGTTTTGACGATTTTTTGAAGATTTTTATACCCTCCGCCAACACTAGGGGTGAGTGAGGGTATACTAAGTTTGTCATTCCGTGTGGAACTTTTTTTTTATACACCTTAGACCCCATAAAGTATATATATTCTGGCTCTTTGAGTAATTCCAAGTCGATTTAGCCACGTCCGTCTGTCTGTCCTTCTTTTGAAAACACGCTCACTTTCGAAAAACGCAAAAGAAAAGAACAAGCTTGGTCTCAAATTGCTTGTAGTTATCCTAAGCAATTTGGGATTGAAATCCAGCAATATTGGTTCAGTAGGATCGGAACTATGAATCAAAATGTAGAACCACCACCCTAAAACTATATATATAATTTTGATACAAAAACTAATATAAATGGTGGAATAATGCACGGAATGATATAAAATTTTGTACGAATTCGGTCCATAATTTACACTAGGCCCGATATAAATCCTACTCTCGGAAACCCGTTTAGTACGACTTAAACCGTAATAAATAGTGCTGTCATAACGAAATTCGCTACGTCACAGTTTTATAGGAGCAGAAATCGCACTGTAAAATTTTTTGAAGATCGGTCCATAATTGACCATAGGTCCCATATAAACCCTACTCCTGGAAACAGTTTAGTACGCCTTAACCCGTAATCAAAAACGCTATTCTACTAAAATTTGAAGTGAAATCACCCTGCCCTAGGCCCCATATAAGCCCTACTATCGGAAAATAGTTTATTGCACATAAAACCAAATAAAGCCCACTTTAGGAATATGATCAAATTCGCCTAAAACCATAACAGATATAGATATTGCGGTAAAATTTCTTCCAACTTAGATTCATATGGCCAGAAAAAAATAATTACACTGCTGTATTGAAATTTATTTTAATTTAGTTTTTGCAATACCATAATTTACCATAGGTCCAATACAAATGACCCTCCTAAAAATCATTTTAGTTCGGCTAAAACTGTTAGGAATCATGACATTTTACTCAAGCCAGTTCAAAGTTGTAACAAGAAACGCATAAAACATTCTAATTGTCGGTCAATAATTTAAAAGAGGTCTAAACCGCAACCAATTTTAATGCTGACGTTCGTTTTTGTGAAGCTTAGTTAATAATATATATGTAGATATCATATAGAGCCCACTCCTGTCGGTGGAGATTCGGCACAGCCGAATATAACACTCTAACTTGTTTTAATTGATATGCAGATTTTTCATTAAAAAATCAACCAATTTTGCTGATTTTGCCTTTAAAATTTCTGGCAACACTGGTTACACCATGTTTCACTTTTATTGAATTCCCCTTTGTTAAAAGAAATTTAAAAAACAAGCAAAATGCCCCGATATGGTCGTATCATTCTACATTGTAAATTTGATATATTTAACTAAATAATTTTAAGAAAAAGAATACGGGAGTTTTTCTTCTTTTTATTTATTCTTTAAACATTAAAATAATTTGTCAACTCTAAAACTAGCCAACAATTTTCGTTCTTCTTCTTGTAGTATTGTTGTTGTTTCTATAACAAACGTCGTAACGTAAAAGCTGCGCCGCCGATATTTTATTATCTTTCTCTTTTTTCGACGTCTAACAACTAGTAAAAATCTAGTCCAAAACTTTACTAGTACCGATTTTACCTTCAGGGTATCAACAAACTCTAGTGCAATGTCAATGTGTTGGTAACAATCCATTTGGGAAAAAATATTTTTTAATGTGGAAAATAAAATATATGTAACTCTTTTTTTCTTGCTTTCACTTTCACATCGATGTACATTTTTCCTCTGCTTAAAGGTGTCCTTAAATATTTAACAGTTAACACGTCTTTTTTATATAGAAAAAAATGCGTTTCAATATTTTTACTTTCTTCAATGAAGTGAAGCTTTACCAAGAAGTAATTTTCATGTAAATAAACTTATTAGGAAATTTAATTCCATTAAACATGCTCATAAATTATGCACAATACACATAATGTGCAGTCATAGGACTAAAAAACTCATTTACCAACACGTACAATTCACAGTGGAGTGAAATCCACATTTTAAGAATATTAAGCATTTCCAAATTGTCGAAGCAAATGATTCGAAATTTATCATGGAGATAGCAGCGATGAATTTAAGTTAACGTTTTTGTGTTAGACACTGTATAAGAGTACCAGTCTAATCCTGCTCTGTGAGCTCTCAATATAGGAGGTTTTGAAATTGTTAAACAATTATAATTTGCGGGTGTGGTCTTTTCGGGTGTGTTATATAGGAAATTGGACATAAAAAATACATTTTATTAAGCAACGAATTTTTCAATGTAAAAAATGGACCATCAGAGGCAAATATACATCGACTTATTGTTTTTAGCAGGGCTGTGAAGTCAGAGCTGTAGAGTCGGAGTTGAGGCTTTTGTACCGGAGTCGGGGTCCAAAATTAACTATATGTCCCATATAAACCCCCTTTCTTAAATAGGGTTAGAGGCAAACAAATCTCATGTAGATGAAGATAGCTGACACAAGATAGCGGCACAAATAAATATTATATAATTCTTAACATTCTGTTCTGGCAACCATGATTGGCCATGGGTTTCAAATAGGGTACACTCCCAAAAAGTTTTTTTTTTAAATATTATGGTGTAGGGTATCATATGGTCAGGCTTGACCTACTATACTTTCTTATATGTTTGTTTTAAGTTTTTGTAGACACACATTTACAAAAAATATATTTCATACATCGTAAATACTATAAGACAAAAATCTGTTACGTACGGTATGTCACGAACGATATTATATTTTGTTCATTATAAGCCCATCCATAATATTCATTTTTTTTTTTTTCAATTACGGATTATAAGGAAAAATATGTGGTTTAATGTAAAAAATGTAAAGAAGAAAATAAATGTACCTCTCATAATTCGCAGATTTTCGCATTTTTTACATTCACCCCAAAATCACTTCGGTTTTATGTCACGTACGATATGCACCTGTGTTGCTCGATATTTTGGACAATAAGGTTACGAATGGTATAATTTTTTTCATATACAAATAGTACCCTTTAAATGAAACATAATGATACAAATTTTTTTCAGCTACTACTATTTTTGCAAAATTCCTATTTCTCTGAAAGCGTATAAATGCCACGTACGATGACATGGAAATGTCCATATTCCAAATTTTACAAATTTTTACGTAAACCAATTTTTTAATTATTTTTTTTTTTTTCTCTCAAAACTGGAAAACTTTAACTGCCGTTTTCATAGAAAACCAAATTAGATTCAAAATATACTTTAAGAAAAATTTGTATGGAAATTTAGATTTAAAATTCGTTTGAAATCTAAATACATAAATTTTTATGATTACGGCGGTACACTTACTGCTAATATGTTAACCAAAATCTTTTAAATTTTGATTCCTCCCCAGTGTGCAATTGCTACAAGTTTTTTGCTTTCTAAAGACATGAATATTTTTTTTTTTTTTCAATTAAATGCTTTTGATGCAGAATATTTAACGAAAAAAGGAACAAGTGGTTATTAAGACCAACTACTGGGAGTAATTTTGAGCACGTTTTGTTTTTTAATTTTTAAATGGCTTCAATGTTATTCACCGTTTTTTTTTTCTTCAGAATATTATAATTAAGAAAAAAGTAGCATATAAAAAAAAAATGTCTAAAAAATATTTATAAAATTCATGTTTTCATCAAAAATTAACTAGTTGTTGGAATACAAGACAGTCATGCTAAGAACACAATTGGGACGAATGACGAAGTTCGCCTAATGTACAAGCAAAAGAACAACTAAAACAAACAGTTGTTAAAATCGAGAAGGTCTGACCAAAATAAAAATACTTAAAAAATTGTATATTAACCATAAATCTTCGTTCACAATGGCAGCAACATTTTTACTTAGTGTTCACAATTAAGATTCCATACACTGGACCTATTTAGACGTTATGCAAACAATATTCTACCCATAAATGGCTTGTAGGAAATGCAGTTATTAATATTCGTATTTAAGTCTATAAAAGGTCTTGGAAATTATTCAATTCAGTTTTTACAAAATGCCCTGGTCACAAAAAGAAAAACAAGACAAGGTCAAAACCTCTCTGTAACATGATGTCGTCTTGAACTGACGAAACAACGGATACGCTTTGCCGGTTTTAATGAATTTAATAATAAAAAATAAATAAAAAATGTAAATATGTAATGTAAACTCAATGTAAATATAATTAGTTGCCTTCTAATGCCTCTTTAATGCCAATTTTGGTGATGAGGTGCTTACTTAATATGTATTAATACTATTTTCAAAATAAAAATGATTATAAAAAAAAGCAACATATTTTTTCGCAACTACACACCTTAACAATTAAGAAAACGTTTGCAAATTTCGCCCACTACAATATTACGTATTTATTATTATTTTTTAAAACATTTTGTTGAAATTTTTATTTAAAACTAAAAAAAAATTTTAATAATCCTCTTATTTAAGCTTGAAGTCTTATTTCTTTTTTTTATAAAAAATATTAAATTTATTTAATCCAATATTTCGGCACTCCGTTGTGTGCCTTCTTCAGGGATTTTTTTTTTTTATAATATTTGACAAAAAATTAACAATTTTTAATAAATTTAACAAATTTAACAAATTCCACAAAATGTCAAATTTTCAATAAAATACAAAAAGGTTTTCCAATTTAAACCTAATCTATTACAGTTTAAATAAATTTTCTATTTCTATAAATTAAATGTCTATAATTTTGGGCTACATTTTCAGTATCCGACTTAAAATTAATTCTGGATATTGTAGCCCAAAATTATAGACATTTAATTTATAGAAATAGAAATGGAAATTAAAAATTTATTTAAACTGTAATAGATTAGGTTTAAATTGGAAAACCTTTTTGTATTTTATTGAAAATTTGACATTTTGTTGAATTTGTTAAATTTATTAAAAATTGTTAATTTTTTGTCAAATATTATAAAAAAAAAAAATCCCTGAAGAAGGCACACAACGGAGTGCCGAAATATTGGATTAAATAAATTTAATATTTTTTATAAAAAAAGAAATAAGACCTCAAGCTTAAATAAGAGGATTAATTAAAAATTGTTAAAGGTCGAATAAGAGTCAATTAAACTAAAAAAAAAAATATTATAAACGTCGTTTATAATTTGATACAAATTGTTGCTGAAGTAACAACGATTTGTATGAAGTTATAAATTTACTGTCCGCTCAGCTGCGAATAGTAAAATACTCAACGTAATTTTAATGATATTGTATGTTTAATTATCTGCTTGTGGGAAGCAGAGCTAAATGCTACCGGAAGCGTCATAGATTGCTGATAATGGTATGTCCCGTAGATATGCGGGGTAGCTGCTTTTAAGCGGTCGCGGATGTCAGCGACTATAAGAGTAGAGGCTTGGATGTTTTTTTTTTTTTCGAAATCCTAATAGATTACAAGTTTCCTTGTAGCGACGTGGGAGGGCCATTGGCGCCACCTAAAAAACCAATCATACAAAAACACCGTGCTACAATAAAATTGAATCACGACGACCTGAAGTAAAGAGCCCGTTTGAAAATCCTATAATACTAAAATTGTTAAGAAATGGCCCTGCTTACCAGCAGACACAACTGTTACATTCTTTTCACCATCGACTTGTGTGTTGAATGTTTTCTAAATTTTTTAATTTTTTTAAGAAAAAATTTAAAACGAAACAAAAAAAATTTATTAAATTAAAACAAATAAAGGAACGCGTTCTGTCAAAATAAAAAACAAACTTGACAGTTTGAGTGGCAGTTTAAACAACAGAAAGCATTTTTCCCATATCCTTTTTGTCATTATTCTAAACCAAGCACATTAAAAAAAGAAACGAGCAAATATTTCTTGGGTGTTTCACATGCATGTGTTTCCCACGTGTCTATCAAAATAAACATTTTATCTCATTTTAAGACACGCAAAAATGTATTTAAACACGCACTTATTGCGTCTCAGAAGAATATTTGTTTTAATCAGAATGTGTGTCTTTCTTTTAAATGTTAAGTTGACTTAAGCTTAAACATATAAAAACACATATATAGGGTGGCGCAGTATCACCTCCATATATGATATGAATTCGTTATAACTTTTTTAATTATTTTTTTTTTCTTTGTTTTTGTTTCAGCATTTTGTGAAGATGACTTGGGGAGTTTAATATGAATAACTGCACAAACAAACAGCGTACCACAAAATCAATTGCATTTTATTTTTCAAATAATTAATCCACTGTGTTGACACCAGGGTTTCCAAAACTGCGGTCGATACCAAAAACTTTCGAGCAAAAAACGAAAGTTAGTATACACCTTTCCGGTTTTTGAGTTGGTTTGACAGCGACTGTACATTTAATGAATCAGATGTAAAAGCAACAGTCTTTTTTTTTTTTGCCAATGACAATTGAAGAAGTGGATGAATTGGCAGATTTTCAACTTTGACTGCGACATCATATTAATGCTGACCATTTGCTTTTAAATGGCTACGTCAATAAGCAAAACTGCTTGATTTGGGCTACAGAGAATACAAAAGCCGTTCAGCAGCGACACCCACTTTAGTGAAATGATTGGTGGGGTGTATCGTCCGAAAGATGAATTAGAAAATGATGGTAACGATAACTTAATTTGTTTTATATAAATTTAACGATAACTTAATTTTTCTATAGAAAAATTTTAAATACGTTTATATGTCTGTAGTCATCTTTACGATAATTTAATTTTTCTGTAGGAAAATGTTCGACACATTAGTTATACTTAAGCGATAACTTAATTTTTCTATAGAAATAAAAACTATAACTTTTTTTCGAGAGAGAGCGGGAAAGATTTCTCCCAACGGAGACAGTACCGCGACCAAGTCAGGTCTATTGCATCCACCCCCCTTTAGTTGGCCAAAAGGCCCTCCGCCTCCTAGAGAAATCCTAGAAGGTCTTTTGCCGGTATTGCACCGATTCGGGACGCGTCTATCGCGCCGAGCCCCAAGTGTTTCTGGACCATGCCAGCGCCGGGCAGTAACACAGTAAGTGCCCTGTGGTCTCGTGCTTCTCATGACATAATTTGCATTCCTGGTCCTCTGCCAGGCCCATCCGAAACAAGTGGTGCTTGACGGTATGGTGACCCGTCAGATAAGCCACCAACAGTCGTAGTTCTCGTCTGTTGAGACAGACCCCTTGTCTCCAATGTACTCCTGGGAAATATCAATACCTTTACCTAACGCATTCCCGGGAGCGATACCCAGTATTTCCTGTGCTCACTGAGAGCCCATTCCACCAATAGGGACTGGGTAGTGGCCCAGCTTAGCCCACAAAAGGGCTCGGGGTAAAAAATTATAACTTAATTTTTCTACAAAAAGATTTCCGATAAATAAATTTTTTTTATAGAAAAATTATATGATAACTTCCATCTGTATAGAACCTGTCAACTATATTCTTCTTTACTTCTCTCTTTCTTCTTTTTCTATACTGAGGGGATTCACAATGGACCGCATTGGTCTCCGAGTGGAGATCCTTCTTAACCTTAACTAACCTATAGGCGTAAAAATAAACAATATACACTTAATTTCTATATATAAATCTAACGATAGCTTAATTTTTCTATAGAAAAATTTTCGAAACACTAACTTTTCAGTAGATATTTAAACGAAAAATTTCAAAACTTGATTTTTCTTTAGAAAAATGTTGATACATTAATTTTAACGATAACTTAATTTTTCTATAGAAATTCAAGCGATAGCTTAATATTTCTACAAAAAAAAATTACGACAACTTTTTTCTTTTGTAGTAAAATTAATGATAACGTAATTTTTCTATCGAAAATTTTTCGATAACTGACTTTTTCTATAGAGAATTTAATGATGGTTTGATTTTTCTCTAAAATTTTATATAAAATTTTCAAAACCTTAATTTATCTCTAGAAAAATTTTCGATAACTAAATTTGCTTAATAGAAAACTCAACGATAATATATTTTTTCTACAAAAACACTTACGATCACTTAATTTCTTTTATAGGACACTTAACCATAAGTTAATTTTCTTGTAAAAAATTTAACGATTGCTAAATATTTTATAGATAAATTCACGATAACATTTGAATTTTATAATTGAGTGGCTTAAATCACAAGGGGCTTAAATGCTTTTTTTAAGTTTAGGTTACATATGAAATAAGTAGACGAAGTTCAGAACACAAGAGATGAATGTGGACTTCTCATCCGGTAGCGAGATATGGCGACCAATTCTAGCATTTGTCATTAAAATACCTGTTTCGGTTGGAGCACACGGGGTATATGATCACTTATGGCCAATTTCAGCAATTCTATTTTAATATCAATTTATGTTAAAAATTTGTTTTTCTTATCAAATAAAAATAATATTGTATGAAAATTTATATTTAAATTTTAATTAATATTTAAATAAATAGGTGAAATTGGCCAAAAATCTCAATTCTTAAAAAAGCCCCTGAATTTTTCTTTCAAATTTTTTTGATAACTTAATTTTTCGATAGAAAATGTTTTGTTAATTTTTTGTTTGACTATTTACATTTTCAGGGAAAAATTTAAATTTAAATTATGATGAAAATTGGATAATCATAATTACTAATTATCGATAACTGCACTTTGTAAAAGCTGTTGGCGTCTGGCTGGTGTGAACCGGCCGTTTATGTTTCCCATTATTTTGATTGTGTGAAACCGGACTGCATGTGGTGACATTTGGCAACACCTCATGTAATATGTTGCTCAGTTGTGCTTTAACGCCACCTGAAATATGATTTTTTTTAATTCTTCACTCGCTGCATAAAACTTAAACCAGCCAGACGCCGGCAAGAAAAAGTGATTAAATAAAACCTAAAGCAAAACAGCCACAAGAGTGTTTTATTGATTTAAAGGAGCCCTAGATCAACGCGCCAATGAGCCACGAAAAATAAGGGTGGAATTTCAGTGTACGTGTTTGAGTGTGCGCCTGCCACTTCCTAACCTGCTTCAACAAGCCAACCATTGACATCCCCTGCCACTTGGTGATTCCGGACAGCGTACCCAGAAACAGGTAACCCCATTCTGCACCCAAACAACATTAAGCGGCCACACCAAACTTTTTTGCTAACCCCAAATTATTTAGTTGAATGTTTACAACATCTAAACGTCAAGTTTTTTTCTGCATTTCATTTGACATTTCTCAATTTCAGACTAACTTAATTTGAACCATGGAAAGATACACAATCTAGCAACGCGTTAAAATTATTCAGGCTTATTATGAAAATGGGCGTTCAAATCAAAATGCATATCGTGAAAATCATCTTCAGTGATTAGGCACATTTTCACCTCAGTGGATTCGTCAATAAGCAGAATTGCCGCATTTGGGCGAATGATAATCCAAGAGTGATGGTCGAAAAACCAATGCACCCACAAAGAGTGACTGTTTGGTGCGGTTCATGGGCTGGTGGCATCATCGGGCCGTATTTTTCCAAAATGAGGTCGGTCAGGCAGTTACTGTGAATGGTGTTCGCTATCGTGAGATGATTTGAATTGGAAGATATGGATGTGGACGATATGTGGTTTCTACAGGACGGTGCCACTTGCCACACAACTAACGAAACAATGGCTCTTTTGCGCGACAAATTCAATGGTCGTGTTATCTCACGTGGTGGTGATGTCAATTGGCCGCCAAGATCATGTGATTTGACACCGTTGGACTTCTTTCTTTGGGGTTATTTGAAAGAAAAGGTGTACGTCGATAAGCCAGCAACAATTCAAGAGCTAAAGGATGAGATAATTCGGCACATTAACGGCATAGAACCTCAATTATGCCTCAGCGTCATCGAAAATTTGGACCATCGGATGGAGGTGTGCCGCCGAGGTCGCGGTCGCCATTTGGCCAAAATTTTGTTCCATACATAATTGAACCATACCAATATTATCATAATAAAAAGAAATGGCAATAATTTCCTTAATAATTTGTGTTTAATACAAAATCAACATCGGCCCTTAAAATTTAACCACCCTTTATAATTTGTTTTTATTTAACACTTGATGTTTTTTTTTTTTTTTTGAATAAAAAAAACAAAATATTTTTTGTTCCGGTTTATCTAATAAATTCAAGTTGTTTGCTTTGACTTTTGACACATTTGCGTCTGAAAAGAGCTTAAAAAGTAATTTGCGAATACTTTGTAAAGATTTCTGTTTCTGTTTTGGTTATTTAATTATTTGTCTCGTACAAGTATGTAAAACAGATTTTTTACTTTTTTTCTTGTTACATGTTTATTTTTCTCGTCCTGTAATTAATCTTGTGCTATTACGAGCAAAAACGAGAAAAAAGTACAGAAATTATAGACAAATCTAATCATCATTTGAATAATTTGTTTGAGATAGTAAAGACACCACAAAAAGAGTTTTATTTTTTTACATGTACCAGTACATTCATGGGAATGCAAAACAAATTGCATGAATAGACATGATTTTACTAAAAAAGTATGAGCCCGAAAGAATATTAACAAAGTTTTATCGAAAATTCAATTCATACAAATTTTAAAACCGATTTTTATTAAAATATGGTAACATGGAAAATTTACACTACTGCATGAAAATCCGCCCTGAGACCGTTTCAGCAGATCCTTAAGTTAAATGACCTTCTGAATCCGAATTTGGATTGTTTCCTCATCGTCCAAGATTTTTGGAAGAGACGAACCATCATATTCCTAATAGTCCTCTTAAATACATTTTTTTTTATAGTTTTTGTGATAATTATTTCATGAATTTTTGTTTAAATTTTTTTTTCCTTTTACAATTTTACAAGATATGCGTCAGTGTGAGCAGATGTTTGATCATCAACATCCGGTATTAAGTATTAAAAAAAATTCCCAAATTAGAAAAGAAAATAGAATTTATGAAAATGGTTTAAATGCTAAGAGCAAAATTTAATTGTACAACATGCAATATTTTGTTTAAACATGTACAGGGTTATCCACTTAGTGGTTTCAAAACCGCCGGTCTGGCAAGGATTTTAGCTGTCGTTTTTTAAGTAAAAGGTTTGCCATTTACGAATATGGAGTGTTTGGCACCCAAATTGAGATTTTTATTCCCGCACTTTTTGGATTCCTGGGAAAGCGCGAAAGCGGGAAATAAAAATCAATTTCCCGGGATTCCGGGATTCCCGCCCAAAGAGGTTATTTTTATGTCAATAGGATCATAGAAATCAATATACATTATCAAATTCAGAGCTCATTTGCATAATTAGAATGAAAGAATTGAAGTCTTACATCCAATTTCATCAAGTTCAGTTAAAACTTAACTGTTACCTTAACTTCAAGCTAACAATATGTTTTCGACAGTTATAACTGGTAGTTAATTATAACTGAACTTGGTGAAATTGCCCGTTAGTGTAATAAAATTTCTGGAAGTGCGATTAGGAACTGAAATCATAACACTACGAAGTAGGAATTCTGAAAAAATTTTACCGTTTAACAAATTTAGCAGGAAGGAGAAATTTTATTTGCTACATATATTTAATAGCATATTTTTTTACAATTTTATAGCCCTTAATCATAAGTGGTGTATAAAGTTATACTAAGTTTGCCATTCCATGTGAATCTTTTTTTAATATTCTTCTAGGGTCCCATAAAGTATTTGTATTGGGAGTCCTTCGTTTATTCTAAGCTGATTTCGCCATATGGGTGTCAAATTGTTTCTAGATCTTCTTGGCTGTTTGGGGCTTAATTGCAGCAGAATCGCTTTAGTAGGAAATGAGTTATGCACCCAAATGTGGAACTACCTCCCTAAAAACTCAACAACAACTAAAATTAATTTATGGCGAAATGCACCTATTGTCAATAAATTTCAACAAATTAAATTTTACTAAATCTCCAGAATATCGGTCCATAATTTACCTACGGCTCAATGTTTAGATTAATCTCGTAAATCGTGTAAGTATGGCTAAAAGAGTAACGAAAAATGCTTTTGTGGTGCAATTTAGCATAATCTACTTTCATAAGATTCAAAATTACTTGAAATGCCGCATATAAAGCACAATCTAGGATAACACTTTACTACGCCCTTAACCGCAAAACCGTATAATATTATTGCAAAATTTACACTTCAGTTTCCTAAGACAAGAAATAAAATTTTGGAAGATAGGTCTATAATTTATCATAGGCCCTATATAAGACGCATTCTTAAAAATTACCTTAATAAGTCTTAAACTGTAGCAAATTTAAATATTGTAGTAAAATTAAGTTGGATTAAACTACTAACACAGACTAGACACTAGTCCGACATAGATTTACTAAAGTTTGAAAAAAGATTTTCTTAAAAATTTCCCGGGAATCCCGCAGTTAATTCCCGAAAAGCGGCAATTGAAAATCCCGGGAATTCCCGGGACGGAACAAACTCTACACCCAAAGAACGCATCAAAATTCTAAAAAAAAAGCTTACGACAAAAGCGGTGGTTCAAACGTGGCACACATTTCAAGCATTACGGGGTGATATTATGGTCGTCACTATCCATATACTGTGAAACTCTTACTTCGGGTGCCCCGGTAGGCTAGTTGTTAGTGAGCTAGTCTATCAGCACCGGGGTTGAGGGTTCGATTCCCGCAAGAGACTATGGTTTCTTTTCAATTGTAGACAAGCGTAGAGCTTCGCGGGATTAGCATAGGAAAAAAATATGTATAAGTAAGACTCAAAGGAAATAGCAAGATTATAAAGCAATTTTAAGAGACTACAAATGTGGTCAGTCCTGTGCATCACCGCAATGTGGCACTGCCAAAAATATCGCTTCCTTTAGTGAAAGTGTGGCGGCTAATTGGAATTTGTCGATTCCATGGCGTTTTAGGCAATTGGTCGTATATGGTGGCTCTTAATGGCCTGCAATTGAAGATTATGAATTGGATATTTCATTTCAAACAGACGGTATCACGAGCTAAACAACTCAGCCGATTGGCCTTATTGCATGGAAAGTCGTCAAGTTACCGCCCAAAATGTTCGAAAAATTAGTCGAAAACTACCTCAAAAGGTTGATTACTGCAACCAATCTAATAATAAAATAAGAGTTTCATCGAAATATTGCTTTATGTGTGTGTTTTTTTTTTTTAAATTTTACTTTTGAAACCGAAAAATGTATAACCCGTTAATTAATTATTCGTATTACTTGAAACCACCTTCAAAACAGTTCCAGAGGCAGGGAACGGCATCAAAATCGGAAGACATCGATTTCAAAAGTTGGGTCACTTGACATGAAATCCCCCATATATATATATATTTGTGCCTTATAGGAGGCCAAAGCACTTGACCGATCATCTTGAAATTTTCACAGAATATAACTGTGACTCTGGAAGAGACATTAGGCGATATAAAGTTGAGATTGGGCAAAGGGGTGATGCCACGCCCATACAACCTAAAATTTAAAATCGTTATACCTTAGGCATTTTTAGGCAAATGATGATGATATTTAGTACATTTGGTGTTAGTATGAATAGAAATAAGCTCCATGAAAAAAGAGGGCGGAGCCACTCCCCTTTATAGAAAAAGTAAAAACCACCATATCTAATAAACTACTGAACCGATCGTCATCAAATTTCCACAGTAGGCGACTGCCTTGAGTTACTGAACTTTAAGCTATATAAAGATGTGGTTGGAAAAAGGGGGCGGTGCCACGCCCGTACAACCCAAAACATAAAATCCTCATACCTTAGCCACTATTTGGCGTAGAATGATGATATTTGGTATATACAGTATTGTTATGAATAGAAATACGTTGCATGAAAAAAGTGGGAGGGGCCACGCCCCTTTATGTCGATTATATCTAATTAACTACTGAACCGATCGTCATCAAATTCTCACAGTAGGCTGTTGGTATGAATTAATGAGCCCTAGGCTATGTAAAGTTGTGGTTGGACAAAGGGGCGGTGGCACGCTTAATCAACTCAAAATTTAAAATCCTCTTATCTTCGATCCTATTTCACGTAGGTGTTGGGATGAATTTAGAAGGACATTTCTCAACATATGTACCCATGCTTGATACACATGTTAATTAAATTATTGGGGTTACCCTATTCTCATTCTCCCACTCCCACAACTGACTGCCAAACAGCTATTAGTTTAATTGCTGCTTTCTGATTGGTCCACGTGTTGAAAACTCAACTGATTTATATGTTTATGCTCTAGATGGAAAAACTAAAAACATTGTGTATCCTAAAGCATTGCAATAATTAATTAATAATTTAATATAAAAAAATTTGTTTATATACAAATACTTTTTTTGCATTTTATAACGATTGGGGTAGCGAAGCACACCGGGTTAAGCTAGTCTTTTATAACATTTGTTTTGTGTTTTGAATTATTTGTATCTACTGATATGCAAAAGTATGCGTTTAGAAAATATTTGGTTTTAAAATTGTTTTTCAATGTTAAATTAAAAAATGTTTTACTTCTACTGAAAATTTTTAAATTTTGGGTTAATAACCTCTTGTTGATTAACAGCGATATGATTCTTGCTTAATTCTCTAAGATTTTGAAGAGGATATTTGCAACGACAAACAACGATTCAATATTCTCTTCCCTTTTTTGGTGCTACGCTACTTTTTAGTCGTCAGCCTCAGCTACTTATACAACTACTTTATTGTGTTCCGGGCCTTAAGCCCGACAAACGTATGAAAGTTTTGTTCCGGAAATACTTCCGCTTTAACTATGAAATATTTTTCGATCGGCAGAAAATTAAAGATATTAGAGGAATTCATAATCAGCCCAAATATGAATAAAAATTCCTCTCGGCATTTCCCCTTTTCTCATTTTTACAATTGAATTATCTTATTAGGAAAAATGGGAGAAGGAAAAAAACTCCCAAGGAATTTTTCTTCATCATTGGGTTGGTTGTAAGCAGGATCCAAACTTTTTCAACAAAAACTACAAAGTTCGTAAAACTTTTTAGTGATTAAAAGTCAAAACTTAATAAGAAGATTTATAAATCGAGCCGCTGAGAGATATTTACAAATCGCTAGATTTTCCTCTAAACCCCATTTTCCCCGCGGTTGATACCTAAACAATCGTAACGCTTAGCGTCAAAATTTCCAAATTGGTAACAATTTTCAATCAATTTTCACATAATTTTATATGGCATATAACATAAAATATATGCAAACAAGGGCAAAGAAAAAAAGTACAGAAAAAAGTGAACAAAAACTTTGTTAAATTGTAATCGTTCTTTATTTGAAAGAAATCGTAATGGTTGAAGTTTTATACGGCTTTTGCGAGTGAACCTATTATACCTGAATAATTGGAATTCTAAATACAATGTGCGAGTGTACATAACATTCTATTCAGTTCTCGTAAATCTACTAAAAAAAATATATTCCCTTTAGAATATGAACACATCCATATGGGATATAAAAAGAAAAAAAAAAAAAAAAAAAAAAAAAAAAAAAAAAAAAAAAAAAAACATGGATGTTAACGGCATTTGACATTGGAAAAAATTGACACGTATGTTTGTGATATTGTATTAAAACGAAATTTGATATTCAAACTGTTTTTCAATAATTTAATAAATTGAAGTCGCGAAACTTTTTAATGAAATTAATTCAAGGTGTAATAAGTTCAAATTGAGAATGTAGAAAGAACATTTAAAAACCATAAAAAAATTCGATTATTTAATTTTAATCTAAAAAACAATACGATAATCTGGATTTTGAGTGCAAAGATTACACAAGGAAATAAATTTTTTTTTGTTGATTTAGAACTGAATATTGTTTTTAAGGTTGCTTGGGATGCTGAGTCCGAATCTGTACTTGGTTTTTTTTCTATCAGCTCGACTTTTCGCGATATACCGTTATGTCCAACATTAAGGCACTTCCGCTACATAAATTGGAATAACTTGAGTTAAAAAAAAACCAAAATTCGCCAACAATATTATCTTTAAGTCGTTTTAACATCGGTTTTAAATTTTCCCAGTAGTTTCAGAAATATCGTTTAAAAAAAAAATAGAACAATTTTAAAAAAATTAAATTTTTGTTCTTTAAAAATTCATAAAAAAAATAAAAATGCGACAAAATCACAGTTTTGGTCTAAAGATGAATGAAATGAGCTTTTTTTCATTGTAATCGCTGAACAACTTTAGATTTTATTTTCAATTTACTGGGAAAACTGAATTGATAAAAATCTAGATTTCAATACAAAAATAAATTTTTTTAATCTGTGTGTGTTTGCTGCTTTTCTATTTATGGACGTTTTCTCCTTCACTTAAAAATGAGGTACCATCACTTAATTGTGAATTGAAGCGAAACGCGCTCATCGGTTTTATGGTCTATATCTCATTTAGGTTATGTGACTTAACGTAAAAGTAATAAGACTTAAACTTTTTTCAGTTTTCGATTTTCATTCGTGGATTTTATTACATGGCTTTTTAAACATACAAAATTTGTATTTCTTTTTTTTTAACAACAATTACTCAGCCATTTTTTTTTCTGTGATTTTAAAAAATCTTACTGTTTTTTAAGTAACTAACTATAAAATTTTTATAAAAAAAGAAAAATTTTGCATCGCTTAATAAAAATTAAAGTTATGATTTTTTGAACTTTTAATTTTTGAAAAAAAAAGTAAAAAATACGATTAGTACCTGCAACTTAAAAATCCGAGCCGATGGAGAAAAACTGTGATTAAATTTGAAAACAGCGACATCAAATCAGACTTCCAATCAACATGAAAAAAAGTTTAATATTGTTCCCTTGTGTTATTTATGACTTAAATTTCATATTATTTTATTTTATATGGAAATATCACTGATAACAATATTTTTCCATAAAAAATTTATTGACTTTTCGATGGAATATTTGTGGATAATTAAATTTATGTATACGAATTAATTTTTTGGCATCGAAAAGTATTCACAGACGTAAAGTTTTCTATTGAAGGTAATCGATTACATAATTTCTTAATAGGAAAGTAGTTTATTTTACTTCTTGATTACTGTATCACAGAAAAAAGTGTTTTATCAATTAAAAAAATGGTTTAAAAAGTATTTAAATTTAATTAATGTGATAATTGAATCAATTATTTTTTTTAGTTGAAAGAAAATTAAAAATTTAATTTTGATTTAATTAACATTTTAGTTGTTTTAAAATACATTTTCAATTAAAATTTTAATTAAATAGCAAAAAATCTTAATTGACTTTTTTCGTTTCAAATGAAATAATTTAAACATGTAGAATTGTTGTTGTTTGAAATTGTCAATATTTATTTAATTAAATTAACACATTGCTTGAAAAGGCAAAGTTTTTTAATCACTTTTTTAATTAAAATTAAAAATATCATTTATTGAAAATATTTTTTCAAAATTTTTAGTAATCAATATAATCATTTTGGTAATTGGTGCAAAATCAACAAATTGTTTGCTTGATATTATGAATTTGGTATAAATTTGGTGATTGGAGAAAATTAATAAGTTTTTCTGTGATTTCTCTTCAGAAAGGTAATCAATAAATTTAATTTTTTTTCTTTCGTAGAAGAGTAAACCATTACTTAATTTTTCTATGGAAGAGTTATCGATAACTAAATTTTTGTAATAACAATATATCGATTACTTTATTTTGTCTATGGAATGGTTATCGATAGTATCTCTTAATTTCTCAAATCTCTCTATTTCTAAAGCGCCCAGGATACTATCAAATAATTACATCAATCACATAGTTGTGCAGTCGTTCTTTTTCGGCTATACACATGCGTTGTCGGCAATGATTGATGAAAATCAAAAAGTTTTGATTTTTTATTTGATGACTGATTCTTTCATAGTCTCCTGTTGTAATTGACAGACAAAATTTTATTTGCTTTGTGTTTGTTGTCATGAAAAATAAAAATATTTTGTTTTTTATTATAAAATGCAATTGTTGATTGCCGTGTTTATTTATACGTCTCCGAAAAATAAAATTTATTTTTCTTAAAAGATTTGGTTTGTTGGCGTACTTCCCTATTTTTATAATTGATACAAAATACTGAAATTTATTGTTGGAGGATAAGCTGTTCCTATGCGCATTTCACTGGTTGCTTAGGCCAGATCATCAGGAAACGTTCTCCTAAATAATTTTAGAAAAGCCAAAGCTATCAGCAGTCTTGTTTGCTGTAGTCCTGTTTGCTGATAGCTTTGGCTTTTCTAAAATTATTTAGGAGAACGTTTCCTGATGATCTGGCCTAAGCAACCAGTGAAATGCGCATAGGAACAGCTTATCCTCCAACAATAAATATCAGTATTTTTATCGATTATAAAAATAGGGAATTAAGCGCAACAAATAAAATCTTTTAATAAATATGTAATTGTATTCCCAAAAACAACTTTGATAATAAATTTATTTTTCTATGGAAAATTTGGTGATAACAAAATTATTGTAATAAAAAGTTATAGATTAATTAATTTTTTTTATAGAATGGTTGCCGATAACATGGAAATCTTTCTATTTCTAAGAAACATCATCTATACAAAAAAAAATTCTATACAAAATATATCGAAAAATAAAATTTTAAATAGAAAATGTATCGATATAAAAATATTTTTTCGGCATATATTAATATTTAATTAATGGCCAATTTCGCCAATTTATTTATATATCAATTAATGTTTAAAATTCGGTTTTCATGTCAAATAAAAATAAGATTGTATGAAAAACTACATTTAAATATGAACTGATATTTAAACTGAATTGATGAAATTGGACAAAAGAGTTAAAACTACAATTGCAAATTTTATTCTAACTAAATTAACAATAGCAATAGTAACTTAAGTGGTGTACAGAAGGTTGAAAGATCTATTAATATTGTCATTAAAATTCCCTAAAAATGTCTTACAACTATGTGAACTGCCAATTTTGGTCTAGCAACGTCGTTAGAAAAGGCATTGACAGGAAATTGTAAGACTACAATATTGTCAGGCATCTGACAATCGTATGATTAATAAATTCTTCTATAAAAAAAAAACATCGATAGCCTAAATTTTCCGAACAAAATCATCGATAGCCTAATTCTTCTATAAAATAATCATGTTAAATAAAATTTTCTGTAGAAAATTTATTATTAACTTAATTTTTCTTGGTAAAATTCATAATTAACTTAATTTTCTATAAAAGTAATTAATAACTTATATATTCTTTGAAACAGTCATCAACAACGAAATTTTTCTAAGACAAAGTATTAATTACTTTAATTTGTTATACCAAAAATATCGAAAGCGTTTTTTTTTTTCCTATAATAAAAAACCATTAACAAAGATAAATGTTCTATAACAATATCACCAATAACATAATTTTTCAATAGAATTTTTTTTTATAAAAAGAAATTACTTTCTATGAAAAAGTTGCCGATGGCTTAATTTTTCTCTAGAAATGTTATCGGTAACTGTATTTTTCTATTCAATAATCGATAAATTGAAAGTTTCACAAAAAAGCAAACAAATACTTTTTCCCGAAGAAGTTCTTTAAAAAAAAATCAATTTTTCACAAAAAAAACTGCCTATTTCACTAAATGCGAACAGTGAAAAAAGTGTTTTATCAATTAAAAAAATGGTTTAAAAAGTATTTAAATTTAATAAATGTGATAATTAAATCAATTATTTTTTTAGTTGAAAGAAAATTAAAAATTTAATTTTGATTTAATTAACATTTTAGTTGTTTTAAAATAAATTTTCAATTAAAATTTTAATTAAATAAAAAATCTTAATTGACTTTTTTCGTTTCAAATGAAATGTAGTATGTTTGACTAGTCGTTGTTGCCATACCTTCTGTATGTAACACGAGCTTCACACTTTGCTTGAAGCTAAAAAGTCCATATCAGCCAATCCCATCGCTGAGAATATGTGAGTCAGCATATTCTCAGCGATCACTTAAAATTTAATGCTTAAGTTGCATTTTGTATGCATTAGAATTAGAGTATTCTTAAGTGCTTAGTCTTAAGAATTAATATGAAAAATTAATATTAAATAACTTCTCAAACAGAACAGTCGCACAAGCGACTGTTCAGCAGATAATAGAAATAAATAATAAAAAGTGGATTAATAGTTTAAATTGTTGTGTTTCCCTTTAACATTTTTTATATCAGAAATAATTAAAGCATGTAGAATTGTTGTTGGAAATTGTCAATATTTATTTAATTAAATTAACCAGGGACGTAACAGTTATAAGATAAACGATAAAAAAATCAGATTTAACAATTATTACTGATACATTTACGTAATGGTTATGATCAACCATTAATAAGTAATATATTTTGTTTTGGTTATTTTAACCAATTGAAATGAGAAATATATTTTTTTGGTTATAAATAATCGTTATATAAACCAAAAAATTTTTTGGTCGAAAATAACCATTATTTCAACCAAAAAAAAATTTTGGTTGAAAATAACCATTATAAAAAAAAAATTTCTTTTTTTGGTTACTTCTTCAAAAAGTCGACTTGTTAAGTGCCTTACGAATGAAGAAATTACACAGTGCGTGATCGAAACTCGGTAATTACACTAAAATAATTCAACATGGCTCAGGAAAAAGTCAGTCCACATATAAGCAAGATATCGGTCCAAAACCTATATTTTAAACACAAATATCTAAAACCTAGAACCTGAGTATGCCCTAAGGTCCTGAAACATGAGTTAACGAACTCTTTCGACGTTAAAAATTAACATAAGTAAATGAATTTTTTTTAATTATGTTCCTATACATATGTATGTATGTATCTGTTGTCAGGCTTTCAATGTCAGTATTTTAAATCCAACATACACAAGTGTGTTAAATTTAAATGTAGAAAGCCTTACGTAGAATCGCACTAAAAGAATTCAACGCGATCTCAAAGAAGTTGGTCTCATTTATTAACATTTTTGTTTAATTTAACAAACATTAGGGATCTTAAAGAATTCTCTGAGAGGTTGCATCTAAGATCACTAAGGACCAGTTTCAGGGCTGAGAATGCGCGCTCGACACTGACTTCAGTTGCTGGAGCTGCATGAACAATATCTACCAGCTGTTTTAAAAATGGAAACGTATGTTTTTTTTCTTCCCAGTATTCTAAAAGGTTGGCATCTATATCTACTCTTCCTTCCCGGTAAGTTTCAATTTCTCCGAAAGTGCTTAAAAGCACTTTTGACACTGCGCTTGGAGTTTCATCATCTGAAGACGAATCGACTTCCAAGCTTCGTAAGGTCTGGCGAATCAATGAAGACGTGCTCGTTTGTGACGTTTCATCAATAAATACATCGCTTTGTAGCGGACTCTGCATAGCTTGTGGGAGATTTCTTTCGACCTTAAACAAAACAAAACGGTCGATATAAATATAAAGCAAATGTTAACATGAACACTTTCTAACCTGTTGTATTGCATTTAATTGTGTTGCCAGCTTTTTCAAGTGAGCTTTCGCTTCTTCCTTTTTATTTGGTGGAAGCAAGCGCCGGAAACGTGGGTCCAAAAATATTGCTGCGTTAAGAACGTGTGCGTTTAGCAAAGTCGGTTCTCTCGCTTTGATGCAGTCCAATACAGCCGTTGATGCCTGTATATTTAGGGATTCTAATTTAACCTTGAGCTCAAACCAAACTTTATAACAATCGCCCATGCAAAGCTGCTCACCTTGCAATTTCAAGCTAGTTTCATGAAGGGGACTCAAAATAATAACTAAGTCTTTAAGCTTATCCCATTCTTCATTTGTTATTGGCCGATTTAAATTTTCATTACAAAAGTCCCTATAATTTAAAAGCTTGTCAATCATCAAAAATGTAGAGCTCCACCGTGTAGGTACATCCAGAGAAGGCTTGCCTAGTTTAAGCATTTGTAGAAATTGTCTAAACAAAAGAAAAAATATAGGTAAAAGCTATTTTTTGGAAATTTTTGTACCCTTTACCATTCTTTGAAGCTAAATTGATTTGGGTCATATAAATGAAGATTACGTAAATGTAATCAGCGATATATTCTTAATCCTTGCTTGACGTATCAATTAACAATCATTACTGTATTGGGAAATTCTGACCCATGAATACCAAATACGTAAGTTTTTTCACACAGGCATTGCGAAAGGAACAGTCTAATACATAATTAATTTTATAATTATAATAATTTAATTTTTAGACTCATTGAAAGGGATCTACAATTGAAAGCAAAATATAGCCCTTTTACTTGTTTTTTGAATGTAATTGGTAAAGGGTATTCAAAATTCGACCTAGCTGAATGTATTTGTTAAGCCTCGTCAATTTGTTCTAACTTACCTGCACTTTGGCGTTCTTAAAGTTTTCACTACCTGCCTCGCCTTTTCAACTACTGTAGTAATGTTTGCTTTTCCGATAAAGTCTTTCACGATTAACTGCAAGGTGTGAGCCGCACATTTAACAGAAAAAATACTTCTATACTCTTCGATGAAAGTATTTTCAAACTCTTCAAGGTTTAATAGCGATTGTCCAGAGTCATATTCAGGATTTTCTTCATGAGTAGTTTCAGCAAGCATATCAACTGCCTTTAGCATATTTCGGCCATTGTCGGTAGTGATTGTATATATTTGTTTTTTAGCTATATTAAATTCTTGCAAAATTTCTTCAACTTCTAATTTTAAGTTCACAGCAGTCTGTGGCACGCAAATCTCTCTCATTGAAAGGGTAAAAACTTCAATTTTCCCTTTTTCTATTATTTGCGCATTAACACCAAAAATTGAACGGTCATGTCGAGTAGCGCTATCCATTTTAAGGGATATTATCTTCTTTGAAAGTTTTTTCTTTATAATACTTCTCAATTTTACCTCTTCTTCATGCACTATTGACATAATATTGTGCGACGTAATAGGATTCATATTAAGCCCTTTGAAAATTTGTTCGGTCAAGCTCTTAAAACTTTCTGTATCAAAAAACGAGAGCGGTTGGGACTGCAGTGTAACAAAATCTAGACAAGCATTATTAACTTGCCTTTTGGAATATGCTACAGAAAATTTTACTTTTTTATCACAATCACTTCCATCGTCATCATCTTCATATTCATTAATAGACTGTTGATAAATTTCATTATGCTTAGTCACTATATGTCTCCTCAAATTCGTAATGTGATTTCCAACAAATGTAGAGGCGCAGCTCTTGCAAGTGGATTCGTTATCCCTTTCATTGTAATGAAAAAAATCTCTAATAATAATGTTTCGTTTTCTTCCCATATTTATGATTAAAAATTGAAATATGTATTTAGTTTTAATTTCAAAATAGTTGTAGCTAATCTGTACCAAAATAAAAGACAGTAACGGTTAAACGTGTGCCACACATCTACGTACTATATACGAGTCAAGGCGAATTGACTAGAAGGTGAGGTCAACTCTACAACAACACTGCTTCTGTGGTGATACGAGTAGTGCGTACGGAGAGTTGTAAGCAACGGATTATCTCTTTAATTATCAGTGCACTCACATACAAAGTTCCTCCAGCAATTTTGTTCTCTTTTCATAAAAGCAAAAATATTGTATATTTGAGTTTGATACCTAAACAATATGCATTGTACATATGTATGTTTGCATAAATGTATATACAAACTTAGTGAGAACAATAAACCTTTGAAATTTTTTCATACATGATAACCAAAAAAAATCAATTTTTTTCGATAATGGTTATTTTCAACCAAAAAATTTTTTTGGTTGATTTAATGGTTATTTTTAGACAAAAAATTTTTTTGGTTGATATAATGGTTATTTATAACCAAAATTTTTATTTTCTCAATTAATTAGTTACGGCAACCAATATAATATAAAAGTCACGATAATGGTTAAAAATTCCCAAATGCAGATAAAGGTCATTTTTGCCTAACCTTTTTGCCCTCAAATAAAAAAATAACAGTTATTTTCGGTCCCTGAAATTAACACATTGTTTGAAATGGCAAAGTTTTTTGATCACTTTTTTATTTAAAAATAAAAATATCATTTATAGAAAATATTTTTTTAAATTTTAAAAATTTTAGTAATCAATATAATCATTTTGGTAATTGGTGCAAAATCAACAAATTGTTTGCTTGATATTATGAATTTGGAATAAATTTGGTGATTGGAAAATTTAATTATTTTTTCTGTGAACGCACGCTTTCTTTCGCACAACAACAACATGTAAAACAGAGTTGCGACTTATGCAGATGATACTGCGATAATAGCATCGGCGATATGTCCTATTGACGCTTCCACATTGTTGCAAAGAGCATTAAATAAATTACAGCCGTGGTTAGAAAAGTGGAAAATTAAATTAAACACTTCAAAGTCTTCCCACATAACATTTGCCCTTAGAAGAGAAATTTGTCCACCTGTTGCACTTAATGGAATTCAAATAACTATTGTTTATTGTGTTAAATACTTGGGGTTATACTTAGATAGGCGTCTTACTTGGAAAGAACATATCAAAACAAAACGGAAATATCTTAATATTAAAACGAAAAAAATATATTGGATTTAAGTCCGAGATCCGAATTAAGTTTAAACAACAAGCTACTTTTATACAAAGCAATACTTAAACCCGTGTGGACTTATGGAATACAACTATGGGGAACAGCTAAAAACTTCAATATTGAAATATTACAACGATACCAGTCTAAGACTCTGCGATTTATTACTCAAGCATCTTGGTTTATAACAAATACGGCCATACATAATGATCTCAACATACCTACAGTTAAGGAAACCATAAAATTATTTAGCTCAAGATACCTTTTGAGATTGAGCAATCATAATAACTTATTACCCATTAGCTTACTAGATGAAACAGAAGAAGTACATAGACTGAAAAGATTACATATTTTAGATTTGCCTTTTACTTAATTTATTTAAAGCCTCTAGTACACGGAATGTAAAAAGCCACATGCGCATGTGGTTCTGACGTAATTTTGACGTCAATGCAAAGCCACAATAAGCATTGCGTGTTGTGTGATGACGTCAATATTACGTCAGAACCACATGCGCATGTGGCTTTTTACATGCCGTGTACTAGAGGCTTAACATAGAGTGAAAAGATACCTTAAATAAGTTGTAGAGTTATTGAATTAAAGTTCAACAACAGCTGTTATTTTTTAAGTATTACAAAATTTCCTTATTGTTGTATAAACAGATTGTAAATAAAGAAATTCATGAAAACAAAAACTACACGTAAAACAAAAACAAATTCTCAAAAATCTGTTTTTGTTTTATATGTATTTGTGCGAAAAAAAACGTTCTTTCGAAATTGTGAAATTGGCAGTAAGTGTCAAAATAATCCCTTTTTAAGATAAAAGCAATTTTTTAAAAAAAGCAGTTTTAAAAAATACACACACACACAATTTTCACCAAAAAGTACCTTTCTAGCATTAATGCGTTATTATAAAAAAAGGCACCCTGCACCAAAAAAAAAAAAACGCTTTTCACCAAAACAAAAATAGCAAACCAAAAAAAAATTGTTTTGTGAAACCAAGAAACCCCTTTTTTATCAAAAAAAAAAAAACTTATATTCATAATAGAAGCATTTATACCAAAAAACCACACACACTTCTTAACCAAACAGCACCTTTCCAGCAAAAACTTAAATTACAATGCTACTTTTAATGACTTCCTGAATTCATTACTTTGTAGCTTTATTCGCCACTTTTTGCATTATTAGTTATATATAAAATAAAAACTTTATTATTATATCTTAAATAAGTCATAATTATACATTACAAAAAAATACTTTGGTAATATTATAAAATTTTAAGAATAATTTCGATGTGAAATACATGGAAAATGCAAAAATCAATCAAATGTATGTAAATATACACATAAATATGTTCCAAACACAGAAAAAGTTATTAAATTTCTCCAATCACCAAATTTATACCAAATTCATAATATCAAGAAAACAAGTTGTTGATTTTGCACCAATTACCAAAATGAGTATATTGATTACTAAAAATTTTAAAATTTTGAAAAAATATTTTCAATAAATCATATTTTTAATTTTAATTAAAAAAGTGATCAAAAAACTTTGCCATTCCAAACAATGTGTTAATTTATTTAAATAAATATTGACAATTCCCAACAACAATTCTACATGTTTAAATTATTTTATTTTATTTTAAAAGTCAATTAAGATTTTTTGTTATTTAATTAAAATTTTAATTGAAAATTTATTTCAAAACAACTAAAATGTTAATTAAATCAAAATTAATTTTTTAATTTTCTTTCAACTAAAAAACTAATTGATTCAATTATCACATTAATTAAATTTAAATACATTTTAAACCATTTTTTTAATTGATAAAACATCTTTTTCTGTGAAATTACCAACACAATATATTTTCGTTATTAGAATACTAGTAGTGATACGAACATTATCAGGCCTGTCACAGAAATTGTTCGGAATTGTTTTGAATCCGTATTTTCATTTCGATCGATTTTCGTAATTCCGACAAATTTAAATTTTGTTATTTTTAAGTTAAATGTGGCAATATTGTGCAAACCAAAACAAAAACTTTTTTCGATCGAAAAATTAAGAGTGATTTCATTCCGAGAAAATTCATCGGTTTTCGTTTTCTGAAGAAGCTTTCTCGGAATTAAAAAAACTTTCGATCGAAATTTATTTCTGTGACAGGCCCGTATATTTACATATATTAAGACACACATTGTTATTACAGTGTTAGAGCTATATGGTGATATGACTTTGTGCAGCATAAGCATTCTTTATTAAATATTTTCTTACATTTCGAAAAATTTATTATTGTTTTCACTCTTTGAACATCAATTCCATAAGATTTCAGAGCAATTTTAATTAATGTGTTTTAACCTTTTTTAAAGTTAATTTGAAAGTCTCTTTTGGTAACTACATATTTTTATACAACTTTTAAGTATAAGATCAAGGTATTATATTTTAGGTTGTAACTGGCTAAATTATAAAGTATTACTTATGGGACATCACGAACAAAAATAAGTACTTTTTCTAGTAGAAAAATAATTACTCTTTTGCTTAAGTTCTCATTATTTTTCTGCAAAGTTTTTGCTTAAAAAAAAAAAAAAAAAAAAAAAAAAAAAAAAAAAAGGACTTTTTACCAAAATTTTACTTTTTAGGACAGTTTTCATCGTTTTTGGCAAGAAAAAAAACATCATTGAAAGTAAAAATTCTTAAATTTATTAAGTTAAAAGTAACTTGATACCCTTATCTAAAATTTCAAGCATGTAAATTTTTTAAAATGTAAGATTTTTACATTAAATAAAATAAGTTATTAAAAGCCGTATCAGTAGGATATAATTTAATTTGAAATGTTAATATTGTAAAGAAAAATAATAAAAAAATTTAAAAAAAAAACACGTAACTTATGAATATTGACAAAGAAGACAACTACATATGTACATATGTATGTATGGAAGAATCTCACAAAGAAGTCCCATTTCTTCAGTTTTCTTAGAAATGGCAACTGCTGCCTTTTTTTAATTTCATCGCATTTTCAAGGTTACATCAAGCGTATGTTTTGTTAATTCATGTGTATCAGTTACACATAATTTTCGTGCAAGCGTGTGTGTGTTTGTATGTGCAAATGTATGCTTTCCAATCCCTTAACGACAACAGGTATTTCAAGAAAATAATCCCTTCAGTTTTTGCTGTCAGTATGTCTAGGTCGTAGCAAACGACAAGAAACCAAAAAAAAAAAAAACAATTTTCTAAAAATTAAAAAAAGCTTTTTAAACATTCCATAGCAGTGTGGGGCCTTGTTTTCAATTTATATTAAAAAAAAGGATAGTAACTTAAAGTTGCAAATCGCCAAGATTATACAAGAAACCACAGAAATCTTGAAGGTACTCAATATTAAGAATAATTAAAAAAAATCGTTTCAATTATACTAAAACGGGAAAAGCAATTAATTCAAGGAATGCCGTGAAATTTCTAAAGAAAAAAAATACAGATTGGAAAAAAACGCCAAAGAAAAAAATCGCTTAAATGGACAAAAACCGCTTATATTGTAAAAAATAAGCTTTAAGATTTAAAATAATAAAAAAAAATAAGCAAACATCAAAAAGCATCGAAATAAGAAAATAATAAAAAAAAATCAAATTAAATTTTTTTTCTTATTTATATTTGTAATATGGGAATTTTACTTTTTCATAAATTATTTTTAATTATATTAATAATTTTTTCGAATGTGCTTCTATCGGCCATGTCACAGAGTACAATTCCGTTCGGAACCGAAGAAAACATATGTGTTTTTAGATAGAAAGTATACTTTGATAGTTTTTTGGCCTTTAAGATACAGAAACCTCCCATTCCGTTCATGAGAACTAAAATGGGTTCATTCCGCAAAGTTTTTTCGTAATTTTCTGAAGCACCGAAATACGGAATGAATTCCATTTTCGAACGGAATTGTACTCTGTGACATGGCTGTATGAGTTGTATTTCAATTTATAAACCTTTTTTGAATGTGCTTCTATGAGTTGTATTTCAATTAATAAAATTTACAATAGTCTTGTTCCCTCAATAGTTCACATACTTTTTTTGCTTGAGCCAACATTTGGTTAACATTGAAACTATAGATATGTACTTATACTTAGGAATGAGTTTACATACACTACCAGAATATCTTGTATCTTCATGTTTTTTTTTATTAACATTAAATCGAAAGCAAAAACAAAGTCAAAAATATTTACAAATTTATATTGCGTTTTAAAATTTTCAACGCCACAAAAATTTTATATATCGTTGCCTTAGTCGGAAAAAGTGCTAATTCCATTTTTCCAAATTATTCAGGAGAGACAAAAAACTGTGTAATTTTTTTTTAGTAGACTTTTTGAAAATCTGTAAATGCAGTTTTTTTCTTTAGTTTATCCTTTTAAATTACCAGTAGTCGTAGGATTTTAAAATAAACCATTTGCGGACTTATAGGCTTTTTTGGACTTAGCACATTTTCTCTTTGAAATTTCATTATTTTCCTTAAATATGTTTTTTTTTTATTTCTGGAATTTAATTTAAGGAATTGTTCCTTATGAAGCATAATCCGTTGCAGCGCTGTTCGCTGTAACCAAAAAAGCTCAATACAACTACTAAAAAAGTGAATGCATTTGGTGTTTACAAGAATGTAGTTATTTTATTGGTGTTGATAAAAAAAATATTAATTGGTTAACAATAAATATGAATAAGAATTATTAGTTTAAAGAAAAAGAAATAAATAATAATAAAAAGGTATATTTTTGCGATATATGAAGCATTCCATTGCTTAAAATTATACGATTATGTTGAATTCAATAGTGTATTTATTTTAAGCGGAAGCTTCCTATGTTAAGAAAAATATGTAGGTACAGAATATTTAGAAAAACAAATCATAGATGAGGTTGATCATCATAAAAACGGTGATGATCCTTGGGTAAAGTCCAGTGATGCCATTAGGATACGAAAGATACATATTTCGTATCTTTTAATGACTTCAGGTACCATGTATAATCCTGAAATTTTTCGTATCCCTTGAATCTGTACGCAACATGTACAGAAATAAAATATTAAACTTTCCGTCTCTGACAAAGTTTGTTAAAGTTATCATTTCGTTATGAATACTAGAAAAAAACATTGACAGATAAATACAAAAATAACATGTATTTTGTGTTTAAGGTTTCTAAGTTCTTCTGTCGTCTGCTTAAGGGCATAATAAACCACACAAATTGCTTGCCAAACATGTCAAAATATTACGTTTGTACAAATATTTTGTGTTGTTAATTGGGGTGTTTGCTGTTTGGACAAACATTTGAAGCAATGTTTGTAGAAATATTAAAAATTTTTAATATTTGGCAGACATGTTGGTTATTTGTCAAACTTTTTGTGTAAAAGTAATCATTTAAGCGAAAACTTTGCAGAGTAAAGACGTAGAAGTAGAAGCTATAAAATCATTTTCAGCCGTAAATTCTAATTTTTTTTAGCAGAATTGTTTGCCCCAAAACAGCTTTTTGTTTAGAGCACTCTTTATAAGTACTACAATTTTTTTTCTTTATTTTATATTTCTTCTGCGTTTTAAACAAAGAGCGAGCAAAATTGCCGCAGCACAATCGTCGTCAGCATTCATTGAAAGCAAAACAAAAATTAAAAATTAATGTTTGTACGAAATATGATTGTGCTGTTTATTGGCAAACAGAAGCAAAAAAAAAAACAATGTTTCCCAAGCAATTTGTGTGGTTTATTATGCCCTTTATTCTTGTGTATGTGTGTAGAGATACAATTTTGGAAGAAAAATTTATATGAACTTACTCCTTAACTCGTATATTAATTTTTACAAAAATGAATTTGTTTTGATAGCATCCAAAGATAGTTACATATAATTAATTTTAAAGTTTGCTTACTGTATTTTTAAAAATTACATACCTAATATTTATGACTTAAATAAATATAAAAATTAATTTATATGATATCATTTTCTTTACAACATTTATTAAATATGAAACAATAATGTTAAGTTAATAAATGTTAAACGTTAAAAATTGATTTTAAAATTTTCTTCAAAGTGTATCTTTTTGGGAAAAAGTGTAACTTTTTGGAAACTAAAATGTATTTTTCTCGAAATTTCACTGGCAGCACTGGTAAAGTCAGTTTTAAAAATTGCAGGTCTTCCTATTTTCTTGCCGTTATTTTCCTTCTTTCGTTGTAGAGTGGTTCCAAACTCGAAAAATGAATAGGTTTTATATTTTTATTTATTTTCTGTGGTAAATTTTACCACTCTTCGGTGAAACGAAGTTTATGCTTTATTTCACAATTTGGTTTATATTTAATTGCACGAATATCCGTTACCTTGTGATCTCGTTTACCTCATCCAGGCCGAATACTTTTACAAAATTGCAAGGTGTTGACATGTTTAAAAAACGAAAAGTCCAAATATGCAACGTGTTGTATGGTTTGGGCTTTTTCCGGGCTATTCTGCATATATCAATATATTCAGCAGGGACAGCAATATTTCTATTTTTAATTTCACTTTAAATGATGGAGTGTACACTATCAGCTTCGATTTGTGTGTGGCCAGTTTATATGATTTTTTGTCATGTTATGTTGAACTGCTGAATTCAGCAAGGCATTGCTCATTATGGTGTTTCGATTTTGGTAGGTACAGCCATGGCATGGCAAATATCCAACAAAATTTATAATAAGCAACGGTTTCCCAGATACAATAAATAGTTACCTTCGGCGTCAAAAAACTGTATAATTATGGTGTTATGCCATATTTTATACTTTTTTAAATTCATTTAAAATTCACAAGCCCGTATATAATTCGACTGAAGACAGTAAATACTTAAGATTGTATTTAGATGTGTGGTTATAACAACGACGAAAAAAATATTGAAAATAACCAAAATTCTCAATGCATGCAAAATCATTTAAAACTGTAATCACTTTGATATTAGGAATTATATGAAATACATAAAAAAATTGTTCCCTTCAACTGGACTTGGCATATTTTCTTACTTTTAAAATTTTTTTTTTTTTTTGGACTTAGCATATTTGCCTACCACTGCAATCCAGCAAGGTAAAACAAAATAATGGTATTCTTTTTGCTTGTAAATGAGGTATCTTGAATTATACTACCAAGCCAACATCCTCATGGAGTACTTGGTAGTGTTTTTTTTTTTCTATTTGAACGAAAGTTGCGGGTTCACTTACAACAGAAAAATTTATTTTGATTTTTTAAAAATCAGCAAGTGACCGTCGCACAGTGGCGCCATTTGAGTTTTTTCGTTGCAAAAATCATATCTTTTGAACCGAATAAGATAATTGAACAGTTTAAACAGCATATGATAGATAACTGTTCAGCCTATGAAATGAGCGTTTGGAAAGGGTGCTACGCTTTGTAGGGGCCTACTTATGGGTTATCAAAGTTAAAATTAGTAGAAAAATCAATTTTATGGTAACTAAAAAAAATTTTTTTTACATTTTTAGATTGTTTTTATTTTTTTTCTTAAGGGTTTTATGTTTTAAATTATTACCCAACAAATTAAAAAAAAAATTATTTTTTTTTTTAAATTTATTTTTTCAATTTTCTGTAAAATATTCATCACAATTCGTAAGAGAAGGTATATCTAAAAGACTAACCATTTCTAAACTATAATTATTTTGTAACTCTATTCGTGACTTCACATGCCGCAGGGAAGAAATAAGTGGATCGGAAGATGCTGCCAACATGTTGAAGAGGTCCTCATTTTGCCTCACCCTTGATGCTTTGAATGTGTTCTGCAATCTATATTTTTTATAAAATTTGTTAAGAGACTCCTGTGCTTCTTCAGAAAGCTCTCCAATTGGCAAAGACTGGTACTCAATTATATCTTTACCATGCGCCAATATTTTATGGACGGTCGGGGTCAACTTCTTCTGTGGATACATTTCTGCTAAAAGAGATGCAGTTTTCGACGCATATTCTCCATATTTTGTAGAATTGACATTTTCTTTGCAGTTTAAAACATCCAAGATCGTTCCCAATCTTTTCACGATTTGATTGTCAATTCCAATGATTCTAGTTACTGCCTCATCATTTTCAAAAAATCTCCTAGAAGTGTTTCCATCGTTTGAGTTACCGTATCCGTGCTTGGGACAGTCTACTTTTAGTCCAACTTGTTTAAAAAAAGCATCCTGTATTTGCTTCTTTCTGATCTTTTCCTTATCCTTTATTGATGTATTTTCATCGAAGTTTTCTTCCTCTTGTGGTAGGGTATATGCCAGTTTTAGCAAGAATTCCATACACCTTATCCTTGCGTGCAATGGTGACATTCCATATTCGTAATTCTCCTCATTTGTAGAATCGTTTAAATTACCAAAGTTCTTCTGACAAATAATAATATAAAATCGATAAAAAAAATATAAAAATAAAACGAAAAAAGGGGTTTAAATAGGTTTTTGCTAAATTTTTACCTCCAATATAATTCTGTCTATATATATGTATATGATAACTAATTGAAATATGTTATAATTAAGCAGAAAAAGATACTAATCTTAAACTCTTTACAACTAATTATATAAAATTGAGATGTAACATATTATATATGAAATAAATTGAATTGAATTGAAAAAAGTTCTTCTGACTCTTTTTGCAAATCGGGCATGACATTGTTGAGGTTGTTCCTGTCAGTTCGTTTACGACTTTTCCGTCAACCATGGTCAGGTGGAACTCGTAATTGCATTCAATATATTTTCCTTCTCCAATTTGCAGCTTTGTAGGCTTAATCTTGCTTATTTGTTCTTTAATGTCCTTCACCGTAGTCCTTATGAGTTCTGCCGATTCCCTTGCAAACTGAAACATTATTGGTCGGCAATAATGCACTGATGACGGACGTGGATTTTTCCAGTGTAGGGAATCATCCGATTTTAGCCGCAAAGGAACAACAGATGCCATAAACATATTTCCGTCCGATATTGTAGCGTCATCGGGAGATATCCTTTGCTTATAAACGCTTTGTCCGGATGATCCATCGCAGCCTCATTTGCTGATCAATGTCAACTTCTCAGGTAGAATTTTCACTTCCGTGAAAAACTTTGGTGTGGTTGACTTTCTAAACAGTTCAAATAATTTTAAATTGTACAACGCCATGTTTTCAGTACTTAAATTGTTAAATGGTTTCAGTAATTGTTGCGCCAACTTTCAGGCGTAGACTAATCCAGGCATTATGCTTATTTTGCAATATATAGGCTTATGCTACCATGCCTAAAAATTTACCTGTTCCCTGCATACATATGGATTTATGCTGAATAATGCAATTTTGATATTATGCACGTGTCCAAATAAGATTTGTGCCTACCTGTAGGGACCATAAGTCAATATTGTTCCTGACCATTTGTACGCCAAAGTATTGTTTATGTGAGGTACGTACCTGCTAATATAATAACTATTAGATCAAACTACTGTCAGTCAAAACATATAAGGGATGGACGCCATACAATTTCTGCAACCATGTCTTTTTAAACTTTTTTACCTCTAGAAGCCAAACGGGCACGTACGGGCAGATAAAACCTTTTGAATTATGTAAAGAAATAATCAAAGAACAGGTTTTGCAAATATGGCAAATATAGAAAAATATAGTTTTTTTTTATTTTCCGTCAAAGTTGAAAAATAGTGAAAAAACGGATAGTTTTTAAATAGTGATTTACCAGGAGAAACACAAAGCAAACAGTTAATTTTTTTTTATCATTATACATTTAATAAATACATCAATCAATACAAACAAAAAATAAGGCGATTCGTTACCTATTTTTCGTGATATTACACCTGAAATCGCAACAAATTGACTAAAAATTGTGTGTTTTTTTGAAAACCGAAAGTCGGTCAACTTTGAACGGTTATATCTTCTAAACTAAAAATGTGATATTATTAAGAGTGGCATATTTGAAATCGTTGAAAAGTTTCCTATAACATGGGTTTATTCAAAACTTCGTCGGCATTCATGAAAATTTTGATTTTTGCAACCTCGCTTGCTCTACGGGCGCCACTGTGCGTCGTATATGTTTTTTTTTTTTTTTGGTATGTTTTGGCTCCCAGAGTTTTTCTCCAATTGTTAGTATACTTTTGCGAACGACTGTTGCGGTTATATAATCAACTTTAAACTTCACCTGCATTCAAGCATATCAAAGACATTGCTCTGAAATATATCAACTCTTATAATTGGCTTGGTATTATAAGAATATGCCATGTCGGATTCATTTTTGTTTCTAACAGTTGGGGAGACAGGATTAACATGAAAAAAAGTCTGTAAAAGTGTGTGTGAAATTCTTGTTTACTACAGGCTTAAATTTACAAATACATTACGCAATTACTGTTACTTCAATAAGAATAGTTAAACATTATAATCAGGGCAAGTTTTTCAAGCTTTTTGCTTAAAAAAAGTTTTTGCATATCCTGAAATTTTTTTTTTTTAAATTCCTTTATTTCCTTATAAAAGCATATTTTGCAATTTTTATATCAGTTTTAAAACAAAAATATGATTTGCGTAGAATGAGCTTTATAATTGGGTGATTCACAAGGTAGTCAGTCATAAAGTTGTAAAGTCATATGTTTTAAAATAATTACAAGAAATATATTTGACTGCTGTGGGCAACCGCTTATCATTTAGATTTCTACTGTACAGTTTTGACGTTTCAATGAAAACAGCATTAATATTTTTATTTTGTTTGAAACAAAGAAATATTTATTTTAAACAATTGTAAAATATTATTTAGGACATTATGCAGATATGACTTGATAACACACCTTGTGAATCACCCAAGTGTAAAAGATTATTTTTAATTTTTTAAACACTATACATTTGGCATTTTTGTCTTTTTTATAAGCTTTGAAAAATGATAGGGTGTAAGAAGTGCGTATCGAGCCTTTGTTACAAAAGAATCGTAACTCAAATTGGAATTTTCTAGCAACTTAAAAGATAATTATGCTCTCTTGCGTTGAGCATATAAGATATTTGTATGCAATTTTTACACAATAGGAAGAAACGATATGGCGATTAACTGCACATTATTAACAGGTAAGCGGCCCTATTTTCCCCTGGGAATTAAAGAATTAAATACATTAGCTCAAAAATCAAGTTTTTTGATTCATGAATCTATTGCAGCAAATGATCGATATGGGCTCCTGTTAGCATATTTTTATAATTTCGAGTAAAATGTCCATGATTTTACTTCGAGTGTTGATTTTTAGTTGGGTGATGGTTGTTGGCTTGTGAACGTAAACTTTGGCTGAGTTCTAAAACGTCAAAGCAATGCAACCGTGTACAATTTAACAATGCTATCTATTCCAAAGATAAACCCCCCTCCCCTAAGAGGTTTTGTAGAAATCATCTTAGGAATATTTTACTGTTTGGTGTTACATGCCCCGGGAAAATCTGGTGCAGTCAATACCTGGGATTAGGCAAAAATTAACAGATCTCAAGAGATCCGTAAGTTATTTTAAGATCGCAGCTGACCAGAGATCCTAGCTGGTCCTATCTGGGTGTCAGAAGTTACCGATTAGTCGGCATCGGACTGAGTATTGGTTGAGGCCTCCGAGATTATGCTTCTTGCCGAAAATGCTTTCCGTCGTTCAAAAAGATTATCTTTATAAGGAGTTTAGCTTTTCGATTGAAAAAATACTTTCGGTCATCTCATAGTGGTTGTGGTTTTTCACTCAAAGCCGTGGAAAGGGAGATCCAGAAAATCCCACTCAAGTGATGATTTTTCCCAACCGGTGGGAGAGTTCAAACTGAGGGAGCATCACACCTGGATACTGTTGCTACTCAGCAGATGGTGCTAGCATATTTCGAAAGCAGCGGAGGAAAGATAGATCCAGCTCTTAAACAAGGGGGAGTGTATAATCTGGCACTCAAATTGCTGCTACCAAGTATGCTGGTTGCTCCCACACTTGTTGGTAAAAACATTGTTTGCCATCCATGGTCCTCCATATGATAAGGTCATATGGCAGGTGCTCATTTAAATGTTTTGCACATCTTACCCAAAAGGAAACAAAAAAGTTATCGATGTGTACACCATAAGAAAACTGCACAGAAAAAAAAAATTTCACCAATTAAAGCATTAATCGAAAATAAAATCAGTTTTAAATAAAAATTTAATCAAGTGCATTAAAAGCTTAATAAAATGAATTTAACGTTTAATTGATACAATTAATTTGTTTACTAGTGCAAATAAAAAGTATCAATTAAACGCTTAATTCACTTGATTAAACGTTAAATTCACTTGGTTAAACGTTTAATTCACTTGATTAAATTTTTAATTAAAACCGATTTTATTTTTGATTAATGCTTTAATTGGTGAAATTTTTGTTCTGTGTATACACTCGTTACTCATTTTTAAACCTGACTGCAAAGTATCTATTATAATGTTTGGGAACTCAGTCTCTTTCTTTCAAATATCATAAAAGAAAACTGGCAGAAGCTGTTAAATCAGGTCAACACAGAGATTCCTTTCCAAAGGCATTGAGACAGTATGCAGTATGTGCTGTGGCTCCATTTTGATGAAACCAAAAGGTTGGATGGCTGTCCACAGCTAGTCTAACAAAATTTTATGACATAGTCCGATATGCGCCATCGTTTGTTGACAGAGATTAAAACAATAATGATATTTAAGAACAGAACTCAATAAGCACTCAAACTTTAAAAATTCAAGTGCTTTAGATATTGCTGGAATCCAGCATTAGTTTATGCCCTCCTTTCAAGTAAAATTCCAGTTTATACAAAAATGTTTGAAACTATTTTTTATTTTTTACTTTTGTATTGCTTAAATATTTGTGAACAAATATTTGTAAATATTTCAGTGTGCTGGAAGGGAGAAGGATTTTAAACTTTCGAAAAAAAATTAAACCATTTATTTCCTTAGTGAAAATGCATCTTTAACTGTGATGATGCCCCAAAATCAATCGAAACGAGGTTTTCAAACACAAATTCTAATGTGTGTGCATACCATTTTCGTTATTTTCTTTGATACCGTATAACATCACTCTAGCACAAAAATTTTACCATCGTCTACCATTCAATGATATCACATTTTTTATAAATGTAAGTAGATGATTTAAAGTAAAATGTTAATAAACCGTCAAACTCCTTAAGACGATGATTAAGAATTTCATACAACATTTTTTTTTTTCTTAACACCATCTTAAAAAAATAAATTTAATATGAATTCCATTGGAATTGTAGTCTTGATTTAAATTATTAAAGCTTTGATTTATACTTTTTTTATTTTATTTATTTATTTAAGGTCTACGGAATCAATCCTTACAGACCAAGTATAAAAAAAATTTACATAATAATATAAGTATTGTGGTTATTTTATTGAACTGTTAAATGGTTTTTAATCCAAACTTAGAGATTTTTAATTAGGCTTAAGTTCATTGAGTTTAATTTTCATTAAATTATTTTTATGAAGACAGGAATTTTACAACATGAAATCAATTAAAATTTTTATTGATAATTTTTCATTCTTGACTGCGCTTCACGAATATTGTCCTTTAAAGCGTCAATTGTCTCTGGCTTGTCGGCGTAACACTTATTTTTGACGGCACCCCACAAATAATAGTCCAACGGTGTCAAATCGCAGCTCCGAGGTGGCCAAACGACATCAGCTCTGCGGCTGATAATGCGATCTTAAAAAACAGGGCGCAAAACATCGAGTGTAGCTTCGGCTGTGTGGCAGGTAGCGCCGTCCTGTTGAAACCAAATGTTGCCAATATCATCCTCTTCAATTTTTGTGAACAAATATTCGTTCAACATGGCCCGATAACGATCGCCATTGACTGCAACGGCCACTCCTTGCTCATTTTCGAAGAAAAATGGCCCAATTATGGCTCTGGACCAAAATCCGCACCAAACAGTGACTCGTTTTGGGTGTATCGGCTATTCAATGTATGCGTGCGGGTTTTCTGTGCACCAAATGCGACCATTTTGCTTGTTTACATACCCGCCAAGATCAAAATGAGCTTTATTTGAAAAGATGATTTTTTTGGCCAAATCGACATCTTCTGTAAGTCGATCGCAGGCCCACTTAGCGAAGCGAAAACGCATTGGATGATCAGTTGGCTTCAACTCCTGAACCAATTGGAATTTGTATGGCGTTATACCAAGGTCTTTATGCAAAATTCGTCTTAATGATGTCTCCGAAATGTTCAATTGTTGAGAACGACGGTGAATTGATGTTGATGGCGCTTCACGCACACTTTCTGCCAACAATATTCTCGGGTGTACGCACTGTTTTTGGCTTTTCACGCTTTGGTTTATCAATGAGGATGCCAGTTTCACTTTTTTCACAAGATAACGAACATACGGAACTGACGGTACTTCTCTTCTTCAAAAATCCGTATGCAATTTTCGCACACATTCTACAACATTACCATGATTTTCAATGTAATGTCGCAATATTTCCCAGCGTTATTAAAGCGTATACACAACCATATTCGTTCAGCGGAAGGATAAAACTAATTATCTGTCAAATCAGACATGAGATAAGGGTTACCATTCACGAAATAAGCACTAGTTGAAAAAAAACGTTAGATTTACAATCTTGAAATTTCCTTTTAATAAATCCACGATTTACTATAGTAGTCAGCTGCATGAGATGAGTTACTGATGAACGACCTTTTCTAAAACCATGTTGATAGGATGAAAGTAGGGACAAAATTTGATGAAGAATATTGACGGTAACACACTTTTCAAAAAGTTTAGGGATTGCACTTAACTTTGCTATGCCTCTATAGTTTGTAACACATGACTAACTGCCAGATTTAAATAGCGAAAAAGTGAAGGAGTCCTTCCACAACTGAGGAAAATAACCATATTTTAAGGATATATTAAATATTATGCTTATTGGAGTAGCTATTGCATGTGTGCAATTCTTCAGAACACAACTAGGAATGCCATCGGGACGCATATGGTATAACGACTTAACAGATTTTAAAGAGTCTAAAATCTGATTTGTGTTGATTGGAGAAGAGTGTATTGTTTGATGGTCCGCAATTGGATGTGGGTATTCATTTAAATCATATTGGGAATCAGAGTAAGAGGTGGAAAAGAAATCAGCAAACAAGTTGCTTATTATCTGATCGTCACTAGATTCGTAAGCGCCGAACTTCATTGTTAAAGGGAAGCCACCAGATTTCTTTTTGGAATTAACAAATTTATAAAATGATTTCGGGTCGCAGTTAAAATTTTGTTTCATATTAGACATGGGCATTTCCTGGAGTCACGAACGTACGTTCGTACGCTTTTGATGTACAAATAATATAGAAAACAAAACTTTTCCTAGCATTTTTTTTTTTGCTATTCGATAGCATTGGATTTCTTCGAGTTTAAGTTTTCATAATGATAATTACAAAACATGTGGTCACGAACGTACGCAAAATAGAAGTCAACTTTGGCTGACAGTAGTGAAATGTAAAAATCTTCGAAATGGAACGGAATATTCAAACGTGATTAATTTATTTTAAAAGCGTATTAATTTAGGTCTCTATCCATTATTTACACAATAAAATAAATCTATTGTTCTTAAGTACCGGTCGCAAACGTACGATTTTCCATATGTTTTAACCATTAATTAACCGTTAATCGACCTATTTTTTGTTCTCCTTATACTTTCTTCTTCTTCATTGATTGTAATCGAGATATTTTAAAGAAAGAGTGCAAACATAACAAATTTTTTTGCATGTAAAATAATTAAATATAAAAATGTCTTTAGAAGCAGCTTCAAATGAAAATATTAAATTTTCCAGTTTCGAGCTCAATTTTCTCAAGTGAAACAGCTGAGATATCGTAGCATAGCAGATATACCATTCTATTATAAAAACATGCACTTTTTTATACACAGAAAAAATTATTACATTTCTTCAATCACCAAATTTGTTCTAAATTCATAATATCAAGCAAACAAGTTGTTGATTTTGCACCTATTACCAAAATGATTATATTGATTACTAGAAATTTTAAAATTTTGACAAAATATTTTCAATAAATGATATTTTTAATTTTAATTAAAAAAGTGATCAAGAAACTTTGCCATTTCAAGCAATGTGTTAATTTATTTAAATAAATAGACAATTCCCAACAACAATTCTACATGCTTTAATTATCATATATATTATTTCTAAAGCACTTTTTTTTTTTGTCGGTTGCAAATATCTCCCATACCACCGCATCAAATTTAATGAATGATATCTCATTTTAAAGCTTATTTCTAACACTAATGACGAAAAATAATTAGAAATTGAAAAATTAATATCTTCATTGATAAAAATTATATTTTATATAGAACTGCATGATAATACTGTTGTCATTATGATTATATGTTTTTGTTCAAGTGTGGTAATACAGAGTCGCTTAATAGTAATGCAGTTCTAATAGAACTGCATGATAATACTGTTGTCATTATTATTATATGTTTTTGTTCAAGTGTGGTAATACAGGGTCGCTTAATAGTAATGCAGTTCTACATAACATAGTATGTATTAAAATCCATTCTGGCAATACCGCTATTTACTATAATGCCGTTTATTACTAAGTCAGTTATATATAATTGCGTACGTTTAAAGATATTTTTGTTTGTATTAAGGATTCGTACGGGCAAAAAGTTAACGATGATCATGTCATTACCTCTAACATAGTATTCAATGAAGTATTATAAAAGCATTTAAACATATGTATGTATGTATGTAAATATGTATGATATATATTATGATTTCTAATATTTTTAGACTTTTAACAAAATGTATTGAAGTTACTTAAATTTCTATTAATTATTTTCATTTTATGTTACAAAAATGACAACTAACGGTGCGAAATATTCGCACGGGTCATCTAGTTTTATTTTAAACGAAAAAAAGTCAATTAAGATTTGTTGTTATTTAATTAAAATTTTAATTGAAAATTTATTTCAAAGCAACTAAAATGTTAATTAAATCAAAATTAAATTTTTCATTTTCTTTCAACTGTCTAATTAAAAACAATAAAACACGAAGATTATCAACATTTTATTTTTCCAGCCTGGTTGACCATTCGGAGGAAATACCCATATATAGTTTTTATACAGCTTTGTGTTTAATAACTTTCAATACTTAAATTCAAGTATAATTATCTCGAGTTTGAGAGTGGAATTTCACTGTATTTACATTGTTATGTTCGACTGGATTTCCAGTATCCGTTTTGCTGGAGTATGCTTTTGAATTCCAGTGTAATTTAAGTATAATTCAAGGCTTGAAAATGGAAAGCAGGACTTGAATTACACTTGAATTCCAGCAAAATTGTTTATTGTCCTTTCGGTAGATACACCGCACCAAATAGTTCACTAAAGTGGGCATAATTGTGACTGATGAACTGCTTTTGGATTTGCTGTAGCCCAAATCCTGCAGTTTTTCTTGATGTTGTAGCAATTTAAAATATAAAATGGGCTTCATCGCTAATTTTCAAATTGTGAATTAAATCTGGATTGGTTTAAAAAATAAATTTTACGCTCATATACAAACTTGGCCTAATTTCAACATATTTTATATTATTTCAGTTAATTATTATTTGCTTAAGTTAAATGTCTATGAGTTTCTGTTAGTATTTGGAAACAGGTACGAGTTCGACATTACGTATTTAACTGCCAATTAAGATAAGAGTTAGGGTTTCTACAATCGGAACAATTATCCTGTAATTTCCGGAAAATAATTGTTTTTCACTACCAGAGAATTTTATTTCTGAAATTTTATTCTTAAATTTTGTACAAAATTAAAGGTTTTTTTTTTGTTACATCTAATTTGAAAAAACTTTATTAAAACCCTCCAGTAAATAATAAAACCCTAATTATAATTTTGATGGGCTTACGTGTACAAAACATGTTAATCATTTGAAGTGACCTTTGGTTTTAATTTGTGACAAAAAACTACACACACACACACACACATACACAAAATAAAGTAAATACAAAGGCAGACAGTAGTCACATTTTTATTGAATAAACACAAATACAATTAAATGTCTAACTTAAATTGTTTATGCCTTAGCTTTTTGCAAACAAAAGTCCTGTTACACATACATGCATAATATACATACAAATATTTGTGAGTGCTAGAAATTTTAACAGTTGTTCATGTGCTTTTTAGTTCCAGACTTCCGTTTGCCAAGTATTTGAGATCATGCCACTTTAAAGGTTAACAATTGTTTTCCATAAAAGTAATTTTGTATAAAATATGGGTAACATAAAATCCATCAAATTTTATTAACAGGTAATAAATGTCACAAAAGAATGAATAAGGAGCTGTTTGCAACAGACAAAATAACCCAGTAAATTTTTTGAGAAGGAAAATAAAGGGAACATATAAAGCTAAATCGACTGTGCCTAACTTTTATCCTGATATCAGGACTCTCATGTTTTCTACATACAATCGATTATTTTTTGTATGCATTGCTCGCTTGTGAGATTTAACTTATTCATATTCTATTAAATATCACGTTCGCTTAAGGGGTGTTGCATTCGGTGCAAGGACATGCCTACCTTCCATATATCCTTTTTGTAAAACTAAATTTTAGCTACATTTATGATTAGAATGCACAAAAAGTTAATAAGTACCTTATTGTTCTGTTGTTAATGTGGTTTCATTCGGTGCATACATTTCTACAAAAATGAGAAAATATTATGGGGGGTTGGTTGGTTCGTTAACGTGGTAGCACGCCCAAACTAGAGTCGACACTGACTCCATTTTGCCACCACACAACTCGTCAAGAGTAGGAACCCAGAATCAAGCGTGACCTAGGGCAATACTGAGGTGGCTAGAGCCAGCCCGTTTCGTTGAGATATTTCACCAAATTGCCGAGTTTCACCCGCGGCATTTCAAAGAGTCCTTGCAGAAGGTAATTCCCCAATAATCCATGTCGTGTTAAATTAAACGCGGGGCACTCGCATAGGAAATGAAATACTGTCCTCTCAGTTCCAGATTATCTGCAGCTGCAGAAGCATTAATTAAAAATTAAACCAAATCTCATAGTGTGCTTAAACGATCGTCCAGTGACCAGTAAGTACATATACCAGTCTCGAAATGTCCCTGCGACTGAAGTTGAGAGTCGGGAAGAGCGACCTATGTTGTATGTGGGCCACGTTACTTTGGTAGCCTTACAGCCATCCAGTTTCCTCCATTTATCATTAGCCATATCCAGCAATTGTCGGAAGATTTTGCTTCTAATAGTTCCTAGGGGTGTTGCGACTGGCACACCCTAAGAAATATCAAAAGCAGCTCCAGTCTTGGCCAGCGCGTCCGCCTATTCATTGCCATAATGGATAGTTCGTCCGTACACTGACTTACGAGAATAGACGTTGTTTTATGCCACTTAAGTGACATCAGAGCCGCCTGGCTATTAACGAAAATGCACATTTTGCCGCTGATGTTCATGATATGCAGTGTTGTACAAGCCTCTCTCACGCCAGTATTTCAGCCTGAAATACGCTTGCCTCATCCGGAAGAAGGGAAGAGAGATTTACTTGCAGCTCCTTCGAAAAAACTCAACAGCCAACACCGTAGGTCAGTTTAAGCCCTCGTACGGTATTCATAGCCAGGACCCCCCTACTCCATTCCCGCCATGACGGAAATATGACCTTGAATTTCTTCTCAGAGTCCGTTGCGGGTGTCATGTAGTCCGTTGGCCTTTTCAAAAATGTTTCCTGCTTTATGGGGGGTACTTAGTAACCTCTAAGTTAAAGGCAATTGTTTTTGTTTTTTTATTGTAGGATTTTTAGTTTTTAGCCCTTAAAATTTTTGTAGTCGAATGGACTATACTATAAAATTATAAAACTCTCAATTTTGTTATTGATTGTGGTAAAAAAACATCTTCGAAAATGATAATAATTTGTCAAAAAAAACGTTATAAGTTTTCTTGAATCTTAACTTTGATCCACTATAATTCAATCAATACAGAAAAAATTAAAAATTGTCTCTAATCACGAAATGTATACCAAATTCATAATATCAAGCAAAGAAGTTATTGATTTTCCACCAATTACCAATATGATTATTATATTAATTACTAAAAATTTTAAAATTGTGAATTTGTTTTTTCTTCAATAAATAATATTTGTTAATTTTAATTAAAAAAATTATCAAAAACCTTTGCCATTTCAAACAATGTGTTAATTTATTTAATTAAATATTGACAATTCCCAATACCAATTTTACAAGTTTAAATTTGTTTATTTTAGACGAAAAAATCAATTAAGATTTTTTGATATTTAATTAATATTTTAATTAAAAATTTATCTTAAAACAACTAAAATGTTAATTAAATCAAAATTACATTTTTAATTTTCTTTCAACTAAAAAAATACATTAAATAAATTTAAATACTTTTTAAACCATTTTTGTAATTGATAAAATAAAACTTTTTTCTGTGAATTTTTATCCGAGTGGATACAAAAATTAAGCTCGTTTGGGGGTTGTGTGAATTAATGGGCCGATTCTCACTATTTTTAATATTCATGGCCAGTATGGCAATTATTAGCTTTGTATCAAATTATCCTTCTAATTAAGACCTGTACTTTGCGTACAAGGTTTACATGGACAGCCGGCCATCTGGAAGGACATCGTTAGATCGAGACAAAAAGTGATTCGAAATCGAACGGTATACTAAAATATGGGACCAATATTTTAAGGTGTTACATCAGCACACACGCATAATACCATCTTCACTATAGTCGTGTGGGTATAAAAAGTTACCTTAACATAAATAAGTATACCTTAAAGAAGGGGCCGGATTTTCATGCCTTAATTGTTAGAAATTATGCTTTAAATTTTTTTAAAATATTTTAATTTGATCTACATGAACATAAATCATTAGAGGTTCAATGTTGACCTTGTATGTCGTGAATCCTGCTTTAATCCAGTGTTGCCACAAGTGTATGTTTTTTTATTCTCTGAAATAGTAGCGTAGGAAATATTGAACGAGTTTTTTAAATTCTTTAAATAGCGACAAACCTTTTTATTTTATTGCCTTACAATTATAACTTTACGAATATAAAAATTTGTTAACAAAAATAGAGTTGTTTTTTAGCTTTAACGACCTAAACTTTTTTTTCTGAAAACTACATATTTTTTAAATTAAAGAAGAATTTTTTAAGCTTGTACTTAAGGAGATTGCATAGCAATGGTTTGATTTTTGTCTAAAGTATAATACAACTTTTTCTAATAGAGCAAATTTAATTGCATGAAACAACGATTAATTGTCAGTAATTGAACAAATTTTATATTATCACCCGGAATACCCGGAAATATTACATTCCAGGAATTTAAGAACCCTCGTACTAAAATATTTAAAAATATGCACAAACAAATTAATGACATATTTAAGAAAAAAATGCTTATACTGAAAAAAATAACTGTATGATTAAGGCCCGTTTTAACGACTTGCCGATAGCTAAAGGTAGGATTTTATCGGCCGTATAACAAGTTTTCCATTATTCCAACTTTGCTTTAACCTTAAGTGAGCGATTAGTTAAAGGAAGGTTCATACTACCTGATAGGCTAAAGTAAAGTTTTAATAAGGGAACACTTTTTATACCGCCAATAAAATCCTAACTTTAGCTATCGGTAAGTCGTGAAAACGGGGGTAAGTTTTTTAACGAAGAAGAATAAGCATGCATTTGTATATAAGTCCAGCACAAACTCATGCCTTTTTTCTATTTAAACTGTTCGGGGATTTCGCGTACCATATTCAGATACATTTCATTCAAAATGCGTTTTGTTCCTTTTTCCTAAAAAATATATTAGAATTCATTAATTCTAAATAAACGTTCCCTGGAATTTCTCGCTGGGTTATATTTTTGTACATGTGATATTTATTTTGTTTGTACACTTGTGTTTATTTTATGTTTTACACGTAATTTTAATGGCTTGTTGGCACTTATTTGTTCATATTCTTCCCATTTTCTTAATCAAACACATTTTTTTTATTTATATATTTTTTTTTTTTTTTTGGGAAAATTGTATTTGTGGCTCCATAATTCAATTAAAACAAACAGTGACATTTGCAATTTTCTCCGAAAAAGGAATTTTAAGTGGGAGCCACACAATAAATATATTTGCTTACAAAAGCGGTCGTGGAATCAATGTGGGTGTTCTACCATTGTTGTCAATCACTAAGGCAGCTTAGTGTTTTTTTCCAGAGAATGATTACTGAAAACAGTTTTGGAGAAGTAATTAAAGTCACATTTTTGCTAAAGGTAAATTTAAGGAAAATTGTGCACGAAAAACGGGGAAAAAATGGGACGATCTAAATAAATGTTAAAAAATTGGACACTTCTAAAAAATTGTCGCTTTCTTATTTCAAACTACGTGATGTGAAACTTTTTATAATAAAAATAAATACTTATGTATGTGTAAGCAGTATTGTAAAATTAACAACTAACGATCAACAAAAGAAACTCAATTTATATTTAAAACACATTTTTTTAAATCTTAACTTTCTTTTCAACTCTAACCACAAAAACAAAATCACCACTGCAATTTCCTTTCTAAAATTGTAATAAATCGTATAAAAATTATAGCAAAAGAAGTAACCGTTTTCTATTAAATTCAGTCGTATACCATAAATCTCTTTAATAATGTCATTCAGAATCTAAATTACATCATAATAAAAGCAAAGAAATCAAATTAAAGTTAATTGCGGCAGTTTCTGTCGTTGGCCGAATAAAAAAATGAAGACGGCAGAAACGTTTCCATTTTTTTGGGTTGAGAGTTTAAATGCTGCCAAATGTTGAAATTTTTTTATTATTTTCATTTTTTGTTTCTTTACATTATTAAAAATCTTTTACTCAACTCATAAAAAAATGCGGTTGCTAGAAAAAATAACAGCGAAAAAAATCGTAGAAAACAGTATTCAAATTTATTAAATTGCTTGTTTTTAATTTAATGTATGTTCCGCAGCCTTGTGAATCCTTTTAAGCGGTTTTTTAGTTTAAGTCAAAAATAAATAACGCTTTAATTCTTATATAGAAAAGGACAAACGCGTACTTGTTATAAGTGCAGACACGCATACATTGATATCCCAGTAGTTCTATGATTGCATAGGGAGCTACTCCAGAATATTAAAATAAAAGATTGTTTCATCGGTTGGTTACCTATTTTCTTATAAGCACGAAAAGAACTTAAGCAGCACTAGACCAGAAGCAGAACAGACCTAGAACAGACCTACCTAGAACATTACAATAACAGTAATTAAACAAAAATAGAACAGAACTAGAACAGAACTAGAATTGAAATATAACAGAACTAGAATTGATATATAACAGAACTAGAACAGAACTAGAACAGAACTAGAGCAAAACTAGAACAGAACTAGAACAGAACTGAAACAGAACTATAATAGAACTATACCAGAACGAGAACAGAACTAGAACAGAACTAGAACAGAACTAAAACAGAACTAGAACAGAACTAGAACAGAAATAGAACAGAACTAGAACAGAACCCGAACAGAACTAAACAGAACTATAACAGAACTAGACCAGAATTAGAACAGAAACAGAACAGAACTAACAAAACTAGAACAGAACTAACAAAACTGGAACAGAACTAACAAAACTAGAACAGAACTAGAACAAAACAAGAAAAGAACTAGAAAAGAACAAGAACAGTAAAAGAACAGAACTAGAATTTAAATATACCAGCACTAGAACAGAACTTGAATTGAAATATAACAGAACTATAACAAAACTAGAACAGAACAAGAACAGAACTATGACAAAACTAGAACAGAACTAGAACAAAACAAAAATTGTTATGTCTTTCGGAAACGGGATTTTCATTTGCTATTCACTCGTAGGTACCAAAGAGCGATTCCTCTGCCCAAGACTCCCGAGAAGCCGGCGACTTCCGCTCTTGTACCAAGTGTTCCCTGAAAATATCACTCAGACACCCAACCGAACGACAGCCAAAGTGAGAAAACGATACAGTACTGATTATTTTTATGCATTTATGCGTCTCAGGGAAATAGGTGACAACCGCTGATTATGGGTCACTGAAACTCAACCGTAAATTCGGTCACCGGCCTAGAGTTGTATTAGCAGTCCCTATACTGGGAACAGGGGCTTTACTGCAATCAGCCAATCATTCTAAATTTTTTTGATTGCAGAAACTTTAGCAAATTGTAATATTCCTCATAAGCATTTTATCTAAGTTTTTTATAATTTCTTTTGTATTTCTATGCATATCTACATTTAATTAAAATAAATAAAGCACATATATCCTTGGCGTTAGGCAAAAAAGTCTTTAAAAAGTTGGAAACTGTAGTTTTTCGTAATCTTAAATTTAAAAATATTTATTAGTGTATTTCATAAACTTTTTTCCTAAAGATCAGCTGATTTCGATTAGAAGCCATTGTATTAGACTTAAGTTATTGATACCAAACGAAAAAGAGAAAAAATTGAATGCAAGCCAATTAAAAACTAAAATTTTTTTTTTTGATTGCAATATGTCTTAAAACAAACTAGTTTAAAAAGGAGGCATCGCCCAGATCATTACGTTTGTTAGTGTTACGTCTTTAAAGAAAAAAAAAATATCGCATCCAATACAGGTTCGTGCGAATGTATTTAAAGTATCCTTTATTCAATTTGTTTCACTTCTTAATTCTATTGTAAAAAAATGTTTTTCTTTCTTTCGTGTTGTGTAAGTCAAAATGTGTTTAATATTGCACGTTTTTTATATCTTACACTATAACCTGGTTCTATTAATATTTTAAAATTACGAAGATGGAAAGTAAAGTATTTCAAAAGCCTTGACAGTTATTATTTCCTTAAAAGCAACTTAACATACAATCCTCGTATGACCTTACAAACCATCATTGTTAACTTTTAGCTATTGCAGTATTTATACGAACGTGTTTATTAACCAAACATAAACACATCTACACACACGCACACATACTCTCTTCTACCTACACAACACTTGCACATATATATTTTCAAATGTTATTGTACGTTTAAAATTATCTCTTCCGTTTCCTGTGTGTTAAATGTTTAGTTAACAAAAACCTAACAGATAAACTCACACACAAATTCATTCATTCGCTTTTTCTCTGTGGCAATCGACTCTACTTTTTTCCTAATCCCCGCATTATATAGCACCTCCATGGTGGCGATATTTTTTTTTCTGTATTAAAATATTAGTAAACGTATTTTCCCCTTTAAACTGTCAAGGTTTTGAAATTTTTTTATCATGTGGTTTAAGTATTCGAAATATGATGAGCAGAATTACGCTGTTTTTTGTCTCTATAAAGTTTTTTCCGTATTAAATTTAAATATAAACTTGTTTGCATTTTTATGGTTTTTGAATAGAAAACAGTTTTTGTTTGTAGGAAAAAATTGTTTGTAGTTCTTGGTTGAGTAAAGAAAACAAATCGTTAGAAACAAACTAAAGCCTTTACAAGAGTTACAAAAATAAAGTTTAAGGGATGAGTTAAACCATATTTTTTTATAACTCTTTTCAACAAATTGCAATTTAAATAAAAGTTAAAAAAAAATTCATCAAGGCTTAAGAACAGCAAATATATGCAAGAAAATTCCAAAAACTGTAGAAGAAAATTACAAGCAGAAGGAATCATACAGTCATTCCACGATAATTACTGTGACATTATAATGGATTTGAGCACTTTATTAAAACATGTTGCAGGACCATATATTCGAACCAATCAAAGTCCGAGTAATCCCCAATATAAACTCTAAATGAAATTAAACGCCATTATTTTGAAAAATACTTTTTCATAGAGGAAGCCATTATACAAAAAATTTTCAAAAGAACTGAACTAGAACTGAGCTAGAACTAAACTAGAACTGAACTAGAACTGAGCTAGAACTAAACTAGAACTGAACTAGAACAGAACTATAACTGAACTTGAACTGAACTAGAACTGAACTATAACTAGAACTGAACTAGAACTGAACTAGAACTGAACTAGAACTGAACTAGAACTCAACTACAACTGAACTAGAACTGGACTAGAACTGAACTAGAACTGAATTAGAACTGAACTAGAACTGAACTAGAACTGAACTAGAACTGAACTAGAACTGAACTAGAACTGAACTAGAACTGAACTAGAACTGAACTAGAACTGAACTAGAAATGAACTAGAACTGAACTAGAACTGAACTGGAACTGAACTAAAACTGAACTAGAGCTGAACTAGAACTGAACTAGAACTGAACTAGAACTGAACTAGAACTGAACTAGAACTGAACTAGAACTGAGCTAGAACTAAACTAGAACTGAACTAGAACAAAACTATAACTGAACTTGAACTGAACTAGAACTGAACTATAACTAGAACTGAACTAGAACTGAACTAGAACTGAACTAGAACTGAACTAGAACTGAACTAGAACTCAACTACAACTGAACTAGAACTGGACTAGAACTGAACTAGAACTGAATTAGAACTGAACTAGAACTGAACTAGAACTGAACTAGAACTGAACTAGAACTGAACTAGAACTGAACTAGAACTGAACTAGAACTGAACTAGAACTGAACTAGAACTGAACTGGAACTGAACTAAAACTGAACTAGAGCTGAACTAGAACTGAACTAGAACTGAACTGGAACTGAACTAAAACTGAACTAGAGCTGAACTAGAACTGAACTAGAACTGAACTAGAACTGAACTAGAACTGAACTAGAACTGAACTAGAACTGAACTAGAACTGAACTAGAACTGAACTAGAACTGAACTAGAACTGAACTAGAACTGAACTAGAACTGAACTAGAACTGAACTAGAACTGAACTAGAACTGAACTAGAACTGAACTAGAAACGAATTAGAACTGAACTAGAACTGAACTAGAACTGAACTAGAACTGAACTAGAACTAAACTAGAACTGAACTAGAACTGAACTAGAACGGAACTAGAACTGAACTAGAAGTGAACTAGAACTGAACTAGAACTGAACTAGAACTGAACTAGAAATGAACTAGAACTGAACTAGAACTTAACTGAAACTGAACTAGAACTGACCTAGAATTGAACTAAAACTAAACTAGAACTGAACTAGAAATGAACTAGAACTGAACTGGAACTGAACTAGAACTTAACTGAAACTGAACTAGAACTGACCTAGAATTGAACTAAAACTAAACTGAATATAATGTTATACCTCTTACGTTTCAAAATTTTGGCTTTTATCAAAAATAAAGAACAACTTTCCAGTTTCAATTTAAACAAATTCCAACTGTCCATTATGGATGTTTCTTCACTAAACATTTACTTGGCTCAAAATGTAAAGTTTTATATCTCTTTTGTCGTTTTACCTGCATAAATGTTGTTATAACTAAAAAGTACATTTATACGATCTTATGAATAGATAAATATATTAAAAAAACATTGACCACATGACAATCATTATTATGTTTTTATTTTCTTGGCCAACCTTAAACTAAAAATTAATTAAATTCCAGCAAAAGAATAACAAATTTTCTAGAGAATTCAGTATTATGGCAAAATATAAGAAACTCTTTTCAATAAAATATAAATGGAAGTGCTCTAAATGCAGCTACTGATGATACTCCCTAAAGAATGGACTGTTGAAAATAATGAAATAACAAGAAATCGCAAAATTCCACTTTAACGATTCATTAAAATTAAAACAGGTTTAAATTTGTTCACAATATTTTCAATAACTTGTATGTGTTTATTAAAGGACGCAGTTGGAGAGTTATATAGACTTAGTACTAAGTGTTACAAATACATGCATGTTCTTTACTTTTGCCTCTCACTGTAGGAAAACAAATTTTTTATTAAATGTATGTGTTGATTTAATTTAATTTTTGGCGATTTTTTTTACTTTTTTGTTTCAATTTCATTAGCATCATTAAAATGCTGCAAAAAGTAATTAAATAATGTGTTGAACAAAAAAAAAACATAACAATAGCCACAGATTTAATATTAAAAAAAAGTATCAAAATTATTGTAAAATATTTTTATTCTGCATTTTCTGGTTAACCAGACTCTTTCAGACTTTGTCAGCAAAAACGTTTAAAAAAATTAAAACAAAAAGGCAGTTTATGTTTGAAAATGTCTGTAGAATTAAAATAAAAATTAAATTAAGCGCCTTGACTTTGTTGCTTCGGTTTTTCTCAGGATTAAATATGTATAAAGGAAAATAAAAGTTCAAATGAGTGTGTGTATTTTAATCAAGCTTAAGGAGAGATTTAACCAAGAAGGAGATTAAAATTAATAATATTTACAACAATTATTATGTGGGAAACTCGTAGATACTGCTGGTTTTGTATTCATTCTTATACATAAACAATGTTTAAACATAATAAATATAAAATGTTTTCATTACGATTTATTCATATTACTGGGTATATAATTTAAAAATGCGGGATTTCAAACACAAGGCGTATTTTTATCACATGTGTCGAGTCTTTAATAACTTTTATAGCATTTTGAGGGTAAGCAAGTGTCGTATTATCTCACTTCGTTATTAAATGAAATATTGTATACGAAAAAGTTTTTTATGTAAAAATCGTCGAATTTTGTGCCAAAAAAAAAACATTGAAGCTCATTCTGAATATGTCTATCAATTTTAACGTACCAAAGATGGTTTTTGCGGTTCATCACTGATATGAAAAAAATTAGTTCAGGTCTGTAAAACAAAATTTTTAATATGATTAATTTAAGGCACTACTCTATGAAGATTGTTTCCAAGCTCAAGATGAACTTGAAAAATCATTTGGAGCCTTTCAAGCAGCAAACAACAAATTGCAGCCGAGAGACCTTAAAATAACATCCAAAATCATAAAAAAAGTAATTTTCGTTCCGAATAATTGCGTGTGATAAAAAAGAATTGAATCATTATGTGAATACAAAGAGAAAACGGTCGTATGTAAAGCCCGGCATCTAGTCACATCAACACCAAAGTGATTCTCTGCATTTTTTGGGACCAAAAGGGTCCAATCTTTTATGAGCTGCTACGATCGGGCCAGATGATTACAAGAACAAAAATTATTTGTAAACCGCCTAGAATATGCTACCGGATGTAAAGCCGTAATATGCCATCATAAAAACGATCTGTCAGTTATTGACCCTTTTTAAAGCACCTAAAACGCAAAAAAAATATTAAGCCCCTCGGTCCATTTTATTATTACTATTTATCCCTTTTTTGTCCGGTTTTAGTTTTGGTTCGGGATGGTTAGATTTTTTGTTTTTCTGGAAGAATAGAGTAGTAAAAACTACCTAAAAATTTTAAAAAGTGCGAATTCTTAAACATATAAATTTTGTAGCGTGTTAAAAAATTATAAAATTTCAATAAGTTACAATCCATTCTTTAAACGTTCTGGTTTTGCTTTAAAAAATATTATTAAGAGGACTTTTAGTGTCAGAAATATATTTAAAAAGAAAATGTCGTTGAATGCATGCAAACGACATCACACGAGATAATCGTTGTTATTCAAGCGAAATACCTGTCAGTTATCCTTTAAAACTAATTTTATCGAAACATACAAAGATACTGATGTATGGAATAAGGGAGAGGATGAGCAATAACGGCAAATTTTGATTGCAAATGGTCAATTTAAAAAAAGGGTAAATGATACTTGAAGTTTAGTTAAATGTTAATTTTTGATGTGTTGATTAAAAAAAAATACTCGTATGTATGTACATATTTTAATAGTTCAATTTTGCTACTTTAAACCCGGGTATAGTGTCCTGTGAGTTTGCCTCTCTGGGCTCGGTCATATTTTGCAAGACCAGGTAAAAACTATTAAGAAAATAGTAGTTGGAAAGTTTTGTCTCAGCCACCTTATAGATCGATCCCGCCGGAATGAATTTACTTTTAAAACACTCTCTCATGTTGTTTAATTATGGCGATAACAGTTAGTTCTGGGGCCTTGAGATTAAGGGTTAAAAAAATGAAATAAGTTCATTCCAGAAGGAATTCTTGTTTTTAAGTACTAGAAGAGCATTAAAGACGACAGTTCACAGTTTGAGCTAAAGAAAAGTTTTCACCCCTGTCACGAAGAACAAGTGGAATTTGTGTTCCCATTAAATGACCCATCGAAGGAAATCTCCAATGAAAACTTGTTCACGCTATCAGTTATTAGTGAATGCAAAAAACGAAGAAATATTCAGCGTTATTACCGTACTCGATCTGCTGTCAAAAAACTTTGTCTAATTTTTGAGATCTTTTTGATTGTAGATTGTACCAATTGAAGATTCGATTGATTGAAGATTGGTTTAATTGATAATGCAGTAAGTACAGAATACCTACAGCTGCTTAGAAAGACTTTATGTGGAAACTTAAATTGCAATTAGAACCATGTTGCTCAGATTTAAAAAAACGGCTGCCTTACCTAGTGGTATTTTCAGTAGAGGTCAATATTGTGCGTTCTTTCAAAGACTTACATAAGTAATTAATTACCCTCAATAGAGATGGTACCGCGACCAAGGTAGGTATATTGTACCCACTCCCCTTTATTTGGCCAAGAGACCCTTTGCTTCCCACAGGAACCTAACCAGGTCCTTTGACGATATTGCACCGACTCGGGAAGCACCTTTTGTGCCGTGCACCAAGTGTCTCCTTCCGGCCCATGCCTACGCCGGGCAGGCACAGAGTACATGCTTTGTGGATTCGTCCTAATTAAGACAAAGTCTGCACTCTTGATCTGCCAGGCCCATCCGATAAAGGTGGTACTTGATCGCGTGGAGACCGGTCAGGTAAGCCGCCAACAGTCGTAGATCCCGTCTGCTGAGACCCTTCGTCATCATAATATTCCCGGGAGAGATCAATTCCCTCGCCTGACGCATTCCCGAAAGCGATACCCAGTATCCCCTATACTCCCTTAGGGCCCAACTCAGCCCACAAAAGGGCTCGGGCCCCACCATCCGAGCGTTCGGACCAGCCTTGGCCAGCTCATCAGCCCCAACGTTACCTGGGACCCCTGGGTGCAACGGCACCCAGCAAAGCGTCATCCTTTTCCATGCGCCGAGCACTCGTCGCCTTCCTCCAAGTTGGAGGACATCTTCCAGGAAGAGAGTGCTTTAACGGCCGCTTGGCTATCAATAAAAATTACAATACTGTCGCCAACCATTCCCTTGCCAATAATGATATTGCTACACATATCAACAGCGTTAATCTCGGCCTGAAACAAACTCGGTGATTTGCCCATGACCATTCAGATTCAAAATACCGTGCTCCGATTTGGACCATCAGTATACCAGTGTAATTCCTGATTTCCATGCCAGGGATTTTCAGTGCCCCAGGCCCCCCTGTCAGGAATGACTGTCCTAAGCCCCTTGTTAAAGTCAAGCTCCGTAGTCTTTATGTCCGTCCGTGAGGGGAAATCTCCCCGCTCTCGGAAATTTAATTACTCAAGTATAACTTTTAGTAAATCTACTTTGAGTTTAAAAAATAAATTTAGGCCCTAATCATGTACAACGCAGCGCAACGCCACAGAACTAACGCAACGCCAAAGAATAACATTGAAAGCACAAACAATGTCATAAATATTTTGTAATTTTGTTGTTGCTTTCTACAGAAATTCACATTGCGTCTTAAAATTTCAAACGCTCCATTGCTTGTGTCGTTGAAAATTTTAAAACGGTACATGAATTTCTCTTGAAAGCAACAACAAAATTACAAAATATTTATGACATTGTTTGTGCTTTCAATGTTATTCTTTGGCGTTGCGCTGCGTTGTACATGATTAGGGCCTTAACCAACTTATCAAATTTTATAATATTGAATAGTTTTACAACGATTTTAATTGCCAAAAGAACCATCCCATTTAAAATGGAGCTTCAAAAGTAGCAGGTTTGTTAGGGAGAAATGTATAAATTTTCTCGCTTAAGGAAGACATAAATTTTATACGGACCACACAAAAACCGCTTTTTTCAACGCACTAAAAACTGGTGAGGGTTACGATCAGCTTTACACGCTGATTTTTTTTTTAAATTTTTTTTTTTTTTTTTGTTACTGTTATTCTTTAATATGCCTCTTACAAACCTGCTTCGTAGTAAAAGAATGCTGTGTCCGTTTAATAATTTATAAAATTTGTTAAGTATTCGTTCACTTAACTTCCTTTGTCGTATACCGTGGCGTATAAATGTGCGCTTACATTCTAAATGGTACCCTTAGTACTTCGCGAAATACGAAAATTTTTCATTGGAAGAAGCAGTCATAGAGGAAATAAAGTGCTGGTAAGTGCTGGTTCACACTCTTCAAGTCTTAGCCGTCAAGTCTTGACTTTTTAGGAGAGAGAGAGGGAAAAATAAATGGCATTCTCTTTTCCCTTCACGCCTAAAAGCTCAAGACTCGACGGATAAAACTTGAAAAGTGTGAACTAGTAATTTTGAAACCAATTTAAAGTATGTGGTAGAGAATGAATCACACGTACACGAAGTTTTTCTATGTATTAGTAACACTTTCTAACGCCTATAACATCAAAAATACTGAACCGATTTCAATAAAATGTGCGAACTTCTGCCAAAATATATCTTTCGAACGATGTTTCCGTCGGTTTTAAGGAAGATTTCAAATGAAATCTTCTAGATTTCGTTGCAATGTAAATGCCCTATAAGCCTAATTAAAATATAAATAAAAACACTTCAGTATTAAATACAGTTGCAGAGCCTTTATTTTTCACTTTACGCTATTCATACAAAAAAAATTAATAAAAAAAAAACAATTCAATCGTATGCGCCAAATTTTTTTATCTATATACTCAAGGCAATATTTCGTGGAACAAAATTTTGCGGAAATCGAAAGTTGCTGGCTGTCATATATGTATGTATGTAATTCATGAAATAATTTCGTATTTTCTTTCGAACTTAAATTTTTATAACTGTCGTTAAGCACATGTCAACAAAAACAACATTATTATTCAAGTAATCTATGGTGCTTAAAACTGAATTACCAAGGAAGTTGAACTGTCGCCGCTATTGTGTTGTTTAACCCTCAAATGTACCTGCACATTTTTCACACCTAAAAGAAAAATTCTCAAAAATAACTTTTGATAATAAATTTACATGCGCCCGCCAAATAAAAAAATGAAATGGCAAGTTGCTTTATTAAGCAATTTTTTTTTTTAATTTTGTTTTTTATTTTTACCCTTTTACAACTAAAATTCGTTTTGGAAAAAACCAGCCAATTGTAGGGGAATGTAAGAAAAGATAAACTCACTGTTTATTGTTGTGGCTTTAATATTGTTACAAGTAAGACCTGAGTGCTTCAAATTCTTATTCGCTTTACAGTCTTATTTGTATAATATTTTTAGCTTTTCTTAAGTCTTAGCAACTAGCGAAATGCGCATAGAAACTAACTTTCCCTCAACAATAAATTTCAGTGATTTTATCAAAAATTAAAATTGGGAATTTAGCACGTTATACATAAATCTTATTAATAATAAATTTTGTATTCCCAAAAACAACTTGATGAAAAAAATTTTTATTTATCAAAAAGTTTAACTTTATAGAGCAGCATATAACTCAAAAACTACTGCATATGTCTAAAAATTGTTTTGCATTCGTTTCACATAGAATGTTTTCTTAACCCTAGGATTCTCCGTAGTTTTTTACCACTAAGTTCTCCTCTTGGTCTCGCCAGACCACAATTTGTACAGCTAAAACCCCCAATTAAATAAAAAATAAATAAATATATTTTTTATTGAATGTATGCTAATTACTTTAGATTATACAAATTAATTATATAATTTTATTACTTCATTATTTTATTCCATATGCAAGTCATCGAAAATGTACCCAACAAAAACTTACATTGAAAAGTAATGAGTGAAAATGCTATTATAACTACTCTTCACTACTTTTACATTGGCATTTTAACTCATTATTTTAACACGGCGATGTCATTGAAGGCAAGTACTTACCACCCACGCTTACAAATAGGGAGTTAAATAAGTCATTACCACATTCGCTTACAAATAGGTACTTCAGATTGGTATCAACACAACTGAATTTTTCACACAAATTGTGTTATTAATTTAATTTACTTTCTAATGCAAAATTTGACTACCCGCATTAAGGATATCAATTAACAAAGAAAAAAGTTTTTATCAATTAAAAAAATAGTTCAAAAAATATTTAAATTTAGTTAATATGATAATTGAATCAATTATTTTTTTAGTTAAAAGAAAATTAAAAATATAATTTTGGTTTAATTAATATTTAGATTGTTTGAAATAAATTTTTAATTAAAATATTAATTAAATATCAAAAAATATTAATTGTCTTTTTCGTTTAAAATATAATAATTTAAATTGAAGAATTGTTGTTGGGAATTGTCAATATTTTATTAAATAAATTTACACATTGTTTGAAATGGCAAAGTTTTTTGATCATTTTTTTAATTAAAATTAAAAATATGATTTATTGAAAAAAAAGATATACACAATTTTTAGTAATCAATATAATCATTTTGGTAATAGGAGCAAAATCAACCACTTGTTTGGTTGATATTATGAATTTTGTATAAATTTGGTGATTAGAGAACATTTTTAATTTTTTCTGTGTATTCAAATCTATCACATATAGTTTTTCATTTATAAGAAATAAAAAAAAACTGTAAGAACAAAAATGTATTTAAAATCAATTTGTATTAGATTTGAATAAATACAACTTCAAAGACACCTTATTGGGAATTAATTATAAATTTCGTTAATCAGATAATAAGCAAGTACTTATGTATCAGATTATATATCAGTCATTACTAAACTACTTCTATGTAATGCAGATGGTATGAAGTTTTCATTGAAAAGTAAGATGTTCAGTAATTGCAAGTCATTACCAAGTTTTTGCTGGGTAGTCTTTAATTTCGCACATTGCTATTTCGCATCTACCACAGCTGAAACGAGTTTTGCGTTAGGTTTTTGTAGTTAGTTTGAACTAAGCGAATAATAGGCCGTCGTGTTCTGATTTGATTCAAACTTGATTAATTCGATTTAGAACATATCATTTCTAGAATTCACGTATCGGGTTTTATAAATATTTTGTACTATTTGAAATATCTTTCAAGGAAAAAAAAATTTGGTCTGGCTAGACCAAGAGGGTCATTTCATAGACCTTAACATAAAAAATGGAATTTAACCCCACTTATTTGCTCCAATCGAATCCAAAGTACATAGTTTCATTCGACTCAGAACATATCATTTATAGAATTCACGTCCCTGTTTTTTGATTTTTTGTTTGGCCAGACCAAGACGGTAATCCTGGGGTTAAAAAAACTAGTAATCAGTTGTTTTATTTTAAGATATTTGCTATGACAATTTTGGGCCAACAACGCAACACTGTGCACCGGAATGTCAATATTTCAAAACTTTCTAATTTGTTCATATGTGTTGCCCACGATTCCATTAGGTAAAAGAGTATCGACCTTATATCGCTCATTTGCTGCAACATCGTCATAACTCAAATATATTAGTTCAACATAAAACGAATTTAAAGTTTTAAATTTACACACAACAAATTGGAAAAAGAAAATTTTATTCTTCTCTCAATGGTTGATTTGGCAATTTCTTCAAAAGAAATATTTTCAATATCTTCATAAGAATGATTTTCCATGCATAACACAGAAAAATATCTCCAAAGCTTTTCACCAAAAATAAAATCAGTTTCAATTAAAAATTTAATAATTAATCGTTTAATATAGTGGATTAATTAATTTTTGTTATGAATATCACAAGTTTTTTAATTGAAATCAATTTTAATTTATTTTTTCTGTGTTATGATATCAAGGGCCGTTTTGTGTAAAACGCAACGCAACACCAAACATTTCATTGAAAGCAAAAACAAATTCAAAAATATTTTATAATTTTGTTGTTGTTTCCACAGAAACTCATATTATTTTTTAAAATTTTCAGCGCCACAAAATACACAGAAAAAAATAAAAACTGATTTCAATTTAAAAATGTGTACTACTAATAAAAAAATTAATTAACTTTTCACCATTTAGCAAATTAATTGTATCAATTAAACGTTTAATTCACTTGATTAAACCCTAAATTTACTTAATTAAACGTTTCATTCACTTGATTACATTTTTAATTAAAACTGATTTTATTTTTAATTAATGCTTTAATTGGGGCCAAATTTTTTCGCACATGATTAGCAGTAAGACATCTCAAGATTTGATCGAACCTTCTGCCGGACATTGTCGCAGAGAATGCCTGGTGATAGTATAGTGCCGATTTCGAAAATAACTGACGAATCTTTGTAACTTTTATTTGCCCTTGAAGTAGACACAAGCCTAAAAATTTTAACATTTCAGGACGATGAATTGGTGAAAATTTCATCATCCTTTTGAATCTGCTGGTTACTTAATTGAAGTCCGTATTCATTCGTACAGCGAACAAGGAGGTCCATGATGTTGTTATTAAAAATTTGATTGAAGACATCAATTGGAAACGATGTATCACATATTTCGATTTTTATACCAGACGAAGTAGAATCGAAATTAAAATTTGGTATTTATTTTATTTATTTATTTACTGATTTCCTGCACAACAAGAACAAGTATTATAATTAAAGTACAGGATTATATTGGTTTACAAGGATTGCCATATAACAAATATTAAGATTAAACATAATACAATAAATTAAAAAGAAAATATACTGAGAGTAATATTACAAGTTTTATAAAAAATAAAAGTTTAAAACAATATATAAAAATTACACAAAAAATAAAGATAGGATAACATTTTTTTAATTAATTAATCAATCACAGAATTTTTAGTTTAAGTTAAGCGAAAGTTTTAAATAAAAATTTCCTAAAAAAAAATTGCGTTGCTATTTGTTGGTTATTTGGTACATCATTCCAAAGACGAACTGCGTTTATTAAAAATTGCCATTCTGACACAACACATTTAAATTTAGGTATAATCATGTTCTTGCCCCTGGTAGATCTAGCAAATTGGATAAAATTATAAAGGTATTGTGGGTTTTTTGTGTATGCAACTTTGTGCAGAAAAATAAGGACTCTAATTTTAAGAAGGTTTTCGAAAGATACACCATAAAGATTTTTTGAGAATGCAGAAACTCCATCACTCTTCCTCAATCCATAAACATGCCTTATAATGTTGTTGTACAAAACATCTAATTTTTTCCTACTGATGGAATCACAGTTAGCAAAAAGTTCACAAACGTAAATTAGACTAGGAATCAGGTAAGCCTTTGCAAGAAGTTGCCTTACTCTTAGTGGCGTGAAGTATTTCGCTAACCGTTTCATGCCAATCCTTGTCATTTTCATCCGCTTCTACATCGTCCGTTTCGGAGTCAATATTTTCATTGGCTTCTCTATCGCTGTCTGTTTCCTCATCACTATCAACGTCGTCTTCACTTGATAATACATTTTCCATGATTTAGTTCGAACCGTCATCGCCGTCAGTTTGATACGGGCCCTCTTCTGACGAATCGTCAGTACAGCACTCATCAAAAAATTGTTGTAAACATTCTTGTGGCTTTTCGTGATCCATTTCTATGACTTAATTTATTTCAGTGTCAAAGCAAAAATAACAAAGTGAAAAAGAAAGTAAAAAAAAATAAAACTTACCAATGACACTTTTTTTGAAACTGTGCAAAAATATGTACAAACAACTACGTCAACTATAGCCGAAGTGATACTTTTTTCCACTCACGAAAATTTCCGTTATAGTTTTACAAAAAAAATCGAATTGGGGCACTAACTTAAGTCGGCATGTACCGACGTGTGCAATTTAAGCTATTCGTAGTGTCGGCTTATGCCGGGTTAATGCTTTAATTGGTGAACAACTTTGGAGAAATTTTTCTGTGTATGAAGTGTTTGATATTTAAAAATTCAATATCACTTTCTCTAGAAATAACAACAACATTATAAAATATTTTTGATTTTTTTTTTTTGCTTTTAATGAAATTGTTGCTGTTGCGTTGCGTTTTACACAATTAGGGCCTTTGTTAAGGTTAGCAATTTTTTACTTCTGACGTTGTACCATCAAATGAGAGATATTATATTTTACGAACACGAATATTGATATTAATATCTGGTATACATAGAATTTTTCGTATTAAGGAAATGCTGTTCTCGCCATCTATAACCTGCATTTAACTTCCATATCTGCTGACCAATCTTCAGTGAGCCAAGCACCTAAATATTTACATTTGTCGACACGTTCAATTATAGTGTTGTCTATTGTTAATTGGGAACTAACAATTGACAACATAGATAAAATGTTTTGATTCTATTAACTTTCATAATCTTAGTCTTCTTAATGTTGATTTTTAAGCCATAAGCTGGACAAGAAATTAAGAATCAGGGGTCTTGTTAGAAAAGGGTTATGGAATATTTCTTGTTTGAAAAAATTAACAGTTATTTTGCCGCAAAATCCATGTAATGTCTAAAAGCTTGAAAATGTTCTATTATACGATGCCCAATCATGTGAGTAAATTTATATTGTACCAATACTCCACACTAAAAGAACAAAATTTGCCAAAAAAAAAAAAAAAAAACCTAATAATATTTATGAAAATTTTCATACCACACACAAAAAAAATATTCTCGTAAAGAAAAAAATTTATTAAAATCTTCATTCCATTTAGGAATTATTTTTATATGTGTATTTTTTAGTTTTTTTTTGCTTGGGTTAAACAAGCGGCAAGAAAAGTTTAAATATATAAAAGTCAATATAATCAAAAAAAAGGGCTGCCGGCAAAAAGTGTGTTGAAGACGAAATTTAAATAATAAAATTTATTTCTTTAAGACCATAAAAAACTGATTTTTTTATTTTATAGCAAATAAATAACTTTAGAAGGCTGTAAAATGCTAAAGAAAAAACAACTTCTTAAACTTAAAACCTTTTCCTTGAATACACAGAGATTTTCTTCAATAAACAATTTTTATATCATGTCATACAAAATTTTTTTTTACTAAAGTGAAATCAAGTGATTCCAAAGATTTAAAATAATTTTTTTTTTAAACAAATTCTGCTTTAAATCGTATAAAATTATTTTACATTCTTTAAAGTTTTGTCTAAGAAATTTCTTGTCTTTCTGTGAACTTTTAAGATGATAATATTTATTATGCTCGAGCTTATTTTCATATTTGCAATCTACTCATATCATTATTTTTGGCATTTAGTTTCCATTATTTGTTATATGAATTGAAACAGACCAAGAGACTCCAGGGACTGATGGTCTTTTATCTCAGCCATGAGCATCCGAATACTATCATTTTTTTTTTCTTTATTAAAATAAAAATAATATAAATTTACACTACACTATTGCCGATTTAAATTTTTTAGTTATTGTTATGTTATAAACTCAACCCGGCTATCCTAATTTAAGGCCGGGTTTTTAAGATGTAGATTACATTTAAACTTAGTTAATTGTTCTCTGAAACTCGGATTTGTCCGGCGAAATGTGATTTTTTTATTATTTCATTAAAGACCAACATTTTAAGCAAAACTCAGCTGTTCTGTCGAAATTTTGTATACAAACTTTAAAATGGCGGCAAAAATCTATATTCCGATTAACTAAACCGAGTTTAACTAAACTCTCAAAAACCCAAACGTCTTAATAATACATATATTAATTTTTTCTCAATTCCAGATATTCGCGCTTATATGTCTGATAGCACTATTTACAAATTAAAATTTTATAGATTTGAACATTGAAATAAGCAGATAGAACTTTTTGAACAAAAATAAAATGATCTGTAATGAGGCGGTATGAACTAAGTCCCCAATGAACTAACTCCCAAAACCCAAATTGAACTAAGTCCTCAAACGACTGTATGTGAGAAAACAACAACGGTATTTAGGGACTTCGTTCACGTTTTTGGGGGCATCGTTCATTTTATTTTTTGGGCAGTTAGTACATATGAACGAAGTCCCCAAAAAGTAGTAATGAACTAAACCCCCAAATTAATTTTTGGGGACTTAGTTCATTTCTTAAATGTTTTTAAATTTTGCCATGAGAAAGAATTTTATTGCAAGGGACCGTCATAAGCAAAAAATTTGTGTACTCAACTTCTATTGAGTGAAACGAAAAGTATTTCGGAAGTGTTTAATCGTGTTCATATGAAGATGAATTTTGAAGTAGTTGCAGTTGCTGGGCAAAGGTGAAACTGTCAATTACTATACGTAATTGATCAAAAAATGCTTTTCGTAAAGAAATCGATGTACAATGGAGTATCTAAATACGTTTGCAGACAAAGAGAATGTAAATCGCGATTAAATATTATGCCAAATGGAGAATGTGTTCTACCAAAAAAATATATGGAGCATAATCGGAAATTGAAGGCTATTAATAACATTAAAAAGGATTGTCAGGATTTGGAAATTGCTCTAGGTGGCACGAAGACAAATCTTAGCACTGTAAGGAACGCTTTTAGGAAAACATGTGAAAGGTAAGATAGTATAGAAAGCTTTAGTTAGTCGGCTAAACAAAAAAGCTTTAGTTAGCGAAGCCGACGTTTGGAATACCATTGAGGAAAAAATCCTTGCGCCCGGCCGAAGGCCGGCTGTGCAAAAAAGCTTTAATTGGCAATTCGGGATTCTTATATTCGGGATTTTCGAATTCGAAATTATAAAGTTCGGGGCTTAGAGATTCCGATTTCTCAAATTCGGGACTTGCAAATAATCCCAATTTTTTTAGGATTCTGAAATTAGAGTTTTTGATACTTAGTCCATTTTTATGTATGGTAAACGTATGCAGTGAATATAACAAAACACAATTTGCCATCATTATGACTTTTGAAATATGTAATTTAAAAATTAAATAAGTCCCCAAAATATTTTTTGGGACTTATTTAATTTCAGATTTTTGGAGACTTATTTCATATGACTTTCCACTCTTATGCAAATGTGGTGAAATTGGGGTCTTAGTTGATTTCTGTTTAGGGACTTGGTTCATCTGTTTGGGGGCTTAGTTCATATTGGCGTTTTCGGGTTTTTTCCATAAATGAACGACGTCCCCAAATTTAGGGACTTAGTTCATTTTGGGCTTGGGGAGTTAGTTCATTGGGGACTTAGTTCATACCGCCCTGTAATGATACTATTTGAGACTTTAATTTAAGTCATACGAACTTTTATTAAAATAATTAGTTTTTTCTTAACAAAACAATATTTAATGAAAAAGTAAAATATTAAGAAACGCGTAATCAGATTAATATATATAACTCGAAATTAAATTTATTAATTTTACATTAACATACATATATATTCGAAAGCAATAAAAAATTAATTTGTATTCGCATGTTTTAAATAATCCTAAAACGAATGATATTCTTGCAGAATGACAGGCTTCAATGCTTGTAAGTGATTCCATTGCTAAGTTGAATAGGACGTGGGCCAGCTTTTTAAGGGCTTCGCTCCTATATAACCGCTGTATGTTTTAATTGTAGTCAGAAGGTTATTGTATTTGTCATCAAAACTAGCTTTATACATAATGTCACCACCTGGTAGATATATGAGAGATTTTATTTGTGATACGGTGGGATCACTTTTATATCGACCAGGTCTATTGGATGTGAAAAGAATAAGTTGTTTGTTGGTATAGTCTTTGAAGAAATCATAATTCAGATATAGTCTATCAAAAGGCATTTTAACAATTTTATTATTAATTTTGCTTGTCTTTCTGGCATCTTTTGTTATTTTAACATAATCCTTGGGCAAAAAAATTGTCTGATTTTTCAGTTTTATCTCAATCTTAGCGTGTGGACTGTCGCACTCCATTTGAGTGTTCTCCTTCTCTAGGTACTTCAGCTCAATTTTCTTATTATTTTCTATAGAAAAAACGGAGAATGCATTCGATAAATAGTGGTTACGATTTTGATAGTAGAGATACTTTTTTCAATAGTCTTTTCTTGACAGATCACGTGTGAGTCGTGTCATGCTGTCATGTTATTTTGTTTAGTATTGTTTGGCATTTCATAATGAAAAGACTTACGCCTGAACAACGTTTACAAATCGTTCAACTTTATTAGGAAAATTCACGTTCTGTGAGGAATGTGTTTCGTGTACTTCGTTCAACTTATGGTCAACATAATCGGCCTACTGAGCGTACTATTCGCAACACCATCACCCATTTTGAGACCCAGCATTCATTATTGGATAATATTCGACCGAATAGACCACGTCCAGAACGCTGTGAAGAAAATATAGCGGCCGTAGCTGAGAGTGTACACGAAGACCGTGGAGAGTCGATTCGACGCTGTTCGCAGCAAATCGGACTGACGTATGGAACGACTTGGCGCATTTTACGTCGAGATCTTAAATTGAAAGCGTACAAAGTACAGCTAGTGCAACAACTGAAGCCGCTCGACCTTCCCCAGCGACATCGCATCGCTCTATTGGCTCTTGAAAAGTTCCAAGAAGATCCGACGTTTTCAAAGCCAATTTTGTTCAGCGATGAGGCCCATTTCTGGCTCAATGGGTATGTAAACAAACAAAATTGCCGCATTTGGGACGAAGGGCACCTGAAGAGATTCAAGAACTGCCACTTCATCCAGAAAAAACAACGGTTTGGTGTGGTTTATGGGCCGGTGGAATCATCGGTCCATATTTCTTAAAAAATTATGCCGGTGCCATGATAACCGACTATTTGATGCTAGAAATTGAAGCTCGTGATTTTGGCGACATTTGGTTTCAGTAAGACTGCGCTACTTCGCACACATCGCATCAATCAATAGATTTAAGGAGAGAGCACTTCGGGAGCACATAATTTCACGTTTTGGGCTGGTCGATTGGCCAACAAGATCGTATGATATCACACCGTTAGACTTTTTCCTGTGGGGATATGTAAAGTCTAAAGTTTATGCGGACAAATTCGCTTCGATTCAGACCTTGGAGGAAAACATCACGCGTGTCATTCGCCAGTTACCAGTCGAAATGCTCGAACGAGTCATCGAAAATTGGACTCAACGGATGGACCATCTGCGACGTAGCAACGGCCAACATTTGATAGACATAATCTTCAAAAAATAAATGCCAAAGAATGTTCTTTCAAATGATAATAAACATTCCCCATTAAATTTGAGTTTTCTGTGTTTCTTTTTTTTTTTCTTTAAAAAATAGGGAACCTCGATACGGATCACGCGTTATATACAATTTGATGTATGGAGTGAACTGCTATCGATTGATGAACAAATGGTCCCATACTTTGGTCGTCAGTCATGCAAAATGTATATCCGAAATAAACCAATTCGTTTTGCGTACAAGAGTTGGTGTTTGTGTTCCAGTGGTGGTTATTTGTTTAGTTGTATACCATATTCTGGTTCGCGTGACAACTACGACCGTCAAATTGACTTGGCGCAGACGTGGTTTTAAGACTATTGGAATGTTCAAAAGATCCCATTATCTATCAAATTTATTTTGACAACTTTTTCACATCATATTAATTGATGTGCCTTTTAAATGAAAAAAGGTTTTGCGCCACGGGAACCGTTCGATCCAATCGTATTGCAAAAGCCCCAATACGACCAGGAAAGCAGCTGAAGCGGGGAGAAAGTGACTATCAATATGAAAGAACAAATTCTATATTGGTTTGTCGTTGGGCCGATAACAGAAAGGTACAGTTCCTACCAACTTCTGACAAATTGAACCGTTGTGCAACGTAAGGCGATAGAAAAAGGATGTAAAAAAATACGAGAATGTACCACAACCATTGCTTCTTTACTCCTAAAAAGATCGGATGGGGGCGTAGACCTTCACGACAATGAGGTCTCAAATAACAGAATAAATATAAGGTTATAGAAGTGGTATTGGCCTTTATTTATTTCTGTTCTAAGCTCCTCACTCACAACCTCACAAACAATTTAGAGTAAGCGTAAGCAAAGCTT